>QTSX02005691.1:0-600000 GCA_014839935.2 Entomophthora muscae | reverse complement strand
TATACTAGATATTTAGCTCTAATAAAATCTGGAAGAAAATTGAGACCTAACAAATTTTTAATATACTATAAGCCTAAACTTAACCAAGATGAGCTCCTAAGTAAATTTCAAAGTTAGAATTTAAGTTTGAGAAAAAGAAAATAAAGAGATTGAAGTAAAAAACCTGTGGTAGTGATTAAGGAAAACCACTTAGAATTTTAGCTTGTGAGCTTACTTTTCTGGTGTCTTTATTAATATGGAATAAAAGCCAAGTCCCAGGAAGATCTTTATTGTAAAGAAAAGAGTTTCTTGGAAGGTGAATTTTGATAAACAAAAGGAGAACACATGGTGGTGGAGAACTGCTGGCAACAGTAAGCCAAAGATCTGCATGCTTCAGGGGAAGAAGGCGGTGGTTGCGTAAGCAGGAGGATGAAAACAAAAACCCCTATTTTCAAGTAGAATTTATAATATAATTGAATCAAATTTGTGCGTAAGCATGCAAAGCAAAAGCAAACCCAAAAAAAGAGCAAAACCAAAAGTGAGAAGTGAAAACCCAGGTAATTATTTGATTTAAAAACTAATTAAAATTTCTTAATTCAATTTTAAGTTTGAGTTCAAACTTAGTTTGCTAAGTCCTGCCCTTTGTGGCAGGGCATAAAAGTGCTTCAAAAATATTAAATTTAAAATATAAAATAATAGATACAATAAATATTAAGGCAGACAAATTTAACTTATGGATGATAAAAATCAATCATCACTGTAGTTAAATGAAAAAATATAAAATACTAATAAAAAATACATACAAGTCAAACAAATATATATTAAAAATAAAAATAACTAGGGGGCAAGTTTCATTAGGAAAAATGGGAAGTAGATGGGGAAAACTAGTTGGCAGGCTGGATTGTGAGGGAGAAGACTTGATTGGCTGGGGGTTGGTGCTGGTCACCTGGGAGGATCATATGGGGACTAGGGTGGCTGGAGGATGCAGTGGCGCATTAGTGCCTTGAGCAGGACAGAGGAATTCACAATGTATGACATTATATTTGAACTCAGGGAGGACAGTAATTGGCTTGTACACTGGGGAATTACAAAGGGCAGCTGTGGGTCCTTTGGTGATTGGCTACTGCTTTGGACATTCAGGGCCATTTTGGTGAACATGTCAGCAACCTTCTGATGGGGGAAAAGCACATTGTGGTCATGGGCTGCACTAAGCACCTGGAAGAAGGTCATGGAGTTGTGCTCTCTGATTGTGTCCCCAATGTTGAAGAACAACACATCACCCAGGTGAGGATCAGCATGCCCAGCAGGGAAAGTTGAGAGTTGTGGCAGTCTGCTTTTATTTTCTTGGAGACCACTTCAGCGCACTTCATTTGGTGGCTCAGGAATATTTGGAATTTGGAATTGGCTGAGCTCCAGGTTGCAAGCAGTTTGTAAAGAAATCTGCAGTATGAGTACCCATTGGTGTAATGGATGTGGTTCAGTAAAATACAGTCCCTTTTGGAGAAGCTGCTAAAAATGCCCCAATGACAGTGCCCTCTTTTTCCTTCTTTTTACCCTTGGGGGTGTTCTTTTTACCCAAAATGCCAGAATCCTAGACTTGTAATAGCAATTTATAAAAGGCTGCAAAATGACATTGGCCAAAAATACTGGACAGACAACAGGTAATTGTGGCACCAATCACAAGGCCATAATGAAAATCAGAGCCACCATCCAAGTTTCAGCTGGCCAATTGGTCAGAACCAGAACACTAACAGCAAGCCCTTGAATCCAGATTTGTGCAGTGTGGTAGGCAATAAATATGCTAAAAAGCCCAATTAGGTTTTAGACCTCAGTAACTTGGAGGTAAGGGTCCCTCTAGAGTCGGGAAAGCATTATAGGATAGGCATCCTTGATATGGGATTTGACCTGCTTCTTTGGCTTCTTGGTCAACTTTTCACTTCCTCTCTTCAAGAGGGCACAGAATCACATTGTATTACTGTAAATTCAGAACCTAAACTTAAAAATGCAGGATTGTAAAATCCTTGGTCCAAATTTCAAATCACTTTTGCGGGCAACTCAGCTGAGTGAAAATTAAAATATTAAATAAAATCAATCATTTAATTTGATTTTTTTTATTTATTTAAATTGGCAAATTTCAAATCTCTTGAGCAGATAACTCAACTAACTAAAGACAAAATACAGCAAGCAAATGTGGGATACATGAAGCAGTAATATGAGATTCTAATGTATGATTTGGTATCACCTGTAAGTCTAACAAATCATAGACAACATGTAAAAATTAACAAATCTGACATTGTAGGATTATCAAATCCAAGAACCAAATTTCAAATCAAAAATGAGGTGAATTAAAAATAAATATAATTTATGGGTGTCTCAAAAAGGATTTCAAAGGATCTAGAGTGGATTTGTGTAAATTCTTTTAGGAATCATAGGCATTTTAAAAATCACTCAATTCCATTTTAGGATGGCTAAAATTTAGATCCTAATATTCACCAACTTAACATAATTAACAGTAAAATTGATTAAAATATAACTTCTCTTTTTGAGTTTAATTTTTTAACATAAAATTTATTATGCCTTATTTTAATAACAACTAAATAAACAAGCTTTTCCCCAGCCTTGACAAAATCATGCAGGGCTATGTTGGGCCTTCCAACAATGAAGCCTCTGTCTATGGTCATTCCCAACCCTCAGGCCCCTCCCCAAGCACTACCCAGGAGAGTGTTTTTTCTCCCACGTCCTTGAACATGGCTCTGTTTGCCCATCATTCACAGGCAGCTGCTAACCCAAATCACATATCAACAATGGCATCTGAAACCAGCCAATTGAGCCAAGTGGTCACCTGGGGAACCCAGAATCCAGAAACAGCCAATCAGATGGCAACATCCAGTTCCCAAAATGAACACATCTCTCCTCCAGCCAATCAGCCTGCAAGATACGCAAGAAAATTGATCACCCCAGAAATTGTTCTCAAAATGGTTGAAAAGCAAAGGATGCTCATGTCTTTTAGGGAAATTGCAGATGTGATGGGTTTTGCAAAGTCCACTGTGACTGCAACCCTGCAAGCCCACACCAATTGTGTTCCCTCTCCCAAGAAGACCTCAACTGGAGCCTGTATGTTAACTGATAGCAAAAAAGCTCATCCCCTCATGATGGCCATCATGGAACGTGTCCCGTGAATGCCCCTGATCCAGGTTTTTCTCTAATTGGGACTCCATGGCATTTCCACAAATAAAAGAACAGTTGATTTTTGGATGCACAGAGTTGTGATTGCTGCTAGAATCTTATCCAATCAAATTCTCACTTGCCCCAGTTTGATGGATACCAACCCATACAATTCAACTATTATTAATTTTATCAAAGGAAGGGCAATTAGGGCCTGTAATGGTGCAATCTTCCTGTTGTATGCTAAGATATCTACAAGTATCCAAGACATTGGAGAAAAGCGTATCCAATATGAAGTCTATAAGCAGGGCCCAATTTTGTATTGTTTTGTTGGTGTTTTATTGGCAGTTTCCCAATTGGGTGTCAATTATTACTCAGCAATATCAAACACTGCAGATGGGTATGCCTACCAGACAGAGCTCAAGGACATGCTGGAGGAGTGTGCTTCACAACACGCTGTGTACACAGTTGTACTAAGTGCAGAGATGGAGCAGCAGGAATGGGCAACCAAGGAAATTAGGGCTGCGGGGCATACCTGCTGGTCTACCCAATCAAATACATGCTGACATGCATCTTGCAGATGAATGTCTTTACAATTTTGGTTCAGCTCTTAGGCACTTAAAACCTGCCACATACAATGAACTGTGCACCCAAATTGAGAAGGATTATGAGCTTTTCCTGTCCATATTTGTCCAGAATTTATATGATCTTGTCATATTCTATGGGAGTGATAGTGATAAGTCTAGAAAGGACTCCTGCCCCCCAAAACCATCCATTTGGTTTGTCAAGCCCACATACATGACAGAAAAAGAATTTAAGCAGTTGAACCAATCAGCTCTTGCTGCCTCTTCCCAGTCAACAAACCAAGTCTCCCCAACTCCTCCATCAAGACCAAGCCACCCACCTTCCAACCCTGACTCCCAAGCTAACACAGATTCCCTCACCACTATCTCTGATGACGTCCCTTTCACTGGCGCAGATGATGGAAATATACATTCTGCTCATTCCCTCCCCTACTTGTCCTTTGATGAGTAAAATAAAACCTTTCTTTGTGACAACTTATTAAAATTGATATTATTTCTTTTGATTTATAATTAATAACTTATTCCTTTTACATTATTGATATTCTCATAATCAATAAAATGTTGTACATTTTATGAATAACATATAATTATTTGCATGAATATTTTCAAGATCAATTTAAATTAAGGACCACAAATATAAATTCTGCATTAGAATATTACAACTAGACGTCAATACTTGATATTTTGATATTATGTGCATAACTTAATGCATTTTTTAATAAAATTCATTGTAAACAAGGCCTTTTTCATTCTAATTCATATAAATGGACTGTGTTTATATTAGAGAGCCATTAATGCTTAGTACAAATATTGATACATAGTGCATTTTAAAGCCTGTATATTTACCTATTGGTAATAATTATGTAAAAATTTTAGTTGTATTTTGAAGGGTAATAATAACGGAATGGGTTGATAAATTAATGTTTGTTAGTGTTAATTGACTGATTTTCTTTGCTGTGGCAATTGTGCATTTTCTGATATTTATGCACTGGTATCCAATTGGTTGGTTTCACATCCAACTGTACAGGTGATAGGATGTGAAACTAACCAATTATGTGCCAGCACATAACTGTCATAAAATGCACTATTGCCACAGAAAAGAAAATCAGTCAATTAACACTAATAAACATTAATTTATTAACCCATTACAGCATTATTAACCTGCAAAATCCAACTAAAAGTTTACAGAATTATTACCAATAGGTAAATATAAAGGCTGTAAAATGCACTATGTATCAATATTTGTACTAAGCATTAATGGCTCTCTAATATAAACACAGTCCATTTATATGAATTAGAATGAAAAAAGGCCTTGTTTACAATGAATTTTATTAAAAAAATGCATTAAGTTATGCACATAATACCAAAATATCAAGATTTGATGTCTAATTGCAATATTCTAATGCAAAAATTATATTTGTGGCTCTTAATTTATTATTGATGATGAAAATATTCATGCATTGAAGGTAGTACTATAAAAACCAGTTTTTTGATGTAATTCAAACAAAATGTCAAATATCTATAACTTGATAAATGAATTAGAAGCACACCTGCAAAATGTTGTTGAAATAGAAAAACAATCAGGGAAATAGTAACAGGAAAGCTGGGTAGCGGGTGCCAGCCACTGATCCAGTCAAAGGAAGATGCTCTGGATAAACTGGAGAATATAATAGATGAAAGGAACAAAAAATCAGTACTCAATCTACAGGGAACAATCTTATCAAGTCTGAAGTTCAATGATGCAGCCTACAATTTTTGGGAGTTCTGGCAAGGGGCCAAAGAAAACAACAAGAAAATCAAACTGATTGAAGGAACTGAAATCTCAAAGGAAATAAACACTAATGAAGAGGAAACTAATCAAATGGAAACAGATAAAAAAGCACAATCAAAAAGCAGAAGCGCCACAAGAAACAATGAAAATTCAACAAATAAAAATCAAGAAGAAAAACAAGTAGCACAGAAAATAAGGAAGATCAAGCCCAGAAAAACAAATGAAGAGCAGCCAACACTCATGAAGTTTGCTGAAGGGGCGCCTGTGACTGAGGGGGCCGCAGGGGAAACAATCAGTAAGTTTTTTAATGTTTTGATTATATTTACTTTAGTTATAACTATGAATGGGGACAAGGTAGCTGAAGTGGTGGCATTCACAACAAGTTGGTTTTATGGGGCTACTAATCACTGGTAGCCCCTGTAAAGAAAATAAATAAATAAATAAAAAAGAAATAAATAAAATAATTCACATGAATATGAATATTTTGCAAATATTGAAGCAAAAGCCAAGGAATATTTACCACCTGTGGGTGCTTGCTGTGGATTATGGAAGAATACAAAATAGGAGCAATTATCAACTTTAAAGAGATGACTGAAATTTGCAGGGAACATCAAAATAAACTTTGATGAATATATTTATGAAAGTATTCAACGTGTTTTTTCTTTTAAAACATTAATGAATACAAAAAAATCTAATAAAAATCAACTTTCAAATAATAACTGAATATCTTAAAACTGGGATTTTCAATGAAGTATTCAAAGCATTATCAAATAAAGGCAGGGATGCATCCTTGTGAATACATTCAAACCTTTATTTATTTTGTTCTTGGAGGCATGGAGGGCAGATACAAGTTGGGCGCCCTCTGGAACCATCTTCAAATTTAGAAACACATCCTATATCAACAAATTAGTTCAAATATATAAGAAGTTAGCATGTTCTCTGAAAAATATACCTCACAAAGGATCAATGTCCCAGTATACCTAGGAATCCTACTACATTACATATTAAAGACTAACATTAAAAAATTGGAGGATGTACCTATACATCTTGGTATACTAATTAGCACTTGAACGCCAGAAGACACTGCAGGGGTATAGGACAGTCAAGCACATCCTGTACAACTCCTTTGCATTGGCATTGTTGTATGGGTACTGTGAGAGCCAACCTGGGATTAACAGAAACAGGGTTTGAACCCTTGCACCCAGCTGCCAAGCAAAAGCAAGGGTGGCTGCAAAAGCCTGCTGGGGGATTCAAACCCCCAACCACCCACCAGGGCAGGCGAGGGCCAATTTGAACTGCCCTGGCCCATTTTGCAGTTTGAATTAGCCCAAAGCTGGGTCCTGTCCTAGGGCCAGCTTTAATGCTGGCCCAGGGGAGCCTGTGGCTCCCATCAGTATTGGGAGACCCAGCCCCAATACTACAATGGGGCTGGGAGCACCCAATGCCGCTCTCAATCAGATCTGCTACAGAATACAACCAGCAGATTTGAAAAAAAATGGTTCTTGCTGCTGCTCCTGTTTCCCCTGCATCCAATTGCACTGAGGTGCTAAAGAATAATCTTGCATCTGAGGTTGCTGATAATGCAGCCAATAAACTGGCTGTGCACATCACCTCAGTTAAGCTTCAGGATTCAGAATCACCTACAGGTTGTGATCAAACTAAAAAACATCACCAATCAACAGGCACTGATCCAAAACAATAAATTGGTACTGCCCCAATCAACCAAGTAAAAATCTCAGAATAATGGAGCCAGCCAATAATCTGCCAGCTTCCAAAGGAGTTCCTCTGCTCAGGCCAAGCCACTCAGATCCCAATCCTCACTTCCCAAGCTGCTCCCCATTACTTTCCAGAAGCCAGTACCCCAGAGTTGGGACATCAAGGGCTCACCAAAAGAAGGAAGTAATATTTTCCAAGGTAGAACAGATAAGTGGTATAAAAAACAACTTCCCCACACTTAAATCAAGTGCAGACAACATCAAATAAAGTGAATGAGTCTTTCAGTTTTGTTTGCTTTATTAGGATTTCAATTTTTTGGGTATACTGCTATTCACCATGTTTCAATTTTGCCTTTGGTGGGCCATTTTGAAGACAAATCTCTTGCTTTGACTTTTGCCTCACAAAATGAGTTAATGACTGAATCAGGAAATACAATTTTTGGTTTCTTGATCCTACGCAACTCACTTGCCCCACTCATGCTGGTGGTGAGTGATCCTACTGACCTGGTAGTGTTTTGTGGTATTGCTAACCACTATGTATTTTCTATTTTCCTATTCATCAATAAAATTAAGTTCTATTCACATTTTTGTCTGTGTCTTCTGTACTTCCGCGCCTCTCTCTAGCTACAACTAGTAGAGATTTTTCCTCCAGGGCTGCAAGGTAAACACATAGCCTTCCCTGTCATCTAACCAAGACTTAGGATTTCCTGGTCTGTGTCTGTGCTGCCCCTCAGAGCACTGCACAATTTATACACCACTTGAGCAGAAGTCAAATCAGAAGACTAGAGTACCACCCTAGACCTACACCCATGGACTACCAGCCAGGTCCAGATCCTGGAATGGCTGACATTCCCTATGATCCCCCTGCTCTTCATATCCCACAGACCTACAACTACAGTAGAGCTGAGATGATCATCCTGACCATCCTCAGTCTGGCCAGAGTTGTCATTCCCAACCTTGGTGCCTATTGCCCTTTAGCTGCTGGATTACTTTACTAACCTGTTCAGCACTATTCCTCTACTGGGCCCTTGTTATCTGTTACCCAAATGGATTAAGCTCACTTTTGATGCCTTGGTACATGACAGCCTCCGACCATGACAGGTACTACATGCCTCCCAAAAAGAACCTCTTAATCTATTTGCTTACCCAACTCCCATTTATTAAGTGTTTGGCAACCACCAGGGTGCAGGGCGCCACCCCTCTTGTAATTGTATCCAGGGTTGTCCACCACATACAGAAAAGTACATGGATTAAATTAAAATTATAGCTGAAAATTTAATTTTGGGGTATAATTCCCCAGAATAATCACATTCCCTTTGTAATTTGCATCTATCTAATAAATCATCTTCCTTTGCAAATTTACTTTTATTTTTTAATTTTTCAATTTTAAATATTAAGAATTTAAATATTAAAAATTTAAATACTAAAAATTTAAATACTAAAAATTTAAATATTAAAAATTTAAATATTAAAATTATAATATTAATATATATAAATATATCATAATTCAGTAGTTATATTAAGCAAACATGTGAAATATTAAAAAAATAATTAAAAATGTTTTTATTTACTAGCTCCTTGAGTACGGGCTCATTATTATATAGTTAGACAACAAGAGCTTAATTTATCTGCATCAAGCTGCCTGCTCCACTTTTGTTTTAAACAAAGGATTGTTTAGAACTCAAACTACTTTTCCATTGTAATATGATTTGAAAAATAGATTTGATATGCTTAACCCATGTCATAAGTAATAATTAGTAAGAGATACATGAAAATCATTGGTTTTTGTGTTGTGTGGTTATAGTGACACTAAATCAATAAGGTCAGATGATGACTGGCAAAGTCCATCTTGTGGCTTAAAAAAGCCAAAGTACCAACAAGGATTCATAATCATTTAAAAAAATAATCTAATTCTATCTTTTTAATCTATTTATTTGTTAGTGCAACAGTCAATTAATATTCAGTTCATCAGACTAAAAGTATATGTCCTCTTACCTAGTATGATTAATTTTACTTATCTTTTCTACATATCTTATATGTCTATAATACAATTCAATGTCACATTATTATATATAAATAATAATTTTTGAGTCCTAAAGAAAAAAAAACATATAATAATAAAAACAAATCAAACACAGGGTGCCCATTTATCTGATTGGCTCAGAGGCAAGAGATTTGGGGAGGAAGAATTCCGAGTGCTTGTAAAAAGCCGCCACCACATCAGGTGGCATTGCAAATTGGCTAATATTGAGAATATTGAATAAATCCTTGATGTCCTGAGGGAGGGCTTTCTTCACCTTATTTTGATCCACCCAAAGACCTCCTTAACTGAATTCAGTAAAGGGGAATATGGAGGAAGAAAGAGGAGTCTCATTGGACAATTAGCAAGGTGGTGGCTGGAGGTGTGGTTGTTTTTTAATGGGGGGAACTTAGACCCAACCAGATCCACTTTTTAGAGCCCAACATTATCCAACACAACAATGTTGGTTGTGCTACTGTAATTGATCAGGAGGTATTACTTTATGGCTTGGAGAAGATTGATAAAAGTCCTGCTATTGTGGGAACCCTTGATCATCTGATGCTGGTTCAACCTGTGAGGACCCAGAAGCGCTACCATTGAATAGGACTTGGAAAAGATATCTGCACAATGGGCTACGCCGTCCTTGGACCCCTTCTCAACCCACCCATGCCTAGACTTGAATGAGGAGGAAAACAGCAATTTGTTGATGTAAAAAGATTGGACATTCCTGGTCTGCTTAAGAGCCAGATAGGTCATGACATAAATGTGTCAATCCTTGATTGTATTATTGCTGTTCCTATTATATGGCAAACTCCCAGAACTTTCCAGGAGAAGCCCAAATTGACAACAATCTTGTAAACAAAAGCTTTAGAGCCAGAAAACCTGAAATCTGTGGCCACCATTAATTGGACAGCAAGCGTGTCCAGGTGGCAATCTTTGGTCAACCACTGCCTGATTGCCTCAATATGGGTGGGCTGAAGTAGGCTGGGCTGCCGCTTAGCCTTAGTGGATTTGACAATTTGCCTGGTTTGTAGTTGCAACCAAGTTTCCAGACTTGCCTGCCAACATATCTTACAATACACAGGGGGCGCTCAAGGAGTTGCCCCTTGATGTATCTAACAACATGAGCCATTCTGATAGCAATGTCAAATTGTGAACACTTCTTCCTAATTAGTAGCATTGCAATTCGACCTACTGATCCAGCACAAGTTATTCCTTGGCTTCAATCTCTACATGGAGCATGCCACCCCCTTGTGGCCCAGTGGCTTTCCCATATTGTATATTAATTGTGCTATTCTGCAATAAAAAATACCTTATTATTATTCTTGTCCTTCCTATTAGACTGTTGTCTTCCTCAACTCAAATACTGAATCCTCATTGGTTCAGTTGAAACAGTGGTAGCAGAAGTAAGTTCACGGCCTACCTAAAAGAAAAATTCCCCCAAGAAAGGATGGAGTACAGGCTGTATGGCTACTCCCCATCAAGAGATTTACCTATCAATCCCTGAGGGGGACATCCCCAACAGGTACATTATTTACCAATACCAGCTAGTTCTTACAAGTGTGTATAATTGTCTCCGCCTTAGACGGCGTGACACCAGCGTCACCTTGCCTCAGTTGGATCTTTCACAGTGTATGTTCAACCTCCAGCTGTAATCCTTTGCAGTGGGGTCAAAGGAGCCAACATTGTCAGTTGGCCCAACTCCACCAAAACTCGCCTCTGTATCTGTCAAGTACCTGAGCCCATGTGGGTTGCCACAGCGTCTGGGCGCCTCACAGGGCCCGCTGCTGTGTGGTTTGCCAACTGGGCCAGCCAGGAAGTTGAGGTCACCTGGGCGGCATTCAGGGATACCGCAAAGTCCCGCTACAGCAAAACCTTCTTGCCTATTATGGTGGGAACTCCCCTTCTGGTAATTAAGAAGACTGGCTCTGTTCCCAAATACCTTGCTACCTGGCAGCAAGCTCTTGCCGCCGCCCCTGAAGCTGTGACCAGTGGAAACGCTATGCTTCTGACCCTAATAGTCAATGGGCTAAAGCCCCATATCTGTAAGTGAGTCCCTATAGGTTGCTGTACCTCCATTGATGACTGTTACAAAGCCATTGTGGAGGCCAACAACAAGGCTTTGATGGGCTTCCACCGCAGAAATGATGCTCCACCTCAACTTTATGCAACAAGCTGCAGTGCCCACAACTAAGTAGGCCGCCTTCAGCCCCACTAGCAGGAAAATGTGATTAAATGCCCCCGCAAGGGGGAACTACAGCTATCACAAATTGAGTACAAAGAAAATCCTGGGGTTTGTAGCTACAAGAGGTTCTATAACCCCACTTGACCCCCACTCTCAATCCCTCCAATCAATGGACCCCTGCAACTACAATGTACACAAAGCGAAGCCCTTGACGTCTTCTAGGCTCATAGTGACATCCCTGTACTTCAAGTGAGCCACTCTCTCAATAAAGTAACCTGCCTGGCTTATCCCTTTTGTTTTTGAGAGAATATCAACAAACTATTGGTGGATACTGGGGCCAACCACACCATGGTTGACCAGGCATTTGCTGATTCTCAACACTTAGACTGTGTGCCAAGCAGATTCAAGGCAGTACAAAAAGCTGACTCCTGTAGAGTAGCAATTAACCATGAAACAGTACCCTTCTCTGTGAGAATAGAGAACTTCCAGTTTAAGCTCTCTGAGTCAATCATGCAGGGCTCAGCCACTATGTAATTTCTGGCCTTGACTGGCTTTGTCACAACTGTCCCTACATTGACTGGGATACATCTGTTATCACCCTCAATATAAATGGGGTGGATTTTCAGATCTATCCTATCAAAATAAGAAAGTTACTCTATAATACTGTCTTTGTCAGAATAACAGAAACAGGCTTGTACAATTTCAAGGGGGGAAACTAGACTTTAACCAATGCTCAGTCAAAGTTATCCGCGCTGAACCACCTGCAGCCCCTCCTTTGACCACTTCACCTCCACCAGGGCTTGCCACACTCCTCAAGGAGTATAAGATGTCTTCAGTGAAACACTGGACCAACTACCTCCTCCCCAAGAGATTCAGCATGCTGTAAAACTTCAAGGCTTGTTACCCAAAGCACGTTCATTATACTGTCTTACATCAAAAGAAGATGAGACCCTCTGCTAGCACCTTGTGGACGCACTTGACAAGGACTTCATTTGCCCCTTGCTCTCTCCATATAGAGCTGCTGTCTTCTTTGTAGCCAAGAAGGGCAGGTCCCTTTCCCTGGTCACAGATTACTGCACCCTAAATGAGGTGATGGTTAATAATAAGTACTCCCTGCTGTTGATTGATAACCTGTTTGACACACTTGTGGGTGTGAAGGTCTTTAGCAAGATTAATCTCACTGCAGGATACAAACAGGTTTGCATTGCACCAGGGGATGAAGCAAAAACTGCCTTCTGCCTTCTGCACATCCTACAGGTTGTTTGAGTGTTGGGTCATGAACTTTGGAATGAACAACACTCCTTTCACCTTTGTTATGTTGATGAACAAAGCATTTGAGGAAAAGATTGGGAAATGTGTGGTTGTGTACCTTGACAACATTATTTTCTTCAGTCAAGATCAAACCACACACCTCCAACACTTCTGTGCTCTCCTTGACACCCTTTGGAAAAATCAGCTAAAAGCTAAACCCTTCAAATGTGAATTCCTCAAGTCTGAGCTCTTATTCCTTGGGCACACCATCTCTTCCCAAGGGATAAAGCCTGACCCTGCCAATATCAAGGCAATCACCAGTATGCCACCTCCCACTGATGTTGGTCAGGTGTGTACTTTCTTGAGCATGGTTGCCTACGTACGTAAATTCATCCCCAACTATGGAGAACTTATTGAATCCCTCACTGAGCTCCTGAACACTAAACAGTGCTTCCACTGGACCCCTGCCAGAGACCAAGCCTTTGAGACGTTGAAGCAGAGACTTACAACTGCACCTGTATTGCAGTCCCCCAATAAGAACCGCCAATACAAACTTGATACTGATACCTCTGACAGGGCCATAGGGGGCGTACTACAGGTAGAAACTGACAAAGGTGTTTTCCTCCTTGTGGCATATGAGTCCAGGAAGCTCACTGACTCAGAACAATGTTACTCTATACACAATAAAGCGTTGACAGCAATTGTACACTGCGTTGAGAAATGGCACTTTTACCTGGAGGGGGCAACCTTTCTACCCTGCATCCTGAAAGACCACAAGTCACTTCAGTACTTCAACACACAGTCCCATTTGACACACCGCCAAGCAGGCTGGGTCAAGTGTCTATCCCCCTATCAGTTGCATATTGAGTACAAGCCTGGGAAGGAACTTGTCACAGCTGATGCCCTCTCACAACTCTATGTAGCGTCTATAACTGGGGACAATGGTTTGGATCCAGATTAGCCCATGCTTTACCTTTGCCCTGAGGCAACTTGCTACAATAGCCATAACTCAGTAACCATATCCAAGTTGAAAGACAACAAGAGCCAGTTCACCACTGATGCTGGCAACGTCTGCCGCTGGGCAGAGACAGGTGAGAAGACGCCTTACATTCCCACCACACAACAAGGCAACACACTATTTCATTACTACCGCACCTTGGGTCACATCAAAGGGCACAACCTCTTTAATATTAGGGGAAAAAAGGTTTGGTGGCTTTGTATGCGCCAAGATATCTTGAATCTCCTCAAAACGTGTATACTGTGTGAAAAGAACACATCTAAACCTGCACCCCCCAAGTCTGCCCTGCCCATCAAGGCCATGGAACCCTTCAAACTGAGGGCTCTTGATGTTTTTGGGCCCCTTCCTGAAGACAGACTGGGGAAGAAATACATCATAACTGCCATCAACTACTTCACTTGTTGGCCAGTGGCCTGGGCAACAACTAATCACACTGCCATCACCATCACCTGCTTTATTGGCAAGGAAATTGTGGCCTGCTTTGGGCGGCCCAAACATCTCATCACAGATGGTGACCCCAAACTTGTTGGGCAGGTCATGAAGGTGTACTGCGCCAAGAATGCCCTCTAACAAATAGTCACCACTCCCTATCATCTGCAAGCCAATGGGCATGTAGAGCAAGTAAATGGCTCGCTGGTTCAACTGATTGCCAAGCTCTCCCAGGAGCACCCCAATATTGTGTGGACTGAACACTTTCCCACTACTCTACTTATTTTACAAGCAAGAATCAACAGAGGCACCAGGTTCAGCCCCAGAGCTTTGGCCTTTGGAATGCCTGAAAGTCTGACAGGAGTTGAACAGGGAAATTTACAGTCTACAATTCCCAGAAAGCCCCCTGTTGATGACTCCATCCCTAAACCAATGGTGTGCCAGAGCCCAAGAAATTAAACACAAACAAATTGAAGGAGGGATCAATCACCTTGAAGCCAGATATGCTAGAGGCAACCCTGTCTACACCCTCAACCCCAATTCAGCCAAGTTAGAAACCAATCACCTAGGGCCCTTCAAGATAGCTGTGGTCTATGACAATCACACCTATCAGCTTGAAGATGCCCAAGGGAACACCAAGAAGCTCCACCACAATTGCTTGCGCTCCTTCTGCGCCATCCCCACACAAAGGTTGTTTTTGTAGATGTTCCCATATCTTCTGCAGACTCTAATCCTGATGTCTGACAACAAGCAGGGGGCAAGGGGGTATTGCAACCAAGTTTCCAGACTTGCCTGCCAATGTATCTTACAATACACAGGGGGCGCGCAATGAGTTGCCCCTTTACGTATCTAACAACATGAGCCATTCTGATAGCAATGTCAAATTGCGGGCACTTCTTCCTAATTAGTAGCATTGCAATTTATCCTACTAATCCAGCACAAGTTATTACTTGGCTTCAATCTCTACATTTAGCATGTCCCTATGCCACCCCTCTGTGGCCCATTGGCTTTCCCATATTGTATATTAATTGTACTATTCTGCAATAAACAATACATTATTCTTATTATTCCTATCATTTCTATTGAACTGTTGAATCCCCCAACTCAAATACTGAATCCTCATTGGTTCAGTTGTAAAATTGCTGTACTTTTTGTTGATGTCACCAATATATCTGGCTGTGACACCAAATTGGGACACAATATCCCAAACTGTCATTCCCCTGTTCAAGCAGTCAAGGAGAGCTTCACACTCATCATCTTTCAACTGACGCTGCCCTTAGCAGTTACTGCAGCATCCTGGCTGGCAGGCTCAACACAAGGGATGGGGACCTTTGTGTAGAAGATGGGATCACTCTTAATTGCAGTGGCGCTGTCAAAGATGGAAGACATCACAGGTGCAAATGTCTCCACAGATGTGACCAATGGCTCATAGGAGGTGTCAAAAATGCGGGGGCAGGAAGTGGCAACTCTTGGATCAAGAGTGCGGATCCAGGTGACAACTGGGGATACAGTGGAGGTGTAAGTAACCTCAGTGTTCCCGGTGACCCTGGTATAGAAGACTTTTATGGCAGGCCTTGAGAGCGGCTTCTGTCTAGGATTCAGGCTGTGTGATATGACTTGGGATGCAGGGAGTGGTTGACTGGCGCTTACGCCTTGGGAGGCCTATGTGTCAGCATTACTCCCCTCAAGTTGGGTTCTGGGTCTATTCTTGGATCCTCTAGAACGCCCTTGTAGACAGGCTGCCCTACAGGCTGGTGTAGGAGCTGGTTGGGAGTGCAATTGTTGGTCCATAAAAATAAAATAAAAAATATATTTTAGATTAAATATGTATTTATTTTGATTTTTGGTTTGGTTGTGGGTAGTTATTTTTTCTTGATTTATCCTTGAATAGTAACATAATTTCTATATCTGTGATTTGATGTGTATAATATTGTATACTTTCTGGGTTTGGATAACTTTAAAGTTTAATCACTTTTTATGTCTAAACATGGTTATTGAGATTGAATTTTTCATTTGATTTTAGTTGTGGTGGAGCTTCTTGATTTGGGTTGGTTTTTCCTGGTGTGCTTACTGTACATTCAATTTGTATATAGGCTCCCACAATTAATATCTGAGTTTACTAGTGGTATTCAAAAGTGATTTGAAATCGGCTTATGGATTTGACATCTTGTAATTCCAAAAAACATAGTAAACTTAATGAAAATGGTTGATGGATTTGAACACTTCAAATCTGATTCCAGTTAATTCTTTTTATCCATTAGAAATATGCATTTTGATTTGAACTTTGCAAAGTTTCTATGAGTACCTGCATGTTTAAAAATTCAAATAAATACACAAAAAATCAATCTAATTTTAAAAAGGCCATTCTGCAAAAGTAGTTTGAAATTTGGACCAAGGATTTGACAATCCTGCATTTTCACGTTTAGGTTCTGAATTCACAGTACTGTCTCAGTAAATTGTAGGCAGGTGGCATTTTGGTAAATATCACACTACTATTTTTGAGGCTCATAATCTCCTCTATGACCTCATTGGTTACTAGACGTTTTTTTGGGCCCATTGGAAATAAGAGGACCCAGATTAGATAGGGCTTGATTTGGTTAACCCAAATTGTCAAAAAAAATGGTTGGATTGATTGAAGAGGGCCACAGTTGCCCAGTCTTCAAAATATTGCATAAGCTCAGGTTGGGTCTGGGCTAGGGTTCAGAATATTAACTTTCAGAAAAGACACCCATAGATGGGCCTGATGCCACATACAACTCAGCCTCCTCACAACTTAAGTTAAATTGTGTAAATACAGAAACCACAGTGGTTGCAACCCTTGATCAGCAACCTGAGCTTAGAGGTGCTCCTGCCCCTTTTCTTTGATGATGTAAAAGTTATCTTCAATTATGAAACTCATTATAAATAGAAAAGCAATAAAAATTCTATTAAAAACAGAAAACAAAGTGTGGGGTTCCTGGTCACCAGTCCCCATAGTGTGTCCTGGGTTGAAGCCAGCAACCAGCTGAAAGGATTTGTCATTTCCTAGCAGTGGTAGGTGGCTAGCTTTAAGTTTATACTTAGCCTGCATTACTACAAACTCTTTATAATACTTTTCCTATTTTTAGGCGGGCATTCCCATCATGCACTTGTACTTCAGTTGGTGCTAGACCCTCTGTGGGCCTGCACAAATCTTTCAAAAACCTATTAAATTCATTCCCAATGAACTCCCCTCATCTATCAGTTATTTCAAGGTGTCTAGCTAACCTCTAACACTCTTCTTGGGAAGTCTTTTTAGTGGCAAACTTTCAACAACTCTGACAATAAGTATCCTCCTCCCCTTGGTTAGGGTAGAAGATATGGGGCAATTCACTCATAGGGTTTATCTGTATTACTTGGAAATTTGAGCAGGTGTCAAAATAGGCTTTTATTTTCTTTCAGAAGGAAGATCCACTTAGACACCTTTTGGTATGTTGTCAGAGGGTCTGGGAAATAATATGATTTTTTCCAATATTTGGAGTCATCCAACAATATCCTGAACTAATTGTACTTGGTCCTGGGCTCCTGCTATTTAGTCCTCAACTTCTGCACTCTGTTTGTCTTCCTTCTCCTTATCCTATACTCCAGCTTTTTTATCTTGGGCTTCTAAACCCTTTCCTTGGTCTCCAGCTTTCTGTACAGCCTTAGTTGTCTTGGTATTTCACTTGATCCAATCTAATCCAATCCCTGAAAGGCTTCAGATAGCTCTCCCTTTTATAGCTATTTGTTTCAGTCCCTGTTTCCTCTCATAATAGAGGTTTTCAAAGATTAAACTATACATTTTCTTCTGACTTACAATATATTAAACTTTTTAACTTACTCTAGCCAATTGAAATCCAGATTTTCCTGCTGCATTCCCTCATTTTTAAGCTTTAACTCTTCAGTTAAAGCCCTCAAAACCCTGATCAAATAAAATTTGACTTGTAGCCAATCAGACGCCTCAATTCAACAGTTTTGTAAGCAGTTCACCTGAATGACTTGCTCTTGACTATGGTTCAAACCTGAAGCTGTCTTGCTCTGGATAAATAACTGCTCTGTGTTTCAAACAGTTTTGCTGTGATTCCCAGAATGTTTTTCTGGCAAAACTTGAGCGCTTCCACATATGTTTTACTTAAGGGATTTTGGAACTCTTATTTCTTCAACATTTCTCCAACTTGTCCATATTTGTTTCAACATTTCCAAAAGTTCTGATCTATTATTCCAGAGCTCCATCTACTTCTGCTGGTCCTTCTTGACTACTTTTATTTCCTCAGCTAGTCCTGCTCCATAATATTCCAGTCCTTCAGCTAGTCCTTATCTATGATCTTCCAGTCCTTCATCTAGTCCTTCCCATAATCTTCTGGTCCTAGTCCACACCATGAACCACCTAGGCTCCACTCCTCACTATGATACTTCAGTCCTTCAGCTAATCTTAACTGTGATCATTCAGTCCTTCTCACTAGTCTTCACTGTGGTATTTCACTATGAACCGCCTTGGTTCAATTTTCAGTCCCTGTTACCAATACCTCAGACTCAAGAATTAAAACTACAAGGTTACTGGCGTTTTTCTGGGCCCCTGCAAGTGACCTCTACTTGGGCCATTCAATCACAGACAATTCTCAAATCTGTGCAGTTGTCTTTACTCACTCAGGTGGTTAAGTCTGAGCTTTTAGGCACAAAGTAACCGACTTTACTTCCCAAAGACCTGATCATTATCAAGTTATGAAGCTGCTTCCCCAAGAAACTACCCTGGAAACGCCTCTGAGCATATTCATTCTCCCAATGAGAGCTTCAGGACCTCCCCAAAGCCTCCAGGAAACACAAACAAGGACATTCTACCAGTCCATTAGGTAAAGTAATTACTCGCAGACTTCCTATAGCTGCACAAGGTCATATGGAGCTATCTCAGCTCCTTCCTTCCCTAGCAGCCAGTGTTACCTTTTAGGTCATATCACTATACAGCCCTGGTAGCCAAGTTACATAACAGGCTGTGTAAGGATTGAAAATCCTTCCAACTTGAATCTTTTAATTGAGGATGGAGGGAAAGTACAGAAATCTTGGCTACTAGATCATCTTCATGAGATCAAATTAATTACTTTTCCCTGTAACTGTCAATTATGGTCATATATACTTAGTTTTATGAAAGATCAGCTTGATAATGTTATTAAGTTTAACTATTCCTTTTCAAGTAAAGAAACCAGTGCTAGGCTTCTCCTTGATTGCGCTCCGCTTTGGGATTCAAACCTGGAACCTTTGGCAGGTCACATAACACCTATAATGAAAAATCAATCAGTTAGTATTAAAAGCAAAAGCTCACCTATGATTTCAAATGTAAACTGGTTTCCGCCAAAATACAGGCTTTTATACTACAAATGGCTCCAAAATATGCCCACACATGCAACTGCTCCTCCAATCAAAGTATGAAACCTTTAGCAAACAACAATGAGATGATACCCACACAAATGCATATCCAGGAGGATAATGCAAGCAGCCTAAAGCCACATCATAATAAAGTTAGAAACCCAATCAGTTCAGTAGCTGGAATAAACCATCAACTCACCATGCATAACTTGCTGTTCCTGACCCAACTAGCAGGTTTAGCTGCTGCAAGCTGCATCCTGCAATCTTGCTGGAAGCAGTCAAACCAAAATGACCAAGCAGCAAACCAATTAATGGTAAACCCCTCACCCCAAGTTTCAATACACATTATTCCACATCCCCAAGCCAAACTTCCCAGTATTTAGTGAGAAGCACTGTGAATTTTCCCAGTGCTCTAACAACTTAAATTCTTGAATCTATAAATTTGTTTATATATATATGTCACTTAGTAAATTAGTAGATTTAAAATTAAATTCCAAATAATCTTGAAGCAGAAACTTCTTCTGATTCTGTTCTTTTTAGTTCTATGGACTCCTGTTGCTGAAGGTTTCAAATTTGATTCCAATATTTGAGTCAAAGATGCTACCAAATCTTTGGCTTGGGATTATTTGTATACTAAGCATCTGTTCCCTCCCACTTGTGATAAAACAAATCATCTGCCTTCTTTTCCTCTCCTTTGCCTCCTCCAGTGATTTGTCCTGAAGCACATTGGTATTTTTTGACTTATGTTGCAGTATACTATGGGTTGACTCATTTTGCTCCCTTTTTGGGTTCTTATAAATTATTGGGTTATCTGGTTAACACCTTGATGATTGGAATTCCTGTTGGAACTTCTTTGATGGGTTTCCACTCTTCTGCTCTTTTACATTATTTGGGCTCCTTCTTTTGTCAGGAATGGATCCCTGAAAGGCTGGTACACTCCCCACCCCTAGTAGTCAATATTACCTACTGGGTGAAGACAACTAACCAGCCCCCAAAAGTCAATGTTACCTGCTGAGCTGGTACACTCTTTGCCTCTAGTAGACCTTTGTTACCTACTAGGCATGACTTATCTTCCCTAGTAGCCAATGTTACCTACTAGGCATTTACCTGTTTCAAAACCACTATACTTTGTTAACTGTCAGCACATATATTGTATTGTGGCTGAACCAGCCCTTGCCTACACTCAGCTTTCATGTGGATCATCACAAAAATTATTTTCAGAGTTTTAATTTTATTTAATTGAGTGCTCCTTTTTGAAAAATTCTCTCAAAAATAATAGGCAAATTTAAAAGCACACACATTAAAAATGATGCTGTATTTTCCTAAATAGATTTTAGTGGATTCACTCCTGAAATTCATTATTTCTATTTTAAGTCTCAAAAATAATCAATATTTTCAAAATATGAGTTATTTTTGTGTTTGGACTCATCACTTTTATAATTGAACCTCATTTTTTCTCTGTTTGTATCATTTTTTCTACACACTCATGTTGCAATATCTTTGATTACTCCCTCTCAGGAAATTAAACCCCAAGTAGCCCACCAAATGAATCACCAAATGGTTCACCTCTCAACCAGTAAGTTGGTGGCACTACTATCATGCAGCCATCTATTATGAGGATCAAACAATCCAGATCCTAAGCAGAACACAACTTGAATAAGCCTTGTGACTTAAGAAGAACATTACTCAGATAAGCCCCATGACGTACATGGACAGTATGTGCCTTTTCATGATACTATATATATTCATATATTCACATTCAATAAATTATCATTCTCTTCTTAAATTTCCCCTTTTATCTTGTTTATTATACTTTCCATAAGTATATACTTGACACTTATTATCAAATTTGCTGTAGATTGCTTCTGGATGTGACGGGTTTAGTGTTTGTTTTAAATATGGGTTCCATCTTTTTTGCTGTCTCATTTCATGGAATTCAGTTATTGACTTTACTTTTGTTGTGTGATTAATTATTTTTGTTTTCTGGACCTAAAAAATAGAAGTTTTATTGACTATATTTCCCTTAAACTGTTTCCGTTTGGAATTTTTTTAGTTACTGAATCTATGTGTTCTAAACTGGACAATATATGGTTATCTCAAAGGGTTTGAAAACTACTGTAAAAGACCTTGCTTTATAATTCCCTTATCTAATAAAGTTCAAAATTTATTATTACTTCTGTCTATTTGATTTTGTCTGCTGTTTTTAGTCTTCAGTTAATTCCTGTCCTTTTTGGGCTCCCATTAATTGTTAGTGGCAACCTTTTGGGTTGTTGCTGAAACAGAATTTTATTTTGATTGAGAGAAAGGATTTATTTCTTATTAAACTGCCCCTTAATTCTCATAGCAACAGTTGTCAAGTTAGACTATATTAAAATGAAAATTTTGTTTTTAATAATGTCATCTTCTGCATGCCAATACTTTTTGAATTAATAGTAAACTTTACCGTGAACCTTTTTATTAAAAAATTAATCAATAACCAATAGTACCTTAAAAAATAAACACATCTCAAAAATGCAATAAAAATACCATAAGTAAAAATTATAAGGAGATATAAGCAATTATTTCTCAATTTACTATGCAAATTACACTCTTTACTAGAAAATAATATTTTACTACAAAATTTAAACTTCCAATGATACAGAAATAACTAAAATTAAATATTATAACCACTAAAAAAAGTGAGCGGCCAGTAATTTTATTTATTATGCTTCATATAAGCACAACTGAAAATAACTCATCCTTTATAGATAAATTAACAAAATATAAGATATTTAGTATACAATCATCTTGAAACTATACCTGAAACTAACCATTTATATCTAAAAAAACTAGTCTTATAAGTATGAATTAAAAAATCAAATTCAAAAGTAAAAATATATAAGAAAAAGCTAATCAAACTTTTTTTGGGTAATTAAAGCCACCAGCAAGAGCAGTAGCAACATCTTTTAAGTAATTTTTGATCTCCCCCACCTTAAAATTCTTATTCACTACATTTTACACTGCCTCCTGGTAGTCTTGCTCCTTGAACTTCTTCTTTGACACCACTTGGTTGGCCAGGTCCCAGAACTTAGACATTACTGGTTTTTTCCTTGTTGAGCAACTTGGGTTATTTCTGGTATGTTCAAGGCTACAGATAGATGTTAGCCTTGCCAGTGTACTCTACCTAATTCTATGCAAGAGCACTACAGGTTACAATAGAACAGAACTTTGAAGATAATTATGTTTATTGAAACTGGAGTACAATCTAGCCAGCAGCTGCAATCTATCCAGGTGTAACTAAGAACTTGTTGTTATTCTTTCAGGCGTCTGTATAAATATATACTGCAACAACCCTTGTTCTTGTTCTTTCAGACAGTTCTTGTGACTACCTTTGCAATAGGTCCATCTTTTCTGGCTGCGTCTATCCTGATTAGCTGTCCTTAACATGTGTGCTGCTACTGACCTTAGCAAGGCGTACCTGGCACTTCAGCTACAGCCTATGCTCTTCTTGAGCTAGCCTACTGTCAATTATTGATTGGCTGGATCTTATGCGCTTCTTATAGCGCTGGGAAACTACGCTGTATTTAGTTGACACTTAGAAATGGTCCACAATCTGTCCTCCTACATTAGAAGGTAGAATCTCAGAATTCCATTTCCAGGGCTTAATCAGTGATCCTTTTCTGGCTGGCAAGCCTTCTGCTTATTAATGCAATGGGTCAAATTTAGGATTATATAGCCGTGTAGTGCTGATCTGAACTCAGTATTTCCTTGCCATTTGCACATCAATTGTTTGGTATGATTATATACTCCCTTCAGGAAAAGTGAGACTGAGTTGATGCAACGTCCAGTAGGATGGGGTGAGAGATAAACAATTGATGATCTGATGATTATACAGCGTACAATCTATGATAATCCCTATAATGGCTAACATTTATACAGTGTATAATAGCTATATCAATTAAGCTAAACTGAAGATTATACGGCGTATAACCACTATGTGTTTGAATGATGATATGTGATAATATGGTGTATAATTGTTGCATCTATAATAATAAACTAACATTACATAGCGTATAAATGCCATATCAATTATAAAAGACTATTGATTATACAGCATATAATTACCACACTTGAAGTGATAACCAGATGATAATACAGAGTGTAACTGATAAAGATCTGCGTGCAATGATTAGCCTGATTATTTTTGGTCAATCAGCCTAATCTCAGTCTTCCTCCCTCTTGACCATAAATAGGGAGGGCAAAAAGAGACTCAGGCATAATGGCCTTTTCAACCACTTTTTCCTGTCTTAGCACCAAAGAAGATGCCAGGAGTTCCTGGCAACTATGTCAGAGAAGTGTTGGCAGGAGTTCAATTGTCATAACAAGGAGGCGTGCTGCCTCCAGTTTTATGAGTGGTGCTTGTTGCAAGCCCAGGAAAATCATACCTGTTTGTAGCTGTTTTTGGTCAATACCGTGTTTATAAATCCTTTTCAGCGCCCCACAGCTCATCTTGGAGCAGGAGGTTGCGCAGGAAGATTGTCCTCCTTTGGTGATGGGGGGTGACAATTGGACTTCTTCAGTAGACCTGGACGCTTGCAGGCCCAGGCTGTAGTACCTTGGCTGTCTGTTGTGCTATATGCTCCTGATCCCACTCTGCTGGGTAGTGTTGTTCTCTCCTACAATCCTGATCATTCAGACTTTGAGGTTAACAGCCTCTTACAGGGTTATAAATTCCTGGGTAAGTTCCTCTTTGTACTCCTGTCTCATGAGCAAGGGGTGGATGTTCACTCCTATCTTTGGCATTTGGAGTAATACCATTCTCCTGCTGTTTGATATGTGGCCCTTTTCAAGCTGTCCTGCCCTCTGAAGAGAGTCTTGGTAGAGCCGCCTTGCTCCAATGTGGAATTGTATGCCAAATTTGCACAGTTGATTGTTTTCAATAATGCAGTGGTGCAAGTCTGGCCTGTGATTGGGGGCCTAGTCCCAACTCCACCTGACAGTGGGGACTTCAACATTGGCCAACCATCACAACCAGTTGGCCAATGTTATCAATGTCACCCTTGATAAGTTGAATCTGGAGACCCTACCCAGTATTTTCCCCACATGGCTTTATTGGGTAACCTTTTCTTGGTTCCCAAGCCTTCACTTTCTTGTGGTTCCTTGGGCCAGATGCAGTCCATCTTGGAGTATTACCATTTCGAGGTGTTGCACTGCCAGCAGAGGTCTTCTGGCCAACTATCCCTCTGAGGTGTTTATTGTTGAGTTCCTGGTGTTGGGAGTGTGCTTTATAATAGAGTGTGGTTTGGGATACCTGGCTGATGGGGAGTTGGCCTTATCATGTACACATCATGCACTGGGAACAGCTCTCTCCTGAGGCACAGCGTATGTGGCTTTGCAACATTGTTGTCCTTTATCAGGTGGTGGCCACCCACGCTTTTGTTGAATATCTGAAGGCTACCACACACCATGTCCCTGAGAAGCCTGAGGAGGGCACTCAGTACTAAAGTTTCATAGGACTCTGTTCTTTTTCAATATAATGCACTTTCTATATCTTTTTATATTATTTATATCTTTATCTTTTATACTTTTCTTATTATGAATAATATGATGTGCTTATATTGCTTATTATTATTTCTTTTATGGCAAGATAAAGATGGTGTTTAATTAGGCCCTTCCTTTGGGATGGGGAACAGACGTAAAAATTTGCGTGTACATGGTTTAATATGCGTCCACTATCCTTATCCTTGACGGTGTAGGCATCAGGTGAGGTTTTCTCTATGATCTCAAAGGGACCTACCCATGGCTTGTCTAGCTTGTGGAATCTACCACACCTGGAGTGTTGCAGAATGCAATCCCCTACCTCAAAAGAGGGCAGTGGGGCTCTATTAGTGGAGCCCCTCTCAAACATGGCTTGGGTCTTGATATCTATGTTGCTAGAAGAAGATGCCTGTGATTTGATGAGGGTATTGACCAGTTGACCTAGATACTGATTGTAGGAAAGTTGCCCAGGGTCACCTGTGGCTGAGTATAGGACAGGCAGAATGGCAGGGTGGCGGCCATACATCAGTTGAAATGGAGACACTCCTGTGATAGAGTGAAGCAAAATGTTGTCACAAACACTGCTTCTCCTAAGTACGTTTCCCAGGAAGATGCACACAATGAAGCTAATTTACAGAGGATCTGGGTTAGGGTACCATTTATGCGCTCCATCATCCCATTGGTTTCAGAGTGGTATGGGGTGGAGAGTACCTCATAAACTCCCATGAGGTTGTTCACTTTTGATATTACTGAGGCCGTAAAGTTAGTCCCATTATCTGAGAGTAGGAACTGTGAGCAGCTGTGGTGTAGTATGATGATGTCCAAGACAAATTGTGCAGTAGAAGGATCATCTACTTTCCTTAGAGGCCAGACTTCTACCCACTTAGTGAGGTAATCTATAGCCACTATCACATAACAAAAGCCAGAGCTGCTATGTGGGAGTGGTCCCACTATGTCTATGGATACAGTGTGCCAGGAAAAATGGGGTTGCAACATTTGGTAATTTGTGCTTTTCTGTAGTGGCTTATTCCCTTGGCATTTGGTGCAGCAGTCAATTGTCTCCTAGATGTTGAAATTCATTGCTTCCCAGAAGTAGGTGCAATACAGGATCTCCTTAGTTTTCTGAAAGGCGTCATGACCTGTTGTCTTATGAGCAGCTGTAACAATGCTAGTTTTTTTTGGAGGGAGGAGGGAATAAGTGTTCCTTATCATCAATCAGCTTGTATAGCACACCATTGTGTAGTACTGTATCCTTTTTGAGGTCTTGTATTTTATACTTTACTTTCTCAGGCTTGTTGCTAAACTCCCCAGTCATCATTTTGCAGTACAGCTGATCTGCTAATGGGCTCACTAAGACCACATTAGGTAAGCGTGATAGGCAGTCTAAATTCTGGTGCTTGCTGCCAGGGCAATATGACTGTACTTTACAGGATCACGTGTTTAGTACATCTAACTACTATGTTTGCTGCCAAGGTGATGATGAATTTTGTATTCCAAAGCCTCTAGTTTCAGCGCCCAACAAGCAAGTCAGCCTTCTGGTTCCTTGAGGCTCTGGAGCCAAGCTAGGGATGTGTGATCTGTGACCATTGTGAACATACGCCATGGATGTAGACCTAAAATTGCTTGCATGCATAGGTAACTGCCAGGCATTTGCACTCTGTCACTATGTAGTTGCGTCCATGGACGTTTAGCGTTCTACTAGTGTAGGCCACAGTGTGTTCAAGTCCTTTATTGTCAAGTTGGGATAGTACAGCCCCAACCGCTGTAAGTGAGGTGTTGGTATGGATCATGAAGGGTCTTTCAAAGTCTAGGTACATCAGAACAGGGTTGCTCAACAAGGCCAGGCGTAGTTTATTGAAGGCTCCTTGACATTGCTTGCTCCATACAAAATCAACTCCCAATTTCAGCAAATGGAAGAGAGGTTCTCCAATGGCTGCAAAGCAGGGGATAAAAGTCAATAGTAACCAACCATAACCAAGAAGACCTGTACATCACATTTTGACTTGGGTTGCTTTGTCTTAGATATGGCTTCAGTTTTTGCAGGCTGGGGCTGCAGGTTGTGGCTATCTATGAAAAATCCAGGTATTTCAGCTGGTCTTTGAAGAACTGGCATTGTGCAACTTTATCCTAAGATTGGCATCTGCTAGCCTCTTGAAGACCTCCTTTAAGTGAGTTAGATGCTTGGTGAAAGTCCTAGAAAAGACTTTGATGTTGTCCAAGTGCACTAAGACACAGGAGAGTTTAAGGTCACCAAGGATGGTGTACATTGCTTGCTGGAGGATTGTAGAGGCATTGCACAGCCCTTGTGGCATCCTTGTCAGTTAAAATAGTCCTTGTGAGGTTATGATGGCGCATTTTTCCTGTTCTTTGGGGGTAGTTCAATCTGCCAATAGCCCAATATGAGGTCCATGGCAGAGAAGTACTTGGCACCTCCAAGGTGGTCTAATGTGTCATCTATGTGGGGGTAAGGGATATGTGTTTTTTTTTAGTAACCTTGTTGAGGCATTAATAGTTGATGACAACTTGTTTAGAGCCATCTTTCTTCTTGATAATCAGAATAGGGGACGCCTAAGGACTTTTGGACGGAATCAGCATAACTTGTTTCAGCAGTTTGCTGACTTTCTCAGAGACAACTTCTTTGTTTTCTTTTGATTGTTGTATGGGGCGCATTTAAATTGGAGGAGTAGATCCTGTATCAATGTGGTGGTTTACTCCTTCAGCACAACCCAGATCATGATCACTTTCAGCAAAGATTGAGCAGTAATTTTCAAACAGAAATGATGCCTGAGCTTGCTCCTCAGGGCCAAGGGAGGAAAGGTCTGCTACGGGGTAGTCAGTTGTACTGCTGGTTCAGGGCTGTCTGGTATACCCATTTCCTCAAATTTATCAAAAATCAATAACCTCAGATAGTTCCTCTGTGGGGTAGAAGTGTAATAAGCCTACCAATTGGTCTTTCTTGATAGAAATCATCTTCATTGTGAGGTTAGCCAAGATAATGTGTATCTCCTGTTGGCTAGGGTGACAATGCCAAGCGCAATGCACGGTTCAAAGCAAGAACAGCCCCAGGGTTTGATGACTTCCCCATATAGCCCTTCAGGGACAATCACAGACAACCCAGTCTCTGCAATCTTCTGGTGTCCAGGCTCCAGTTAAAATTCAGACCTGGTCCTTAACAAGATACCCTTATGCTCCAGAATCTGTTTAGGGGGTTTATGTCTATGTTTCTCAACAAGTTTGTACTCCACAGGAACAATTCTGTTGGCGTAGGCCAGGTTTCCAAACTTACAGGGCTTGGGTGTGGTGTCTTGTCCTTCTCTACTGAAGAAAGGGGTAGGGTTTGTCCAAGGATTCTGAAGGGGGCAAGACCCCAATGTGCCATGGCCCCATATTTCACCAGGAAAGAGGTGCCTAAGAGGAAATCATAAGTGTTGTTGGGTAATACAACTGCTGGAGCAGATACTGTGATGGAACCAAATTCATAGGTAGTGCGCTGTATGCTCCCACAGAGTAAGTGGGTTCTTTTCCAGCTGTACCAAATGATAATCTGTAGTCAGAATCTGGGGCTATACCCAGTTTCTTCACTATCTTAGTGGAGATGATGTTAAAAGGGGCACTGCTATCCACAATTGTGTTAATGCAATGCTTGTTAACCAATATATCAATGTATGTGCAATCAATATAAGAGTCATTGAGGTTTTTTAATGTGTGTATTCCTTTCTCCTCATCACTCTCCAAGGTGCAGAGCAGGCTTTTGCAGACATCAGGATATGTGGACTTAAGCTCCTCCAGAGGGAAAGCTACTTGCATCAACTTCAAGTTTGGGGTATTGTTGGAGCATGGCAAACAGCAGTTTTCCCTGGAATCCTGGATTTGAGTGGCATAAGGTTTTGCTACTTAAGCTAGGGCGGCCTCTTCTGCTGGTCTTTAGTTTGAGAGTGGGTAGTCACAGAATAAAGATTTTTGACTAAAAACATGTGAATTTTTTCCTTTTTCAGATCTTCAGGGCGTTGCACTTTGGGTCCAGGTTCAATGGGGAGGTTGAGGGTTCTGGCAGAGGTAGAATTTCACTCTTCTACTCCACCTTGACTTTTCCCTTGTTGGTACTAGCAGGATAGTTTTTTATGACGTGTACCTTCTTGGTGTTATTTGGATATTTTGGTTTCCAATGTCCTGCTGTATTGCAGGCAATGCAATAGGGACCCTTTACATCAGGAGGGAGGGCTGAGGACTTAATGGAATCCTCCTTCTGGAAGCGTGGTTATTCATAGGCTGTCTTTGGCTGCTTGGGCTTGGGTCTATTGGGGGGTCAAACGTTTTAGCATGGCTCTGTAGACAGTCTACTATCTCTGAAACATCCTTGCCCTTGGCATTGGCAGGTTCCATTGCATGGTGTAGCTCCTTGTAGGGATGTGTTGCCTGTTTCATAGCTGCTGTTGTGGATGTTGCCATTCACCATGTTTTGATTTTGCCTTTGATGGGTTATTTCAAGGACAAATCTCTATCTTTTTCTTTTGCCCTTCAAAATGAGTCTGGCTCCAAATTGGGAAATTCAATTGTTCAGTTTCCTGATTCTGCACAACTCACTCATCCACTCATGCTTGTGACAAGTGATCATACTGTCTATGTACTGTTTTGTGGTAAAGCTACACATTATATATTCCCAATCTTTTCACCCAATAAACTTAAGTTCTATTCACATTTTTATCTTTGTGTCTTCATGTACTTTGGCGCCTCTCTAGCCATGTCTAGCAGATATTATTTAATCAGGGCCACAAGTTAATCACATAGCCTTCCCTGCCATTCTAACTGAGACTTAGTACAAATCCAATCCTAATGTTAGGATTCCCTGTTGTGTGTATGTGCTTTGCCTCAGGTCACAACAAAAATGGTGCTCACTACAGGGGCTGTAATCTCCTTGATTATCCCTTTTATAACCACGTTTTCAGGACCTTCACCTCCTCCCATACAAGAGCCAACTTTGCCTGAAATTACCAGTCCTACTATTGAAGAAGACATCACTGACCCACCTATTGTCCCTAATGTACTGAACCTTGGGAATGGTCTCCGCCCAGTGGCCTACCCTTTGGGTACCCCTGACTTGGAACAAGCCATGGCAGTAGCCCTTGGGTTAGCCCTTGATGGGACCATCCCTTGCCTCCAGCTTCAGTTCATTTGAGCAGAACACTATAAATTGATTGTAGCTCCACAATTTCCACAGCATCTCCTCTCAGCAGCTGGCTCCACTGAAAACTTATTTTCATACTTCTTACAACCTGACTTAGCCCATCATCAAATGGTATTAGGGCTCCATTTTCAGGAGATTTCATCTCTACAAGCCGCCGTCACTTATCACTGGGATCAGTTTGTGGCCTACCAGTAATGGATCCACTCCCTTTTTCCTTAATATCAGAAAATCAGTGCACTTCTGTCACCTCCTAATCTTGCTTGGTCAATTCCATCAAACAAATGTGCCAGTCTATCCCTGAGTATGTAAGAGAGCGTCTACATGAGTTTCACCAGTTGGAACAGCCCAGGCACACTCAAGTGGATTCCACTCTAAACGCCTATCTCTCTAACTTTGAACAACTTTTTGCAGCAGCTCAACAAGTTCAGTGCTTACTCCTTTGACCAGTTGCAGCAAGTAGCAGTCCATGCTGTGACAGGCTTCTGCAAACTTGGTGAGGAATTTGATCAAGAAAGGGCTGCTACCGCTGCTACCATTGCCAAACTCCAGACTCAAGTAAATGAATTGTCTACCTCCAAATCAGATGCCCTGCCTTCTCCTCCATATAATGAGTTAGCAGAAAGGGAAAAGAGACTATGGGACCCCATTTGAGAGTTAATATTGTCCACCTGCAGCCAGGATTGCCCTATCAAAGCCCCCATCCTGAACCTCAAGTGCTTGCTCTGATGACTCAGGTTGCTGACTTACAACAAGAAGTTGCTACCTTGCATGAGGTAATGGCGTCTGTTGTTAGTCTGCCTGGGGTTGTTGATGAAGATATCTATTGCCCTGGCTTGTTGGGAGCCCCCCATATTCACTGTGCTAGAGAGTTGATAGCTCTAGCCAACAGGGTGAATCATTTGAAATAGTACCACTCTGAACTTGATAAAGACGTGCAAGAAATGAATGAGCTAATTGATTCTGTGAAAGACAGGTTTGCCCTTTGCCTTTTGATGAATCTGTCTCTTACATCCCAGGTGGCTGAACTGTCCTCAGTAGTAACTTCACAGGGTCAGCACCTGGATGTTACCAAGCGGCAGACCACCCTAGCTAATAATACAGGCACCCACACTGCTGAAACCTTTACTACCCTTGAGGAAAGTGTTTGAAAGCTGTGGGAAAGACAGCTCCCTTCCAAATCTGAGGCAGAATTTCCCCCACTCATAAATTACTCAATATCAACAATGGTGGCCCAACCCCAGAGACACATTTCAAGCCTACCTTTAAGCAAGTCTTTGACCCCAAAACCTTGACCATTGCAGCTTTTCTAACTATCTATGAAACTGCCATGAGAAGAGCCTTGGATGAGGTCAAGAAGGAATACATCATAATCTGTCTGCATCCAACCTGTCAAGAGGTGGTAGTGCCAGAGCTGCTTACCATTGAGACCTGGGAAGATATGAAGCAACTGCTGATTGACAAATTCAGTGGTGACCTTAGTTTGGTTGTGAAGAAGGACGCCTTCATGCACATTGCTTTCAAGCCTAAGGAAACTCTAGCCAAGTTTGCAGATATATTCTACATGGAAGGACAGCAACTGATCACAAGCCAAAAGTTGACTGCACATGAAGCGTACATGGCTTGCGCTTAAGCCCTCACGTTTTCCAGCTCCTGTGCCTTCATTTCAAAGCCCATAAAGCTATGCTTTCCTCCATGAAGAGCATAAAGAAGTTGTTGCAGGATATGCACCTTACCCACTCTGGAGCAGTTTTTAGGGAAGGTTTAGCTACTTATAACTCTGGTTTGTCTTCCTGTGGTCCTTGCATTCTTACCATGAACTTTCAAAATCATCCTTGACGCCAAGGTTGCCACAACTGTGGACATATAGGTCCCCATTCCAGAGTCTGCACTAATCCTTGAGTTGAAGGGGCTGATCCCAAAGAACAGGCAGGAAAATAACAGTCAACCTAGAGGCAGAGACACTCTTGGTTGACAATTCTTCCCTGTCTCCTTTGATTCCACCTCCATTGCTGACTCTGAGCCTGCTGACACTGAGACTTCTCCCATTCTGCTGCTATTCAGCAACATATCTGATGGCTCTGACATGGACAATTCTGATATGGAAGATCCTAAAGCCTATGGATATTTATTCCTGACTGTCCCTGAAACTATGGCCGTCCCTTATAAGCTATGTTATGGGAAAACTACAACAACTGCCAGGTATCTGCCTGAAGCCAAAGAGGTTGTATCTTGCCCCTAACTCACTCAAGCCAAGAGATCTCCTGTGCTTATCAAATCCTATGAGGATGCTGCTGAGGTTTCTGATGCTGTGTTCAAAAAAAATTTGGTCTCACTCCCTCTCCAGACAGTCTATAAGGAATTCCCGGGCCTAAGATGCATGATTGAAATTTGGGACAAAGAACTGGCAGAAGCCCAAGACATTCTGGCTGTCCTCCCTCCCTTTGGCTGTACTACCACTTGTGTGGAAATCTCCATCCAAAAAGTGAAGATTAAGGACGTCTTGAACACTGGATCTCCTGTGAATGTTGTCTCCTTAAAGCTTGTCAAGAAGCTCAAACGTGCCCCCAACCTTAACTATCATCATACATATGACACAGCTGGGCTATCCATGACTTGGGCTATAGGGGCTTATTCTGCTCTTCCCATGTGGTTTGGCAAGCTACTCTTGGCTGCGCCTGCCATTGTCTTAGAGAATGAGAGTTACAACCTCCTAGTTAATACTCAATTTCTTAGGGAATATAATGGGATTATCAACTTAAAGGACAGTTACATCTCTATCTTAGGATACAAGGTCCCTCTGATCTTTGAAGGGCCAGTTAAAGTTCCCGGGAAACACCTCAAGACATGTGCCTTAAAATATCCCATTTTGTGTTTTCTCTCTAAAATACCGTACTCATTCCTCCAACATAAAGTGCCCCCCTATGGCATGTCCTGTGTCCAAAGGGGTTCCCCTCTTGGCCACTTCTGCTTTAACCATTTCCCCTGGATCTCAGGCTATCCTAGACTCCCAAATATTGTATGAGCTACCCAAGCATATGTTCCTAGATTTATACTCTCCTCCCTTGCTAGGACGCAATGAACCCTGTCTCTGCCCAGGAATCTTGGATGTCTCTCATAAAGACCCTGTTCAACTGCTGGTTGTCAATTTGACTGCTCTCCCCATATATGTCTAGAGGGCAGTTTTTTTGGCTATGGCAGGTTTTTGAATGCTCCTGACGTCCTATCTCTACATCCCTTTGGTACGTTTCAGGACTTTAACTTACCTGAGGATGAGCCACAAGCCCTATCATTGTTCACTGCTCAAGACTTCCTGCAGCTATCTCTGGTTCAACAAAAAGAAGTGCTTGACCTACTGGATCAGTTTTTGGATATCTTTGCTAAGGATAGTATGGATTATGGTTTAGCCAAACGTGTTATTCACTAGATTGATACTGGTGAAGCTCCTCCCTTCTGTACTAAACCATATTGCCGCAGTTGTGTAGAGGACGCCCAGGTATCTAAAGAGCTCAAACAACTGTTAGAAGCAGGGCTGCTGACGCCTTCCCAAAGTCCTTTGGCATCCCTGCTACTCATCTTAAAGAAGAAGGATGGGGGAAATTGTATAATGATGGACTATTGCCAATTGAACTCTTTGATCAAGAAGGACTCATACCCCTTGCCGTGTATTGATGATGCCCTATGACGTCTTGGAGGCTATAAGTTCTTCTCTGCAATGGATCTGGCATCTGGATACTGGCAAGTTAACCTATTGCCCAAGGATTGTCAAAAAGCCGCACTCATTACCTCTGAGGGGCTTTTTGAGCCTACTCAAATGCCGCAGGGACTCTGCAACACCCTGGCCACCTTTCAAAGGGCCATGGACTCCATCCTCTGAGACTTTAAGTTGTCATGCGTCCTAGTGTACTTAGATGATATAACAGTTTTCAGCGCTACCTTTACCAATCACCTGGCTCACCTCAATAAAGTGTGCATAAATATTTGAGAGGCTGTCCCTAAGTTGAAACCATCTAAGTGTGATTTCTTCAAGGAACGCCTTGAATTCTTGTGCCATGAAGTAACCCAGACTGGGATTTGCCCAATGACTAAGAAGGTTAAAGTCATTGACAAGATACTTCCTCCCATTAACCTGCAAGAGGTACAAGTCTTTCTGGGTATGATGGGCTACTACAGGCAGTTCATCCACAATTTTGCCAATAATAGTGAACCCCTAGTCCAGCTGTCATGTAATGCCCCTTTTGAATGAACCGCCAGCCAACAACAAGCCTTTGGGACCCTTAAACAGAAACTCAAGGAGGCTTCCATCCTAGTGTATCCTGACTACAATAAGGGATTCATCCTATACACTGATGCTAGAGATCTTGTTATTGGGGTTATTTTGGCCTAAATAGACAACAAAGGTGTGGACCATCATGTGGCGTATACTTCCCATGTTCTAAACAAGAATGAGAAGAGTTACAGTGTAAAAGAGAAAGAGTGCCTTGCTGTGTTACATGCCGTAAAGAAGTTCTGCCATTACGTGTATGGCACTTTTTTTGCTATAATCACTAATCACGCTTTGCTTAAGTGATTACAACAGTTTAAGGAACCCAAAGGACAACTCGCTAGATGGGCTCACTGGCTGCAAGGATACAACTTCACTGTGCTGCACCGTCCTGGGATTCAACATCAGAATGCTGATGGACTGTCCAGAATACCTATCCTTGCTCTCCACCCTGCTGAGGCTGACAGGTTATACAAACTAATTGGACATCCTTATTTTTGGGAGAAAGAGACATAAGAAGTCTGATTTGCCCTTTCTAGATTATCCAAAGACATGCTCATTTATGATAATCAGCTTTTCAAGAAAGTACAATACCACTACTTGACTTACGTCAGGCCTAGTCTTTGCCTTTCAGTGGTACTTCAAGTTCATAAGGATACAGGACATGGAGGCATTGCCAAGACATATGCCTGGCTCCAGTTGAACTACTTCTGGGAATTTCTTTGCCTGCTGACCCAGATTATATTGCTAGTTGTCATAATTGCCATCTCTAATGGCCTCAAGCTGCCACCCACAAGTTCAAGCTAGTCCCCCCTCAACATGCTTTCCACACTGTCATTATTGACGCTGTGGGACCTCTTCCTTGCTCCTGTTCTGGTTGCTGCTTTATCCTAATTGCTGTTGATCATTTTAGCAAGTAGGTAGAAGCGCGCCCTACCAAAGACATCACTAATAAGAGAACTGCTGCCTTTCTGCTGCAAGATGTATTCTTTTACCACAGTTGCCCTCAAGTGTTGTTGTCTAACAATGGGACTAACTTCAATGTCAAGTTAGTAACCTCTGTTGTTGAAGCCTTGGGGTCTCACCAGTCCTTATCTGCCCCCTATAATTCTTCCACCAATGAGGCTGTTGAGCATGCAAAATCAACTCTGGTTTCTACTATGAGTAAGCTCACTTATTATGACACTGCCAACTAGAATCTATACTTTTCTGCTGCTCTCTTTGCCTACTGCCTTAGCAAACATTGTGTCACTGGGTATTCCCTTTTGCTATGTTGTATGGTTGTGAAGCTACCACTCCGTTGCTCTTGGCCCCCCTACTCTCCTCTGATAAGGCCATGAGCCCTGATGATCTTATCAAAGATCTAGTCAATCAAATCATTGATATTCAGGCCTCTGCCTACACGTCTGCCTATAAGACCAGTCTGCTTGAGCTCTCCCCTGACAATGCTGGAAGATCACCCCTTCCTGAGTTCAACATTGGGGACCACATTTTTTACTATCAACATAGAGTAGGAGGAAGCGCTCATAAGCTAGACTTGTTGTGGATTGGGCCCTTGGATTTGACCTTCACGTAAGGATCAGAGTATACTGTGAAACTCCTCTCTAGTGGTTGACCGTTTTCTCAAGTGCACACCAAGTTCCTCCACAAGTAATACCCCCCTAAGGCCAATCTAGAGGGAGGCAATGTTGTGAATGCTGCCATTCACCATGTTTTGATTTTGCCTTTGTTGGGTTATTTTGAGGACAAATCCCCCTCTTTTGCTTTTGCCCTTCAAAATGAGGCTGACTCCAAATTAAGAAATACAATTTTTTAGTTTCCTGATTCTGCGCAACTCACTTGCCCCACTCATCTTTGTGGCAAGTGATCCTACCATCCATGTACTGTTTTGTGGTAAAGCTACACAGTATATAATATCAATCTTTATACCCAATAAAATTTAAGTTCTATTCACATTTTTGTTTTTGTGTCTTCACGTACTTTGGCGCCTCTCTAGCCACGTCTAGCAGATATTATTCATTCAGGGCCACAAGGTAATTACATAGCCTTCCCTGCCATTCTAACCAAGACTTAAAATGAATCCAATCCTAAGGTTATGATTCCCCATTGTGACTCTGTTCCACGCCTCAGATCAGGACAGCTGCACAGATGCCAAAGATGAAAACCGTGTCAGAACCCAAGAGCACTAAAATGTCATGATAAAACCTTTCTGTGAATTCTTGCAATGTTTTTCCTGGGGCAAACTTTATGGCTCCAAATTTAGATTTCCTGGTGAAGAGGATATCCTCTCCACCAAACTCCTTGAGTACAGCCTGCTTTGCTTCTTGGTAGCTCCAGTTGGTTACAGGTAGTTATGGCATCACCAGATTAACACTTATTGTGTCTAATGTGGTGATAAGTGTGGTTGCCTTCTGAAGATTTCTGGAGCCTCTCATTGTCATTTCAAAAAGCCTAGGAAGAAGTGTATGTTTCCTTGCTTGTCAAATTTTGGGAGGTTGAGAGGTTTGAACTGTTTGTTTGTGATTGTAGGCTCAGTGGGCCGGTGGAGGAAAGCAGTTGATTGCCTATCTGCTGTGTATTATGCCTAGCCCAAGTCGTAGCTTTGGGCGTAAATGGCTCTCTGCTGGGAAGGATGGTGATTACTTTGGGAATACCCCTGTTTTTGTATTGCACTTCCTTTTCAGAGATTTTGTTGGTGTCCTCATATTGGTCAGTTAGCATAGAGGATGACATCTTTCAGCTGGTAGGGATGCACTTACAGCCTTTTGTTTCCATTAGGTGTACCTGGGCTTCCATTCTTGCCAGGAAATTATGGAAATTCAGATTGTCCATCTGGAGGGTTTTCTGGCGGAGCTCAGACTCTACACCAAGTGTGGTTTTGGACAAGTGTGTTAAGGCATTCTTCATGGTCACTTGTTTTGTTTGTAGGGCCATTATAGTCTTGTGAGCTCTGGTAAACTCCTTTTTGTATCCACTGATTATGCTTTCCAGGGTTGCACCTTTGTCTCCAGTGCTTCAACCCTGGCATTGTTTGGGAATGACAGTGGTTTAGATATGGACAAGCAGGATACCTTTAGTTGATTGTCCACCTTTTCTTCTAGGCGCTGGAAGTTATCTGGAACGTACTTCTTGAACTGGTGAAGACGTGAACCCAGTTGTTCCACCTCCTTGTCCAGGGCAATTACATTCTGGTCAGTGGTGGCCAAGTCATCTGCTACATGTACGCTGAACTTGTCGGATTCAGCACAGAACTTGTGTACGTCCTGAAGCCATGACAGAGAGGCTCCACGTGCGTCCATTGCCTTGTATACCATAGACCTGAACTTTGTTTTGAGGATGTCAATCAGTTCATTAATACGTGCATGAGCATTCTCCTCCATGGAATGATTAGACAGGACCACAAGGCACATCTCCAAAAAGGAGGTGTTGGCTGTGGCCCACTGATCAGCCCAATCACAACAGCAGGAGAGGAGGGTTTCACTCAGGGAAGACAACTTGAGATTCTGGCAGGCAGCAACAAGTTGGAGCTGCTTCACAGAGGGCTTTAAAAAGCCAGAAAGGTATTCCATGGTGTGGTCTCCTCCAGAAAGGCACTCCTGAAAGGCTTAGAATAAATTGTTTCAATAAAGCCAGTAGAGCTGCCAGCAGGTCTCCTGGTCATAATAGTGAAAGAAGATGCTAAGGTTCTGGTCAGGTTGGTTTTTAGGATGGAGGTGGAATCCACAAAGTAGCGTCTCAGCCAGCTCTACAATCTGTGTGCTATTGTAGGAGTGAACCAAAGTGGGACCCTCAGGAACAGAGGGTAGGGGAGCCACAACCAAAGGGACAATTGTGGGAGGGTAAAAAACCACATGGTTGCTCACAGAGAAGACAGGATCACACTCACTGTCTAAAGATTCAATTTTGTACCCATTCTTTTTGGCAAAGCTGGGAAGGGGCGGAGCCAAGGACAATCCTTGGCAGACAGGGATGGTTTCTATAGGTGTTGTCAGAGGCTCAATTTTGAGTGAGCACCAATTTTGAGCAACTTGAGTTATTTCTGTATGTTCAAAGCTACATATATATGTTAGCCTTATTAATTTACTCTACCTAATCCTATGCAAGAGCACTACAGACTATAATAGAATAGAACTTTGAAGATAATTATGTTTATTGAAACTGGAGTACAATCTAGCCAACAGCTGCAATTTATCCAGGTGTAACTAAGAACTTGTTGTCAATCTTTCAGGCTTCTATATCAATATATACTGCAACAATCCTTGTTCTTGTTCTTTCAGACAGTTCTTGTGACTACCTTTGCAATAGGTTCATCTTTGCTGGCTGCGCCTATCCTGATTGGCTGTCCTTAGCACGTGTGCTGCTACTGACCTTATCAAGGCGTACCTGGCACTTCAGCTACAGCCTATGCTCTTCTTGAGCTAGCCTACTGTCAATTATTGATTGGCTGGATCTTATGCGCTTCTTATGGCGCTGGGAAACTACACTGTATTTAACTGACACTTAGAAATAGTCCATAATTTGTCCTTCTACATTAGAAGGTAGAATATCAGAATTCCATTTCCAGGGCTTAATCAGTAATCCTTTTCTGGATGGCAAGCCTTTCACTTATTAATTCAATAGGTCAAATTTAGGATTATACGCTGTGTATTGCTGATCCAAACCCAGTATTTCCTTGCCATTTGCAGATCAATTGTTTGATATGATCAAATACTCCCTTCAGGAAAGGTGGGACTTAGTTGATACAACGTTCAGTAAGATGGGGTGAGAGATAAACAATTGATGATCTGATGATTATATGGTGTGCAATTCATGATAATCACTATATTGGCTAATGTTTATACATTGTATAATAGCTATATAAATTATACTAAACTGCAGATTATACAATATATAATCACTATGCTTTGAATGATAATCTGTGATAGTACAGTGTATAATTGTTGTATCTATAATAATAGACTAACAATTATACAGCATAGAACTGTCATATCAATTATAATAGACTATTGATTATACAGCATATAATTACCACACTTAAGGAAGTGATAACCAGATGATAATACAGCGTGTAACTGATTTATATCTGCATGCAATAATTAGCCTGATTATCTGTGGTCAATCAGCCTAATCTCACGCTCCCCCTGCAGATTTTGGAAGGAGTTTTTTGACCTTCATGTTGACACCAAACTTAGTCTTGAAATGATTGTGTCATACCTCAAGGCTGTAAGTTGTCTTCATATCTCCATTAATGCAGACAATTTGGAAGTTCCAGGGGCAGTAGCCCTTTTTTCCTCTCCTGGAGTCACCTTCTTGCTAACCCACTACTTCTACTAGTACTCAAGATAGCTATTTTAAAAATGGTAGATTTCTTCTTCACGTAAGCATCTTACTGGATGGCTTCAAAGACAAGCTTAGTGTGCTCAGGCTTTACAAAAGCCAAGGAAGCAAGCTTGGTCATGAAAAATTAGCACTTTCCTTGCCATTATTTAGGTACTTATCAAAGAGCTTTTTCTTTCTCTTTAGATGCTTGATGAGGTCCTGAATAAAATAGAAAAATCACTCTGTTTTTCCATTAAAGGTAGCCTCAAAGGATCTGAGCTGAGAAAGCTCAAAGTTATCATCATGAACTTTGGCCCAAACGAGCGTGCATAAGCTAGCTTATTGCGCCCAGCAGACTTATTCTTCTCAGCAGAGGAAAGATTGGCTCTTGTGGAGTGAGTGGGAGAGGAGAGCTAATTAACAGAAAGGCAGCTTAATACATTCTAAACAATCTTAAAGACTCTGGCCTAGACCTCTGTCTTGGCACCAGACAGGAGAAAGAAAACAAGGGGGATGGCATGGGCGTCAAATTGCCCATGCAGTACCCAAAGCTACTTTAAAAGGATGGGGCAGATTGCAAATGTGCTGTTGCACAACCAAGTGGTAGAATTGTTGAGATGCACCAGGTTTTTGGTTGTGGTGTAGGCTATAATCCTATCCTTCATGTTCTGCCCATTGTCATGTAGCAGGAACTTATCTCTGTCCTCCATCTTCTTGAGGGTATTGGAGAGGACCAGGTCTTTAATTTTAGTGGCACTCTTGGTCAAGAGGCTTAAGGCTTGGCACCTATCACTTATAAACTCAACCAACTGAGTATGTTTTGGCACCCTCTTCAGATTGTTTTTTACATGATTTTGCAAGCAAGCACTGCCAGCTAAGTGACATAAAAATATTTAAAGCTGGGCATAATCTGCACCAGAAACCATTTGAGAAGGAGGACTATAGTGGTATTGGGCATCACACAAGTGTGCTTGCCCTTAATTATTTGCACATCATCACATTACTTGGTGTTGAGCTGCATTAGTTAAGAGAATTTCTCACAGGTGTAATGGTTGCTTTTTAAGCCCTGGTTGGCGTTTTTGTATGAGAAAATGTAACTATTGGCCACCATAGTTGGCCCCCCTTTTATGCTCATTACGAGGAAGTATTTGAGCAGGGAGGAAGGAACTTTGAACTTCCCATAAACATTGCAAATGTTGTGGGCCACAAGAGGGTCCCAAGTGCCAGCAGGAGCATGGCAGAAGCCAGGAGAGTAGCTGGGCTGGGGCTTAGAGTCATCCTCTGATAAGCTAGAAGGATGGTTGTTTGGTGGGAGAAAGCAGAAGGGGGCTTGTTGTGTTGCTCCTCATGTGTGGGAGACTTATCCTTGGGGGGTTTATGAGCCTGGCACTGCTTCTTAGTGGGCTTTTTTTCTGGTTCAAATTTGTAAAAAAATGTAGTCAGTGAGAAATCCATCAGATTCCTCACCCCCAGTGGAGTGAGCTGGGCTCTTCTCAGGGTGGTTTTGGGGGAAGCCTTCTTTGAGTATAAAGGCTTCTGCTTTGGGGGTGTGTTAGCCTTACAAGGATGCTTTATGCATTTGGGATGTTTATAAGTATTCTTGTCCTATAAATAATAAGTAAAAGGATAAAAATAAAGCAATGCATTTATAAATGAGCAGCTATAAAACTATAATGGATAAACTTTAACCTTATAGGACATCCATCAGGAATGTATATGTAAAAACTGGGTAAAATATTTTTGTTTATTAAAGTTTTAAACAACATATAAAAAATAAAAGACCTAGTAAAAGTATTAATTTGAGAGAATTATTTTATTTTAGAATCAATAAATATGAAAGAAAAATTAAAAAATACAACATATTAATAATTCAGGTGTTTTATTATGAAAAATAAAATTTTTATGTGTAAAGTGAAAAGTGTTGACATAAAAAAACAACTAGCAAAAATATGCCAAATTAATGATGTATATTAGGAAAGCTGTAGAAATTATCAGAGAAAACAATGGCAATGTTGAAATTTTTTTAAAAATTTACTATGATTTTTCATAGTACTCTTAATTAAAGTTAAACAAACCAGCAAATATTAACTGTTTTTGGTGTTTTTTGTTCAAATATTAAAATAAAAAATAAATATATTCAAATAAGTTAAAAAATCATCAAAGTTCTTTTTTAAAAATATGTTTTGGGGGTAGGAATATGATAATTTACCATTGTGTTTATGTAAACTTGTTAATAAGTGGTATCATATATGAAAAAGATTAAGTGCCAACTTCCCCACTGACAACATTATCAATATGTGGTGGCATAGAAATTGAGGCTTTTTTGCACCACTTTTATTTGCTTTAATTCACCCCATTATTAACCACAAGAAAATTGTAGACATTTCTGATTATTGATATTATTATTGTTAATAAATTCTATAGTAAATTACTTAGTAAAATGTGCTTAAATTATGGAATTGCCTTTAGCCACAAATCCATTATGATATTAAAGTTAGATTAAGTGCCACAGATAGATTTATAAAATGAATATTTCAATGAACTGCTATATGTGCTATGGCTATTTTTATATAATATTGCAACAAAAACTTTTGCAAGTGCAATTATAATATTTATTTTGTAGATGCTTCAATTTCATTATTTAAATAAGTTAGGATTAAAAAGTGTCAACATTGACACTATTATTTTGTGAATTTGAATTGATGCAGACTTAAATTTTTATTAGTAAAATTAAAGGGAAATTGGGTTTAAATTAATATTTTATTTAAGCTTAATATTAAATTGTGTCAAAATAGCCACAATCTGCTGTAATTTCTGGGTTTGCACCCCTAAGAGCTTTTAAAAATAGGAGATTAAGCCCAATTACCTAAAAATTCTTTGGTGGAATTTGCTTTTATAGTCAACAGTGCTTTGTTGACATGATTGTTGTTGCTTATATATGTAGAAAGTGTGTTAAAGAATTATGCTTCCCATAAGTCATAGTGCCCATTTTGATAATGCTCATGTTGAAAAAGGGGTCAATATGAGCACTGTGATCACAAAACTGAAACCTATCAAGGTAGGGGTGGTTGAGAAAGATTAACTATTGATTCAAAATTGCTTTTAGAGATTCAACCCCAAAAAGTGGGGGGAAGTGCCCATTTAAACACAGACTATTTTTGACTTGATAAAAACTTTACCCTGTTTTTACTTTTACCTTTGTCACAACTGAACCAATGATATTCAGTATTTGAGTTGGGTAAGACAACAGTCCAATAGAAAGGAAAAGAATGAATAGAATAAGGTATTGTTTATTGTAGAATATTGTGATTAATATACCATATGGGGAAAGCCACAAGGCAAAAAGGGGGTGGCATAGTGGTGTGTTCCATGTAAGGTTTGAAGCCAAGGAATAACTTGTGCGGGGATCAGCAGGTTGAATTGGTAGCACTCCTAATTAGGAGTAAGTGCCTGCCATTTAATATTGCCATCAGATTGGTTCATGTTGTTAGACACGTCAAGGGGTGACTCATTGAGCGCCCCCTGTGTATTGTAAGATATGTTAGCGGGCAAGTCTGGAAACTTGGTTGCAACACTTTTATTATAAATTTCTACTTTTTAGAAATATTAAATGTGATGTAGAAAGTACCAGTATCAACTATTTTAAGCATATCATATTTTCTATTATAAAAACAATAATTTTAAAATATAAATTTGTAATATTTAACAATTTTTTATTTATTATATATAAGAATTAGTCAAACCACAAATGGGTTTCTATTCAAATGATAAGGTTATAAATTTATATGGCACTTTATTTAAATTTTTATATTCTAAAAATTGAGGACTAAGGGATTTTATCATTTGATAGATTTGAATCCAACAGTATTATAGCATTATGAATGAGCAGTAAGAATCTAATACTTTGATGTGGACAGCAGCCATAAGGTCTAAAGATGCAAGAAGTGTAACTGGATCCACAGCCCAGGAGACAGTAGCACGTTTTTTCATGAATCTGGTAAGGATTTGGCTAGATATATAATTTCAGGTATATGATTATTATGTATGGCAATAGCTGACCTTTTTTTCTAGTTTTTAACACGCTGAGAAATGTGAAGAGGATAAGTAGGAATTAATATGATATTTACTAAGTCTAAAGGAAGAACAGGATAACTGATGCCAGTTTTTATTCATAATATACTAACAATAAGCCTGGTACATCTTCACATGTTAATTAAAAATTACTCCAATAAAAAACAGACTGATGTATAATTAGGACATCACAACAGTGTCCTAACCTGATGTGGTTTGTACAAGGAAATTATTATGTGGATCAGCTTACTAAGAGTAGTTGGTCTAATACATAAGTCAAGTGTATAGATTAACAGCTTCCAACAACTGATTCCCTCAAATGTTAGAGAAATATACATTTATGTTAAACAACCCATGTATAGAAGGTCAGCAGATAGATGTTATGAGATAGAGGTGATTGACAACTACACTTTTCAATATAATTAGATCTTTTATAAGACAATAGACTATGAGGCCTTTTATCTTAGGGTGGTTGGCCTAGAAGACTATACTTAGTAGATTCTTCTAGAATTTACTCAGGGGGATTTTTTATCTGAAAGCCCTTTAGTTCTAAGATACAATGACAGCTAAAATAGTTATAGCTAAAAAAATTTAATTGCAAAAGCCCATATGTGATTAAATATTATTTAAGGGATCCACTTAGTAGGGAATAACTTCCCTAACTTGTGGACTAGAGCTCTCATATTTAATTCTGCCAAACAGAGCTATGGGGACATTAACCATAGTAAGATATCTAAATTTTTCCAAGAAAAAAATCTTCTCAACAAATGCCTAAACCTACCTAATAAGCAACACCCTATCAGATAGGTTAATAAGTAAAAGGATGTATGGGAACAAAAAAGATATAACTCTGGCTCAACAGGAGGGTTGGGTGTCTCATGTCAGTATTTATACTTGCAACCCCAATAGCCAGAGTCATACTAGAACCATCCATTAGATAAGGCTTCTTTAGGCATGGTTAGAGTCAGGTGAGGAATTTTACCAGTCTGTATGTACAGTCAATCCTTCACTTACCAGGGCTCCTAAAACTAGGATGGTCAAGAGAATAAGAATAAATAACTACCCCTTAATTGAGCAGACTACTGGAGAATAAATAAGATAAAATAAAAGTAAGGTAAAGATAGAGCTTGGTTTAATTTTTTTTAGAAAAGGAAGTTATATTAATCTAGTTCCCTAAAATATAATTGAATGGTGGTTGGAAACAAAGGAGGGGATCATTAGAATTTAGAGGGTGAAAGTCATATTCTGGCTATGTTGCAATAAAACTGGACATATTGATGGAGGGAGGCATTGATATTTTTACCAATAAAAAGGGGGAAATTGATGATAAAGAGGAGCATGTAGCAGTGGCAGCCAGTTGGGAGTAAAAACCAGATTTTATTGCTGATAACATGGTTCAAGCAAGTGGTTCTATCAATGTGTTTAAGGTCAGAGCAGTAAGGGAACAATAGAGGCTGAAAAACCAGCCAATCATATTCAAAGTGTATAGATATGTATTTTTAATATGTTTTCAATTTTAAAAATTGATTTGGACTACATATTCATTAAGAAGCTTATATAATTCTAAATTAAGTTGTTGCATTATCTTAAACTTAATGTTAGAGTTAAACTTAGGGTTCTGAGTTCAATTCTTGCTCTTGGAAGTTTTTGATGATTCCTTAATGTTAATAAATTGAATATCCCTATATCTGTTTTTTGATAAAAACCCAATTTTTCTTATAATACTGGCGTCAGTGATAAAATCCATGACATATTAATAGTGTCAAAACAGCAGGCTCAACCTGCCAACAAGGTTCCAAGTAAGCAGGTTTGTGACCTGCAATCTAATTATCCAGCCACTTGAAGCTAGACTAGGAAGTCAACTCAAATTACCAAATTCAACAACATGAACAGATGATGATCCCTTACAATGAGTACCTTGTTTTGGCACTTGACTCATTACCAGGATCAAGCCACCCCCTTCACCATCCAACAATGTGATCAACACAATCTTGTTCCTGTTATTCTTGATTCATAATGACTATCTCTCAATAAAGATTATTATCTATTTTCTAAATATTTTCCCCTTGTAACTCTTCTAAAACAGCACAGTTACAACATTGGTAGCAGAAGTAGGTTTTCCATCCTACTTTATTCCCCAAAATTCCGCTTGTTACCTGTACTTGCCACAGCCAACCAATCCTTGATAGAATCATGTCTGGCCTCCCAGTAAACTGGACACTGTATGCACCTGGCACTGAGATACCTGATGGGTTTGTCCTCTACCAGAACATGGTGATACCACTTCCTGCATCCAATACCCTGTCTGCCCAAGGGTTTTTCAAGGCACTCTCCGTCATGCACTGCGCAACTGATGAAAATACTATGCCAGCCTACGTAGCCCAAAGACTTTGAAGCACTGCCCTAGAATCTTTTGCTGGGGCCAACAACAACAATGCCGCTGCATGGATCCAGTTGGCCCAAAGTAAACTGGCCCAGATGGAATTTCCACAACAGTTCTGGATTGCAGAGATTTTCATCCAACTGACTCATGACGCTGGCACCTGGTGCATTAAGTGGCATGAGGAACACACTGAGAAGGACTGGGATACGTTCAAACAGGACTTCTTGGCAAGGTTTTTGCTTAAGGACACCACACTCATAATCATACGCCAAGTAAAGAATTTAAACCAGACAGGCACTGTGAAAGAGCTTACCTGCGCCTACAAAGAACTCTGCCTATGCGCACCCTTTGGCATGGCCTTTGACACCCCAGCCACACATCTCATGTACTACAATGCCCTTAAGTCCCACGTAATAATACACATGAACCTAGACCAAGTGACCAATTTACAGAGCCTATATTACAAAGCAGAGAAGACAGACAAACGTCCAACACTCTCCACAAGGCACAAACTGGCAAACAAGAAAGACCTAAAGACTCTCACCCAGCTGGCTGTTTCATTCAACTACCCCCTGGAAGCAAAAGCAAAAATGCAAACCACAAGCCCACAGGCTCAAATGGACTTGGAAACAGGAACAATGGTCAGTTAAACTGTACCCATTTCCGCATCACTGCAACACAGGACAACCAGGACAAGGTAAAAGCCCGGGGAGAGCATTAAGCATTCCAAGCTCTCCCCATGCAACTCCTGACTTGCCCAACAATGAGTACCACCCCAAGGACGTGGACCAGTGTCCAATGATCCAAGTGCTCTTGGAGGACCTGGTTCTCTACACCATTGCCAGAAACCCCAATAAACTGATGTCCTACCTTTTCTGCTTTTGCAGTTACATAGGCTCAGCACTCCTGGACTCAGGAATGGATCAAACCTTAGTCAACAACAGCTTTGTGGACAAGTTCAAGCTAACCACTAGTCCTTTGTGGATTAAAAATGTGGTTTTATCTTATGAACACCACATTGCCGTGACAAGGGAGACCACCGCCTTCTCTGTCATGCTTGAGAACCTACACTCCACCATCCAAGGCCCTGTCATTGATTTTCCCAAGTTTGGCATTATATTGGGTTTTGATTGGCTGAGAAAGAACAACCCCCATGTGGACTGGGTAACCTTGGTATTGATCATCAAATACAAAGGTATCAACCACTAGATATACCCTGACTCAGTGGACCAACTCCTACGTGACCATGTCTTTGTACGTATTACAGAAACCCTGGACAAAAAAAGAAAACCTCAAGACCATTGACTGGGACTCCTGTCAGTACAAGATCATACACTTCAAAGACCACCAGGACACCACAACGTCCCAGGATTGCAAAATGGTGGCTTGCCACCCAGAAATCTTCAAAGAAGAGTTACCCAGGCTACCCCCAGAAAAACACATTCAACACTCCATACAATCCAAGGAAGCTGTACCCAAGGCACAACATTAATCTATTACCTGTCCTCAAATGAAGACAACACCTTAAGTGTCTACCTTAAGGAGTCCTTGGAGAAAGGACTCATCTACCTCAGAATCCCCCTTTGGAGTCAATGTCTTCTTTATGGCCAAGAAGGATGGCACCCTGCGCCTGGTCACAGATTACCAAGCCCTAATTAAAGTTACCTTCAAGAATTGTTACCCACTACCACTCATTGACTACCTCTTTGATGCCCTGGGCAGCGCCACAGTCTTCTCCAAGATTGACCTAACCACAGGCTATAATAAGATCTGCATTAAGGAGGAAGATATCCCCAAAACAGCCTTCTTTACTAAATATGGCTCATATAAATGTGTGGTACTAAATTTTGGCATGACCAACGCCCTCTTGACCTTTGTGACCTTCATGAACAAGGTGTTTGCCCCCCACATAGACAAACACGCCTTAGTCTATCTGGACAACATTATTGTCTACAGCCCCTCAGCAGAGCAACACCACAAGGACCTAGATGCAGTCTTTGCTACCCTGGCACAACACAAGCTGCTAGCCAAACCCTCCAAATGCCAGTTCTTCTGCAAACAACTATCCTTCCTTGGACACATTGTCTAAAAAGACGGCATCAAACCTGATAGTCAGAAGATACAGGTCATCTGCAAAATGCCACCACCCAAAGACAAGTTGGAACTCCATATGTTCCTAGGAATAGTGGCCTATGTACACCGCTCCATACCTGACTGTGGCGTCTCAACTACCCCTTTATCCGCTATAAATGGCGCCAAATCCAAGTTTGTATGGACCCCCCAACATGACCTCTGATTCAGACGTCTCAAGGAGAAACTCACAACAGCGCCTATCCTACAGTACCCCAAAAAAAATGGGAAATACCAGATGGAAACAGACGCCTTGGATGCATCCATTGGGGGGTACTACAAATCAAAAAAAATAATGGTAACTTCCTACCTGTAGCCTACAAATTGCAAAAATCAACAGACAGCAAGTACTGATACCCTATCCACAACAAGGAGTTGTTGGTCATTGTACACTGCCTAGTCAAATGGCGTTGTTATCTAGAGCAACAGGAGGAATTCACAGCATTGACTGACCACAAGTTGCTCATATATTTCAAACCCCAAGCAAATCTATCTTGTTGCCAAGCTTGCTTGATGGAACTCTTGGAGAGATTCAATATGCTCATACAGTACAAACCTGGTCCAGAACTTGCCATGGCAGACATACTCTTGCGCCTGTATGTCCAGGCTACAAGAGGGGAAAATGAGCTTGACCCAGACTGGCCTCTCCTGGTACTTCAAACAAAAGATGAAGGTTTTCCCCCTGGTACCACACACTTGACAAAGGAAACAGCTATTAAGAATGAACACCTATTTGCAGACGTGTACGGGACCTTACATTAAAAAATGTCTGACAGGACCACCATCCCATATGTTCCCACTCACCAGCAAGTGGACACCATCCTCCATTACCATAGGGACCTAGGACACACAAAGAGTTGCAACCTCTAAAAATTCCTCAAACATAAGGCATGGTGGCCAACCCTGTATTGGGATGTCCAAGAAGTCTTAGAAAAATACAAAGTATGCAAAAAGTTTGCAAGAAGTGAGACTCCTTCTAAGTCAGTACTGCCTATCCGCACACAACTACCCTTCAAAGTATTGGCTCTTGACACTGTAGGCCCCATGCCAGGAAAACACAACAAAAATAAATATATCATTACAGCCATAGATTTTGCCACCTGCTGGCCAGTAGCCCAAGCAGTGAAAACACACACAGGCAATGACATATGTTGATTCATAGGAAAGGGAATCATCAGCAAGTTTGGAAAGCCAGAACTCCTGATAATCAATGGAGGCAAGGAAATGACCTCTGAAGATACCAATTTATATCTCACAAAAAACGGGTTCAAGCACACAGTAACAATACCCTATCACCCTCAGGCCAATGGACGCATGGAACAACTAAATGGCAGCCTCATGCAAGCCTTAGCCAAACTCACCTCTGGGAGACCTGAGGACTGATATAGACAATTATCAACTGCTCTACTTGCATGAAAAACTTGTGTGAACAGATCCACTGGTAAAAGCCCGTTTGAGTTGGTATATGGCACACAGCCCAATATCATTCAGGAATTATCAGGACCCGGGCTGGAAATCCCAAGCCAGGTTCCTCCTTGTTCAGATCCCAAGGTCTTAGAGGCCAACAGTGATCAAATAGAGAAAGAAAACAAGCTTCTATAGAAAACATTTGTCCCCATCCAGAAGAGATATGAGATCAGTGACAAATTTTAGGTCATGAACGTCAACAAGAGTAAACTCCAACCCAAGAAAATAGGCCCAGCAATCATCCTAAAGGTAAACAAAAACAACACTTACCTCATGCAAGGACTTGGGAAATGTAAAAAGGACAAGGTCCTGTACCATGATTTCCTGAGACTATGTAAGGCAAGACAGAAACAACATGAGACCGCCTCACCTGCCACAGAACAACATCTGGTGCAGTAAGGCGCCTGGGCTCCTGACAACCTACCCCAGAGGAGGCCAACCTTCAGTTGGGGGGTGTCAAAACAGCAGGCTCAACCCACCAACAAGGTTCCAAGTAAGCAAGTTTGTGACCTGCAATCTAATTATCCAGTCACTTGAAGCCAGACTAGGAAGTCAACTCAAATTACCAAATTCAACAACATGAACAGATGATGATCCCTTACAGTGGAGACCTTGTTTTGGCGCTTGACTCATTACCAGGATCAGGCAATCCCCTTCACCATCCCACTGTGTGATCAACCATATCATGCTCATGTTATCCACAATTCACAATAACTATATAATACCTATCTCCCAATAAATATTATTATCTAGTTTCTAAATATTTTTTCCCTTGTAACTCTGCTAAAACAGCACAGTTACAACAATAGTACATGTGATCACTGGTTTTATTATTCCTTGAAAATAGCAGTTTGATTAGGCCAAGAAAATTTATATTATTGTGAGATTAGGCTGATTGATCATAAAAACAGTCTAATCATTGCACCAAAATCCTTGTTAGTATACGTCATATAGCTACTAGCTAAGTGGTTAATAGACGTAGTGACTACATACCATATAGTTAATAGTCTAATATTGATGAATGTACCCATTATACACCATATGATTGCTAGATAATCAATATAAAAAACTTTGATTAAAGCCATACAGTTGCCAGCTGATCTTGCCATATGCATCTTGTATATCCCTTGGATTAGATGTTACCTAAGCCCCACTATCAGACAAGGAAGTTGCAGATAATTTATAATGCTTGCATGGAGTAAAACCATTTCAAAAAACCAACTTGCATCACAATTACATGCTGTGTAATTATGAATCAATATCAAATTGAATTAAAGATTATACACCATATAATTCCCAGCTTTTATCAGCAATAATTAAGTCAAAAGAACAGGATATCATATCATGGAACCCTGATTAGGACCCTAGAGAAAGAAAAAGGCCCCCTTTACATTTTAGTAAGCAAAGTGATAGGTTTTAAATAACTTTAAATCATCCTCCAAGAAGCGGTATAAATCCCTAGAGTTGTGTGAGGTGCAGAAGGAAACAGAAAATCAAAAAACTGCTAGTGGGCTAGCTCTGGATGAGGTAAGGCTTTATCTGGGACACTATTTAAATATTGGGAAGAATAGTGGTGACAAGAAACTAAGGAGATCCAATTGGATGAATTGGAAGCAGTAAGAACAGGGTCACCTATGTGAGCAGCCATAAGAATTGTCTGGAAATCTGGGCTAAGGGCTGTCAGAGTACAAATAGCTAAAAATACCCTGGAATAACAACAACAGGTTCTTAGTTATTTATATAGATTGCAGCCTCTGGCTAGATTGTAAAAAGTTTTAATATAGCTGTATTTATAAGTTCACTTCTACTCTATTATCTGTAGTATCCTATGTAAAAAAATAGATAGATTCAATTACATTGGGAAGGCTGACTAACTTTAATAGAAATTAAGTAGCTTTAGACTCTCAAGAAATTTCAATGAATGCTTCACAACTGTACATTATCTCATCCTATAGATTGGTTGTCTGAGCTTTTATGTTGAAATCAGCTTTGATCTCTTGGGAAGATCACCTGTGTTTATTGGTTGAATCCTTCAATCAATCAGTATCTGTCATAAAATATGCAGCCTGGGTGCTGATTTCTACAAATAGTTAGTCTACTACTTCTTTATCTTAATACTATACCTGTTATGGTATAATGACAGCCTGGGTAAGGACAGAAGAATATAAGAAGATAATAAGACAAAACTGGTATTTATTTAGATAGTATTGCACTTATATAGTGTGAGGCAAGGGAATTGCCACCAGAGGCAGGGAGGCACAGACAGAAGAACTTTCCAAATGGAGGAGAGTGGGTTGATACAGCTAAAAGTCCTGCGCAAGAGAACAACTGCTTTCTTGCAGCTTTCCTTAAGGAGGTAGATATAAATAACTTAGTTGTTCTATTTATAATCCCGGAAGTGAAGCCTGTGCCTTGTGCGCATTCTGAAGCCAAATCAAACACCTGTTTTAGGGGCGTTTTAAACATCTTTATCCCTAGTAGAATTAGGATGCAATAGCGCAACCGCTCAATTGTTCCATTGCTTAATCCCTAGATGGACAAATTTTTGTCCAATCCATTCAGAACCTGCAACATTTCCCTCCACTGGATTAGACAACAGGTTTAAAAATGGCTTGTGTCTCAAGGTGACGGCTATGGTGAACAGTCCCTCTAGAAGAGTCACAAGAAGAGTCTTGAAGAAGGTGCAAGTGGTAATTCCAAAGAGGCGCAAGCATACCAGGCCAGAGGAGATGATATGGCAGCAGGGAAGCAAGTAGTCCTGCATGATGTGGACGGCAGCTACCTGGACTTGGGGGTTCACTTAGATCAGCTACTGATGCCTCAGCTGGCCTTAGAGGGAACAGACCCATTGTTTGCTGCGCTGTTCCTAGCTTTGAGTGAGCCCAGGGAGGTGACAGGGACTGGGTTGCAAAGGGGTAACAGTATCCATTGGCGGTTCTCCATGCGGGCAGCAGAAGAATACTTGGAGGCTTGGATGAAGGAATTCCAATTTGGGGGTCAAGGCCTTTCAGTCTTGAAACAGGGGACGGTATCCAACATAGTGAAGTCAGTCCTTTGCGCTTGGGCAACACCTGGAGTTACTGACGCTCAACCAGTCAGTTATAAAACCTCTGACAACTTTGAGCAACGTCTTTGGAAAGCCTTCCAGGAAGTGTTGAAGTCATACAAAGTGGAGGGGACTGCCCATCTGGTGCCAATGGTGATGGCTGGCAACCTTGTTCTTTGAGGAACCAACTGCTGTGATACCAAGCGGGAGGAGAACATGGGGGTCTTCCTTGAGTGGGCATTATCCTTATTATACAGGGTGAGTGTTCAGGTCCCAGTAGAGTACGCCCTTTGTGAGAGTCTTCTGTGGGACTTTATCTTCTTGGGGGTCGCCTTTCCTGTGGAAATTGGGGTCAATTGTGTGTCTTGCTTGGTGGGGGTTTTTTGCCCAATCCTTGGTCATTGGCTTCATGGATCTGTAGGCAACCAGGTGTGTTTCTTGGCTGTCATTCAGGTGGTAGAACAGTTGGTGCGGTACTGGAAGAGTCTTGTCAGTCTCCAATAAACACCTTGTTCTTTTATTCTTATTCCTCATACTTTGGTGCAACACTATTGCAAACAGGACAACAACTCATGGAATTTTTTAATTGGACTTTTGTTTTTTTGGGTTATTGTCCTCATTGGGGCTTACTCTTGGTCACTAGGAGCAGCACGCATATACTGAGTGTGTACTCTAGTGATCAATTGCCCAGAATGGGGCTCTTTAGGGGTGTAGGAGTCAGGGCCAGTCTTCTGGATAACTTGAACTGGACCTTGCCAAAGTGAGGCAAGTTTGGATTTGCGGCTGTACCCTCTATTACTGAAGAAGTAGATTGAGTCTCCTACCAGGTAAGTGGGTAAGGCAGGGCGTTTGGATGCAGTTTGTTCAGGGTCCTGCAACTTATGGTTTAAGTTTACGGTGTAGGCCTCTGATTGCAAGCAAATAAGAGTTTGAACCAGCTTGTTGAGGTACGCCTCTGGGGACACAGCCATGCTGGGCTTTACTAAGGAATATAGTAAAGGGGGAAGTCCTGGTTGCCGGCCGTAGAGCAGTTGGAAGGGCGGCTTGCCTGTGGCCTGATGGTACCCAATGTTGTATGCAAAGGTGTCCGCAGGAAGGAAGGTATCCCATTTGGTCTCATGTTGGTGACTGAGCTTCTGGAGTATTTGGACCAGGCTCCCATTAGTGCGCTCTACCATGCCATTTTTCTGTGGGTGATAAGGAGTGGATAGTGTCCCACAAATTCCCATCAGTTGGTTGAGGTGGGGGATGATATAACTGGTGAAGTTGGTACCATTGTCTGTCATCAGGATCTGGGGGCAACCATGTTTGTATATGATATTCTCCAGGATGAACGTGGCTGTCACCAGTGCAGTTTGGTTGGGAATTGCCTTGGCTTCTACCCATTTAGTCAGATGGTCAACCGCCACAATAATGAACTTGTTGCAACTGTTGGTAGCTGGCAGGGGGGCCACTACGTCAATGGCTACAGTGTGGAAGGCAAACCCAGGGCAAACCAGTCTGTGTTGAAACTTGGCAACCTTAGGCCTCTCAATGTTGCAGTCATGACAGTTGGCTAGTGTATCCACTACGTCAGTGTACATTCCTTCCCAGAAGCAGTGCTACTGTAGCAGAGCTAAAGTCTTTGGTATGCCACCATAGCCAGTAGTCTTGTGAGCGGCCACCACTGAATCCATGCGTAAGATGGGCATATGTAGGGTAGCCAAGAGTCTCCACAAAGCTTCAGGAGTTGTCTCTTAGAGACCTTTGTATCAACAATTAGCTTCTTGAGAGCTCACTCTATCTCTACTGGCTCCTCTCCCCACAAAGAAGGATCCTCCATAAGCTTGTCATAGAGAATGTCAGCCATGGGGGATACTAAGGCAACAGTGGGAAGGCAGGAGAGACAGTCAGCATTCTGGTGGGCTGCCCTGGCTTGATGAATGATTTCATAGTCATAAGCCTGAAGTTTAATGGCCCAACGCGCCAGACGCCCTTTGGGGTCCTTGAGGGTCTTCAGCCATTGCAAGGAGGCATGGTCTGTTACAACCGTGAAATGTATCCCATGGAGATAGAGTCTGAATTGTTGGTAGGAGTATATCACAGCCAGACACTCTCGCTTGGTGATAGTGTAGTCCCTCTTGTGAACGTTAAGCGTACATGAGCAGTATCCAACAGGGTGTTCAAGTCCTTTGGAGTCCAGTTGGGAGAGAACACTCCCAATTGCAGTCAGACTAGCAGCTGTATGAACCACAAATGGCTTGGCAAAGTCAGGGTAGGCCAGTATGGGGTCTGCAGTCAGTGTTCCCTTGAGAGCATTGAAGGCAGATTGGCACGCTGGGCTCCAGAAGAATTCCTTATCAGCTCAGAGAAGCTGAAAAAGGGGGTTGCCCAGGGATGCAAAGTTGAAGATGAAGCGGCAGTAGTACCCAATAATCCCCAGGAAGACCTGCACGTCCATCTTATTAGCTGGGATCTGTGTTTTCTCAATGGCTTCCACCTTCAGAGGTACAGGGCGGAGTCCATCTTGGCTAATGATGAACCCCAAGAACTCAAGGCGCTCCTTGAAGAAGTTGCACTTGCGTGGCTTGAGCTTGAGATTGGCTGCAAGTAACCTATGGAATACTTCCTCCAAGTGTTGTAGGTGATCATTAAAGGTTTGGGATAACTCATTAATGTCATCCAGGTAGACCAAGACACTGGTGAGTTTGAGGTCGCCCATCACTGCATCCATGGCCTGCTGGAAGGTAGCCAGGGCATTGAACAGACCTTGAGGCATCCTTGTGGGTTGGAATAGCCCTTGGTCAGTGATGATTGCACATTTTTCTTGATTGTCAGGGGGTAGGTCAATCTGCCAGTACCCACTGATAAGGTCTATGGTGCTGAAGAACTTGGCGCCACCCAGTTGGTCCAAGGTATTGTCAATACAAGGGAGGGGATAGGAATCCTTCTTGGTAACAGCATTCAGTTGATGGTAGTCAATCACCACACGGTTGCTACCATCCTTCTTTTTGACAATCAGGAGAGGAGAAGCCCAAGAGCTTTTACTGGGGACCAGTAAGCCAGATCTCAATAGCTTCTGAAGTTCCTTGTTAGCCATGGCATGATTGGCTTGACTGTGCTGTATAGGTCTGGAGCAGATAGGTGGACTGCCTTGGGTGTCAATATGATGAGCAACATCTGCAGCCTTGCCCAGGTCATAATCATCCTTGGAAAACACATCTTTATACTGGGCAAAGAGATCCATAGCTTGATCCTTCTGCTCTTTAGAGAGGCCGGATAGAGAGTTGAGGCTTATGACCAATAGCACCAGTGGTTGCTCACAGGATAGACCCAACTCAGAGAAGTCATCAAAGGGGATGCTCTCCTGCAGGTTGTCATGCTCTTCCAGTTGTATATAAGCCAGAAGTTGGTGTTTGGAGACAACCATAGCTTCACAACTCATGTTGGCCAAGAGTATGAGTACCTCCTTCTCACTTGGCATGAGGATGCCTGGTGCAACCCATGGTTCTATTCTGGATGGATTGGGATGCCAAAGATTTCTCCATGAGTGCCAGCCAGTAGAGCCGGCAAAAGTCCTGTATTGTGGATCACCTGAGAACCAGGTGGGATAGTCACATTACAGGAGGCGTAGACTGGGATACCCTTGGATTCCCCAATTGAGAGAGGTAACACCTTGACCTTCTTACTATACAGCGTATAAGCAACTGGAAGTTCTCCATCAGTGTACTCCAGATTGATGTAGTGCAGACGTTTGAACACTTCTTCCAGGGGTTCCAGGTGATTGTTATAGATGCAAGAGAAGACGTTAATGTCATCCAGATAGACCAGGGCACATGAGGGCTTAAGGTTCCCCATCACAGCGTTCATAGCTTGTTGGAAGGTGGTTGGGGCATTAGAGAGACCCTGAGACATCCTGGTAGGTTGGAACAGCCTTTGTTTGGCAAGGATTTCCCACTTCTCTGGGTCATCTGGAGGGGATCAATCTGCCAGTAGCCAGGTATCAGGTCCATGGCCAAGAAGAACTTGGATGTGGGGACCCAGTAGGCAAGATCATCTTGCATTCTCACAGTAAAAGAATCCAATATTTCTGATTGAGAGGCAAAGTCAACCATAAGAGGGGCATCAGAAGGCTCTGTTGTAAAGGAAAAACAAGTGCCAGGGTCAGGCACAGGCTTGTCAGGGGGTAGAGGAATGGGGGGAGAGGAGGGAGGTGAAATCACAAATGCAGCCAAGGATTTCTCCTTGTCCTGGATGCTTAGTAGTTTTTTGAATGATCTGCATTGTACTCCTCAATGCCAGAATTACCAGTAAATTTTTCCTTGCTCTGACTAGCCTGAGGTTTAGTTGCTTCATAACCATCAGGAGTGATAAAGGGATTGCTATCAGGTTCCCAGGGAGACTCCAGGGTGCCTGCTGAAGGTGCAATGTAGGAGACATCTTCTTCATGGCTTCTGTGACAGTGGTGGTAGTCAGGAAGGGGCAATGTAGTATGGGTCTTCTGAGAGGAGGAACTATCAGCTTTAGCATTACCATGAGAGTATCAGGGGTACTAATTGCTGAGGTATCTTCAAGATGCTTGCTTAGTTGGTCCTGAAGGGAGTCAAAAAGAGCATGTTGAGCATCCAACTCATCTAGCCACTCTTTCTTTTTGTGAAAGGCCAGAAGTAATTCCTCTTAATGAAATACCATCCATCTCTCTTGAGCCTTTATAGTATCCTAAAGAGCAGAGAATCCCATGGTGAAGCTGTTATGGCTGTCTTCCGGCTTAGGAGTTTTCTGTTGATGATCACAGAACTCCAGGGCAACATGCTGATTCATCTGGGTAGGTACCAAGGAATAAATTACATTTTCTATCTTGCTCATCCATAGAGCCATTACAGAGTGGGAGTGAACAGCTTCTGATATATTTTGAGCAAGGTTTGGGGGCCAGAGTAGGGGCCAGAGCAGCTAACAGTTTGGAGGGTGCCAGAATTAAGGGAGATTCTATCAGGAGAACAACAATAAGAAGAAGGAGGAGAATATTGACAGCATACTTCCTTCACCAAGGCAGACTCCAAGGAGCAGGAGACGCAGTTCATGACAGCTACTTCAGCCATGGGGTCAGGCTGGATTGGTATCAAGGAGGTAAGGGCCTTTTCAATGGAGTTCATCCAGGAGATCATACTTGACTGGGAGCTGGCAATTTCTAAAAGTTGTTGGCAATTAGGCAACCACTGGCTTAGTCCTGGTTGACCATAGGAAGAGCCTTGAAGTCTACCAGATATAGAGCCAGAAGCAGTGAAGGTTGATCCTGGAGTGGGTTGGGCAGAAGGAGCCGCAGATATAGGCAAGGACATCTCTCCCTCCACAAAAACAGGGCTGCGGGGGTAGAAAGAGAGGAAGCTGTGGTTTGTAGAAGCCATGAGCGCCAATGTTGTAAAATATGCAGCCTGGGTGCTGATTTCTACAAATAGTTAGTCTACTACTTCTTTATCTAATTACTATACCTGTTGTGGTATAGTGACATTCTGGGTAAGGACAGAAGAATATAAGAAGATAATAAGACAAAACTGGTATTTATTTAGATAGTATTGCACTTATATAGTGTGAGGCAGGGGAATTGCCACCAGAGATAGGGAGGCACAGACAGAAGAACTTTCCAAATGGAGGAGAGTGGGTTGACATAGCTAAAAGTCCTGCGCAAGAGAACAACTGCTTTCTTGCAGCTTTCCTTAAGGAGGTAGATATAAATAACTTTGTTGTTCTATTTATAATCTTGGAAGTGAAGCCCATGCCTTGTGCGCGTTCTGAAGCCAAATTGAGCACCTGTTTTAGGGGCGTTTTAAACAACTTTATCACTAGTAGAACCAGGATGTAATAGCGCAACCGCGCAATTGTTCCATTGCTTAATCCCTAGATGGACGACTTTTTTTCTAATCCATTCAGGATCTGCAACAGTATCCTAATATCCTGACAATATCTTCTTTAGAGTGGCGGCCAAATATGATACTGTAAATCAAGACCAAGCTCCTTTGAAATTACTAAACAATTTATAGAAACAATATTATCAACACTCAATTACATCTAAAGTTTGCCCATGATCAATCACAGGGGTGGGATTGAGAAAATCTGGGTGTGAATTTATGTCTAAATCACCATACCACTTTACTAATGAGGATATTATAAGTGGTGAATTCAACTCTTTATGCTTTTCATCACTTAATGTAACTTATAACATGCTCAATGATAAAGTAGCATATTTCCAATATAAAATTTAATCATTAAATAAACAGCCTTTGTGATTTTTATCTTGTCTTTATTTTTTTACTCTTATTTTACTATATAGCTAAAGTAAACCTAGATTAGGGCTATTATTGGGGGACTATTAGGTTTAATTTAATGTACTGTTGCAACTGAACCAATTTTAGTTCAATATTTGATTGGGGAATACAACAGTCCAATAGAAAGAACAAGAATAGTAATAGAAGTAATGTTTATTTGTTGTTATTATGACTCATATACTATATGGGGAAAGCCACAAGGCCATAAGGAGATGGCATAGTGGCAGGTTACATGTAAGGTTTGGGACCGTGTAATGACCTGCACAGGGATCAGCGTGTCAAATTGACAACATCCCTAATGAGGAGATAGTACCTGCAATTCAACATTGCAATCAGATTGATCCATGCCGTTAAACATGTCAAGGGGCAACTCATTAAGCGCCCCCTTTGTATTTTGAGATACATTAGCAGTCAAGTGCATAATCTCAGTTGCAACTGTACTAGTAAACCCATAACTGTTATTCAAAAAATTTAAAGTACCAGCATCATTACTTTTTTAAACCGTGAGTTAGGATTATGTTGCAACTGAACCAATGAGGATTCAGTACTTGGAATTGGGGAATACAACAGTCCAATAGAAAGGACAGAATAATAAGAATAAGGTATTGTTTATTGTAGAATATTGTGATCAATATACTATATGGGGAAAGCCACACAACCACAAGGGGGTGGCATAGTGACATGTTCCATGTAAGGTTTGAAGCTGAGGAATAACTTGTGCAAGGATCAGCAAGTCAAATTGATAGTGCTCCTAATTAGGATGAAGTACCTGCCATTTGATATTGCCATCAGATTAATCCATAACATTAGATACATCAAGGGGCAGCTCATCAAGCGCCCCCTGTGTATTATAAGATACGTTAGCAGCCAGGTCTTAAAAATTGGTTGCAACACCCCCCCTTGCCCCCTGCTTGTCATCAGACACCAAGACTGGAGTCTGTGGAAGGTCTGGGAAGGTCCTCACAAACAACTTTTGTGTGGGGATGGCGCGGCAGGGGCGCAAGCAATCATGGTGAAGCTTCTTGGTGTTTCCTTGGGCGTCTTCAAGTTGATAAGTGTGATTTTTGTAGACTGCAGCTATCTTGAAGGGCCCTAGGTGGTTGGGTTCCAACTTGGCAGAATTGGGATTGATGATGTAGACAGGGTCACCTACGGCGTATCTGGCTTTGAGGTGCTTTGTCCCTCTTACAATCTGCTTATGTTTGATTTCCCGGGCTTTGGCACGCCATTGGTCTAGGGATGGAGTTGTTACTAGGGGAGGCTTGTCAGGAACCTTGGACCAAATTTTTCCCTGTTCAACCCCTGTCAGACTGTCAGGTGTTCCAAAGGCCAGGGTACTGGGGCTGAACCCTGTGCCCCTGTTGATTCTTGCTTGCAGGATAAGTAGAGCAGTGGGCAGGTGTTTATTCCATGCAGTGTTAGGGTGCTCTTGTGAGAGCTTGGCAATCAGTTGAACCAGTGAGCCATTTAACTGTTCTACAAGTCCATTGGCTTGAAGATGGTAGGGGGCTGTAACTATACCTTGGAGAGTGTTCTTAGCACAGTATGCCTTCATGACATGTCCAACAGGTTCAGGGCTGTCATCTGTGATGAGACGTTTGTGCCGCCCAAAGCAGGCCACAATCTCCTTGTCAATAAAGCAGGTAATGGTGGTGGGGTGTGATTGGTTATTGCCCAGGCCACTGGCCTGCAAGTGAAGTAGTTGATGGCAGTGGTAATGTATTTCTTCCTCAGTCTGTCTTTAGGAAGTGGCCCCACAATGTCAAGGGCCCACTGCTCAAAGGGTTACATGGCCTTGATAGGCAGGAAAGACTTGGGGGTGCAGGTTTGGACGTGTTCTTTTCACACACACGCACGTTTTGAGGAGGTCCAAGATGTCTTGGCGCATGCACGGTCACCAAACTTTTTGTTTCATGATCTCAAAGAGGTTACGCCCTCTGATGTGACCCAGGGTTTGGTGGTAGTGCAATATTGTGTCCCCTTGTTGTGTGGTGGGAATGTAAGGCGTCTTCTCACCTGTCTCTGCCTGTCGGCAGACGTTACCAGCATTGGTGGTGAACTGACTTTTGTTATATTTCAATTTGGAGATGGTTACCGAGTTATGGCCATTGTAGCAAGTTGCCTCAGGGCAAAGGTAAAGCATGGGCCAATCTGGATCCAAACCATTATCCCCAGTTATAGACGCTACATAGAGTTGCAAAAGAGCGTCAGCTGTGACAAGTTCCTTTCCAGGCTTGTACCCAATGCACAACTGGTAAGGGGATAGACGCTCAACCCATCCTGTTTGGCGGCGTGTCAAGTGGGACTGTGTATTGAAGTACTGAAGCAACTTGTGGTTTATCAGAACGTGGGGTGGGAAGGTAGCTCCTTCCAAGTAACAGTGCCACTTCTCAACGCAGTGTACAATGGCTGTCAATTCTTTATCATTAATGGGGTAGCATTGTTCCAAGTCAGTAAGTTTCCTGGACTCATATGCCACAGGGAGAAAGATGCCATTGTCAGTTTCTACCCTTAGCACACCCCCTATGGCTCTTTTAGAGGCATTGGTCTCAAGTTTGTACCGACAGTTTCAATTGGGGAACTGCAGTACTGGTGCTGTTGTGAGCCTTTGCTTCAACGTCTCAAAGGCTCAATCTCTGACGGGGTCCAATGGAAGCGCTGTTTGGTATTGAGGAGCTCAGTGAGAGGTGTGGTTAGTTCCCCGTAATTGGGAATGAACTTGTGCATGTAGGCAACCATGCCTAAGAGTGTCTGCACCTGGCCCACATCAGTGGGGGGCGGCATGATGGTGATTGCCTTGATTTTGGCAGGGTTGGGCTTTATCCCTTGGGAAGAGATGGTGTGCCCAAGGAATAAAAGCTCAAACTTGAGAAACTTGCATTTGGAGGTTTTAGCTTTTAGCTGATTTTTCCAAAGGGTGTGGAGGACAGCACAGAGATGTTGAAGGTGTGTGGTTTGATCTTGACTGAAGACAATGATGTTGTCAAGGTACACAACCACGCATTTCCCAATCAGTTCCTCAAATGCTTTGTTCATCAACATGGAAAAGGTGAAAGGAGTGTTGTTCATTCCAAAGTTCATGACCCAACACTCAAACAACCTGTAGGATGTGCAGAAGGCAGAAGGCAGTTTTTGCTTCATCCCCTGGTGCAATGCAAACCTGTTTGTATCCTGCAGTGAGATTAATCTTGCTAAAGACCTTCACACCCACAAGTGTGTCAAACAGGTTATCAATCAACAGCAGGGAGTACTTATTCTTAACCATCACCTCATTTAGGGTGCAGTAATCTGTGACCAGGCAAAGGGACCTGTCCTTCTTGGCTATGAAGAAGACAGCCGCCCCGTATGAAGAGAGCAAGGGGCAAATGAAGCCCTTATCAATTGCGTCCACAAGGTGCTGGCAGAGGGTCTCATCTTTTTTTGGTGTAAGACAATATAGTAGTTGTGCTTTAGGTAATGACCCTTGAAGTTGTACAGCGTGCTGGATCTCCCAGGGAGGAGGTAGTTGTTCAAGTGTCTCACTGAATACATCCTTGTACTCCTCAAGGAGTGCAGCAAGCGCTGGTGGTAATGAGGAGGTCAAGGGAGGGACTGCGGATGGTTCAGTGTGGATAACTTTGACTGAACACTGGTTAAAGTCTAGTTTTCCCCCTGAAATTGTATGAGCCTATCTCCATTATTCTGAAAAACACAGTATAATGGAGTAACTTGCTCATTTCTACAGGGTAAATCTGGAATCCCACCCCATTTCTTTTGAGGATGATGACAGAGGTATCCCAATTGATGTAGGGACAATTGTGCCAAAGTCAGTTGAGGCCAGCAATTACGTTGTGGCTGAGCCCTGCCATGATTGTCCCAGAGAGCTTAACCTGGATGTTCCCCATTCTCACATAGAAGGGTACCGTCTTGTGGGCAATGGCCACTCTGCGGGAGTCAACTACTTGTACTGCCTTGAACCTGCTAGGCACTTGGTCTAATTGCTGAGGGTCAGCAAATGCCTGGTCCACCATGGTGTGGTTGGCCCTGGTATCTACCAGTAATTTGTGGGTGTTTCCACAGAAATAGAAGGGATAGGACAAGTGTGTTACTTTATTTGAGAAGTGGCTTGCTTGTAATACAGGGCCGTTGCTCTGGACTTGAAAGACGTCCAGGGGTTTGACTTTGTGAATGTTGTAGTTGCAGGGATTTTTTGCAAGCAGGCATTGAGTGGATGGATCAGGTGGGGTTACAAGGCCTCTTGTTGCTACAACCCCCAGGCTTTTCCCTGATCCTTGATCTGCGCTAGCTGAAGCTCCCCCCTTGCAGGGGCATTTAGTCCCATTATCCTGCTGATGGGGCTAGCGGCAGCCTACCTGATTGTGGCCACTGCCAGGTGTGGCACGTGGTTGGGATAGAGAGTCACTGGTACGGCAGAAGCCCATTGGGGCCTGATTGTTAGCCTCCACAATGGCCTTATAGCAGTTGTCAATGGAGGTACAGCAACCTACAGGGACCCACTTGCAGATATGGAGTTTTAACCCATTGATGATGAGAGTAAGTAGCATTGCATTTCTGTCAGTCACAGCTTTGGGAGCGGCAGCAAGAGCTTTTTGCCAGGCGGCAAGGTACTCAGTAACGGAACCAGTTTGTTTGATTGCTAGAATAGGAGTTCCCACGACAATGGGGGAGAAGGTTTCACTGTAGCGGGTCTTGGCGGCGTCTCAGAATGCAGCCCAGGTAACGTCAAGTTCCTGGCTAGCCCATTTGGTGAACCACACAGTGGCAGGCCCTGTGAGGCAACCAGACGCAGTGGCAACCCACATGGGCTCAGGAACCTGACAGATGCAAAGGCAGGTTTCCGTAGATTTAAGCCAACTGACAATGTTGGCCCCCTTGACGCCACCAGCAAAGGATTCTAGCTGGAGGTTGAGCATGCGCTGGGACAGATCTGACTGGGGTGGGATGACACTGGCGTTACGCTCCCCAAGGCGGAGCCAATTGTACATGCTGGTGATAACTAACTGGTCTTGATAGATGATGTACCTGTCAGGGATGTCCCCCTTGGGGATTGGCAGGAAGGTCTCTTGTTGGGGAGTAGCCATACGGCCTGTACTCTGTCCTTTCTTGGGGGGAATTTGTTTTAGGTAGGTTGTCAACCTATCACTGCTACCACTGTTTAACTGAACCAATTAGGATTCAGTACTTGGAATTGGGGAAGACAACAGTCCAATAGAAAGGACAGAATAATAAGAATAAGGTATTGTTTATTGTAGAATATTGTGATTAATATAATATATGGGGAAAGCCACATAACCACAAGGGGGTGGCATAGTGGCATGTTCCATGTAAGGTTTAAACCCAGGAATAACTTTTGTGGGGATCAGAAAGTCAAATTGATAGCGCTCCTAATTAGGATAAAGTACCCGCCATTTGATATTGCCATCAGATTAATCCATAACGTTAGATACGTCAAGGGGCGGCTTATTGAGCGCCCCTTGTGTATAATAAGATATGTTAGCAGCCAAGTCTGGAAACTTGGTTGCAACAATTAGTCATCATTATACTTATTGAAACTTGTAGTTCTGATAAACTTCATCCCCTGATATAGTGCCTTTACATTTATATAAGAAATCTTCTAAAGCTTTAAAAGGTGTATCCCCCTTTTATGCTTTTTGCTTTTTTAACAAGTGAGTTATTTCTCTCTCCTTTACACAATTATGTTGACTTTCTTAAACATCCATATTTATATTTCATCAGCTATGCATGTCCACCCTGGCTTATTTCATCTATTACTCATCCCATTAAAGTTGTTTGGGTCCATTTTCTATTTTTATTGATGTTGTATACATAGCATTTCAGCTACACCCTTGACCTATCTTTGCAGCTGTATACTTTGAAATTTATCAACAAACCTTCTTCCTGGCCATCAAAGTATATCAAGCACCCCTCCAGGGCTCCTGAATCTGGATCTAAGCAGAAGGCTGCATCCTTCAAGGGGAAGTGAACCCTCAGGAAAATTTTCTGCTATATATAAGTGTCCTAAAATGAGGATTGGCAGGGGGGAACTACTTCTTCCTCCAGCTTCTGCCATACCCCTTCTGGCCCCTGGTTTCCAACAGTGGCCCATAAGCTTTTCAATATTGAGGGTATTTAAAAGGCAACAGTGGCAAAACCAGCTGTAAGGATATAAAAGTGAGAATTCAAAGGTGAGAATCTAATAGTGATCAAGTCAACAATTTTAAACTTCAAATTAAATTAAAACAATTCATCTAAATTAAAACTTATTTTGGCCATATAAAATAATTTTATTCTCTCAAATAAAAAAGTCAAGAAAAAGTAGTTACTTTATTATAAAAAGTCATTTTCAAAATTTAAAAAGTGTCAACTTGGCCACTTTTAGATTCTCACTTTTGCATCCATATAGTCAATTTTGCCACTTTTGCCTTTTAAAAAGCCCCAGAATCTTACCCAAGCACTCCCCATCCTTAGGGTAAAGGGAGGGCTAACAGGATGATGGGTGGGTTTGCATTCAGCCAAAATAACACAAAAATAGGTTTAGGCCAGCCACCACATTTTCCAGGATCTCTCCTGCCCTGTCCACCTTAACCCCCACACAACAGGGTAAGGTCCAGCTAATTAAGAGCCAGCACACTTACATCATGTCCAATAATATGATACCCTGCCTTCTGAAAAGTATCTGATACCAGCATCTTCACATCAAAGGATCAGAATTCTCCTAGCAGAAATGCACCTCTCCCCAGATGATCTGAATAGGATTCTGAAACCTAGACATCTGGTTAAGTTCATTGGTGATATGGGTCAGGATAGTATCCCTCTGGCCCCAAGCACCACTTATATCAAGGGAATAGACCTTAATTATACCCTCAAGTATATGGAGGATAGAGAAATGCTCCTCCTTCCTGGTGAATGCCCAAACCTGAAGGGGTTAGGATTTTACCCTATGCTACCCAAGAAAGATTGGCTGAAGGAGTTTAAGCCCTGCTTGACTAGGGGACTTTCACTGGGCCATCTGCCTTTTCCCTTCACCCAGACTTGGGTACTTTATGGCCAGTTGGATTCCCATGCAATTTCATTTTATAATCTTTTTTCCCAGCACCAGGGCAGATGCTGGCCCAAGGCCTTCCCAGCTGTTAGGAATGTTTGAACTCTCCTCCTGTCAATTATTTGCCCCGCTCAGCTTGCCTAAAAAAGCAAACTCTTCCTCCTCAATACAGATGAGGCCACCCTTGCTGCTGATAAGATAAGTCTTGGGTGCTCCATGGGGATAAAGGTGATTATGATGGGCTTTGATCAAGCTCAGTAAAGATCCTTAAGGTCTAATATTAGTGAGGAGGTCCAGGGCAGGTTACTTTATCTATGACAGGTTCTTATATGGAACCTTGGGGGTGAGAAGGAGATCCACAGTCAGTACTTCAACAAAGACAATGGCAGGTGTGGCTTTAGCATCACCCAGCTGGAATTCTTGCCCTTTGTCAACCATCAGTTTACTGGTGTTGGTATTGAGATCATTTTGTAGGATGCTTACGTTAAAGAGCACTCTGCCATATTCAATGTTTTCCTTGAGTTCTTTGAGTGATGGGTTAGCTCAAAGGTTTCTACTAGGAAAGAGAAGATTGGGATGGTGGGTGCTTGAAAATGCCATAGTTCTGGTGACAATGAGATATGAAGACTATCTCTAACCTTGAAGTTTAGCATAAGCACATTGTTGTAAATTCAAATTCACTAGGGTTTTTATTGGCCTGGTAAATGGTAGTTTGAAGAACAACTTGTGAAAAATCCTATACTTTTGCTTTTTCCTTGAATATCTCTCTTTTCCATAATACTGTTCAAAATCAATATCTGAACCTTCCAGATCCTTACCAGCCTCTTGACACTTGGAGTGTCTACACTTAGACTATTAGAATCAAACCTTGGGGTATAAAATTAAATGACATTTTCTCCAATAAAAAAGTTTATTTTAGCTCATTGATTTTGACATTAAAGGTTTGGCACTAATATTCCATTTGCTAAGAAGATATCTATTAATCATACTTATATCAAACAGGCTTATAACCACAACCTCAAGTCTTACGTAATTAAGACATTTGCCTGAATTCTTTATTATGTCAAATAATAAAGCACAACTCAATACACATCAAGGGTAAGTCTGGATCCAGAAAGAGTTTGACAAGCCTTTCCAGAAGCTCTATAAGGGAAAGGGGAGGATATAATTGAATCTATGTGTCATGGATCCAGCCAGTGGAGGATTCTTGGTAACTTGCAGGCAGACGGCCTGCAGGCCCGGCAGGGAGGGCCCTCACAGGATTGGGGCTAACTTTACAATATAATATAAAAATTTGCCCAGGATTGTCCAAAATCCACTTGCAGGAACCATAGAATCAATCAAGCCGGTAAGAGTGATATACATCACTCCAAATATCTGGGTGGAAGTTTATTCATTGGCAGCAACAGATTCTTGCAGGTGGTTGGGCTGCAGAGTGTGGGGTGGTGTCATTGGAACCAAATACACGGGCAAGTAGTTGTACTTGTTGCGGAATAGCAGAGGAGGTATGGTGATTTTGGTGCCTTCTCTGTAGACAGTTTCTGTCTCTCTAGTTCTAGCCTCAGGGTTGTATATTAGGATTTCCTCTAGGGTGAAATCTGAATATGCAGGTTTGGGCGGGTCTTTGGTGAAATATACTGGGCCAAAGGGAGCTCCTGGTGGACAATAAGGGTCAGGCAGCTGGTCCGCGGTTTCTTGGGGTAGATGGGTGTGAGGTACAGAACCACTTGAAGTAGAGTGTAAATGAAATAGAACTAATAACAAGTATGGAATAACCTGGTTGAACCAAAGGTTCATGTCACTTTATTGCAAGAAGGGCAATGGGCAACTTCCTGGCAGTCCAGGGTATAAGTATGTCCATCTGCCATAGGTAAACTTTTACAAATTTATTTGGCCCAGGTGTTACCATTTGCCAGGTTTTTCCAGTCCTTGGTGATATCCATTGCGGGAGTTGTTTCATTGGCTGGTTTGAACTGAGAATACTAAAATTTCCTTGTTGGGTTGTGGGGTTGGTCATCTCTGGGTGGCCCATGTTTTATGGGAAGTTTCTTTATTTCCTTTTCTGTAGTGGCCCAAGTTATTTCAGGTTCAATGGCTAGGCCTGCCTGCTGATTGGTTGAGTAGGCAGGAACCTTCAACGTGGGGAGTGTCAATATAGATGATTTTGACTCCTCAAGCTTTAGATGGTTTTCTGAATTTAAATTATGTTCTGGTTCCTGCCCAAAAATCTGTGGGCGGCTGGGCGGCTGGTCCTACAGGCTGGCGGCCCGCAGAGTGTCAGGGTTTGAATCCCGTAGTTGAGGTTTTCCAGTAAGCATGATCAATAGGAGTTTGTCACTTGTGACACTATGGGATATAAGTGAATGAGTGGATCACAAAAAGAAGATATCTAAGGACCAGGGTTATCAAGAGGATTTCTGAAAGGTAGTAAAGCAGAGGTATAAGATGATAAGGTCAAGCAGTACCTGGAAGATGTACTATGGATCTTGGTGGTGGTATCAACCAGTATGAATAAACTCTTCTTGTTTCCCGTTTACTTTTATTTTACTCAATTTTTTATGTTAATATTTTTAATTATAGCTAGTAAGTTTCAGGTCTAGCTTTAAAGTGTAAGTGTTTGAAAATTATATGGTTGACTATCTTGCTTTTTAATGGATGGTGGTTGAGGTTGCTAATTCATCACGCCTATTAAATAAACTTGGCGTTGAGTGGTTTGGTGCATTGGTGATTTGACTCATAACAAGCCAAATCACCAACTACCAAGTCAGCCAATAAGATTGCGCCTGCTTAACCACCCAATTTCAGGTGGTTGGCAGGGACCCTAAAATCCGATTTTAATTAAAAATTTGATGTTAAACTGGGTTGTTTTCATTCCACAATATTTACAAAGGCTTGGGTTTAAACCTGAGCTTTTTTTATCAAGTTTTTTTTAATATTTTAATTAAATCTGTTTAAAAATATGATAACATAAAGGTAATTTTTTAATTTCAAATTCAATGGAGGTATGTACAGATGTGCTTTTACTAATGGAATTTTTAGATATTAAGATGTATAAATTTCAAAAGTTTTAATAAAAATTATTTTTGATATACTTTTTAACTTAACTTTCAGTTTTACTACTATAGTTGATAAAGATACTCACTACTTATTAAAATAAAGAGATGATAGCCTATGAAAAGTAAATAATACAAACAAAGAAAACTTTTAATTTACTGCACTATATTTTTTGAGGTTAGTATATTATTAAATTTTAACCTTTTATAGTTATAGTATAATATTATAAATATTATAATCACATAACATTACAATATTTTTTTATATGGAGCTTCAAATGATAACAAACAATATACCTGAAGACTTTACAATAAATATTCAAGAATTTTATATTATAATTGATAGTTAAGTAGTGTTTTACTATAGAGCAAAAACAAGGTTAAGTGTGACAGATCCAGGTCCAACCAGTAAAACTTACCATTATCTTGCCCTTGACTCTTATTACTGTTACTTTCCTGTGACAAAGCTTCAAGGAGCTTTGCCTCCTAGGAGGTGATTTTATGAGACAAAACTGTATTGTCATCCCACCAACAAGCCATAATTTTGACACTTTTCTCCTCCCTACTTCTTAACACCTCAATTTCACAATTGGCTCTGTCCTTCACCTGTTGTAAAATTTCATTGAACCCTAACAGCAAGTTCCAGGAATCCCATGCATAAATTCTATTTCCTTGTGCAGGGGTTCCCTCCTTGGCAAAATAATTGGAATATAGTTCTTCAAAGGCTGCTTTCACTTCTACCCAAGATTCCTCAGGCGCTATCTTAGAGACCTCCAGACTTGTCCAAGCTTCCTCAAGCAAACTGGTAGGAACTTCTTTCCTAGAAGCAGTGGTTTCTACACAAAGTACTCCAAATTTTACTCTTTCAAATGATAGCAAAGAAGACATGATAATTAAAAAGTAGTTGAGGGGAAAGCGTCAAAGTTGACAATATATTTACTCAAATTTAGCTGTTTTTGCTTATATACCATTCAGGGCATATTTGGCTGAAAACCCCTCTTGTTCTTAAATCAACCTATGATTCATATCACATGGTCTATTAAATTTAAGTCATCCAAACCTAGATCTTTATCTAAAAGATCTCCTGTAATTCTCAGCCTATGACAATTAACCTACAATGAGAAGGAGTCACCTGACGCCATTCATCTCAATGTATCAATTTGGCATGAAGCTTCCTCAGCTCCTGGCGCCAAAAAGTCCTGTGGAATATACCTATTCCAAAACTTAGCTATCAATGTTCCAACTGGGAGCCACCTGATCAAACCTGAATCCCTAGACATCATTGCCTTTATTAGTTATCTTTACATTTAATGGTTTATTGCCTTAAAACCCATTAAAACGCTTTGAAACTCAAAACAGGCGCCACCACAGCGCCCAGCAACTTTCCCAGGTGGTGCCTCACAAATCAATTAGGCTTTGCAACAGCGCTTCTAACCTAATATACTTGCCAAAACAGCGCTTTTAACCCAAAATTCAGGGGTTTACTTATGGTTAATCTTAACCAAACTTCTTGAAACAGTCAAGGCAATTAGCCAATATAATTAAATCCTCATTAATTATATTCCCATGTATTTATTAATTAATCTTCCTGGTTAATTAAATTGATTTTGAGAAGCCTAGTCTCCAGAATTGATTTGGCCAATCTTGCCTTAGTTTTTTTGGTTAGTACAGCCTAACTGACACAACTACCTTCTGTCCTTTTATTGAATATAGATACTAAGTTTCCAGGAATCTTTATCTGAAGAATTCCAGCCAAACCTATCTACATAAAAAAAACAGCAAAAACAGGGCAACTTTATATTTTGGAGTATTTATGTGGCTAAATACTCAACAGTGGCTGTTGTACGGTCACATTAAGTTATACAGTAGTTTAAAAGCTATGGCAACAACCAAAAATACCCCAGATTTAAACAAAATACAACTATCAGGTTAAAATATACACTCTGTTAACAGGGATTTTTGGTGTTAATGGGCAAAATGGGTCAACACAGCAAAGAAGTGCTCACATGCAAAGCAAAACCATTCAAAATACAATCCAAAATACATGGATTCACAAACAAAATGATGTGAGTTGACTTTTGGTGTACATATGTTTATTATGTGAATTGGTGACAAAATACACCCAAGCACAGTGAGTCAAAACTCAATCAAAAAACAAAACACAATAGCAACTCACTATGTAAACAAAATCACTCAAATGTTGTGTGCAATGGATTTTAATCAAGAATGATACCAAAGTATCTAAAATAAGACACAACCTGAGACATAAATTTTAAAAATATTGTGTTGAGTGCTTAAATATGGTGTAAATCTGGGAAAATGGGTGTTTCTTTTTTATTATTCTAAAACAGGCGTTGTAAACCCAAAAACAACTAATTAAGAAACAAAAAATCTATAATTGGGATATTGGGGGTAATATTAATTAAATATCCATATTCAGATAAAAGCAAAAATTAAAATTAGGGAGTAACTTAATTGAATTTTATTTTAATATTTTATTAAATTCTCAAAATGGAAGGAATACAACAACAGAGTACCAATGCATCCGTTATATGCTGTGGTTGCTGTTGCCCCCGCAGGTCAAAGAACAGAGTTAGTGCAACCCAAGTGCATATTCAGGAAAGAGACATGAGAGGAGAGTTCAATAGTGATGCTGCACTGTCACAGATGATTCAAGGATCACAAGCTGCTAAGGTGCAGAGAATTAACCCACGGGTCCCCAAGCTGACCCAGAAGCCCACCAAGGTTATCACCACCAAGAAAGTTAAAAACAAGGAGATTGAACTTACCTCATATGTGTTCAAAACTTTGTACCGCCAAGAGTCAGTCCTGTCAGCCATTCTAGAGAAAGTTAAGCTTATACTTGACACTAGCTATGAGCTCTACATCAGTGATGGCAATCAGGAAGAGGACAAGGAGCCTGAGTTCTTCAGAACTGATGAAGGACAGTTGGTGCTAAAGAAAGTTGCAGCCTTCTACAACAAGGTACCCATTCCTTGCAAGCCAGTCCCTGAGAAGGATCATAATTCAACTACTCCCATTAAGCCTGCTCAGAAGCACATCCCAGATATTCAACTCATCATCCTGCTCAAGCTAATGCAGGAATCTGGTGATTACAAGGCGGCTGCAGCTCTTGTTGGGGTGGATCCCAAATGCGCCTCAAAGACATTTGACATCTTCATCAATACTGGCTGAGTCCTTGCCGCGGAGAAATCCTTGCATGTTTCCACTATGCTCACCAAGGAGCACAAATGGGAAATCTGCCAGTGGATAATCTGAGATTGTCATATTGAACTGGCAAATATACAGGCCATGGTCAAATCTACTTTTGGGGTTGAGTCCTCAATTTTCTTTTATTATCATTTGGTCAAGAGAATGCACTTTTCCTGGAAAAAGCTCAGGATATTCCCCTACAATTGTAATAGTCCAGCCAACATTGACATCTGAAAAAAATACGCAGAGTCATACACTGCCCTCAAAGCCAAGGGGACAGTCAAATTCTATTACATTGAAAATCAGCATTTTCCTTGTCTATGTGCAATGCATATGGCTATGTCCCCAAAGGCTCCAATGACAGGATGGCTTGGCGTGCTGCAGTCTGCGCCACAGCCTACTCAATGGTGGCTCTCCTTGGTCCAAAGGGGGTCAAGCTATACCAAATGATATTGGGTTCTCATAACAGTAGGACCTTTTTATCATTTCTCTGATTGGTCCAGGAGCACCTGAGGTGCACAAGCCCTGGCTTCACCAATTTCATTGTGTTAGACAATGTTGGTCTCCACAAGGTGGCTGATATTCTTGAGGAATTCCCAATGATTAACACCAGCATTGCTGTGGGCCCCCAGCAATTGGCCACAGAAAATTTGCACCTTCTCTTCCTCCCTGCATATTTGCTATTCCTAAATCCCATTGAGGAAGACTTTGGGTGGCTCATGCAAGTTGTCAAACAAGGAACCCTAACTGAGACCAAGGACCTCTTTGATTTTCTGCAGACCAGGATCCACACCCTCCCAGCTGAGACCATGGCCAAATTCTATGGCCATACTGATTTTTTCATCCCTGCCTGCCTTGCCAAACAGCCAATCAATTAAAGGCTTAGTGTGTCCAACTTTTTTATATTCTCTAACTTACTATTTAAGATTTAATAATTATCATTTTATATTTAGAGGCTTCTAAGCCCACAATCAGTTTTAGCAGGACCATCAATGGAGGTTAGTAATTTATTTATTTTATATTAATTTTTTTATTATGCCATCTGAGGTTATCCCAAACACTTGATACTGAATTATGTAAATATATTTATATTACTCTTATCAAATAAATATAAAAATCAAATTAATAAAAAGTTAAATGTATAAGATACAAAGTAGAATTGTATTTTATTTGTGTATATTATTATGCTTTTATGAAAACTGTTTCTGGGATTTATGTTGCAAAACTTTTTTTCTAAAATAAGTTTTTATAAAAATTATTTATAATAGAAATAATCTAAAGTGTAAATATATTTATTGGGAAAAAGTGTTTTAAGGGCGCCTTTAATGGGTTTGGCAGTATGTATCCACCCTGTAAATTCATGCCCCCTTTGGCCTTGGATAGGACAGTCTTTCCCGCCGTACTAAGAAATCCCCTCAAAAACCAGCTAAACCTCTCAATTCTCTTAAGGACTTAGCCCATACAGTTGATGAGAGATTTGTGGTCACATACCCTGTGGAGTCTCTGCCTCCCTCTGCCCCCTCCATGGAATAAACCCTGATTAATTTAGATTATTTGTTAGCCTGGTGTCAACTGTTGTTGAAAAACATTAGGATTGCCCAATCAAAGTGTCCCACATCAGTGTCATTGAAAGCAATTGATCAACAAAACTCTAAAGGCAATTCTAGCCAATCAGAGGTGGGTTTGGAAATTAATTCAAAACTCTCCAACTCTCCTGACTCAAGTCAGCAAATTTTGTTGTCTAGCCAATCATATGCAAGTCAAGCCAGCCAGGTGACCTCCCCCTAACAACCCATCCCCTTTTAACAATGCCAGGGGATTTTGGGTCCCCTGCTTGTCAATTCTTCACTATCAATAAAGTTTTAGGACTTTCATTTCCTTTTAATTTTTATTTTTGTGTGGAAGCTCTGTTTTGAGTTTCTGTCATCTAAAGATTAAAGTGTTAGTTGTTTCACTTAAACTTACCCTGTGCCAACCTGCCTCAAACCCAGCGTCTCTTCTGGACCCCTTTGAACAAACTCGGACTCTTAGTTGTTGTTGTTTTTGCTTTTGTCTTCAAAAACCACGTTCAAAACCAGAAATACTAGTTAAAACTCATTATAAAATCTACTTTATTTTTGATTTTTTCCTACTATTTACTTGGTTTTGAACCTGCTTTTTGTTTAAACTCCCAGTAAAGCTACCTGTGTTTGCCCCCAAGCTCCTGAGCCCATTATGTTGTATTTTCTGGCCTCCACTTGTGAGTACCCTGGTCAGATCCAATTTTATTGCTTGTAGAATTTTAAAATTTGTAAATTTCATCCAAATTTTGCAAAGATTTTTATTATGATACTCCCAGTCTTGAAATTTGTGATGTTTTCTGTGGCTCTGTTTTTTTTGTTGTTGTGGTCAACATCCCCAGACCTGTGGTCAAAAATCTCCTCCTCTGCTCAACTTTTGGGTGACACCCTTCCAGTCTCCTGGACCTCTCCAGTAGTCTCCTATTCTTGGGAGAGGCCATAGTAAAGAGTTTGACCTGTGATGACTTGGATTTGGATACTGTAGACTACTCCTCAGACGCTCTTGTGAGTGAGGAAATTTTGGTGTTTCTGCCTTCCGCCCTGGGGAAGAGCAGCTCAGTGCCCCTTCATGCTCCTGTCATGCCTCCCCCTGTCCTCTCCCATACATCCTGGTTGCTCACCGGCTTAGTAATGATGGTATTAAATGCCTACTTCCCTCAGCTGTCTCATACATCCTCTTTGTGGTCCCCCCTTTGAGCGGCCATCCCAGTTCTCCACTGGATGGCATCCTGGTGGTTTGTGTCACTGGGATGGGAGCCAAACTTAGTTAGTTTAGCCCCCCTCTCTTACACACCCTGCAATGAAGGTGGCACACAACCTCCACTGCCACACTGTGAACAGTGAATACACCCTTATTGAAATACTCCTTGTGGTGTTCCTGTTCACCAGTCCTCAAAGTGTGTCCTGGATTGTAGCCAGGGACCAGCTGGAAGGGATTGTCATTCTTTAGTAAGGGAAAATGTATCTCAGAAATATGTATAGGGGTCAAAATGAGCTTTTATTCACTCTCAGAAGGAAGATTCCCTTAGAAACCTTCTGGTATATGGCCCAGGGGGTCAAGGAAACAATATGGATTTGCCAATACTTAGAGTCCTCCAACAATATCTTGGACTCCTTGTACTTGGTCTTGGACTCCTGCACCTTAAACTTGGACTCCAGCGTCGCGCATAGGATCCAGCTTCTTATTCTTGGGCTCCTGCTCCGTTGTTGTGGGCTTCAGCTCTCTTTATAGCTCCAGTGGCCTTGTTATTCCACTTGTTTGAGTACAATCAAGCTCCTGCTGGTGATCAAAGGCTTCCAAAAACCTCTTGGCAGAAACTCAAAAGGCCTTGGAAAGATCCTGTCAAAGACCTGGAAAGACCTCCAAAAAGATCTGTCACTTTCCAGCCAGCCACCTTCTTATAGTGTCCTTTTCCCAACTGTTCCGCCTTCAAATGACTTTCTTCAGAAGCTTAAACCATTGCTGCTCACTTTTTCCTATAACAACTTAAGCTTACATACTTACTTTCTCAAAATATTAAAGTATTAATTCACTATTTCCTCACTTTTACTTTAAGCTTTTGGCTTCCAACCCATCATTTTCATCAGGAAACCTACCAGAACTCAACCAATGAATGCAGAGAGCAGAAATAGACCATTTCTTAAGTTCCACCAGGATCCAACTAGGAAAATAATTTCCACAGATCAAACTGCTCAAATTTGACAACTCTTTGCGCACCAAGGTGTTAACCAGTCCATTATTCTGGCACCAGTCTTCCCTGAATTTAACCTGAACCAATTTAAATAGTAGAATACTATTTAAAGTGTTCTTTTTAAACCTCTTTGATGCTTTCATAATATATTTACAAATCTTGTAAAATCCAAGGAAAATGTCCCACCAAAACAACTTTGTATCCAGCTCTCATAGCCACATACCTTTGTCTATCCTAGGAACTTAATAAATAAATATCTTACCCACACTTCTATCCACATTCCTTCTTGATTTTAATACTAAACCAAGGCAAAAAATTCCACATCTTTTCACTTTGGCAAATCAATTCAGCAAAATCTTGGCTCATTTCTCTGGACCACTAGTTCTTCATCATCATCTTCTGATCCTTCAGCCAGCTCCTGTATCATGATCAGCTAATTCTGCATCATTATCTTCAACCACATCTTCTAGATCTTCAGCCTTAGTCTCTAAACAGTTCATTCCAGTCTACAACAGCTCAGACCAGTCATTAAACGGCCTATTAGTCCTCTTGCTACTCCTTTATCATGACCAGCTACTTCTGCATCATGATCTTTGAGCCCTTCCACTTATCCTCACTAGGAACCATCTTGGTTATACCTTCACAATGAACCACTTTGGTTCCAAACTTCAATATCAACCAACAGTCTCTCAACTAGTCTTCACTGTGATCAAACAGTCCTTCTTACTAGCCTTCTCTGCTGATTCTGTGAACCACCTTGGTTCTTTATCTCAGTCCCTGTTACCAGAACCTGTAGACCCAGGCATGAGTCTACATTGAACTGGCTTTTGGCTGAGCCCTTGCAAGTGGCAGTCCACTTAGGCCATCCAACCATAGATCAATGTCTATGCGCTGTTTTTACTCACCCAGGGGATTAAGTCTGGGCTTTCAGTTGCAGAGTAATCAGCTCTACTTCCCAGAGGCCTGATCACACCAAGTTCTGCAGCTTGCTTCCCCAAGCAAACCGCCTTGATGACACCTCTGAGAAAATTCATGCCCTCCAATGCTCACTTTGGGTTCCCCCCAAAGCTCCCATGGTGACATAAACAAGGACACCCTACCAGTCTGGTATATAGGATGCTTGCTCACAGACCTCCTGCAAGCGTATCAGGGTACGTAGAGCCCTCAAAGCTCTTCCCCTCTCTAGCAGCCCGTGCTACCCACCAGGGGCTCAAAACTTATAGCCCTGGTAGGTGTCCCCTACCATGCTGGCACAAACTTTTACCCTGGCAGCCTGCCTTACAGGCCAGGGTCTAAAAATCCTCCAGCCTGAGCAGCAAACACTACCCATCAGGCTGGATCACTCCCCACCCCAAACAGACAAAGTTCCCTTCTGAGCTATCTCATTCTTTATCCCAAGCAGTCACAGTTCCCTGCTGGGTAAAGACCTCTAGACCACAGCAGCCAATATCTTCTTCTGGGTGGAGACAACATCTTCCTCTAGTAGTCTTTACACCTACTAGCTAGGCCTTACTGTCCCTAGTAGCCATCATTCCTTACTAGGCCTCTACCTGCAACAAACAAACAAACTTTTGCTTGGCCAATATTAGCCCTGCCTACAATCCACCAAATGTGTGGACCATCACACTCCTGCCTGCTGGTAAAAGGCAGTAGGGTCAGGTGGGAGTAAAGCAGCAGCTTTTCAGATGGGGTTCCAAACCCGTATATCCTAGCCAGGACCAGGGCATCCTGTATCACATGGTCAATCAAGTCGTATCTAGGGGGACCTTCTTCCCATCCAGGGAGAGCCAGGCCTTGTCACTCCCAAGCAGGATCCCGTCTAGGTCATCCATGCTGGCAACCATTCCAAAGTAGAAGAGATACCTGAGGTAAACAATGAGATGAAGCCTTTGTTTAGCAAAGGCTTCTGTTAACTCACAAAGTTTGTTGTATACTGTGCTGATTGTTTCTTGTGCTTGTTTTTTTTCAAAGTACAGCTCCATGGCTGCAGGGAGCCCTGTCTCATTGGCGCTCCAGGTCAGCCCAAAGTCTGCCAGGGGGGTCTTAGTCTTTTTTACAGCTGTTGCGTCTGCAGCAGCCAATTTATGCACTGTGCGCCCAAAGTTATCTAACAGGTAAGATATGGTGTGCTCCACCGGGAAGCAGAAGCAAGCAGAAGAAAGCAGCCGCATATGCCCAGCCCATCTCTGGTATATTCTTAAATGGGAGCATTTCCAGGACGTCCCAAACAAGCTCAATGGAGTTTACACATTAAACTCTACTGAGAACCACCAGGTCCAGGTGGACCAGTTGGGCATCCTTGTAGGCAGTAACTGCCCACTCAGATGCCCCCTCATAATGTGTAAGCTCAGCCAATGCCTCCCACAACATTGGAAAGGACCCATGAATTCTGTCTTCAAGCTCCTGCACAACAGGGGGGGACAAAAGGGACCAGGACCTGGCAGATTTCACTGTCAATGTTTTCTAGAAAAAAAAGGTAAGTATTTGGAAATTTTTATTAATTTTATTTTTTAGGTTATCTTTGTGGGTTTCCTCCTTGCCTGCGGCTTTGGCAGGCTTGGCCATTCTTGGCGCAAGAAGTTGAGCAGGCAATTCAGCATCATCTTTCCTTGCGCGCTTTTCAGGTTTCAGGTGGGCATACATTTCAGGGTTGTCAACCCAGACAGACAGCACAGAAAGATTGTACACCTTAAACTGGAGGCCCTCAACCACCATCTTCTGAATGTTTAGTAAGCACTCAATTGTCTTCTCAGGGGTGTCTGGTATTTTAGTCATAAGGGCCTTTGCAGACACCTTGTCTATTTTGTCTCTGTCAAGGATGGTGGACTTAACTCTTGCTTTGACCTTGCAGTCAATTTCTTTGATCTCTGCAATTGCAGAGTCAAGGTCCTTCAAAAGCTTCTTGAATTCTCTCATTGATTTTTTACTAATCTTTCCATATATTTTTATAGCTTTCATCCCAATAAACTCTGTGTTATTATGATATAATTGCATCTTTGTTTATCCCTGTTTGTTTTCACATTACTCCAATATCCCATTTTTTACCCAATGTTTATATGTTTTATGCTCAACTCAATATGTGTTGTTTGCTTTGTGTTGGCATTGTCCCTAATTGCCATATTATTTTTAGCACTTTGCACATCCCCTTGTAAAAATATTAACAACAATTTGGTGATCAAATAAGTTTGAACTAGAAAATTATAGGTTAATTATGTTTAGGTAAAGTTGTTACTGATCCAAATTCAAAACCTTAATGATAAACTTTAAGCCAATCAGGAGCCAAGTGATAAAGTGATTGTTGTGACATAAAGGGTCATTCAATAATTAGTTAGCGCACATGCACCAAAGAATTATTGAATGACCCTTTATGTCACAACAATCATTTTACCACTCAGCTTCTGATTGGCTTAAAGTTTATCATTAAGGTTTTGAATTTGGATCAGTAACAACTTTACCTAAACATAATTAACCTATAATTTTCTAGTTCAAACTTATTTGATCACCAAATTGTTGTTAATATTTTCACAAGGGGCTGTGCAAAGTGCTAAAAATAACTGTGTTCTGGATCTAGATACATGACATAGTAAATATATGATTTTATAGAAATAAGCTGAACATAAAGAATAAAGCCAACTATAAACAAAGAGAGCATGAAAAATTGAAATTCAAAATAAAGATAATATAAATAGAAAATTTTTGGTGGCAGGGGGGTTATTGGGGTAGGGAAGAGTGATGCCTAGTAGGCAGAATAGCGTGGGAAGGAAGACGTAGAGGCAGTGCTGGTCTGGGGGGTCTGGGATTGGGTGTGTGGGGCTGGAAGGTGGGTGGTGGTGGTGGCAAGGGTAGGGGTAGGAGGATTGCGCGTGATGGCCACCATATAATGCTTGTTATATTCCTTGTCTCATTTTTGGCTTAATTGGCTGGTATGTGGCTGTGGCATGAGGTGGGAAGCACTTATCCTAATTTGATTGTTTGCCCATATTCACATGGAAAACCATTTGCACAAATAAGTCATCCACCATTTGGTAGCCAAAGAGAGAATTGTGGTCAAGGACCCCAAGATAGAGGTTGTTGAAAGCCTGAGGGTGGCGCTCCCATACTGTGTCTCTGATGTTGAAGAAGACAACATCATCCAGATGGATGTCTGTGTGGCCGGCAGGGTAGACCAAGGCCTGGTGCCCACGTTGCTGGATGGCCTTGAGGGCGGTGGAGCTACCCTCCATCTGATGGCCCCAGAAACCCCAGTGCTTGGAATTTGAGCTATCCCAGGAGTTGAGTAATCCACTGAGGATGTGGCTGTACTTATAGCAATTGGTGAAATCTTGGTTTGTCCAATAATAGACTGAACCCTTGGCTGAAACAGCCAGAAACGCACTAATGAAGGACCCCTTCTTGACCTTCTTCCTTCCTTTTTGAGTGACGGCTCTTCCTTGCTTGCTGAAATCATCAAAAGCTATCAATAGCTTGTATTAGGAGATGAACATAACATCATCTGTTAGACTAGTCAAGCATTTGACTAGGGTGGATCCAATGGCAGGATCATATGGGGAATCCTCAGCACCATCCCATTGGTTGCCGGCAACATTGACCAGCACACGGACTGACACCACCTTCCCATAAATCCAGAGCTGCACCATGCAATCAGACATCCAAATGCCATGGTCAAAAGTTGATTCTGGACCTGGGTCAAGGGAAGCTTGGGGTCCCGCTGAAGGAGGTCAAGCATTATTGGAGACGCCTCTGTGATTTGGGACTTGGGGGCCTTCTTGGGCTTTTTGAATGTCCTGATCAGATTCCCTTTATTCATTAAGCTATTTAATTCCCGAATTATTGTGGCTTGGGTGAATTTCAATTGGGTTGCAATCTGATCCCAGGACAGACCCTGCAGGTTCAGGGCCACAATTTCTTGGAGAATTTGGGCCGTAACAATTCTGTGTTTGGGGTGCTGGGCCAGGGGAGCTGAAGCCTGATTGGCTGTAGGGGGCAGGTTGGCTGATGGCAGAAAGTTGTTCCAAATCAAGGTTGCCATCCTGATTGGTTGGTTGACAGGCAGCTTGTGCGGGGGTGGGTATGGGAGCAGGGGCAGAGCTAGACACTATGTGACTACTGAACAAGTTAAAGCCATAGGGGTTGGGGTTCAGGTATAGATCAGCTTCCTTGTTACCCGCCTCAAAGGCTTGGGTATAAATGGGTGCATCCACAGTCTGAGCCTTGTCTCCATTGAAGCTGGCTTGGCTGCTGGCGCCGTTGAAGATATTGCTGTTAAAAACCATTGTAAAAAACCTAGGATAAAATCACTAAAGTAGAAGCTTAAAATTTTATGATTTATTTTTATTGTAATATCAAGTCCACATTTGGAAGGTTCTCAAAACCAATTCATACAAACCAGGATTCATAAAAATGAATAAAATGCCTCTGTCCCTAAATCAGATAGCTGTTGATTGGCTGTTAAACTTTTATATTTCTATTTTAGGCTGCTCATAGTACACATCTTGTGTGACTTCACTTTTTTTCATGCTTGTTGAATCTTGCTTCTAGATTGCCCAAATTTTGTTTCATTTTAGTCCTTCTGTTGGTGCCTCATATGAATCCTGATTGGATTATAATATACTCCGGAACAGCATCCATCCATTTCACTTGTTGTGTCAGTTCATTTTGTTTGTGGTTTGAACTACACTGCTTGATGTTTGATATAATTTTGTATAATGGGCTAGTGAAATTTTTTTGGTTGCCAGTTCATTTATTAACTGAAATTTTTTAAATTAATTGAATCCTGAATCTTGCGCAACTTGGATTCCATTCAAATCCGAAATCATTTTGTTTAAATCTGATATATTTTTGGTTGTTGCCATAGCTTTTAAAACTACTGTACTGTATATGTAATATTTATTAGACCTGTATTTTTCATTATCAAATATATGTAGCACATTTTTTAATAAATATAGCTTTTCTATTACCAGGTACCTATATTTTATAATCCATATAATTTTTCTATCAACTTTGTCTATCTCAATATGAGTCTATTTTTCAATTGAAGCACTATTTACTTTAATTAAAATTAACCTACACTGGTGCTTTTATAATTTTTTGAGAAGCACATAAGAAAAGTAAGATAAAAATTTGGAAAATGTTATCTTTATTGAAATAAAATGATATCTTCAGAACAGGTAAAAGGGTACTCACTTCAATTCTGACAATATTTTTTCTAGGAACCAGATATAACATTATGCCATTATTCATGGTATTTAATAGTATAAATTTATTAAAAGTATATCAAAAATAATTTTTATTAAAACTTTTGAAGTTATACATCTTGATATCTAAAAATTACATTAGTAAAAGTACATCTGTATATACCTTCATTGAATTTGAAATAAAAAATTACCTATAAGTTATTGTCAGGAAATCCTAATCTATTAGGGTTGACTGATCCATATCCCTATTACTGAAGCTGTGGGTTGACATTGGACAGATCACAGCCAGAGTGACACAGCTATTCCGGAATATGGAGAAACTATAATAAGATTGATATAGTTTCCAAGTCAGAAGACACCTGAGACATTCCGGGTCTCAGGTCACAGGCTAATCCAGAAGCTTCTATAATTAAATGCTAAGGATTCCGGATTCCAAATAGGGACGCAGACCAACCCAGAGAGTGGAACAGGGAATTACAACATCCTGTTTCACCAAGAAGTGAGACAGAAGACTGCCTGTGCAAATTCTGCACATTATACTGAGCACAAGGGCAGGCTGGCCAAATTGGGTGTCAACTTAGTTTGCCGTAACTAAGTCAATGTATATCTAGGCTGAAGAGGAGAAATCAGCAGCCTATAATATTACCTCACCTCAAATCTTATTCAGGTTTTGGGATCCAACTCTAGGTGGTGAAACTAGTAGCTTGGGGATGATAGGCTAGTTAGTAAGAGTTATCTGCAGCTAGACGCCAGTTTGGCTGCTAGCTGTCAACTATAAAGGGTCCTTCCAAGATCACTTGGAAGGCAGACAATTAATACCCATCAACATTACTACTAGTCTGAATAGTAGTAGTGTCAAGTACAATAAGAGCAACTTATTGATACTTTCAGAATCCTGCCAAACCACCATAGATGGTGTTGCATCTCCAAAGGACCACAGGACTCTCCCATCACTTGGCACAAGCAGCAACAGAACACTGCCTGTTACCGCAAAAACACACACCAATTGGAAACACATCTGTCTTCATACAGATATCCCATCCCAAAATGATTAACTCACCTAATAAAAATAATCTCTCTTCTTCTTCAAGAACCAGAAATCTTGACAGTGGTGCTCACAACAAAAACGAGTTTCCATTGGTGTCAAGTCAAGGCGCTGCCTTGCCACTGCTGACCCCTGGCTTTGTTGATAAGTACAGTGGGATACATGGAGACCAGCAATACTGAGCAAGACCAATCCTTCCACTTAGAGCTGACTCCATATGAAGCACCCACGCTTCTGCTGGAAATGATCCAGCTCAACATTACAGGGACTGCCGTTGCCATGGGACAACAACAATACAACATAGAGGAGGTATGTGCCATTTTGCAAGCTTTTCAACATGGTAGACGTAACCTCATTGATCTCCAGGGCAACGCCAAGTTTAATTTGTTCCAGATTGATGGTACTATCAACAACCTGAGTAACAATTTCCATAGATACCAGGATGTCACTTGCACCCAGCTGGGTCAGCTTCTTCAACTGGATCAGAGCAGGGTCCAGGAAGTGCTTGCATATTTTGTACACCCAGCAATTAAACATCTCCAACAACTGGTTGCCAGGAAGGAGCTGGAGTTGAACAAGATCAACTGCTTTTGCTCCAAGCTACAGTTGGCCAACCTTAATTTGGTCATTCAACTGAACGTCAGCTTCACAACTGTACAGACTGTTGTGGCAGACCTATGTGACTCCACCGCCTTTGCCCATGGTAGGGTAGACAAGATAGTCAACCAATTCAATAACCAGGTTGATCAGCTTGTGGGCAGTGTCCTGGATAATTGAGGCCTAAGTGCACAATGGGTTGCAGATGTAACAAACCATTGTATAACACTAAGCCGCCATGTATAGACGTTGCCCAGCAACTAAGATCATGTAGATCTTGTTACCCAGCAGGAAGACTTGTGCCAGTCAATTAGAGACAACTGTAACAAGCAGGACGCGCGTCACTCCAAGGTAGTCAACTATGTCAACAGGATTGCAGAAATGATCAACAAAATGAAGGCCACCAGCCGTAGCCAACACACTGTTTGCAATGAACAGGAGGACCATCAGTGCTGCCTGGATCACTTGGAATACGCCAAGGACCAGAAGAAGCTATGGGACGCAATAAAAGATGCGCAGAGTTTAGCGTCTGAGCTGTATGAAGACATAGCAGGGCTTCACCGTGATCTTGCTGCTGCTGAGTTTCAGACCAAGGAGCTGTTAAACTGCCAGGATCTTTTATCCAGTACAGTCTTAACAGCAGAGAACAACTACAGCTCTCTACTAAAGCAGGTACATAGAAACAAGACCTCACGTAAGGAATTTGAAGCTAATGTGCTAGCCAGACTGGCTAGATTGGAAAGTTTAGCCTCCTTGGGAAGTAGTACGTCTTCAGGAAGAAGAGTGTTGCCCATACCAGCATCAAGCCCAGAACAGCAGAAAAACTCTTCTTCACCTGACTTCTTTGACTTCTCTCCTGACAACGTGAGCAATGAATCAGGTGACACCCACAGAATTCCTAGAGGAGTAGCAGCCTTTCCACCCCTCACTCCCTTGTCAGTGCCGCATGCCAATAACACTCAAGCTACTAGAAAGGAAGATACAGAACTAACTGTCCCTGATCATAAGTTTAAACTGCTCAACCTGCCAAAGTTCAATAAAAATGGAAACATTCAAACTTTCATCTGCCTCTTTGAAATGTCCATGAGAGGTGAAAGTGGACACATGAAGGCAACCACCCTCATAAACACTCTGGATCCCACCTGCAAAGACGTCATCATGCCCTGCCTGCCACTGGGCAATTGGACTTATTAAGACGCACACCAGGCTGTTATTTAGGAATTTGGTAGTGAGACCAGATTGCAAGCTCAAAAGGCGGAGTTCAGTAACATCTCATTCAAAAATTACAAGTCTGTTCAAGACTTTGCCAACTGCTTCTATCATGAAGAGCAGGTTCTTCTAGGCGCCAGGGTCCTTTCTGAGTTGGACTGCAGAATCACCATGGGACGTGCACTGCAACCATACCAGGAATTAGCCAATGACATGTTCCCTGTTTTGGATCAATCCAGATCAACCCAACGGATCACCAGTTATTTGAGCCGCCTTGGGGCCCAGTTTGGAGCTCCAAATAAAGGACAGAATAATTGTGCATCTACCCCCATCAAGGAAAAACTTGCAAACCCAAGTCAGACAAGGTTGCTTCTGAATCAAACAATAAATCAGGAAGTGATTTCAAGGCCAAGGAACCACCAGGCCCTTGCCATAAATGTGGGAAGAAAGGGCACTGGGCCAGCGTTTGTAAGGGAAAAGGGTGTGATCCCTCAGTAAATGTGGTGGTCAATCAGAAACAGGATGACCAGGGAAAAGCCAAGGCGGGCCAGTAGAGGAATATACTGAGTCTGCCACTTCCCCAATTCCAAAAGAACCAGACCGCCAGTCTCCAGAGGTAGCTGAGTCCAATAAAGCCCCTCCTGAGACAACAGCCCAAGAGGCATCAATATTAGATCCGCCTTTGGTCAGTTTGCCATCCCACTTTTCCCCCAAACAGGAGTTCAAAGAGGATCATCTACACATGCTTGTGTCAGACAACCATTACGCTATTTCTGCTGGAGGTAAGGGGCACCCAAGGAACGTTGCACCAAACTCTGTAGAGACAGTTTCCAAACCGTATGTAGCTCAAGTACAAGAAACTTGCCTTGCTTCTGAACCCAGCGTAGCCAGTGACCTACCTTCCTTGAAGGGAGTCCAATTCTCCTTTCCCATTGGGACCATCAAGGCCAACTTCCCTGAGATTGGTCAAAGTCTCAAACAGTACTTTGATACTCTGGCACCCTTGGGTGCACACATATTAAACTTACACTCTGAACTCTACTCTGAATTTACATACACAGATATCTCTGTTAATAAAGTCAAGGTGCGCGCCATAATAGATAGTGGTGCCCCTATTAATATTGTGTCCACCTGCCTTGTCAGGAAGCTAGGTATTGCTCCTGAAATTGCGCACACCAGAGTATATGGTACTGCTGGTAAACACACCACCACATCTGAAGGAGCTTACAGCGCTCTGCCAATGCACTTTGGTTCCATTGCCGTATCCTCCCCTGCTGTGTTCCTGCCCAGTGAAAATTACAATGTGCTCATTGGTACTGAATTTCTACGTAAATACGGGGTCAGATTGAACATGAAAGATGACACTCTGACAATCCTTTGCCAGACCATCCCATTGTATTACACGCAGACGCAAAACCACCAGATAAGGTAAAATCTAGCATCAATCTGGCATATAAGGACAGCATGGTGGTAGTTCCCTACACCTATACAGGGAAAAAGGAAAAGTGGCTTCCAACCCAGATCAAGGAGCACAAAGGAATTCTTCTCCTCTTAAGGTCAACTCTTACACTTGGATCTGGCCAACAGCAGGTTGTCAACACAGGTTTAACCTTAGACATCCCTGCAGGATTATATGATAAAGTTCATCAGCCCTGGGGACGTTCAAGATTTGAACTGTGTATTGCTCCTGGGATAATCATTCCTGGCCATGGCAAAATTCATGTCCTACTGGCCAACCTTCAAGGGCATGACATTCACATCAAGAAGAACCAGATTGTAGGATTTGTTCATCTTCTACCAGTTGAAGAACTGGACAGCTTTGAGTGTATTGGAGACCTGTCAGAAATAGGTCTTCCTGATCAAGTTGAAGCCGCCGCATATATAACCACTCCATTGGTTGATCTATCTTCCCTCAATAACACTGAATGGGAACAAGCCAGTGCACTTTTTGAAAAATATTGTTGCATGTTTGCGGAGGACAACTTCAATCTTGGGTACGCCAATGAGGTCACCCATCACATCAACACGGGGGATAACAAACCTGTCTGTCTTTGACCAATTTGTTGCTCAAAGGCCAGTGAAGAGACTGTGAGCAATGAAATTCAGCAATTTCTAGACAGAGGCATGTTGATCCCATCCAAGAGTCCCTGGGTGCCATCCATCCTGATAGTAAAAAAGAAGGATGGGAGTAATTGAGTAGTGGTAGACTATAGACGCCTGAACTTGATAACCAAGAAGGACTTGTACCCGCTGCCCAGGATTGACAACACACTGGATTGACTTGGAAGGGCCAAATACTTCTCAGCCATGGACCTCATATTGGGGTACTGGCAAATCAAACTTCAACCCAAGGAACAGGAGAAGTGCACCATGATTACCTCCCAGGGCCTTTTCCAGCCAACCCAAATGCCACAAGGGTTGTACAATGCATCCGCAATCTTCCAGCGGGCCATGGACACCATACTGGATGATCTCAAGCTTTCCTGTGTCCTAGTCTACCTGGAAAATATCAATTTATTTTCAAAGACCTTCACTGAACACCTTGAGCATTTGGAGGCTGTATTCAAAAGATTGACAGATACCAATTTGAAGATCAAACCCCAAAAATGTCAATTCTTCAAGAACCAGTTGGAATATCTTAGATTTGTGGTGGATACCTCAGGACTCCTCCCTCAGACAGCTAAAGTGGAGGCAATCACCAAGATGAAGTGGCCAGAAAGCAAACGTGATATACAGGTCTTCCTGGGGATGGTAGGATACTATTGTTGCTTTATCCCCAACTTTGCCTGTACTGGCAAACCTCTGTTTCATCTACTGAAGAATAGGGTCCCCTTCCTATGGACAACAGCCTGTCAGGACGCTTTTGATGCCCTCCACACTAGCCTGTCCTCCAGTCCAGTGTTGATGTATCCAGACTTCAGCAAACCTTTTATTGTACATATGGATGCCTCTTTATCCGCCTTGGGAGCTTTCATTTACCAGTTGGACAACACAGGGGAAGAACACCCAGTGGCCTATGCTAGCTGCTCCCTGAATGTACATGAGCAAAACTACACAGTCACAGAAAGGGAATGCCTCACTGTGATATACGCCTACAAGCAATTTAGAGTATACTTGAACGGGATACACTTCACTATGGTCACTGTTAACACCAGCCTCAGTTGGCTGCAAAATATCTGGGAGCCAGAAGGACGCCTTGCTCAATGGGCATTAAAACTCCAGGCTTTCAATTACACTATAGTCCACTGTCCTGGCGCCAATCACCAGAACACAGACTGTTTGTCAAGACTTCCCACGGTTGCTATAGTAGCAACTCAGGCTGACCTGTTATACAAAAAGATGCTCATCAACAAGTTCAAGGATGAACCAGAAGAAGTACAGGCCATCCTCTGCAAGCTCTGCAAAGACTTTAAGGTGAAAACCCAAAAGCTGTATAAGTACCATGATGGTGCCAAATACATCTTTCCCAGACCTTCAGAGTGCCTGGATCTGATAATGGCCGCCCACAAGGTAGTGGGTCACAGTGGCCTAAGAAAAACAATCCACCAGATTCAATAACATTACTACTGGGAGTCACTCCTCTTTGACGTGAAGGAAACACTGACCTACTGTACAGAATGTCAGCACAAGAAACACTTCACCGGTAAGCATCAATACAAAGCAGTAGAATCCAAGTTTTCTTGGCTTACTGTTAGCATAGATGTGGTTGGGTCTCTGCCAATGTGTGTTGGTTGTTTGTGCTACATTATTGTGGCAATTAACCACCTTGCTAAATGGGTGGAAGCCAGAGCGCTGCAGTACTTCAGCGCCAAATCAACAGCCAGGTTTGTATTGGAACAGATTATCCATTGACATGGCTGCTCCCAGTTTTTTCTTACCAACAACAGAACAAAGTTCACTGCTCACGTAATTCCAAAATTAAATGAACTCATGGGTGTGAGGGGAGTGCTCTCTACATCCTACCATCCAGAATAAAATGGGATAATTGAGAGAGCTAATGGCACTTTAGTCAACATTCTGCAAAAGCTGGCAGACTCCCAAACTTTGTAATATGGTATCTCTTCCTGCCTGCTGTTGTGTTTGTATACAACATCTCAATTCACAGTACAACTGGCTTCTCCCTGTTTTAATTGACATATGGATGTCATCAAGCAATCCCGCCAATTCTTTTTTCAGAAATGGGGGACCTGTGTAACATAACATATCAGCAATATATGTTTATGTTAGCCGACACGCTCATCAAGCTTCAAGCTGAAGCTTTCACTGAAACCTCCCTCATCAGGAACAAAGGACACAAGACTGATAACAAGAATCAACGCGCCTTAGCCAAATTTAAAATTGGCACTCAGGTTTCATACCACAACAGAGTTGTGGGACGGGCTCATAAGCTTGACAGCATCTGGAAAGGGCCTTTCAAAATCATTGAGAAGACCTCCCCAGATGTTTATACAATCAAGGATCTGGCTGATGGAAGACTCATTAACAGAGTCCACGCCAGGTTCCTCAAGCCATATTTTTCCATTACAAATATTGGCTCACAATAAAGTTTACTAAATAAAGTCTAAAAGAAAAATCATAATAGGAAAAAAGGCTTTATTACAAACAACTAGGGGTCGCCTTCCTGATATCCAGGATCTTCTACATCCCCTTTGGAATCAGTTACTTGGGTGCTTCCTCTGCAAGACCTTTGCACCACCTGCCTCAGGCTCCAGATACTCACAAAAGGGAACTTCCTTCCCTCAGCAAACCAGTAAGTGGCGGCCTGAAGCCAGAGTCTACACTCACTTGGGATTATTTGTGAAAAACAAACAAAAGGAATTGGAATCTCCCCAGAGACGGCATCAACCCGCCAGAGCCCAGCGTCCAAAGGGAAAGCGCATGAAAAGACCACGCAGTCCAACATGAAATTGGATATATACCAATAGCAGTGAGGCAACAGCGCCCTGAGACTGCCCAGCTTGTTGTGGACTTTCTCCCACTGTTCTGCCATATTGTCAGCATTAGCCATTGACAGGCTAAGATTGGGGGTAAGCATTATGTCCCCACATAACACCATTCTGCAAACCGCCTGTTGCTTGGCCCCACTATTGATGGCGGCATAAACGCTGCAGACCACACAACAGATTCAACTGTCTTGTACATCTGAGTTGTCCACACCCAGAGACAAATACAGTTGTGGAAATCCCTCTAGAGCGCCAAACCAAGAAGAGAACACCCACAAGCCAAATTCTAGGATATAGCTTTGACAAGCCTCACCTATCCTGCCAGCATCCCCAGTACTCACCAGAAGCTCTGCCAACTGCTTGCCCAACCGCCCTTCCAGGTCTTTGTCCTCCACACTATGGAAACCCTTGCTGGAATGGTTTATGTGCCTCTTAAGATCATGGCGCAGGCGTTGAGCCATTATCACAAAAAGAAATTGGGGGATTACATCCATCCCCAAGTAAAGTTATGAAATGTAAAAATCCTCTTCACCCAATCAAAGCAAGGGCACAGAATCAAAGTCAGGCAGATTAGTGTCTATTGAGCAATAAGTAAAGGTGCCAGAGTGAGGGTCCACAACCAAAGGCTCCCTCTCCAAATTCCAAGGGCAGGTGCGCTCTGAACTGGCCTGAGGCTCAGTGGGGCGCTTTTCACCCCCAACAGAAGACCTCCCTGCAGAATCACCCTCCACCGGGATTTCCTCACTATTTTCACCTGGCACTGAACTTTCCAGCCCAGACCAGAGTGAACCAGTATCTGCCTGCCAAAGCCCATGGAGCAATGCCACCTTGGCTTCCTTGGAAAGCCCACAAAAATGCCAACAGTCCTCCTCTGACATCTGTGCCACCATTTGATGGGTATCAGACTTGTTGCTAATTCCAGAATAGTTGCTACTCATATTCTGGGCTAAAAAAGTTCTCCAGAAATTATATAACTCAGTCAAGTGGGGGGAAATGTCAGGAAATCCTGATCAATTAGGGTTGACTGATCCATATCCCTATCACTGAAGCTGTGGGTTGACATTGGACGGATCACAGCCAGAGTGACACAGCTATTCCGGAATATAGAGAAACTATAATAAGATTGATATAGTTTCCAAGTCAGAAGACAGCTGAGACACTCCGGGTCTCAGGTCACAGGCTAATCCAGAAGCTTCTATAATTAGATGCTAAGGATTCCAGATTCCAAATAGGGATGCAGACCGACCCAGAGAGTGGAACAGGGAATTACAACATCCTGTTTCACCAAGAAGTGAGACAGAAGACCGCCTGTGCAAATTCTGCACATTATACTGAGCACAAGGGCAGGTTGGCCAAATTGGGTGTCAACTTAGTTTGCCGTAACTAAGTCAAGGTATATCTAGGCTGAAGAGGAGAAATCAGCAGCCTATAATATTACCTCACCTCAAACCTTATTCAGGTTTTGGGATCCAACTCTAGGTGGTGAAACTAGTAGCTTGGGGATGATAGGCTAGTTAGTAAGAGTTATCTGCAGCTAGACGCCAGTTTGGCTGCTAGCTGTCAACTATAAAGGGTCCTTCCAAGATCACTTGGAAGGCAGACAATTAATACCCATCAACATTACTACTAGTCTGAATAGTAGTAGTGTCAAGTACAATAAGAGCAACTTATTGATACTTTCAGAATCCTGCCAAACCACCATAGATGGTGTTGCGTCTCCAAAGAACCACAGGACTCTCCCATCACTTGGCACGAGCAGCAACGGAACACAGTCTGTTGCTGCAAAAACACACATCAATTGGAAACACATCTGTCTTCATACAGATATCCCATCCCAACATGATTAACTCACCTAATAAAAATAATCTCTCTTCTTCTTCAAGAACTAGAAATCTTGACAGTTATCATATTTTTAAACAGATTTAATTAAAATATTAAAAAAAAACTTGATAAAAAAGCTCAGGTTTAAATCTGAGCCTTTGTAAATAATGTGGAATGAAAACAACCCAGTTTAACACCCAATTTTTAATGAAAATTGGATTTTAGGGCCCCTGTCAACCATCCAAAATTGGATGGTTAAGAGGGTGCAATCTGATTGGCTGGCTTGGTGATTGGTGATTTGGCTTGTTATGAGTCAAATCACCAATGCACCAAACCACTCAGCGCCACCAAAACCATCTTTGAGACCGTCTTTGAAAGATCAAGCTCATCATATATTGGCTGTGTGCCAAAGATCAAGCCAATGGAGTTGAATACTAGTGAGATCTTTAAACCCCTTCTCACATGGACGCCAAAGTGCCCATGGCAACAGAAAAAACAAGACACTTTTTAAATTAATTATATTCAACACCCTGAGCATTTTTATATAAAAAATAACCAATACCTAACAGTACCTTAAATCAACCCTAAATAGCTCAAAAATGCAATAAAACATACCTTGGTTAATAAGAATAAGCATGGATAAGCAATCACCTCTAATTTTACTCTGATTTACACTCTTTACCAGAAAATAAACAATGATTAAAATGTAACCATCGGGACCATAAATAATATAGAAAAAGTAGAATCACTCAGCGACGTTTTGGTTTAGGAATTTTTAATGAGCAGGTTTAAAAGTGTGTGACCGTGTATCAATGGAGGGTAAGTAAAAAACCAAAAAGGTTCTTAAAAAATGGAGGGCAAGTAAAAAGTTGAACGGTTTATTCTGGTCTGGCTTTCGTTTATGAAATTTTAAATGGAAGAGCGATCCCACATTGTAAAGGAATGGATCAAAGGGGTAATATTTATTTATGGGGCTGTAAATCCTTTAGTATAAGGTACTAGGTGGTTGCCCCGTCCAAGGACAGAACTAAAGTTGAATTTAATAAATCAATTAAATATATTTTATTGTGTTTTTAGGCTTGGAGTATTTATCACATGTTTAATTAAAATTTATTTAATTGCTTTATTAAAATGTAGTTTCAATTATATTTATTTAAATTTAAAATTAAAATTAAAATTGTATATTCCAAGTATAAATAAAAACTAAACCTAAATAAGTATAGTATCACTTTTAAGTTTAGTAAAGATAAACTAATTATTTTAAAATTTATTAGTTGCTTTTTTAAATTCCTTCACAATGTAGAGCTGATCTACAGCTTTAAAATAAGCTATTGAACATCAAAACTGACTTAGTATTCACTGAGATACATTGATCTTAGTTTTTTAGTGTGCATTAAAAGTAAATTTAGATAATTTCAAATCGAGTCCGAGCCTTTGATTATGACGTGAACCCGATTCCAGCACTTAACTATATATCTCAGCATCATGAGTAGTTAGAGCTATCATGTTTGGTACCATTTTGATCGGAATCATCTGAAAAATTGATCTACGTCCTCTAAATTTCATGAAAATCATCATATGGAAACATAATTTTATCATAGTTTACTCCACTGATGTTCTTTTGGGATGAAGCTGTGGCAAGCAAGGTTTACTCTTAAACAATATGCAGCCACTTGGATCAGCTGATGCATCCAAGTGGAATGCTCTACTATCTCACTTGAAGAATAAGAATTTCGAAATGTCCAAGCCAACCATCTCCTTCTTTAAACTAATATTTATATTTATAATTTAAACTGTATTGCTTTAAATTGACCAAGCTCTCTTTTCGTCATCAATTCAATCCTCAGCACAGAGCATAACCATCCAATCATATAAAACAATCTAAAACAATTGCTGCTTCTCTTCCAGTTTTAATCCACTCATTCTAGAGTCGGGTAATCTAGAAAGATAAGCCACTTTGATATGGTTGAATGAGGTAAGCCACTGATTTAAAATGCAAGTAATCGAATACAAATTTATTAAAGTTCGGGTGGCTTATATTTCAGTTCAACATGATTTAGCCCACACTCTACTGGATGCAATCTGTGTACTTTCAAAGATGCATGTAAGGGATTGAATGTAAGGATGAGCCAAATTGAGCTTTTGGTTTAACAATCAACTTTTAAAATTAAATTTAAGTAAAAATTAATTCAGTCAAATCCCTTACGGCTTGAGCCTACTCAAGGCGACATTACAGACAGACAGACAGACAGACAGACTCACTTTTATATATATTAATTGGGCTTTTGGTGGGATGGAGATGCTTGTAAAAGCAATCTGTTTACTGGTTTTGAGGTTATATGATTTATCCAACCTGAGGATAATTTGGTGTAAATAGCCCCTCAATCCAAGGTGCTCGGATGGTGTAGCTATTTAAGTGTATATGGATTAGTGAGGTAACAGTTGTTCAATTCCACATATACCTTTGGGTTTAGTGGAAGGTATTGGGCTTATAAGGGAAGAAAAAGGAATAGAAAGCAGAAATGAAGTTTCAAGCTGTATTGACATGCTATCTATTTGCGAGGAGCTTGGCAAATCCAGGATTACCCTTTTCTGGGTTGATTGAGGGAGTTGGTGAGTTGTTTTCACCAGAAATCCTGAAGCAACTTCCCAATCTAGTTTCCCTTGACCCTCCCCTTAAGCTGAACGTGTCACGTAGATGGCTTCATGACTCTCCAAAGACTGTACGTGACTATCTCTCACGGTCCCTCATCTCAGTTTGCTCGCATGCCAAATCCTTATCCTTTGAATGCCTGTGCAATGAGAAGTACTCAGATATTCATGCCATTGATGACCCTTACCTTCAGGCAACTGTTCTGGTGGCGGTGCACAAACCTGACCGCCAGATTGTTGTCTCGTACCGCCCCGCCACTAAGCTGGAAAACTGGCTAACAAATCTCAATTATGATTGGGTTCCATTTAGGAGAGGCCATGTGCATCAGGGGTTCTTCAACCACTTCAAAGCCACGCAGAAGAGGTCAGAGGCAGTTGTTATTCACCTTTTGGAAAAGTACACCCATCACTCTCTCCTGGTAACTGGGTATAGCCTTGGTGGGGCTACTGCGCTTATTGCAGTCCCCTACTTTAAAGAAATCCTTGATGCCCATGAAGATAGACGCCACTTCTCTGCCATCCTCTATGCCAGTCCACGTGTGGGAGATGCTGAGTTTGTTTCAATGATTTACCACCTCAAAGTTCCTGTGACTCGGTACTCCAATCACAACGACATCATCTCCCACATTCCTCCCCGTAGCTTTGGGTATACCCATGCTGGAGTAGAGGTTCATGAATACTCCACTAGCTCTGGAACCTCCAAGCTCCGAATCTGCTCCCAGAGCTTTGATGAAGACCCCACCTGTGCGTGGCATTCTGTCCCATTTCTTTCTGCTGCCCGCCATATTGCGCCATTAGGAAAACCTATCCCTGTCCCCCAGTTTTGCTGAACTCCTCAATTTTCAGTAACTCCTCAGACCATTCATCATCCAACAATATATATGCTTCTTTAAAATCACTTATTTACCAGAATGTAACTGCTAGCCATCTGAATACCTACTATGTCTCCATAGATACTTCTCCATCTAAAGGATTGAACAATTCTTAAGTTTGTTCACCAGCCACAAATCCAACTAGAAAGCCTTGTGCATGTGCGTTAAACAGTAGTCTTTGTTTAACGCCACATATATGTTTAAAATAAACCATATGTTGAGACATTATGTTATAAAAAGTTTTCATCTATGAATTTAAAGAATATTTTTATAAACCTGTTCTCTTTCAACATCATGTCCAACCAGACAAGATACTATCAGATAGAGAAATAATTTTATGGTCTTCAGGGTGAGCAGTATCCTACTGATAGGGGCACATGTAAATTGCCTTGCTGATACATTGGGATAGGACACACCATTTTGAAAATGGCATTTCAAAAAACGCCATCTCAAAATATGCCATCTCAATTTTATAGTAAAAACGCTATTTTGATTTACGGCATTTTGACTAAGAAAAACGGTTTTAAAAATTTAGATTTTTTGAACTCCAAAAATTACCAAAATAATTCCCAAAAAATAAAATTCAAAAAACATTTATAGGATTAAAAAAGCCTCAGAATTTCAAATCTGCAATAAAAAAATGGGTGAAATAAATAGCAACATAGTTGCGTAAAGCCCAAAAGTTAAAATATACCCAAAAACAACTACTTTCATCTATTATCACTTTGATCCATACTTTAAAATACGCATAGAATTGTACCAAATACCAAAAAAGTCAAAGAATGGTAAAATCAAAAGGAAAAAATAGAGAAGATAAAGAATAGTTTATTGAAGAAGGATCATAAATTGGTTGAAAGAGCAACTGAGATAGCTTGGTGATGCTTAAGTTTTCTATCCTTGGGATAGTAGACAAGGACCACCTTGCTGATTTCTGTATATTTCTTTACAGCCTTAGTCTGCTTAGGGGGATAACCCTTGGTCTTCATACCAGTCTTAAAGAGGCAGGCAGAAATGGCCTGCTGGGTTTTTAAATGGACCATGATCTTGTTGAATTTGGGCTTATGAACCTGGACTCTTGTAGCAAACTGGCTATGCCACCCTTCAAGGGAAGAAGTGGTCTTGATGAGGCCATCTTTGACCTGCTTGAAGCACTTCCAGGTGATTGAGTCACTGCCCTTTCTGATGTGGCGTGCTCCTTGAAAGATACCAACCCATTGAGTTTCAAAATACTCAATAAAGGGCCCAAAGGCTGCCTGGTTGGCTATAATATATGGGTGACGGAGGAGGGCGCTGTAGAAGGCATTTGTCTCCTCCTTTCTAACCAAAGTAAGGGCATCAAAACAATTGAAGACGTCCTTGGCTTCTTTGGTGCCTTCAGAGTTGATCAGCTCATGAAGGTCAGAGCACTTTTGGAGGCGGCAGCAGAGTGCCTGCCGGAAGTGGAAGTAGCATCCCTGAGGAGAGCTCTTAAAGACACAAATAAATGCATTTGCCTGAGCCTGTTTGAAATCCACTACCAGATATTCATGGTAGGGAAGGCTTTCTGGCTGCTTTTGGGGGGTGGGGACATCTTCTGCTTGGGGTAGGATCTTCTTCTTGCGTCCTCTGGTCTCCTTGGGCTCCTCTTCAATGGTTGGAAGGATTTCATCAAGCTTAGCCTTTAGGATTGTGAGTGCACAGACATATGTTTCCTGCTTCTTGTTGGGAAGGAAAAAGAATACCAGGGGAAGAACTAGATTACCAACCTGCCCATGGATATTCTAAAGCTGGCTGAAGGGCTTTGGGAAGGTTGAGAAAGTGCCATCTGCAAGCCAGGTCTTGCATTTCAGCAGGTTGCATAGATCCTGGCTTGTGATGAAGCAGATAATACGCTCAGGGGTGTGTTGACCATCATTGTGAAGAAGGAATCTCTCCTCATGGCGGGATAATTTTTGTTTCTCTGTAAGGATCAATTGGTCAATGGATGTAGCACTGACGCCTTCAGTGCTCAGAGCATATCTCTGATCAGTGAGATATCTCTGTAGTTTTGAAGCGCCACCAACAGTTGCAAGTTGGGTATCATTTAAATTAAGGAGGGCATCATTGACAACCTCAGCTACAGTTTGATCCTTTGTGGTTGGGATCACCTGGCAAAGAAACCAGAGGATAAGTTGATAAAGGGGGTCAAAAGGCTCAGCACAGTCATGATTGACAGTTAGGGCTTTAAATCTAGTAAATCCATAAGTAATGAGTCTAGCTGGGCAGCCAACGTTATCACATTTAAATTGATGTTGACAAATGGCTTTTTTCTCTTCATTACAGCTGAAGCTGTAGCCCTTGTAGATAAAGCCAGCACCCCCCTTTTTTGTCATGATGGGGTAGCTGGCAGGATAAGTGGCAGGCACAGCAAAGGTACCATTTTGATTGCATATATTATGGATGCTATTAAGATCTCAGAGCTCAATTTGGTCATCTGCAGGAGAACCAGGCTCAGGCTCCTGCTCTTCTTCCTCCTCAGGCTCTGATGTGGGATCAGAGTGGCGACTGAAGTTGAATAATTTCTCTTGGGGGTCTGAGGGGGAGTACACAAATGGAGAGTGGGGAGGGGTAGGACTGTTTCCCTCTGGCTCAGGTGATGGAGTTGGGGTCTTGGGGAGAGCCTTGGCCTTAGAGGGCTGCTTCTTTGGGGTGGTCTTGGCCTTTTTGGCCTTTGGAGGAGTGATATTGGACTTTGAGGCCTTGGAGGCCTTGGGCGCAGCTTTGGTAATTGACTTGGGAGGCATCTAAAAGTGAATTAGTTTAAAAATATGAGCAATTTGGGGGTTGTTTTTAAAGAGAAAAATGAGAATGTTTTTAATATGAAAAAAGTAGTAATTTTTTTACACAGAATTGTAGAAAAAATTTAAAAATATATAATATTAAAATTTCAATGTTTTTTGTTTTGTAAAAATAAAATTTTTATTAGTAACGCAAGTAGGCAAAACTTTGAGTTTTGACTGAAAACTTGCTTTCAAAATGGTGTTTTTGAAGTGACGTAATTGAGGTGCTGTACCTCAAAAACATAGTGTTTTTGACCATTTTTTATATTAAATTAACAAATCTACAGTGGAGCTACCTCAACTGGGCCAAAGAGTAAAACTTGAATTTCTCAAAAGCTAGCTTATACAACTGGGGTTAAAAAGTACCCAATTGTTTAGAGGAGATAAAAAAATATATATATGCAAAGTTTCAGTTAATTTATTACATTCTTTATTAATATGGTTTTTTACGTGAAATGATACTTTTGAAAAGTGGAAAGCAGGAATTGTGTTGGAGGAATTGATATAGCGTAGCCTAGCGTCATAGGTAATTTCCCCTTATTTTCCCATATCCATTGTGTGCATCAAATCAATTGGGTGATATGAAACTTGGTGGAATTTGAAGTGACGTAAATCAAAATGGCGTAATCACCCCCTTCCATATTAAAATCACTATTGAAATATTTTATTAAGAGAACCTTATCAATGTATCCATGTATAATAAAGTTATAAATTACATATAACAAAATTGGTTTTTTTTACCCAGCAATGACAATCACTAGAAGGACTATCATAGTGGCGTCTATTTAGATTGTTCTTAGTATAAGTGTCTTGGATTAATACTATAGGAACATCTTCTGGCACTATACAGCAGGCTTTGTTTTAGTTTGGGTATAAGCTTATTTTAGTTAAAAATAAATAGCGTGATTCAAAACAAGGTAAAGTCAAGATGGTGTAAACTAGCCCCACACTAAGTGATTTCATATGTAAATAAAGTTAGCAAAATAAGATTTAATTAATCTGACTTGAAGTGATGGAATTGAGATGGCGTAAATTCAAGATGCCACATTAATAAAGTATATGTAAATTTTAACTATTTTATTGTTTTATTTTTATTTTTTTGTGATTCAAAATCACTAACACAAAAAACGCCATCTCAAATTTAATTTGAGATGGCGTAAATTGAAGTGCTGTTTTCAAAATGGTGTGTCCTACCTACATTGGGCAATCAATTGTCAAGGCTTGGGAAATAGATATAACCTTCTTTTAAGCTGAAGCCTTAACAGATTATGGACCTTTGGGTGTTAGCCCCACCCCTTTAAGAGGTGATTTGATCTTCAGGGAAGACTACATCAAAAAAATTAGTATTTTCCTGATTGCTGTACTGTATTACTACTGTCTGATGACAGTTAAACTTACCCTTCTTAATTACCCATACATTGTTTTTCTCATAGAGAGGCAGAGCAATATAGTAATTTTCAAAAAAAATCCTTTCAGGAATCACAATCCTGCACTAGTCCTTTAGATTCTGATGTAGCTCACAAACATTTTTTGGGTCTTCAAGTGATGCCCATAAATATTCTTTAAATAACCTTTTATGCACTTTAAACTAGCCTTACCGGGCATTTTCCTGGTCTAATCAATCCAAGTGCAACCTATAAAGCTATTGGAATACCTTAGCTCCAGACCATTTAAATTTTTCCAAGTAGAAAAAATACCACAATATTACCAGCCAACCCCCTCAGCAACTTGGAAGATCCAGCCCACAAGTATATGAGTTGGGGGTTGACCCTCCCTCATGACACCCAACTCAGATCCATTCTCTTTTGTGGCTCCTCCATTGGATACCATCTTGGCCATATTGGTGCTCTACTCTCCAGCTTTGTATCACAGCTAGGGAGTTCAACCCATTTAATTAGAAACTGTGATATAATTGACTCCCTGGCAGTCAGCTACTAAGTAGAGTGAGAATTCAGTTTTTTGTCTGATCAACTTCTGGAAGTTGTCACTTTTTTTACAGTACTTGATGTAAAGAATTTTAATATAGAAATTAATAAGTAAAACTAGGGTATACTAAAGTAACCTGTTAATTTAAAAAACACAATAAAACATACATTGGTTAATAAGAATAAGGAGAAATAAGCAATTATTTTTCATTTTACTATGTAATTTAAACTCTTCACTATAAAAATATTATTTGATACCATAGAAATTTAAATTCTAATGAAACAAAAATAAAGATAAATACAATATTATAGGCTATACAAAATATGGAGAAGATGTAATCTATATTTGCTATGCTTATTATAAGCACATCTGTGAATATCTGATTTTTTATTAGGAAACTAACCAAAATTAAGACATCCCATTCAAATTCAACACTAGTTACTCATAAAAAACTTACCATTATACTTGAAAACCCAGTAATATCCAAAAGTGTTAAAAATAGAAAGGTTAAAGTTAAAAAGTTAAAACTAAAGCCAAAAGTTAAAAGTTAAAAGTAAAAAAAACATAGAAGCAAGCAAGTTTATTCCTCATCCTTCTTCCCCATGTTCCTTTTGCCCCTTCAAGCAGAGCAGTTTTAATTAGCTCAAGCTACTGCTTGAGCTCAGAGGCCTTATAATTTGCTTGGTGGCGTTCAGTATGGCCTTGGTAAACAGGGACAACTTGGTAGTGGGTTTGGTAGGGGAACATTGTTGAAAAAATCCCAGAGCTTGGAGATGGTCTTCTCCTGCTTATGCTGAAGGAGTGAGAAGAACTTGCTGAACTTTGGGTAGAGCCCAAAGTTTGAATTGAGCTGCCTATGGTAGGCCTCAATTGCTGTTGTTGTCTACAACTTGCCATTGATAGCAGCCTGGCACAAATTTGTCAGGATTGACAATTTTCCTCCTCTTAAAACCCAAGTCCAAGAGCAGGTTTCAAACCCTGGTCACAATACTTATGGGCCACCTGCCTGTGTTTTTTGGGATCAAGTCCCCTCAAGCTGAGGCCGCAAATACCTTTCAGGATAAAGAAACCAGAAAAAACTTGTAAACCACAGCACCCAATTAAAGACTAGACAAATCACCTAATGAAGGAAAAGAAATTCCTACCATTAGCTTGATGAGTTAAAGTCTACCTTGATAACTAACCAAGATTCATCACCTGATAAAAATGCAGACCCAAAGGCCGCCCCATGACTATGGCTCAAGAACAGAAGAGTCAAACCCCCTTCCTAAGGATCCAGCCAATGAATGTCTTCCCTTTGACAGTACCATTTTGACGCTCCAAAACCTGGGCGTCCTGGTCACTCAACCCCATATTTCCCAATTCTATTATGAACCCCAAATATTATATGTAAAGTTTGGCAGTGGGGTACTATATAGACCTATAGATCCAGCGCTAGGACTTTATTGCCATTTTTAAATAAAGGTTATGAGATATTAATTCCCTTAAATATTGTCATGTTTTATCTTAACTATTTACCAACTCAGTTTGGATCCTTTAAGCCCACTTTCCCCTCTATCCTGAAGTGTATTGTCCTCCAGGCCCCCATCTGGTCCCATTCACTTTACAGAGTACCCCTCAAAGCCTGTATACAAAGATTACACCTTTAAGAATATATTAGCATGAGATCTGTTGGCTCAAAAAAAGCGTTAACTAGATACAATAAACAAGGCTCTTGGTATGTAACTGAGACCTGTCTATTCAGAGATTAATACAGCACCCTGTCCGCATACCAGTTGGACATGGAACCGCCAATCACTCCCAAACTGATGTCCACATTCACTCCTGAGCTTCATGATGATCACATTAGCAAGATATTGGGATAGCATATATCACCCTCACAGGGGTGATAGATACTATAGTTCCAGCCGCTGGTCTGTGGCCCTGTGTGAGCTAATCAATGCCCTGCCTCATTAAGTTAGCGCCAATCTTGCAGTGGGCCCTGGCTGCAAACCTGGGGCCTGCACGTTCCCAGAAAACAATAGGCCAGCCCAAGGTTGATTCTGTGACGTAAATTGACATATAGTAAGAGTTGGTTTCCATGTGGTGGGGAATAAACACCCAAATCTACAAGAAACTGATTATTAGCTACCACCAAAGTGTCAAGGATCTGGATGTAAAAGTATTCTGGCTACTGCTAACCTACTCAACACTTCAGTCATTGCCTGATTTGGTGCCCTTCCAATATACCATTTGCATACCAGGAATGGCAACCAAGCAATATCACATGACTGTCTAAGTATCCAGTGGCTCAAACCCATCCCACACATGACCAACCCCTAGGTTTGATCCAACACAATCTCTGCCACATCCAAGTCTATATAAGTCTAAAGTATTATCCAATAAAATCTACTTCTCTTCTTTCTTAATTCCATATCTGAAGCTTCCCCCAAAGGCGCTCCTTATCACTGGTAGTAGCTACAGTTTTTTGACCACACCCATGAAAGAGAAAATGACTGACCAAAACCCGCCCACCTTTGCTCACATACTCAACCAGGCTACATCCCAGGAGACCTGAAAGACGTGCTTCTGTGCCCACAACATTGACAAAGATATACCTAGTAGATGCACTGTATTTGAAGGTCTGGTCATGCCCAAAGCATGTGCCAAGATAATTCAATACAGCCACTCTCTTCAATTACAAACAAACACACAACCACCTATCACAGGTGAAGTTACCAACACCAAGTACATTGGTATTGTTAAGTTCTTTGGTAAAAACAAACAAAACATCATCAACTGGCTAGACAATTCAGCTGCTTAACTCTGTGCCAGCTGCATCTCACACAAAAAATGGGTCCAGGAAACCAGCAAGCGCCTTTATGAGTCCGCAGCTAATTGGTTTACCACCTGGGTTGGCTCACAAACTGACAACCAGCTTAAAAACTGGGAAGAGTTTAAAGCAGACATCACACACAACTTTTGCGTCACTGAATCCCTCCAAGACATTGCAATACAGCTCAGTGATCTTCCTCAAAAGACCACTGTCACAGCTTACACCAATGAATTTGAAGAGATATGTTGTAAAATCAAAAACCCAGCACAAGCTGACAATGTAAATACCAGAGCCTCATTCATAAACAGAATGAAACCCTCTGTTGCTGCCCTCATCAGCCCAGAGGCTAATACCTCCATGCCTGCACTCATTGCAGAAGCCAAGCGTGCAGAAAAACACGCAAACATGGAGTATGCTGCACGCAACGGCAATCTCTCCTCAAACAGCAATGGCAGAGAAAACTCCAATGACAACAAACACTAAAACACCAATCATAGCAACAGCAACTCCAATTGCAACAATGGCAATTTCAGCCAAAGCGCAAAACGCTCCTGTCCTAAGAAAGAGGACACCACCAAAGTAAACAATGCTGAAATAGCAACCCACTATGAATCTGACCCCACATTCTCTGACCTCAAGGGTCTCAAAAACAGAGGAACAGGGAAAACAAGAAGGGGAACAGGCTTAAGTTCCCCTGTCTTCCCCCAACTTGACAAGAAATTGTACCAAGGCACAAACTTTGCTGCTTGTATCCCATGTGTCCCGTAATCTTCCATCTTTATGAATGTAAAAATTAAAGATTGTTCACAACTTCTTGTCTACTCAACCACTTATAAGTCACATACACATAAAATATTATTTGACTCTGGTGCACAACACACCATGGTTAGCAAACCATTTGTAACCAAGTACAGAATACCAGTTGTCAAATCCAACTTCAAATACAACAAAATGACAGACAAATCAAAAGTTCTACTCAAAGGCAAAACAACTCCCTTTGGAAATGACCTCCAAGGCATACAAACGTCCATCAAAGGACTTGTCATGAGCAACATAAACTACAAAATTGTAGCAGGCATGGACTGGTTCACCCTAGTGAACCCCAGCATATGTTGGAAAACAAAAACCATGTCCATCAAATGCAATGGAGTCAATTTTAATATTTTCAAAGAACCCAACAACCTCATTCTAAGAGACATAGTATTTGTTCAGGTCATAAACCAAGACAACTCTGAACTTCTAACCAAAGACAGTACCCTCCAAATAATGAGATATACCAAATTCAATAATATGCAAACAATCAAGATTCAATGCCCAGAACTTGCGGCACTTCTAAACAAATACACACATGTATTCAAGGAAGAACTCACAGAGTTACCACCCAAACAATAAGTCAAGCACGGCATCAAACTATGTAAAGCAATGCCTAAACCTGCAACCCTCTACAGACTCTCTCTTGTGGAGACCCAAACCCTCAAGACTCATATTGAGGACAATCTAGCCAAAGGATTCATTTGCCCATCTAAATCCCTGTGGGGGGCAGCAGTGTTCTTTGTAAAGAAAAAAGGCACTCTTTGTCTAGTAACCAACTACAGAGCACTAAATGCAAGCACAGTAAAGAATAAATATCCCCTCCCACTCATAAAGGTTCTGTTTACAAGACTCTCAGGAGCCAAATTTTTCTCCAAAATTGACCTCACCTCAGGTTATAACCAAGTTGAAGTAAAAGAAAAGAACATACCAAAAACTGCGTTCTGTACGTAATTTGGATCCTTTGAATGTAGGGTAATGAACTTTGGGATGATCAACACCCCTGAAGCGTTTGTCACCATGATGAACCAAGCGCTAAATGACCTCTCAAATACATTATGCTACCTTGACAATATCATTATATTCTCAAAAACAAAAGAGGAACAACTCATGCATGTCCGCAAGACACTCAATTGACTTGCAAAGCACTTCTCTACGCCAAGCCTAGTAAGTGCCACTTTATGGAAAAGGAACTCCTGTTCTTGGGCCACATTGTCTCTGACGGTGGCATCAGAGCAGACCAAGACAAAATAAAAGCCACAAATAACATGCAACGCCCCACCTCTTTTAAACAAGTTAGATTCTTTTTTGGAATGGTAGCTTACCTAAGAAAATACATCAAAGACTGAGGAAAACTAACCTCACCAATAAATGACTTAACTAAGGGTGATGCCAAAAAGAAATTTATCTGGAAACAAGAATGCAACAAGAATTTTCAACTATTAAAACAAGCTTTGATTAAAGCACTAATCTTGCAATACCCTAATAACAACAGGTGCTACAAGCTTGAGTCAGATGCCAATGACACCAACATTGGTGCAGTCCTACGTATCTTCCAGCCAGGGCAGCAAGACTTCCTACCAGTATGTTATGAAAGTAGAAAACTAACTAACAATGAGCAGAGATTCTCCATACACAATAAGGAATTGCTAGCAATATATCACACATGCAAGAAAAAGATATGTTACCTAGAAGGACATTTAAGCGTCCAAGTACTAACTGACCATAAATCCTTAATCTACTTTAAAACTCAGAATGCACTCGCACAGCAACAAGCCAAATGGATGTACCTGCTAGAGCAGCTCAATTTGGACATCCAATACAAAAAGGGGGCAGAGCTGGTCACGGCCAATGCTCTCTCTAGGCTATGTCAGCCAAAAGAGGATCATCCCAACCACTTGGACCCTGAATGGCCAAACCTATATAATACTGAGTATAAAACCAAAGGGAAAGACCCCTTAACACATCAACTGACCCACAATACATTAGTAAAAAATGAAAAATGTTTCCATGTATCAAATGGCATTGTATACCAAATAATTAACAACAAGCACGTCACTTACATCCCACTTGCACAAAGAGTTGACACCATATTAAGACATCACTGCCTACTAGGACATACAAAGGCCAACAACCTATATCTCACGTTAAAGAAGATAGTATGGTGGCCCAATCTCAAACAAGATATAATTGATGTTCTGAAAAAGTGCACAGTGTGCAAGAAATACACCAGCACAAAGGACCCCCACCCAACAATCAACCCAGTACCTGACCCTGAACCATTAAAGGTTTGGGGACTGGACGTAGTGGGCCCCTTCCCAGAAACTAAGACAAACCAACGTTTCTTGATTGTAGTCATTGAATTTGCTACACACTGGCCCATCTGCTGGGCAACAAAGGACTACAAAACGGAAACCATAAACCAATTCATTAATAAAGCAATCATAGCTGACTACAGCACCCCATACTACATCATAACTGATGGAGCAACCAAGTTATCAGGTCACGTAGTAAACAACAACTTAAAATCCAAAAACATTAAACATTCCACAACCTCACCCTACAGGCCACAGGCCAACGGCAGAGTTGAATGCCTAATTGGCAGCCTTATCAGAACCCTAGAGAAAATAATGGATGGAAAAGCCAAAGACACATGGCCACTATATGTGAAACATACATTACTAGTATCCTGGGTTTGCACCAATCAAGGGACAGGCTACTCACTGTTTGAACTAACATACAGATACAAATCAGAGATAGTTACCCACAACAAGCAACCATACATAAAGATCCTCCCAGGAAAACCACCCACAGTAGAACAAGTACCAACTCTACAACACATACACCTCAAAGCCAAAATAGCAGAAATAAAAAGGCTCAAAATACAAAAGGTAACCTCTACAGAGGAACCACTCCCCATCAACTCCCCCGTCTGAGTCCTAGCTAGAAACAGAAAGAAACTAGACTCAGTACACAGAGGACCAGGAAGAATTATCAAGTACAGACCATACCAAAACACCTATCTAGTGAAATTCCAAGGTGCCAAAACCCCCGCTGTCAAGAAATATCACAGAACCTGTCTCCGCCTTAGCAAAGGAGAACACTCAACCAGACTGGTACCAACTAGCCCATAACTCCAGGAACATCAGGCAGCAGGCGTTAAGACAAAGCCCCCTCCTGATGTACCAGAGTAACCCCTTAAGGGGGGTATTGAGGATCTGGATGTACAAGTATTCTGGCTACTGCCAACCTACTCAACATCCAGTCATTGCCCAATTCGGTGCCCTTCCAATATACCGTTTGACATACCAGAAATAGCAACCAAGCAATATCACATGAATGTCCAAGTATCCAGTGGCTTGAACCCATCCTGCACATGACCAACCCCTAGGTTTGATCCAACTAAATCTCTGCCACAGCCAAAGCTATATAAGTCTAAAGTATTATCCAATAAAATATACTTCTCTTCTTTCTTAATTCCATATCTGAAGCTTCCCCAAAAGGTGCTCCTTATCAAAAGCTTTGGTTACTGTTTAGTAAAATTTCCAAAAGAAACACTGGAGTCTAAAAGAAATGATTAAACCCAACCAAAGAAGTCCCAGATAAATTTCCTTCAAAAGAATTAATATGCCTTTAGCGTAAAGCTTTGGACATTGAGAAGTCACAACTGTCTCATATTTGAACTCTACAGGAAAGAGGCCAAGATTAGAAGGCATTGGAAAACATTGGGTGGCACCAACAATAAACCCAGAGCAGGGCCCCATATTCCAGTAATAATACAGCTCAGGATCAAGCTATATGAAATGTAGCAGAATAGACCAACTATTGGATGTATTTTTTAAAAAAAGCAGACCAGGAGATAATTTAGTTTATTGAGTATTTTTAGGGATGATTCAACTCTTAGAGTTGAACAGTGAAAGTTTACCAATCTGTACCAAATTCAACAGCTAAACAATACCACCTGTATCCATGGCTGCTATTCTGTTTCCATAATCCAAAGCATACATTGTCTAGCAAGCAAAAAAACCTTGAGTGATTAATTTCTGTCAACCATTCTGACAAATGAGGTTGTATTGAGTGACTCTCAGATTATGTCTATTTATCAGTGTCAACTTACATAGGGTAGTCAGATCATGCTGACAAACCAGAGCAGCAGTGCCTCATTTCAAATCAACTGGTTGGTTTAAATCTGTCAACTTGGTTAAATGTTTAACTGAATTCCTGGCTTTGCAATTTGGACAGGAAATACAAGGCATTAGGAAAACTAATGTGACATTACCCTTTGCTTTAGGCTGGAGAACTATGTCACAATTGGAGAGGCGTGACAAGCAAAAATTTACTGTGACCATGAGGGAGTTTCATAGCAGACAAGGAGAGCTTAGGAAGACCAACAGAATTGGAATTCTGATGGAAAAATCTCATATGAGATCAGTTGAGTTGGAACAGTTGTATTGAGGAAGCCAGGAATTCTCAGAATCATGATAGCCTTTCCAAGACATCAAGTATTTAAGTCACTGCCGGTTCTTGTGGAAATCCATGATGAAATCTAATTAATACTTGGCCTCTCCTTCTACCAAGATGGGTTTGGAGAATACCACCTCTGTACCACAGAAAGGAGCAAGAAGACACTAATGAAAGGCGTTGGAAATCTTAAAGGAAGGCAGAAACTCTAACTGATAGGTGGAAGAACCAATCTGGCATTCAACTTTGAAAGGACCCACAAGCTTTGGACCCAGTTTTTGACATGGAACTTTCAGCTTAATATTTTGAGCATCCACCATGACCAGATCATCTGGCCAATAGGTGGAACCATTGTGACGGATCCAGGTCCAATCAGTCCATCCTATCATTATCCTGCCCTTGACTCTTATTGCCATTACCTTCCTGTGACAAAGCTTTGAGGAGATTTGTCTCCAGAGAGGCAATTTTATGGGACAACACTTTTTTATCATCCCGCCAACGGGTCATGATATCAACACTCTTTTCCTCCCTTGCCCTTAAAGCCTTAATTTCACAATTTGCCTTTGCTTTCACTTGCTGTAAGATTTTGTCCCATCCTACTAACAGATTCCAGGAATCCCATGCATAGATTTGGTTTCCTTGGGTGGGAGTCCTTTCTTTTGCAAAGTAATTGGAGTATAACTCTTTGAACGCAGCCTTTAATTCCATCAAGGACTCCTCAGGCACAGTCTTGGTGACCTCCAAGCTTGACCAAGCTTCCTCCAACAAACTTGTAGGAACTTCTTTCCTGGCAGCAGCAGTTTCCACACAAAGTACTCTAAATTTGGCCCTTTCAAAATTTAACAAAGAAGACATAATAATTGAAAAGGTAGTTGAGGGGAAAGCGTCAAAATTGACAATATATATTTATTAAAGTTTAGCTTTTTTTGCTTATATACCGTTTGGGGCATATGTTGTGTTCTGAGGCGCGGCACAGACACACAACGGGAAATCCTAACTTTAGGATTGGATTTGTACTAAGTCTTGGTTAGATGACAGGGAAGGAAAATGTGTTTACCTTGCGGCCCTGGAAGAATAATCTCTACTAGCCGTGGCTAGAGAGAGGCGCAGAAGTACAGAAGACACAAATACAAAAATGTGAATAGAACTTAATTTTTATTGGTGAATATTAAATGGAATATATAGTGGTTAGAAATACCAAAAAACACTACCAGGACGGTAGGATCACTTGCCACCAGCATGAGTGGGGCAAGTGAGCTGAGCAGGATCAGGAAACCAAACAATTGTACTTCCTGATTCAGTCATCAACTTATTTTGAGAGGCTAAAGCAAAAGCAAGAGATTTTTCCCCAAAATGGCCCACTGAAGGCAAAACTGAAACATGGTGAATAGCGGTATTCACAACATTGCCCTCTCCTAGATTGGTCTTAGGGGGGTAATATTTACAAAGGAACTTTGTGTGCACTCAAGAAAAAGGACGGCCACTGGAGAGAAGCTTTACAGTGTACTTGGACCCTCGCTTAAAAGTCACTTCTAAAGGGCCAATCCATAGAGAGTCTAACTTATGTGCGCAGCCACCTACTTGGTGTTGGTAGTAAAGTACATGGTCACCAACATTGAACTCAGGTAGGGAGAGCGTCCAGCATTATTGGGAGGAAGTTCAAGCATCTTGGTCTTGTATGCAGAAGTGTAAGCAGTGGCCTGTATATCAATTATGCAGTTGACTAGATCCTTGATGTGGTTTTCAGGATTCATGGCTTTGTCAGAGGTAAGCAAGGGCCCCCCCAAGAGCAAAGGGGTAGTAGCCTCTTGCCCATATAACATAGCAAAAGGGGAGTATCCAGTGACACAATGTTTGCTAAGGTGGTATGCAAAGAGAGCGGCAGGTAAGTATAGGTCCCAGTTAGCAGCCTCAGAGTAGGTGAGCTTCCTCATGATAGAGATCAGTGTCAAATTAGCACACTCAACTACCCTATTGGTAGAAGGATTGTAGGGGGCAGAGAAAGACTGATGAGACCCCAAAGCTTTGACAACAGAGGTTACCAGCTTGGCGTTGAAGTTAGTCCCATTATTGGAGAGCAACACTTGAGGACAGCCATGGCGGTAGAAAACATCTTGTAGCAGGAAGGCAGTAGTTGTCTTAGCCGTGATGTCTTTTGTAGGGCAAGCCTCTACCCACTTGCTGAAATGATCAACTGCAATCAGAATAAAGCAACACCCAGAACATGAGTGGGGGAGAGGACCTACTGCGTCAATGCTGACAGTGTGGAAGGCATGTTCCAGGGGGACTAATTTGAACTTGTGGGTAGCAGCTCAAGGCCTTGGCAGCTGGCAATTGTGGCAGCTAGCTATGACGTCTGGGATCAGCAGGCAAAGGTTCTCCCAGAAGTAATTATTTTGAAGCCAGTCAAAGGTCTTGACCATGCCTCCATGCCCAGTCTCTTTATGAGCTTGCAACACCACTGGGAGGCAAAGACTGGGTTGCACATAAGGCAGATACTGATCTCATACCTTCTTGAAGAGCTGATTATTGCGTATGAGGGTATCTTTGGATAGCTTGGACGAGGCCAGTTGTACTTCTTCTGTCTCACTTTCCCACAAAGACGGGTACCCAATTAGTTTGTATAACTGGTCAGCCTCTGCAGGGTGCAAAGCAAGAATGGGCATTCTGGAGAGCCCATCAGCGTTCTGGTGTTGAATCCCAGGGCAGTGGAGCACTGTGAAGTTGTATCCCTGCAGACGTAGAGCCCATCAGCGTTCTGGTGTTGAATCCCAGGGCAGTGGAGCACTGTGAAGTTGTATCCCTGCAGACGTAGAGCCCATCTAGCTAGGCGCCCTTCAGGCTCCTAAAGCTGTTGTAACCACTTAAGAGAAGTGTGGTCAGTGACAACAGTGAAGTGGGTGCCATATATGTAGTGACAAAACTGCTTGACTGCATGTAATACAGCAATGCACTCCTTCTCTGTGACACTATAGTTCTTCTCATTCTTGTTTAGAATTCAGGGAGTGTAAGCCACAGGATGATCTATATCCTTGTCATCCAGTTGGGCCAGTATAGCTCCAATAGCAAGATTGCTAGAGTCAGTGTATAGGATGAACTCCTTATCATAGTCAGGATACATGAGGATTGGTGCCTCTTTGAGTTTTTGCTTAAGGGTCTCAAAGGCTTGCTGTTGATTGGCAGTCCATTCAAAAGGGACATTACATAATAGCTGGACTAGAGGTTCACTAGTATCAGCAAAGTCAGGGATAAACTGTTGGTAGTAGCCCATCATTCCCATAAAGACTTGTACTTCTTGTAGGTTGGTGGGCAGAAGCATTTTGTTGATGGCTTCAACCTTCTTAGTCATTGGGAAAATCCCAGTCTGGGTTACTTCATGGCCTAAGAATTCAAGACACTCTTTGAAGAAGGCGCACTTGGAAGGCTTTAGTTTGAGGCCCGCTTCTCAAATCTTTATGAACACCTCTTTGAGATGAGCCAGGTGGTTGGTGAAGGTAGCGCTGAAAACCGTTATATCATCCAAGTATACTAGGACGCATGACAACTTCAATTCTTAGAGGATGGAGTCCATGATTGTTGGAAGGTGGCCGGGGCGTTGCAGAGTCCCTGCGGCATGAAAGTAGGCTCAAAAAGCCCTTCAGATGTAATGAGTGCAGCTTTCTGACAATCCTTGGGCAATAGGTCAACTTGCCAGTATCCAGATGTCAGATCCATTGTGGAGAAGAATTTAGAGCCTCCAAGGCATCAGAGGGCGTCATCAATACGCAGCAAGGGGTATGAGTCCTTCTTGGTCAAAGAGTTTAATCAGCAATAGTCCATCAGATTACAATGACCCCCATCTTTCTTCTTTAGGATGAGTAGTGGGGATGCCCAAGGACTTTGGGAAGGGGCCAGCAGCCCAGATTCTAACAGTTGCTTGAGCTCTTTAGATACCTGAGCGTCCTCTACACAACTGCAGCAATATGGTTTAGCACGGAAGGGAGGAGCATTGTCAGTGTCAATCTGATGCATAACGCCTTTGGCTAACCCATAGTTGGTACTGTCCTTAGCAAAGATGTCAGAAAATTGGTCTAATAAATACAGCACCTCTTTCTGTTGAACTGGGGACAGCTGTGGGAAGTCTTGCGCAGTGAGCAAGGATAAGACTTGAGGCTCATCTTCAGGGAGGTTAAAATCCTGGAACGTGCCAAAGGGATGAAGAGACAGGACATCAGGAGCACTCAACAACTTGCCATATCTGACAACCTTCCCCCTAGACACGGTCATGGGGAGTGCAGTCAGGTTTTCTACAAGAAACTGAACAGGGTCCTTATGGGAGACATCTAGGATTCCAGGACAGAGATAAGGTTTGTTGCGCCCTAATGAGGGGGGAGAGTACAACTCCAAGAAGGTTTGTTCAGGTAGTTCATATGATATCTGGGAGTCTAGGATGGCCTGGGAGCCAGGTGGGATGATGACAGCAGACGTGGCTAGGAGAGGGATCCCTTAAAATGCAGGATAAGCCATGGGTGGACATTTCATGTTGGAGAAGTGAGTGCAATATTTGAGGTTGAAAACCCCAGTGGGATACTCTAAGGCACATGTCTTGAGCCATTTCCTGGGAACTTTAACCGGCTCTTCAAAGATCAGAGGGACTTTTTATCCCAGAATAGAGAGGTAACCATCTTTTAAGTTGATTATCCCATTATATTCCCTAAGGAACTGGGTGCCAACTAAGAGATTGTAACTCTCATTTTCCAAGACAACTGCTGGCGCATCTAGAAGAAGTTTGCCAAACCGCATGGGTAGAGCAGAGTAAGCCCCTATGGTGCGGGTCATAGACAGTCCAGCTGTGCCATACGTCTGGTATTAGTTAAGTTCAGGGGCAAGTCTGAGTTTCTTCACAAGCTTGAAGGAGACAACGTTGACTGGCAAGCCAGTATCTAGAACAGCCTTGATCTTCATTTTTTGAATGGAGATCTCTACTCAAGTGGTAGTGCAACCAAAGGATAAAAGGACAGCCAAGATATCTTGAGCCTCTGCTAGTTCCTTATCACACTTCTCAATCATGCATCTTAATCCCAGGAACTCCTTATAAACATTCTAGAGGGGGAGAAAAACAGATACATTCTTGAGGACAGCATCAGCAACCTCAGCAGCTTTTTCTGATGACTCCACTAGCACGGGGGACCTCTTAGCCTGAGTGAGGTAAGGGAAAGAGACAACTTCTTTGGCTTCAGGCAAAGGCTTAGCAGTAGTTGTTGTCTTTCCTGAGAGTAGTTTATAGGGGACTGTAATGGTTTGGTATCAGCCAGAACAGAGTGTCCATATGCATCAGCGTTGTCAGTATCAGAGTCATCCAGGTCAGAGTCATCAGAGATATTGTGAAACAAGAGGAGGATAGGAGGAGCCTCATTGTCAGCAGGCTCAGAGTCAGCTATAGAGGGAAGGATTGAAAGAGACTGGGAATAATTGTCAAACAAGAGCGTCTCTGCCTCCAGGTTGACTGTTCTTTTCCTGCCTGCTCTTTTGGATCAGCTCCTTCAACCTGCGGGTTAGTGAAGACTTGAGAATGATGACCTATCTGACCACAGTTGTGGCAACCTTGGCGTCAAGGAGGATTTTGCAAGTTCATGGTAAGAATGCAAGGACCACAGGAAGATGAACCAGAGTTAGAAGTAGCTCAACCTTCTCTAACAACTGCGCCAGAGTGGGTAAGGTGCATATCCTGCAACAACGTCTTTATGCTCTTCATGAAGGAAAGTATAGCCTTGTGGGCTTTGAAGTGAAGGCATAGAGGTTGGTTAACCTTGAGGGCTTGAGCGCAAGCCATGTAGGCTTCATGGGTTGTCAATTGTCTGCTTGTGATCAGTTGCTTTCCTTCCATGTAAAATTGGTCTGCAAACTCAGCTAGTGTCTCTTTAGGCTTGAAAGCAATATGTATGAAGGTGTCCTTCTTTACTTCCAGGCTAAGGTCACCACAAAAACTCATCAATCAGAAACTGCTTCATATCTTCCCACGTCTCAATGGAGGGCAACTCAGGCACCACCACCTCCTGGCAAGGTGGATTTAGACAGGTCAGAATAGGTTCTTTCTTAACTTTTTCTGAAGCCTGTCTCATGGCAGTTTCATAGATAATTAGGAAAGCTGCAATGGTTGAGGTTTTAGGATCAAGGACTTGCATAAAGGTAGGCTTGAAGTGTGCTTTGGGGGTTGGGCCACCATTATTGCTATTGAGTACGTTTATATGTGGGGAAAACTCTACTTTGGATTCAGAGGGGGGCTGTCTAGCCCATAGCTGACAAAAACTTTCTTCAAGGGTAGTAAGAGTCTCAACAGTGCGGGCTCCCATATTGACAGCTTGAGTGGTTTGTTGTGCAGTAGTATCTAAGCGTTGACCTTGGGTAGTCACTATTGTGGAGAGTTCAGCCAGTTGCAAAGTAAGAGATGGCCCCACTGAGAGACAAGGGGAGAACCTATCATTCACAGAGTCAATCACTTAATTCATCTCTTGTATGTCTCTATCCAGTTCAGTATGGTCCCGCTTCAATTGATCCACCTTGTTAGCTAGGGCAATTAGTTCCCTAGCGCATTGGATTTGAGGAGCTCCTAATAAACCAGGGCAGCAACCATCTTCATCAATAACCCCAACTGGACTAGCAGCTGTTGCCATCATTTCACGTAGGGAGGCAAGTTCTTGCTGTAGCTCCACAACTTGAGCAGTTAATTCAATCACCTGGGAATCAGGTTGAGGGGCTTCAGCAGGACGTCCCTGACTGTGGGTAGTTATACGTAGCTTGCAAATGGCATCCCATATTCTCTGCTCTCTATCTGCCAAGTCATCAGAAGGGGGAGAGGGCGGAACATCTGGCTCGGGCGTAGATAGCTCATTCACTTGACTCTGGAGTTTAGCCTTAGTAGCAGCAGTGGCAGCTCTCTCTTGTTCAAATGCTGTACTGAGTTCATTAAGGCCACTAGCAACAAATTCTGCTACCTGCTGTAGTTGCTCAAAGAAATATGTGCTGAACGCATTGAGTTGTTGCACAAGTTGTTCAAAGTCAGTGAGATAAGCATTTAATGTGGAATCTACTTGAGTTTGCCAGGGTTGTTCTAGCTGGTGAAACTTGTGTAGGCGTTCTCTCACATATTTGGGGATGGACTGGCACATTTTTTGATAGAATTGACCAAACAGGTCTGGGAAGTGACAGAGTTGCATTGGTTGTCAGATACCAAGGAAAACAGGGAATGAATCCACTGTTGGTAGGCAGCAAACTGGTCCCAGTGATGGGTAACCACTGCTTGCAGAGACAAGATTTCTTGGACATGGAGTCCCAACACCATTTGATGGTGGGCTAAAGAAGGCTGCACAAAGGATAATAGATAGTGCTCAGCAGAGCCAGCTGCTGAGAGGTTATGTTGTGGAAATTGAGGAGCCACATAAATTTTTAGTATTCAGTCTAACTGAACTGCAACTGAAGGCAAGGGATGGCTCCTTCATGGGCTATCCCAAGGGCTACTGACATGACTTGCTCCAAGTCAGGGGTACCCATGGGGTAAGCAACTAGGCAGGAGCCATTCCTGAGGTTCAGTATAGTGGGAGTAATAGGCTGGTTGGCAATATCTTCCTCAATAGGAGGACTGGTTATTTCAGGTGAAGTCAACTCTTGTATAGGCAGAGGCAAAGGACCTGAAAACGTGGATGCAAAAGGGATAATTGAAGGGCTTACAGCCCCTGTAGTGAGCACCATTTTTGTTGTGTTCTGAGGCGCGGCACAGAAACACAAGGGGAAATCTTAACCTTAGGATTGGATTTGTACTAAGTCTCAGTTAGATGACAGGGAAGGCAAATGTATTTACCTTGCGGCCCTGGAAGAATAATATCTACTAGTTGTGGCTAGAGAGAGGCGCGGAAGTACAGAAGACACAAAGACAAAATGTGAATAGAACTTAATTTTTATTGGTGAATATTAAATGGAATATATAGTGGTTAGGAATACCACAAAACACTACCAGGACGGTAGGATAACTTGCCACCAGCATTATTGGGGCAAGTGAGTTGCACAGGATCAAGAAACCAAACAATTGTACTTCCCGGTTCAGTCATCAACTCATTTCAAGAGGCAAAAGCAAAAGCAAGAGATTTGTCCTCAAAATGACCCACTGAAGGCGAAATCCAAACATGGTGAATAGCAGTATTTACAACAGCATATTTGGCTGAAAACCCCTCTGGTTCCTGAATCAATCTGTCAGGAACCCATCTGCTCGGAAACATGCTACCCAAAAAGTGTATGGCTGCAGATGGATTCAACCCTGTGACTAGAGAACCAATTGGGACAGAGACCATTCCCATATGAAATAATTCTCCAATCAGGCGCTATCAACCCAAAAGAGGATTTAATCTTCCCAAAAGGAAGTAAGCTCCAAGATAACTGAGAAGGAAAGACAAAGCCAAAGGATGGAATAGGGAAGGAGCAGGCGGACTGGTCCCCATGACCTGTGGTTCCTCTGTAATGGGGGGTTCTGTGACAATAGAGTGGCAGTGTACCATACGCCTGGTATCACTCGGCACCATGACTTGTCAAGGTAATTATGAGGAGATGAACCAGAATTGGCTCTGGTTCCAAGGGATACGCTTGCAGTAAAGGACTAGACAAGGAGCAACCAAACCAACCATTTATACCCAAATGGTCCCCATTGGGAAGACTTGGGTAGTATCATGGTGTTGGATTTCAAGGCTGGGGAGCAAGCAAGAATAAATCAACTGGGTAAAGGAAATTGACTTTATTAACTGAACAATCAAACACCCTGAAAAATGGTGCCTTTTATAGGCTGTTAAGAGGTGTTTTAAATTGTAGTTTCAAGGGGAATTGGAGCAATATTGGGGCAGTTGGGGAAGGAAACTTGGCAGGGGGAGCTTTGGCTTGAATTTAAAAGGGTTATTTTAAAAATAGAACCATTGGCCCCTGCTGCATCTTCTCAAATAGCTAGGTGTCATTTACCCCAGCTGTTAGAGAAGCAACAGATTGGGGAACAACTGGTGTTGAAATTTGGACCCCAGAAGAAGTTAAACCACTGTTAAATGTTTTAACATTAAGTACAGAGCCTAGTTGTCTTTTAACACCATTTGAGTTTGAAGCAAAAGCAAATTTGAAAGCTCCTAGCATGGTTGTAACATCTGATTGGCTGCAGGAAGCCATCTTGTGTAGTGGCAAAGGTAAGTTTGAATTCAATATACTAACTTTGTTTAGGTGATCACCCAGTGAGCAAGAGGACCCGGGTTTGATCCCTGTATTGGAGCAAAAGATGGCCTCTGGGCTTAAATCAAGGCTTTTTAGAGGTAATATAGAACTGGTACTACATATTAATAAACCATTTCTAGGTCCTGGAGGAAACTCCAAATTAGTAGAAGAGTTCCCAGATCCTGGAAGTATTAAAGTTTCCTTGTTGTTGTCAGGAAGAATAGAAAAGTCATTCCTGACACAACCTGTGATTCATATCACATGTCTATGACATTCAAGTCATCCAAACCTAGATCTTTACCTAAAAGATCACCAATATTTCTCAACCTATGAGAGCCGACCTACAATGGAAAGAAGTCACCTGACTCCATTCATCCCAATGTATCAATTCAGCATGGAGTTTTCCCAGCTCCTAGCGCCAAAACCCTGTGGATTAAACATCCCAAAACTCAGCTATTGATGTTCCAACTGGGAACCAGCTGATCAAACCTGGATTCCTAGGCATCCTTGCCTTTATTTATTTATCTTTGCATTTAATGGTTTTTTTGTCTTAAAACCCATTAAAATGCTTTGAAACTTGAACCAGGCGCCATTAACCCAAAATTTGGGGGTTTACTTATGGTTAACCTTAACCAAACTTCTTGACACAGTCAAGGCAATGTAACCAATATATTTTTATCCTCATTAATTATATTCCCATACATCTATTAATTAATCTTCCCAATTAATTAAATCAATTTTGAGATGCCCAGTCTCCCAGATTGACTTGGCCAATCTTGCCTTCTGTTCTTTTATTGAATATAGATATCAAGTTTCCAGGAATCTTTATCTGAAGAAATCCTGACAACCTATCTAGATAAAATAAACAGCAAAAACAGAACAACTTTATATTTTGGAGTATTTATTTGTCTAAATACTTAACAGTGACTGTCGTACAGTCACAACTATCCTGGCTCTTGAAATCTACATATTACTTGTAAGCTGTCATGGCAGTAGCAAGAGTAACCTGGAGCTCCTGATGGACCTTCTTCAATGAAGCAGCTTGATCAGTTGTAGCCTCTACGTTGCTAACTATTCTAGGACCCATGTTGGACAACAGATTGTAACCCACATTGGTAAAGAATGGTGAGACCTGAGTTAAAGTGTGTGGAGAGTTCTTATATTAAACTCTTCCATGGGTAGATGTGGTGAAACTCATCACCAGTTGTTTAATCAAATCCTGATTGTTGTTGAGTTACTCCCTAATTTTAAAAGATCCTGATTGTCTTCTGAATGAAGTAGTCATTCTGGATTGCCCAAGTCACCAACTAGCTTCTGGATTGAGAGTCACCCCAACTAGGCATTAATTTATCAGACCAATCAGTTAACTGACTGCAGTTATCAGCCAACTTCACCAACCTTGAGCCTTTGGTAACCCCTTGTTGCAACTGAGTTTCCAGACTTGCCTGCTAACATATCTTACAATACACAGGGGGCGCTCAATGAGCCGCCCCTTGACGTATCTAATGTTATGGATTAATCTGATGGCAATATTGAACAGCGGGTACTTATTCTAATTAGGAGTGCACCAATTCAACCTGCTGATCCCCGCACAAGTTATTCCTCAGCTTCAAACCTTACATGGAACTCCCCACTATCCCATCCCCTTGTGGCTTTCCCCATATGGTATATCAACCATAATGTTCTACAATAAACAATACCTTATTCTTATTATTCTGTCCTTTCTATTGGACTGTTGTCTTCCCCAATTCCAAATACTGAATCCTCATTGGTTCAGTTGCAACAGTGGTAGCAGCAGTAGGTTTACAACCTACCTAAAACAAAATCCCCCCTAAGAAAGGACAGAGTACGGGCTGTATGGCTACTCCCCAACAAGAGACTTTCCTGCCAATCCCCAAGGGGAACATTTCCAACGGGTATGTCATCATTCAAGATCAGTTAGTCCTCACAAGCGTTTACAATTGGCTCCGCCTTGGGCAGCGTGACACCAGCGTCACCCTGCCTCAGTCAGATCTGTCCCAGCGCATGCTCAACCTCCAGTTAGAATCCTTTGCTGGTGGCGTCAAGGGGGCCAATATTATCAGTTAGCTCCAATCTACCAAAACCCACCTGTGTATCTATCAGATCCCTGAGCCTATGTGGGTTGCCACTGCATCTGGCTGCCTCACAAGGCCCGCCACCATATGGTTCACCAACTGGGTCAGTCAGGAACTTGACGTTACCTGGGCGGCATTCAGAGACGCCACAAAGTCCTGCTACAGCAAAACCTTCTCCCCCATTATTGTGGGGACTCCTCTTCTAGCAATCAAACAAACTGGTTCTGTTCCTGAGTACCTTGCTGCATGGCAACAAGCTCTTGCTACTGCCCCCAAAGTTGTGACCAACAGAAATGCAATGCTACTCACTCTCATCATCAATGGGTTAAAACCCCATATCTGCAAGTGGGTCCCTGTAGGTCGCTGCACCTCCATCAATGACTGCTACAAGGCTATCATGGAGGCTAACAACTAGGCCTCAATGGGCTTCTGCCGTACCAGTGATGCTCCATCCCAACCTTGTGCAACACCTGACAGTGGTCACAATCAAGTGGGCTTCTGCCAGCCCCGTCAGCAGGATAATGGGACTAAACGCCCCCGCAAGAGGGAGCTCCAGCTAGCGCAGATTGAGGATCAGGAAAAGCTTGGGGGTTGTAGCAGCAAGAGGCCCTACAACCCCACCTGACCCATCCCCTCAATCCCTGCTTGCAAAGAACTCCTGCGACTACAACGTCCATGAAGTCAAAACCCTGGATGTCTTCCAAGTTCACAGTGACAACCCTGTACTACAAGCAAGCCACTCCTCAAATAAAGTAACCCGCTTATCCTATCCCTTCCGTTTCTGTGGGAACACCCACAAATTACTGGTAGATACCAGGGCCAACCACACCATGATGGACCAGGCATTTGCCAACTCCCAACAACTGGACCAAGTGCCTAGCAGGTTCAAGGCAGTACAAGTAGTTGACTCTTGCAGAGTTACAATTACCCATGAGACAGTACCCTTCTCTGTGAGAATGGGGAACATCCAGGTTAAGCTCTCTAGGCCAATCATGGCTGGGCTCAGCCACAACATAATTGCTGGCCTCAACTGGCTTTGGCACAACTGTCCCTACATTGACTGGGATACATCTATCATCACCCTCAACTGAAATGGGGTGGGGTTCCAAATCTACCCTGTGGAAATGAGCAATTTACTCCATGATACTGTGTTTGTCAGAATAACAGAGACAGGCTTGTACAATTTCAAGGGGGGAAACTAGACTTTAATCAATGCTTAGTCAAAGTTATCCGCACTGAACCATCTGTGGTCTCTCCCTTGACCTCTTCACTACCACCAGCGCTTGCTGCACTCCTTGAGGAGTATAAGGACGTGTTCAGTGAGACACTTGAACAATTATCTCCTCCCTGAGAGATCCAGTACGCTGTACAGCTTCAAGGATCATTACCTAAAGCACAACTACTATATTGTCTTACACCAAAAAAGATGAGACTCTCTGCCAGCACCTTGTGGACGCAATTGATAAGGGCTTCATTTTCCCCTTGCTCTCTTCATACAGGGCGGCTGTCTTCTTCATAGCCAAGAAGGACAGGTCCCTTTGCCTGGTCACAGACTATTGCGCCCTAAATGAGGTGACAGTTAAGAATAAATAACCCCTGCCGCCAATTGACGGCCTGTTTGATACACTCGCAGGTGCAAAGGTCTTTAACAAGATCAATCTCACTGCAGGGTACAACCAGGTCCGCATTGCACCGGGGGATGAGGCAAAAACTGCCTTCTGCACATGCTACAGGGCGTTTGAGTGTCAGGTCATGAACTTTGGGATGACCAATGCTCCTTCCACCTTTGCCATGTTGATGAACAAAGCATTTGAGGAACTGATTGGAAAATGTGTAGCTGTGTACCTTGAAAACATTATTGTCTTCAGTCAAGATCAAATCATGCACCTCCAACACCTCTGTGCTGTCCTTGACACCCTTTGGAAAAATCATCTAAAAGGTAAACCCTCCAAATGCGAGTTCCTCAAGTCAGAGCTGTTATTCCTTGGCAAACCATCTCTGCCCAAGAAATAAAGCCCAACCCTGCCAAAATCAAGGCAATCACTAGCATGCTGCCCCCCACTGATGTGGGCCAGGTGCAGACATTCTTAGGCATGGTTACCTACATGCGCAAGTTCATTCCCAATTGCAGGGAAATAATTGCACCTCTCACTGAGCTCCTCAATACCAAACAGCACTTCCATTGGACCCCTGTCAGAGATCAAGCCTTCAAGATGTTGAAGTAAAGGCTCACAACAGCACCAGTACTGCAGTTCCCTAATCAAATCCACCAGTACAAAATTGAGACCAATGCTTCTGACAGGGCCATAGGGGACGTGCTAAGGGTAGATACTGACAATGGCGTCTTCCTTGCCCTGGCATATGAGTCCAGGAAACTTACTGACTCAGAACAACGCTATCCCATTCATGATAAAGAATTGGCAGCAATTGTGCACTGCGTTGAGAAGTGGTGCTGTTACCTGGAAGGTGCTACCTTCCCACCCCAGGTTCTGATGGACCACAAGTTGCTCCAGTACTTCAACACACAGCCCACTTGACACGCTACCAAGCAGGATGGGTTGAGAGTCTATCCCCTTACCAGTTGCGCATCAAGTACAAGCCTGGAAAGGAACTTGTCACAGCTGACATCCTTTTGCAACTCTACGTAGCGTCCATCACTGGGGACAACAGTTTGGAGCCAGATTGGCCCATGTTCTACCTCTGCCCTGAGGCAACTCACTATGAGGGCCTTAACTTGGTAACCATCTCCAAGTTGAAGGACAACAGAATTCAGTTCACCATAAATGCTTGTAACATCTGCCGCCAGGCAGAGACAGGTGAGAAGACGCCTTACATTCCCACCACGCAACAAGGTGATACAATATTGCACTACCACCAAACCCTGGGTCATATCAGAGGGCGTAACCTCTTTGAAATCATGAAACAAAAGGTTTGGTGACTGCACATGCGCCAAGACATCTTGGATCTCCTCAAAACGTGCGTTTTGTGTGAAAAGAACTCGTCCAAACCTGAACCCCCAAGTCTTTCTTGCCTATCAAGGCTATGGAACCCTTTGAGCAGTGGGCCCTTGACATTGTGGGGCCACTCCCCAAAGACAGACTGGGGAAGAAGTACATTACCACTGCCATCAACAACTTCACTTGCTGGCCAGTGGCCTGGGCAACAACTAACCACACCGCCACCACCATCACCCACTTCATTGGCAAGGAAATTTTGGCCTGCTTTGGACAACCCAAACGTCTCATCACAGATGGTGGCCCCAAACTTGTTGGACATGTCATGAAGGCTTACTACACCAAGAATTCACTCCAACATATAGTTACAACCCTCTATCATCCTCAAGCCAATGGACGCGTAGAACAGTTAAATGGCTCACTAGTTCAGCTGATTGCCAAGCTCTCACAAGAGCACCCCAACACCGCATGGACTGAACACCTGCCCACCGCTCTACTTATCCTAAGCAAGAATCAACAGGGGCACAGGGTTCAGCCCCAGCACCCTGGCATTTGGAACACCTGACAGTCTGACAGGGGTGGAACAGGGAAAGCTATGGTCCAGAGTTCCCAAAAGGCCTCCCCTAGTAACAACCCCATCCCTAGACCAATGGTGCGCCAAAGCCTGGGAAATTGAACAAAAGCAAATTGAAGGAGGGATAAAGCACCTCAAAGCCAGGTACGCCATAGATGACCCTGTCTACACCCTCAACCCCAATTCTACCAAGTTAGAACCCAACCACCTAGGGCCCTTCAGAGTAGCCGCGGTCTATGAAAATCATACCTATCAACATGAAGATGCCCAGGGGAATACCAAGAAGCTTCACCATGATTGCTTACGCCCCTGCTGCGCCATCCCCACACAAAGGTTGTTTGTGCAGACCTTCCCAGACTTTCTGCAGACTCTGGTCTTGGTGTCTGACAACAAGCAGGGGGGTGTTGCAACCAAGTTTCCCTACTTGCCTGCTAATGTATCTTACAATACACAGGGGGCGCTCAATGAGCCGCCCCTTGACGTATCTAATATTTTGGATTAATCTGATGGCAATATTGAACGGCAGGTACTTTATCCTAATTAGGAGTGCTACCAATTCAACCTGCTGATCCCTGCACAAGTTATTCCTTGGCTTCAAACCTTACATGGAACTCCCCACTATGCCACCCCCTTGTGGCTTTCTCCATATAGTACATTAACCATAATGTTCTACAATAAATGATACCTTATTCTTATTATTCTGTCCTTTCTATTGGACTGTTGTCTTCCCCAATTCCAAATGCTGAATTCTCATTGGCTCAGTTGCAATACCCTTGTGCTGTTGGGGCTGTTCTCACCTTCCCCTGATTGTAGTATTGATCCCCAGCTGTTCATCATTCATTTTCCCCTTCTTCTACCCCATGCAATGACCAACTTGCTTTGACTTATCAAGTAAGTTGTAGTATATAAACCCCTCTCTTTTCTCAATAAATATATACATTTACGCCCCTTATTTTAGTTAAACCATTGAGTATTCTTTGAGTGTATAATTTGAGGATCACAAAGGCTAGTCTCCTCTTACCAATTACATTGCCAATTATCTTGACTAGAAGTCACTTCTTGAGGATTTGCTTTCAAGTAGTTGCTGTTGCTACTACTCTAAACCCTTTTGTCATTCTCCTGATCAGATTACCTTTGTACTATCAAATACCTGTCCGGTTTCTGACTGGTACTGTACTTATTTAATTGACTGACAACTAGATCTGCCCCCATCCCACTTTTTATTCTTTAGTCTGTTGACCAACCAACCAAATATCCTCACTTACAGTAGCAAGAGCACCACAGTAGGTTTGAACACCAGTTATCCTGTTGCACATTGGTGTAGCATCTTAGATAGAACTCCAAACCTTGGTTTACCCTCTCCATTTGTCCATCAAGTTTGGGGTGAAAAGAAATGAAACAGCAGAGCTTGATCCCAAGAATCCCATTGAAGGCTTTCCAAAACTGAGCAATGAATTGTGGTCCTCAATAAATTAATATCTTCATAGGTATATAATGCTGTCAAAACAGCAGACTTGAACCACCAACAAGATTAAAACTAAAAAGGTTTGTGACCCACAATCTGACTTCCCAGTAACCTGTAGCCAAACTAGGAAGTCAATTCAAATTACCAAATCAAACAAAATGAACAGATGATACTCCCTTATAATGGATACCTCAATTTGGCACTTGACTCATTAACAGGATCAAATCACCCCCTCTTTTATCCAACTGTGTGATCAACACAATCATGTTCTTTTTATCCACAATTCATACTAGCTAAATACTAACTATCTCCCAATAAAGATTTTTATCTAGTTTCCAAATATTTTTCCCCATGTAACTCTGCTAAAGCAGCATATTTACAACAATGCATTAAAAAGATTCTGTCTACAAATAATTTTTTTGTCTTCATCTACATAATTGTAGTTGAGCAAGGAACAAAGTGTGTCATTTTTGTAAACCAATCTACCACCATGATTGCATTGAACCCATTAGAGTCAAGGAGTTCTCTCTGAAATCACAGATGCCAACATCCAAGGTCCTGCAGCCAGTTTTAATGGAGCCAATAAACCAGAAGTCTTGTTCCTGATTGCCTTGGATTAAACACTTACCAATCAATCTCAAACATGAGCTTCTACCTACACTTCCAGACCTTTTCAAGAGAATTGCTGGCAGATTAACTCAACTGTCTTATTTTTCCCCTGGTGACCTGCTTTAGGACAAAGGTTGTGTTCTTCCATGATTTTTTACCTGATAGTTCCTTCTGGGACCCATAGACAACCTTGATGATAAAGCGCTGGCCCTATCTTGTGGTATCCTTATGGATGGTTAACTGGATGCTCATAGGCTGATTCCAATAACCTGGTGTAACCCTTGAACAACGGCTGCAAAAACTTAACCTTGGAGTACAATTTCATATCTGCACCCTCAGTTAAGGACATAGTGGCAAGTGTAGCGGCCAAAGTCAGCACAAGAAACCACAGCCTCATCCGGAATCAGAGTATGTGTGTTGAACTTGGCATCTAAACTTGTATTGGGGACCTGGTGTTGAAACAGCAGGCTTGACCCACCAGCAAGGCTCTAACTAAGCAGGTTTGTGACCTGCAAACCAATCTTCTAGTGACCCATAGCTAAACTAGGAAGTCAACTCAAATTACCAAATCCATCAACATGAACAGATGAGAATCCCTTACAGTGAATACCTTGTTTTGGCGCTTGACTCATTAACAGGATCAAGCCACCCCCTTCACCATCCAACCATGTGATCAACACAATCATGTTCCTGTTATCCATTGATTCACAATAACTATATAATCACTATCTCCCAATAAAGATTATCATTTAGGTTCTAAATATTTTTCCCCTTGTAACTCTGCTAAAACAGCACAGTTATAACATTGGTAGCACAGGTAGGTCCCATCCTACCTTTTCCTTTAAAATTCTGCCTGTTGCCTGTACTTGCTGCAGTCAACAAATCTACAAAAGAATCATGTCTGGCCTCTCAGTAGACTGGACGCCATACCTGCCAGGTACTGCAATACCAAAAGGATTTGTCCTGTACCATAACATGCTTGTACTGGTCCTTGCCTTCAACGCTCTGTCAGCGCAAGGATTCTTACAATCACCTATCCTCCTGTCCTGAGCCACAGCAGAAGAAGGAATCATGCCTGCGTACATGGCCCAACAACTTTGGTGTGCCGCCCTTGAACCATTTGCTGGAGTCAACAATAATAACGCCAAAGCTTGGATTCAATCTTCCCAAAGCAAGCTGGAAAAGATGGAATGCCCACAACACTTTTGGATTGCAGAATATCCATCCAACTCACACATGATGCTGGTACCTGGTGCAATAAGTGGCACAAGGGCTATACCAAAAAAGACTGGGACACCTTTAAACAAGACTTATTGGCAAGTTTTATGCTAAAGGACACCATCAAATGATTATCTGACAAGTGAAGAGCCTGAACCAGATAGGCACAGTAAAGGAGCTCACCTGCGCCTACAAAGAACTTTGCCTACATGCCCCCACAGATATAGCCTTTGAAACTCCAGCCACGCACCTCATGTACTGCAACACCATCAATTCAAGCGTAATGAGACATGTCAACCTAGACCAAGTGACCAACCTGCAGAGCTTGTACTGTGAAGCAGAAAAAGCAGAAAAAACGTCCAGCACCCTCCACAAGGCACAGACTGGAAAAAGAGAAAGACCCAAGGACTCTCACTCAGCTGGACGCACCAACCAACCCCTGCCTGACAACCATAAAAACAATAATAACAACTCAAACCACAAACCTGCAAGCTCAACTGGCCACAGTATTGGGAACAATAGACAGTCAAACTATACACACTTCAGAGTCACCATAACCCAAGACAATAAAGATGAGGGAAAAGCACAGAGAGAGCATTAATCAAGCCAAGCTCTCCCCAGACTTCCCCTTATTTGCCCAGTACCAAATATTGACCTGAGGACATGGTCCAATGCCAAATGATCCAAGTGCCCTCAGGAGACCCAGTCCTTTACACCATTTCAGACATACCAATAAACTGATATCCTATCTTTTCTGTTTTTGCAGTTACACAGGCTTGGCACTCCTGGACTTGGGTGAAAATTGAACCCTAGTCAACAGTAGATTTTTGGACAAGTTCAAGCTAGCAACTAATCCTTTGCAGATTAAGAACGTAGTCCTGGCTGATGAACACCACATTGCTGTGACAAGGGAAACCACTCCCTTATACGTCATGCTTGAGAACCTCCACTCCACCATCCAAGGCCCTGTCATTGACTTTCCAAAGTTTGACATTGTACTGGGTCTGGATTAGTTACAAAAGAACAATCCTCATGTAGACTGGGCAACCTCAGTGTTGACCATTAAGTGTGAAGGTGTCAACCACCAGATCTACCCTGACTCAGTGGATCAAATCCTATGCAACCACGTATTTGTGTGCATCACAGAGACCCTGGACAAAAAAGGAAAACATGAAGGCAATTGACTGGGACTCCTACCATTACAAGATCATACACTTTAAAGATCATCAGGACATTACTACACCTCAAGATTGTAAAATTGTAACTTGCCATTCAGAAATCTTCAAAGAGGCTCTACCTGGACTGCCACCAGAAAAACACATCCAGCACTACATCCAACTCAAAGGAGCTGTACCTAAGGCGCAACCCAGCTACCGCCTTACTCCAAATGAGGACAACACTCTATGTGCTTCCCTCAAGGAGGCGCTAGAAAAAGGACTTATCTGCCCCTCACAGTTGCCTTTTGGTGCCACTGTATTCTTTGTGGCCAAGAAGGATGGTACTTTACGTCTGGTCACAGACTACCAAGTCCTAAACAAAGTTACCATCAAGAATTTTTATCCACTACCAGTGATTGGCAATCTCTTTGACGCCTTGAGAGGTGCCACAGTCTTCTTCAAGATTGACCTAACCACAGGCTAGAACCAGATTTTTATTAAGGAGGAAGACATTCCCAAAACAGCTTTCCATACTAAATACGGCTCCTACAAGTGTGGTGCTCAATTTTGGGATGACAAACGCCCCCTCAACCTTTGTGATCTTCATGAACAAGGTGTTTGCCCCTCACATAGGCAAGCATGCCTTAGTCTACCTGGACAACATTATTGTCTATAGCCCCTTGGTAGAGAAGCACCACAAAGACCTGGAGGAAGTCTTTGCTACCCTGGCATAACACAAGCTGCTAACCAAACCCTACAAATGCCAGTTCTTCTGAAAGCAACTGCCTTTCCTAGGACACATAGTCTCAAAAGACAACATCAAGCCCAACAGTCAGAAGATACAGGCCATATGCAAGATGCTGCTACCCAAGGATAAGTTGGAACTCCGCAATTTCATGGGAATGATTGCCTATGTACAACAATTCATACCTGACTGTGGCGTCTTGTCTGCCCCTCTATCTGCCATAACTGGTGCCAAATCCAAGTTTTTATGGACTCCCCAATGTGACCTCTGTTTTAGATGCCTCAATGAGAAGCTCACAACAGCACCCATCCTGTAATACCCTAAACACAATGGGGAATACCAAATGGAAACCAATGCCTCAGATGCATTCATTGGGGGGAGTCCTACAAATCAAGAATAGTGATGGTGACTTCTGCCTGTAGCCTATGAATCACAAAAGTTGACAGATGGCAAGTGTTGATACCCTATCCACAACAAGGAAATATTGGCCATTGTGCACTGTCTAGTCAAATGGCATTGTTATCTGGAACGGCAGGAAGAGTTCACAGCATTAACCAACCACAAAGTTGCTCATATATTTCAAAACCAGAGCAAATCTATCCTGCTGTCAGGCCTGCTGGATGGAACTCCTGGAGAGATTCAATATGCTCATACAGTAAAAACCTGGTCCAGAACTTGCCATGGTGGATGCACTCTTGCGCCTATACGTCATAGCCACAAGGGAAGAGGATGGGCTTGACCCAGACTGGTCCCTCCTGGTACTCTGAACAAAGGACAAGGGTTTCTGCATGGTACAACCAAAATAACAAATAAAACAGTTATCAAAAAAAACACCTATTTGCTGACGTGTACAGGAACCTACACAGAAAAATGTCTGACAGCACTACCATTCCCTATATCCCCATGCACCAGCGGGTAGACACCATCCTACACTATTGCAGAGACCTCAAACACACCAAGAGTCAAAACCTATAAGAGTTCCTTAAGCACAAGGCCTGGTGGCTAACCTTATATCAAGACATTCAAGAAGTCATCAACCAGTGCAAAGTGTGTGAGAAGTTTGCAATAAGTGAGACCCTACCTAAATCTGTGTTACCCATCTGTTCTCAACTGCCCTTCAGAGTATGGGCCCTAGACATTGTGGGCCCCATGTCCAGCAAGCACAACAACAAGAAGTACATGTGACCTTACTACAGTCACATTGGGCTGTGGTTTCACAAAGAGGTTGAATTGTGATGAATTTCATAGGTTGAAATTCAAAACAATAGGATTGGCCTTGGAGAGACTTTCCAGTGTAGCAATAATACCCAGAAATCAATTAGGCTGTACTAATTGAGGGCCACAATGAATAATCTGAGCAATTCAGATTATGAGACTAGGTGTCTCAAACCGTCTAATTAACCATGGAGGTTAATTGATACCCAGAACTCAATTGGGCTGTACTAATTGAGGGCAAAAATGAGTAATCTGAGCAGTTCAGATTATGAGACTAGGTGTCTCAAACTGACCAACTAACCATGGAGGTTGATTAATACTTAGGGTAAAAAAGAAGGAAACCCTGATAGAGATTCAAACCTTGATCTCATTTAATTGAGCAATAAGTTTATGTCAAGCTTAACAAGTACGCCAAGTTGAGTTGCAAATATGATGGTTCAAGTTAGTTATTATACACTGTATAATAGCTGACTCAATCCAGTATCAAATCTAAGGCTATCTGCCGTATAATGTATGGTTATTACTATGTGGACTAGTAATAATACAGCATATAATAGGCACTTATATGGCGTATAAGTTTATAAAAGTGATTATAAAGCTTGTAATTAGTCTGATTAATTCACAATGACATGTGGTCTTTGGTGTGAATTAATTAACTGCAAAGGTTAATTAAGTCAATTGATAGGTTCAATTAAAAGAAGAAAATTGTCTAAATACAGGCAATGATGCCTGGGTATTTAGAAGTGATCAGCTGGTTCCCAGTTGGAACACCAATAGCTTGGATCTGGAATACATGATTCCACAGGGTTTTGGCGCCAGAAGCTTGAAATGCTTCAATCCAAAACAAGACATTCCACTGTAAAGAGTCAGATGATTCTGGAATAATTTGGGCACCTTCTCATAGGTTGAGAAGTGTGAAGATCTTTTAGGTAAAGATCTGGATCTGGAATACATAGATTCCACCAGGATTTGGCGCCGGGAGCTTAGAAAGTTCCATGCTGAATCAATAAATTTCCACAGAAGGAATCAGGTGATTCTGAAATATATTAGGCACATTCTTATAGATTAAGAGTGTGAAGATCTTTTTGGTAAAGATTTGGATTGGATGACACCGTTATGCCATAAATCATGTGATAGGAATCCAGGTGTGATTCCAGAACCAGAGGGGTTTTCAGCTGAATGTACCCCAATTGGTATATAATGAAAACATGATAATAATTAATAAAGGATGATGTTTATGTGTGACAATGGTTGCTTTCCCCTCAATATTTTTATGCTTTGTGTTTTTGGCTTTTAACTGAAATAAGACTACCACAGAATGAAAGAGATGGTCTGCATCTAAGACTATGGGAAGCAAAAATGTGGAAGTGATCACCAGATGGCAACAAGTTTAACGCCAAGATTGCTTGCCCAGAATCCAAGCTCATTGAAGCTTACATAAAGGATTCCCTGTCAAACCGTAAAAGAGTCAGACCAGGATAATAAAAAAGCAAGCATGAATTTCCTGGATCTGTCACAATACATCATCACAGCCATCAGTTTTGCCACTAGCTGGCCAGTGGCACAAGCGGTAAGGACACACACGGGTAACAATGTGCAGCGCTTCATAGGCAAATAAATTATTAGGAAGTTTGGAAAGCCAGAACTACTAATCACCAATGGGGGAAAAGAAGTAACCTCTGAGAACACCAATTTATACCTTGCAAAGAATGGGGTCAAACATACAGTAACAACACCTTATCACCCTCAGGCTAATGGACAGGTTGAGCAGTTGAATGGCAGCCTATTACAAGCCCTTTCCAAACTCACTGCTGGGAGACCTGAGGACTGACATAAGCAGCTATTGACTGCACTTCTTGTGTGCCGTACTTGTGTGAACAAATCCACTGGGAAGAGCCCTTTCAAACTTGTCTACAGCACGCAACCCAGCATTATCCAGGCCCATTTGGGGCCAAAGCTAGAAATACCTAGCAAGGTCCCCCTGCACAGTATCTCAAGTAGTGCAAGCCAACAGAAATTAGCTGGAAAGAGAAGAACAACAGCTACAAAAGACGTTCATCCTCATAAAAATCAGACACAAATTTGGCAATGAAGTCTGGGTACTAAACACAGACAAAAGCAAGCTTCAGCCCAAAAAAGTAGGACCTACCATAATCCTAAAGGTAAACAAGAACAACACTTACCTAGTTCAAGGACTTGGCAAACACAGACAAGATAAGGTTCTACATCATGATTGACTGAGACCCTGTAAGGCCCGGCAAAAACAACAAGAAACCATCTTGCCAGCAACCAAACAACAGTTAGTTCAGTACAGTGCCCAGGCTCCTGACAACCTCCCTGACAACCTACCTCCTGAGAAGACCAACCTTCAGCCAGGGAGGTGTTACAAAAGCAGGCTCAACCCTCCAGCAAGGTTCCAACTTAGCAGGGTTATGACCAGCAAACCAACCTTCCAGTGACCCGTAGCCAAACTAGGAAGTCAACTCAAATTACCAAATCCATCAACATAAACAGATGATGATTCCTTATGATGGATACCTTGTTTTAGCGCTTGACTTATTACCAGGATCAAGTCACCCCCTTCATCATCCAACTGTGTGATCAACACAATCATGTTCCTGTTATCCATTGATTCACATTAACTATATAATCACTATCTCTTAATAAAGATTATTATCTAGTTTCTAAATATTTTTCCTCTTGTAACTCTGCTAAAACAGCACATTTACAACAGTAGTAAGAGTTTCTGCTCAACATGTCAGCCAGGTGATTGTCTATTCCTTTGATGAACTTGTAACAGAACTTTTATCTTGTCAAATCTCCATGCCATCTGGATTGGGGACCTGAAAAACTCTTGGTTGGCAATAGTACAGGAGAGCCTTATGATCAGTTCTTACAACAAAGGGATGGTGTAATGACATGAGATGATAATGCCAATGCTCCAGAGATTTCACAACCACTAACAACTCCTTGTTGTTATCATATAATTCCATTTTCACACTTCCATTTTTCAAGAGAAATAGTCCACAGGTCTCTCAATGATGCCACTAGAAGTTTGCAGCAATACCCCTGCCACAGCGTATTTCAAAGCATCTTTAGAAACTACAAATGAAAGCTCTGTATTCACATGTTGTAATACAGGATATGACAACAGAAGGGCCTAGACTGCCAAGAATGCTTTTGCACACTCAGGCGTCCAGAATAATGTTGTCTTCCAACTGGCCAAATACAAGGGGGCTGCCAATTCAGATAAATGGGGGGTGAACTTCTTCAAGAAAGTACAGGCACAAGAAGCTACAAATTTGATATACAGTCACAAGAGTAGCATACTAACAAACTGCTGTTTTCTTAATGGGGGCAATAGTGTGACCATCTCAAAGATAATATGTCAGGGACTTCTTCCCTGTCTACTTCAATTATATGGGTGAGAATTTTTTATCATTTCAAGGGAAAAAGAACCAGCAATCAGAGTTCAGACACTGTTTTAATTTTAGACACTGTTTTAATTTTAGACACTATCCCAGATGAGGATTGAACCCAAAACCCTACAGATAATTCAAATGTTAGTCTAAACTATCTGGATGATGTTACATTACCTATTTATATTGGTATTATTCATTTGAATTTGACTTTCAACTTTGATTCCTCTTTGAATACCTTAAAGAATCAGTTAGAGGACGTCACTATATGCTCAAAAGCTGATTGGCTGCTTTTGCTCACTCTGCTGCTCCCAACGCTATGCATTATATACCAGGACATGGCTCTGCACTTTCATTTCCAATGTATTAAGCAATTAACCTGCTTAATTGTTTCTTCTCTGGTTTCTTACTCCTGGATCATATTTTACAGCTATAAGGCTGTACAATTCATTCAGCTCCAAATCAAGTAAGATATGCATCAGGTATTAATATTAAACATTATCTTCATGAAAATCACTATCAAATCACCTCCTAAGATCCTCTTGAATTAACCCAGCCCCACTCTTTTGGGTATTTAAAAAGTTTACTCCTACCCTCTTCAATTGTTCCAACAATAAAGATTTATTCTACACCTGCTACTCCTCCATTTTCTGATAAACACATTTTTGAAGCCATGAGAGGAATTCTATTCCTATCCTGGTTTCTAGCTTACTTCTTGCCAGTGGTATCAGCCTTGGAAAACCCAACTCCTACAACTGACTGGTACAACTCTTCTCCAGATGACGCCCACCAAAAGGAATCCCTTGCCCATGGATGGTTCAAATACCCTTCTGGACATTGGGGACGTAAATTCCGCTATGGTTGTTTGTTTACTACACCACCTACTGAACCTGCTCTGGTTAGACCTTATGCATCCTTTTACCTCTTGACGTATTTGGTGGGTTACTATATACTTGGTTGTTTCAGTTCTATGTTTGGAAGATTTGCTTACCTAGGGCACCTAGGACACCTCACAATGGTCACAGTTCCTATCGGCTTGGTAATAGCAGGTTTGAATTCAGGGGCTTTGGACCATTAGCTAAGGAACTTGTTTCCTGCCAAGTGGGTCCCTGACATAATATTACCCAGGAAGATAACCTTACATTTGAAGAATTCACACTTAATTTGCTTGATTATCAAATTTGCCCAGAGGATACACTCTACTACTGCTGGCAAGTGAGTCTTATAAAACTCCTCATCTGGAGAAAACAATAAAATGTTGTCTATGTATGCAATAGCACACACCCCCAGTAGGTCTCCTGGAACCAAATCTATCAACTGCTGAAAGCATGAAGGAGCATTCTTTAACTCAAAAGGCATGGCAAGGAAATGAAAGATATCCTTTTTGGTTCTGAACGCAGTCAATTACTCCATTTCTTCTGCTATCCTATCTTATTGAACACATTCAAAAGATCAAGTTTCAAGAAAACCTTGACCATTTCAACACAGCAAGAAATTTGAGCTTCAAGAAGCAAAGGGTAGGGATCCAGAAGAGTGATGCTTGTTGTAACTGTGCTGTTTTAGCTTTATAAGGGGAAAATATTTAGAAGCTAGATAATAATCTTTATTGTGAGATAGTGATTATATAGTCAATGTGAATCAAGGATAACAGGAAAATGATTGTTGATCACACAATTGGATGGAAGAGGGGGTGGCTTGATCCTGATAATGAGTCAAGCGCCAAAACAAGGTATCCACCATAAAGGATTATCATCTGTTCATGTTGTTGGATTTGGTAATTTGAGTTGACTTCCTAGTCTGGCTTCAAGTGACCAGATAATTGGATTGCGGGCCACAAACCTGCTTGGTTGGAACCTTGCTGGCAGGTCAAGCCTATGGTTTTGACATGCTGTTTAGATTTTCATAGTCTACACATGTTTGTAGCAACTTGTCTGACTTCTGAAAAAACAAAAACAGGGAGAAATTGACAAAGCCTTCTTAAAAATGTAGCCTTTTGCTAACATATCTCAGGTCCACTCTTTCAAACATGCATCCTCCTTAAAGGTTAACAGGTAAATATGAGAATCAATATGGATGAGATCAACAGCAACCTTGAATTCAAAGTCAAACTGAGTATTCTTGGGAAGGACCTTTCCCCTAGTAGCATCAAAGCCAATAACCAAGGTTAAAGGTATAACAACAAATCTAAACTCACAGGTGTGAGAAAAGGGTCCAACTGGATAGTTCAGAAAGACTGTTACATCTCTGACATTCCTAGCAATGGTATAAAAACATATATACTCCAAGAATGGTCCACTTACAGCTCATTTTATTTTAGTAAAGTCAATACATTATGGTCCCTCCACCAGCCCACTCCTAAGATAATATGGTACATGAGGGTAGTGCATATGGAGAATCAAGCAGTAAAAGACTGACCTGCAAAAGAAAACGTCACATGATTCTTCAGATGAAAAGATGGGAATGTTTGGCAATTCCATCCTATGATCAACATACCAGGATGGTAATTTGACTTCAAAAAATCTTCAGTCTTCACACTCATAAAGTTTTCTGAAGCACTAGTATCTAACAAAGTCACATAATGGAGGATGGTTTGACCATTATCAAGGATGCCATAAAAAAAGAAGCAACCAGAAGTAAGATTATTTACTACTAACAAAGCAAACTCAGCAGGATCTTGCTTCTCTTCAGTGACAAAAACTGTGGCTAAAGAGGCAGGATGCTCCTGAAAATAACATTTGATCATTTCTTAAACTGCATTGTGAAGAACAGGACGGTCAAAGTCAATAGGAACTAACAGCAACTCTCCAGTTTCAACAACAGACAACTTGGTTGGAAGGAAGTATTGCAGCATAGCCAAGGAAATTTTGGTTGTTTCTAAAGCCATCAAGTCTTCTCTATTTGCTAGTTTGTTCAGAATCATTAACTGAGGCTATCAAGATACACAAGAAGGGCACTCTTTGACAGGACTAGAAGAAGTAACCACAGAACAAAAACCAGAAAACCACAAAAAAGCAACATGCTTGGCTTCAATTGCCAACACGCCTTGTTTATCAGTAGAAAGATTTGAGACAGAGAAAGGATTTGGATTACCAGGGCCTCATTTGTGGTTAACAGGGAATCCCAAACTGCCAAGTTCTGTGCAGTCTGATCAACTGCTAATCACAACACTGGGAGCTTATTCACTTCAGGAACATCAATGGTTTGACAATAAGCCAGAAACTGAAGAAGGAATACTGTCAGAAAACTAGTACCCTGATGAAAGATATATAACTTCTGGTGGAATTTTAGCTCCTCCATAGATAAAAACACAGTATTTAACAAAGGGTACAAAGATGCACTCTCAGTTATAATATGGGGGTTTCTCCACACAGATAACAACCATTAACACACATACACCAAAATTTTTGTCACAACAGGTAAACTTGTGACTTATGACTAAGAGTAGATCCATAATAAGATGATAATGCCAACACAACTCTGCAAGAAATTTTATTGGTGGGAAAAGAAGTCAAAATAATCTAGACACTAAAATAACATGTTGTAACGGAACCAGGAAACAGTAGAACCAGTCTTGACCACCAAAACTGGAGAAGGATACCAAAAATTGAAAAATAATCTAAACTGAAAGCTCAGAAAGAAGCTCATGCATATGAGCATGGTAAAAGCGGATATCTCAACAGAGAAGGAGAAAAGAAACATGATTTTGTGACAAACTGCATCCAAAAACTCAGATGTAAAAGAGTTAAGTAATGTGACAGAAATTGACATATAGTAATAATAGGTCTCCATGTGGTGGGGAATAAACATCCAAATCTACAAGGAACTGATTATTAGCTACCACCAAAGCTTTTTATACTGTTTAGTAAAATTTATAAAGGAAACACTGGAGTCTAACAGAATGATTAAACCCAATCAAAGAAGTCCCAGATAAATTTCCTGCAAAAGGATTAATGTACCTTCAGCGTAGAGCTCTGGACATTGAGAAGTCACAACTGTCTCATATTTGAACTCTGCAGGAAAGACGCCAAGATTAGAAGGCATTGGAGTAACATTGGGTGGCACAAACAATAAAACCAGATCAGGGCCCCATATTCCAGTCATAATACAGCTCAGGATCAAGCATTATGAAATGTAGCGTCGTAGACCAACTACTGTATGAATTTTTAAAACAAAGTCAGACCAGGATATAATTTGGTTTATTGAGTATTTTTAGGGATGATTCAACTCTTAGAGTTGAATAGTGAAAGTCCCCCAATATTTACCAAATTTAACAACTAAGCAATACTACCTGGATCCATGGCTTCTAATCTGTTTCCATAACCCAAAGCATACATTGTCTAGCACGCAGAAAACCCCTGTGTGATTAATTTCTGTCAACCATTCTGACAAATGAGGTTATATTAAGTGACTATCAGATTACGTCTATTTATCAGTTTCAACTTGCATGGGGTAGTCAGATCATGATGTCAAACCAGAGCGGCAGTGATCTATTTCTGATCAACAGTTTGGTTTAAATTAATCAACTTGGCTAATTGTTTAGACGGCTCCCTGGTTTTAAAATTTGAACAGGAAATACCAGACATTATGGAAACTAGCATGTCATATTCCCTGAAAACACTTCAGATGGCTTTGGCTCTGGCATTTCCTTGCCTCTGAATGACAACCTTCCCAATCCACTGGGGCTAAAGTACTCCTGAAAGGACTAAACTCTGTATGCTTCACTACATAGAGATCCTTGGAGATAGCAACAAACCCCTGGGAAGTGTGCTCTGGCTTTAAAAAAGCCAAGACACCAAACTGTGCCAGCACAAATATTCAAATTTCCAAGGTATCCCTGCAGCTCATCCTGATAAGCTCAGTCTTGGCTTACACAATTCAAGCAACTGCTTGGCAGAAGTGGTAGCTCTGGACTTCCCTGTCAAAAAGCTGCTAGTATGAATTGAATTGAGCGGCCTCAAAGTCCATAATGCATATTTGTGGCCAAGAGCTCAAAGCCTTACCTTTCCCTCAGAATCCAGGGTGACCTGGTCTTTTTCAGCATCAGAGGGGTTGGTGAAGGTGTGAGGCGGGGGCTTCTGGGAGTTTTCAGAGGACAGGAGGGCAAGATTGTGGTGGAGGATGAGGAAGGCATGGGTATAAATGACCTTGGTGGCCCTAGTACAAAGGAAAAATGAAAAGGAATCACCTGAATGTCTATCTGGGCATGTAAAATTCAGAGCTGGTAGAACATCTGGGGGCATGCAACAAAAGTACCATCAAATAGCCAAGTTGATGTCCTTTTCAAATCCATCAGGTTTTGCTGAGTTGCGTAGCAGATGATATGGTCCTTGATGACCAGCCCATCATTGTATAGGAAGAAGCACTCTCCACTTGGGAGTTCCTTGAGCTCATGTGTGAGTGTGAGCTCCAAAAGTGCGTCTAAAGCCTTGGAGAGTGGGATTGGCAGTGATTCTCTTGTTGCTGATAAACTTAATTGGCTGCTCCTGAGAAAGCACCAACTTCAGGTTGTTGGGCTTTAGGTGTTGAAAGGCCTTAATAACCAGAGTAAATGTGCATATGTTAGAGTAGAGGGGGATCATTTGCATAAGGTATCATTTAAGAATCCGTGTGATTAGGTTATTAGGGATCTCAGAGGATTGCTCCCTATTACCAACATTTATCTTTTCCTAGCCTTTGGTGTTCAGGGATGCACCACAAGAATTGTCCTGCAGACAAAGTGCTTGCTTTTGGTTTGTTGCTTTTGATTACTACAGTTAAAGATGTAATTATCAGCAACAAAAACTTGGCTGCCCTTTACTGACATTAAAGTATATTAACAGGGGAAGCTCTTGGGAATTTTGAACTCCCCATCCACATAACAAAGGTTGTGGATGACCAGTGGATGCCAAGCCACATGGTTGGTGGCCTTGAACTTCTTTGCATAGTTCCAGGCTATTCCTGATAATCAGAAGAAGGGAGGGGAGAAGAGCCACCAGGAAAGGAGGGGAGGGGATCCTTGAAGCCTCCTTATAGGCCTTCTTCCCCTTAATAAAAGAAGAAGTATGTTCCTTAGTATCCTTTCCCTTCTTAGCACTTTGTTGGTTGGTGGGCTCTGAGTCAGCCTCTGACTGTTAATAAGAGTGATTAGTGAGATCATTGTTGTGGATTGAGCCTTGGGACATCTTGGATGGTAATTTCTGGTTTGCTATCTTTCACAAGTGTAGTTACAAGGCCTATACACAAATCAATACAAGTCTTAGAGACTTTTAAGTCTTTACCTTTAAAACCAAGGTAGCAACTAAGTAGAGTTTGAAAAGGCAGGTAAATAAAAGAGTGTCTTTTATTGAGAAAAGAAGGGAAGTTATATACTATGAGTGCTATACAATGGCTGCAGAGGTATTATTAACACCTGCCCCATCAGTAGGAAATTCACATAATCTCTAGGAATTTACCAGGCTCTTGCATCTGTGTTCTTGCCTATTTGGGCTTATTCAGACAATCTGATGGATGAAGGTGGATGTACATCACTCTGGAAGTAGACTGCAGCTGCAGCTACCCATTTCATCAATGGTTAGCAGTTCCCAACCCTAATCCAAAGGGATATAATAGGTTGGCTAGAGATTATTTAAATCCATGTTACAATTGAACCAATATATGGGTCATTATTTGTTAGATTAAGCCAAGGCGCCAGCTTAAGCATTTCAAAGCCTTTTAACTTCTTTGGTATCATTTAAGTCATAAACTTATGTTTTTTGAACATTAGTATAATGCTTAGTTTACTGAAGAAAAGTTTAAGAGTGTAAATTATACAAATAATAGAAATAAATCTTATTTCTATTAGCTGTATTTTTTGCTAAAACCCTTTTTCTATTTTAATAAGCCAAGAATTAAATATATGAGTTGCATGGGAGAGTAATAGCAGCCCCAAAGCTATAATTGCTATTACCCTATCTTTGGCTCATATAATTAATTTCTTAGTTATTTTTAGAAAAAAAAGTTGTTGTATTTAAAAGACTATTTACCCTATGTGAAATATAAGTTTTTGTTATGCGTCCAACTTCATGAACATGTCCTACTAATCCTTTAGTAGTATCAGCTCTCTTTGTTTCTCTGTCATCTGTGCAGAACTTTGCACAATAATTTATTTTGGAGTACTCCTTAACATCCTCAAATGTCAAAGGTGAAACATACAGCTCACCATCTTTCATTAAATATGAAAGATTAACATAAAATGCTTTGACTTCAAGCCAGCTTTTTTTAGGCCTAGATTTTCTATCATAGATGTGAAAAAAGATTTTTTGGGAAACATCTGAATTATTTACAAGTGTCTCATATAGACCCTTTCTTTCTTCCTCTCTCTCAAAAACCATTTTGAGATCATTTATATTTTTTATATACATCTCATTTTCCTTTTGTTTAAATATTTTAGATAATACACCAAAATGACCATCAACAATACTTTTGCCATGACACTCAACAAATCTATTAAACTTAATTGTTCCTTTTATAATTTTAGGTACCTCTTTAAAAAGATAATATAAGAATTCATAAGATCTGAAATGATTACCATTATCAGTCCAAACTTTAATATTTTTAATATTCTTAAATTTATTATTTTTAAGCAGACTTATCAAACACTGACCTGAAAACAAAGAGTCATGAGATAAAATTTCAGATAAAAAGTCATGATACTCATATTTAATTTTCTCATTTTCTTTAAAAGCAATTGCAAATCCTAATAAAGAAATAGGTATTTTCTCATAAAAACAATTATTTGTCTCTATAGGACCCCCACCTATTTTAAAGTTTTCTTTATAGTCTATTACTATAACACATGAATTATTATCAAGATTATTTATATCACTAATATATTCTTTATTTTGATGCTTATAAAACTTTTCATGTAGGTCAATAGATTCCAAATTTTCTTTAATAGATTTAGGCAATGGCAACTTCTTTATACTCAAATCCTTTTTCTTCATTTCTAATGACTTTTTTAAGTTGCAAATGTTACACATATCAGTTTGCTTTTTGCTTTTAATTATATTATTAGGAATAAGCTTATAAAAAGTGGAAAGTGAAATAGAAATATTGTTTTTTATTTTCATATCTTCGTAAATTTCTTTTTTTGTTTTCAATAATGAGTATTTTATTTTAGTTGAGTATTCACTCAACTCTTTTTGTAATTCTTCATAAATCAATCCAGGGGATTTTTTAGTGAATTGGCTAGTTGGAAATGAATTTTTTAATATATGTTTTAAAATATTTTTTATGTTTTCTTTCTTTACTGAATCATTTTTTCCTTTTTTATTTTTTGAATTTAATGATGCTTTTTTAGCATTTTTTATTTTTTTAGAATATGAATACTCATTTTTTGTCATTTTAAATCCACAATCCCAAAGCTCTTTCAGACTGTAGCTTGATGTAACCAATGCTCTTAGGGAAGGAAGGTGCTTAGCAGGGGACTCTGACATCAATTCCTTTAGGTTGTTAAGGAAATCATCTGTCTTAGAATTTTGTATGACAGGTAAGAAGGTACTTTTTCCAAACTCTGTTTTTAATAAGAAATGCTCAACAAAGCTGTTAAGATCACTGCCAGCAGTAAAAAGGAATGCTTGTTTAAGCATAGAGATTCTTTCTCTCTTAGTAGAAGCCCCCAGTGAGAAGAAGGGTGTCATCTGAGGTGCAAACTTGATAGGTTCCATAATGATAGTGGTTGGGTTCCTTGGCTTGGTTCAGGCAGTTCTTGCTTGGAAATAGATGTGCAGTTATCAGAGAGGAGTAAAGGTGTAGATTGTAAAGTAAATTTCTGTAAAGTTGAGCTGTTTAAATACCATGTTAGCTGAGCTTTTGCACTACAGGCATAAATCCCCAACTGACCCCCAACTGATCTCCTTAATTTATCAATATCACCCCTGAAGTCTGATATCATTGTTTATTTACCCCTTTTTATATTCTGGTTAACTGCTGATATTTCCGCAAATAGTACTTCAATCTCGCTCAAACTAGTATCATTAGAAAGCCCTTAATCTCAGCTTTCGGAATTGTGCTGCAACTTTATATTTCAATACCAATTTAGTATCTTGAAGTGGCTTTGAATGTAAGCTTATAAAATTATTATTTGAAATAAAATATGCTAATTAACTCTTAAAGTATGATATTTTAATCAGTAAACTAAATTTAAAGTATAAATCATTATTTAGCTTACTTTTAGTAACCAACTCAAAAACCTTTTTTTAAATAAACTTAAGTTTATTATAACCTTTAACAGTTCTTAAAAAATGAACTTTATATATTTTAAATCTATCAAAACAAAAATGTTTTTCTAATCACATATAAATATTTGCTTGTATAATTAAATTTGTATCTTATTTTTATAGATACAATGACTAAGGTCATTTTCCATTTAGTTCAAATAAATTTTAACCTTTATAAAATTTAATTAAATAAAGCAAGATTTTGATACATTCTTTTTTATGTTTGAATTTTTTATACATATTATCTCTAGCATACAGTATAAAAATATAATTTTATTAAATAGTTGTATAAAGCTATTTTATTAATATCAAATACTTAAAATTTTGAAAAGAAAAACTTTTACTCTCTTATAAGTTCTTATTATATATTTTCTATAAAATCTAACTTAAGAATAAATTACTTATGCAAAATGAGATCACTGAAATTTCAATAAAAGTTCAGTTTTAATTTTAGTTTTAGTTTTTTTTTAACTTTTTACTAGATTTTTTTTAAAAAATCCAAAATTATTTAATATTTATTAAATATGCAAAAAAGCTATCTGCCCTCTTTTTAAAAAGAGGGATTCAAAAATTATTATATTTTAAATTAAATATTTTAAAAAAGCTAAGATTTTAGGCAACAATTTGATTTCCAACAAAAAGCATCATATCAGTTTTTATTGTATTTTTAGGTTGCTCTTTTTAGAATGATGTCATTTTGTACTAATCAGCTTTCAAGAAATAATGGTATATGAAATAAGATTGTTACTAGCTTTTAATACAGTTTAATTTAGCTGTAAGTAGAAAATGATTAATTTAATATAGGTTTTTATATTATAAGGATATAAATAAGATTTATTTTGATAAAATTGTTGTAATTATTTAAATTTATTGATAAGAAAATTAAAACAAAATTTTAAAGTTTTAAGTAGCACAGTTAATAGGAAACAGATTAATCTAACAAATAATGACCCATATCTATCAGACTCAACAGAATTGAGTGCCCATCTCAAAAAGGCTTGAATCAGGATTAAATCCATTGATAGTCTTGACCAATATTATACAATCCAATTTATGGCAATCATTGTCAGTCTTATTAGGTGAAGAGTACTGTGGGATGATAAAGGTGGAGGGGGAAGGAAGATGGGGATGGGGGAGTCTTGGCCTTGGAGGCCTTCTTGGCATGCTTGGTAGTGGTGGCAGGGACCTTAGAACCAGTTGAGGCTGAGTGATGGGTCTTTTTTAACAGATTTGTTGGTCCTTGGCTAACATAAAGGTTAGCATTTTTAATAAAATAACAGAAAAAAATAAAAGCATAATGAAGTAAATAAAGCAAGATATAAGTGATAGGTATACATAGAAAATCTTATTTAGTATGAAAAGGGCATAATAAAGCAAATAAAAGCAAAATAGAAACAAAAACTATAGATCTAAATGATAAAAACATTAAAAAATATGTGATATTTTTGGAAGCCTCAAAGATTTTAGGTTTGGCATAACATCCTAGGGCTAAATCAAGGGGGAAAGATATTAAAAAACAAAATGAGTAAAAAGGATATTGGGAGGAGTAGGGAGTTAATGGAACATATTTGCAAAAAAGAAGTTATTATGTGGAATTTTTTATCAGGGGTTAACCACCCAAAAATTGGTAAAGGGTTGAGTTGGGCATTGTTGACCAGCTGAAAACCCCTAAATCTCATTGCCAAGTGAAAAATAAAGCTGAATTCTCCCTGTCAAATATCCAGGATTCAACCAAAAAAATTAAATTCACTTATGGTTTTTATATATAGACCTTGATTAATTTAAGAACAGGTTTAAAAATTAACCCAAAATCAAGGGAGTTTTTTGCATGAAAATTTTTAAAAAAATCATTTATTACAAAAGTATACAAGCAAGAAGGTGTTTATTAGCAATAAGAGTATGCAGGGAGGAGCCAGGAGTTAATTATTTACCATAGTGAGTGTTAAAATGTTAAGAAGTTCTCTTCATTAGTCATCCTGATAAGGTGTCAATTTGGTGGTATGTTGATTAGCACCCATAGTACAACACTTATTAATTTAAGCTTAAATCTGAGCCTCTGATTTTCCAAATGTCAAACAGCATATGTGATAAGTGAATAGTTTTGAACAGGGGGAGTTGAATTTCCCTTTTCTATAAATTACATGAAATCTATTAACAATTTGGTTTAATTTATGTGGTGCCAGTTGATCTAGAAATCCAGAATAGACATGATGTAAAACAAGGAGGTGGTTGATTGATATATACCAGTAAATCTAGTATGGTGGTGCTTGGGAGCCCAATTCAAAGCTGTGAATTCTAGTAAAAAATGTTTAGTAGTAAATAGCACAGTAAATTTTCAAAACTATGGCGCTAAGCAAAATCAGCTCCAATATAAACAAAATCAAAAAAATGTATCTATAATGATCAACAATATATTTGGATCCACTTCAATTTTGGTAGCTCTGATTTCTTTTTGCTTAGCGCAACAGCTTTTAAAACTACTGCAATAATATATATAAGTGTGGATGTGTTTTTATTAACAAAATCAGTTTTTTGCTTAAAAAGGGTTGGCTTGGCAAACTTTACTTCTAGAGAGGTAATCACTTGTGAGTTTAACTTTTATTGATAAATTTACATATAACCTATATCTTACTTTGATCCTTGAACTAACAGAACTATTAACAGAGGCAAATTCTGGTATTTGTGATCTCAATTTTTTGTTTCACACTCCTGAATTACTCAAAAAATTAGCTTAAATCTTTTAAGCAAAAAACAAGAATGAGGTTAAATATCTGGTAATCAACTCCCTGGCAGTCAACAATCTGTCAACTACCATAGAGTCAAGTTCACCACAGTTGCCTCTGGAGACCTTCTGATTTGCCACTGTTGCACGGTTCTTTTACCCAGATACTTTTTCAACAAGGACTTCTGAAAACTCCAGAAGATATCTTGGTAACCAAACCAACCAGATGTGTAACATCAAGCTGCAGATTAAGCACCCAATAAAGTTCCCACTTGCATCCAAAAGACTTTTGGAAAGCTCCTGAAAGCTCCTTCAACTTTTCAGTCAGCCTCTAACCTATAGCGCCCTTTTCTCAACAGTTTTTTGTGGAGTTTCTGGTCACCAATTCCCATTGTGTGTCCTGGTTTAAAGCCAGGCACCGGTTGGAAGGGTATGTCATTCCCTAGTAGGGACATGCAGCTAGATTAAAGCTTATACCTGGCTTGCATCACAGCAAATTCATCCAACACTTTTCCTATCACTGGGCAAGCATTCCATCAGTGTACTTGAACTTCTTCTGGGCTAGACCTTCTGTGGGCCTGTACCATTCCTTTAATAGCCTAGTAAACTCATTATCAATAAATTTCCTTCCCCTATCAATAATTTCAAGGTGTCTAGTTAACCTCTCCCACTCTTCCTGGGAAGTAATACTAGTTGCACACCTTTGACAGCTTTGGTGGTAGGTATGCTCCTCTCCTTGTATTGGGTAGAAGATTTTAGGAAACTCACTCATAGGGACTAATGTACTACTCGGAAATATGTGTAAGGGCCAAAATGGGCGTTTATTTGCTTCAGAAGTAAGACCCCTTAGAAACCTTCTGGTATATGGCTCAGGAGTCTGGGAAAAATTGATATGTGCCAATACTTGGAGTCCTTTAACAACTCCTTGGACTCCTTGTGTTTGTTCTTGGGCTCCTGAACCTTAGTCTTGTACTCCTGGTCTTTAGAATTAGACTCCTGCGCCACGCTTAAGATCCAGCTCCTTATTCTTGGGCTCCTGCTTTGTTATATTGGGCTTCAGCTTTTTCTCTGTCTTTGTGGCCTTTGCAATCCACTGTTTCCAATCCCTGAAATTCCTCAGCCTGCTACCTTTTATACCTCCTTGTTTTAGTAATTTCTCCTTCTCAGAACTCTTGTTTTTCAGGCTTAAACTATCCAGTTTTTTCCTGCTCTACAATATATTAAACTTTGTTACTTACTTCAGCCAATTAAAAACCAGCTTTTCCCTGGTTATTGCCTCATTTTTTTAGGCTTAAGCTAATCATTTTAATCCTTGAAACCCTTAAACAGGCTGTGACCTTCAGCCAATCATACAGCCAGATCAAGGGGTTATGTCAAAATGTTTTCCCAGATGACTTGCTCTTAAACCAAGTTTAAACCCAGCTTCATCTTGCTCCAGATAAACAATGGCTCTGTATTCTGAACAGTTTTGCTGTAATTCAAGTCATGTTTCCTCAGGCAAACTTGTGCGCTTCCAACTATGTTTTACTTAAGGGCTTTTTGAACCTTAATTGCTCCTCATTTCTCTGTATTCCCTGTGTTTTCTTCCCTTTTTACTAGTTTGAAACCACCTGCCGCTTGCTTCTTGCTCCTTTTGATGGTTTTGGCAAAGCTCCAGCCTTTGCCCTCAGAGTTTCCCTGTTTTTTCCCTTCTGCTCTGGCTCTTCCTGACTCAATCAACTTCTCATATATCCACAGCTTATTTTTTTGCTAACTGCTTATTTCTTTTCCCTGTAACTTTTACTTCTTTTTCTCAATCCTTTTAATTGTTTACTTTTAACTTCTTTTCTTGATTCTTTTTCTAGTTCTTTCTGAGTTCTTCCTTCAATTGTCTCTTTCTATCCAATCCTATCTTCAACTCTGCTGGTCCTTTTCATTAATCTTAAATTCCTTCTGTCAGTCCTTCTCTATGATCTCCCTGTTCTTCAACTAGTCCTGCTCCATGAACCACAAAGGTTCTGTCCTTCTTAATAAACCCTAAAGGTTATGTCTTTCTCTGCAGTCCCTGTTTCTAACACCTCAGACTCAGGCAATAAGCCTACTGACAAGGAGCGCCTTTTGGGAAGCTTCAAATATAGAATTGAGAAAGAAGATAAGTATATTTTATTGGGTAATACTTTAGACTTCTATAGATTTGGCTGTGGCAGAGATTTAGTCAGATCAAACCTAGGGGTTGGTCATGTGCAGGATGGGTTCAAGCCACTGGATACCTGGACAGTCATGTGATATTGCTTGGTTGCCATTTCTGGTATGTCAATCTGTATATGAAAAGGGCACCAAATTGGGGGATGATGGGTTATTAAGTGAATTGGCGGTGGCCAGAATACTTGTACATCCAGATCCTTGACACTACAAGTGAATTAGTGTTTGACTAGGCCTCCATAATTGACCAACACTATAGATCATCAACCACAGAAAATCCTCATGTCTGTGAAGTTGTTTTTACTCACTCAAGTGGTGAGCTTGAGCTTTCAGTTGCTAAGTAACCAACTTAACTTCCCAGAGACCTGGTCATTGCCAAGCTCTGCAACTGCTTCCCTGAGCAGCTACCTTGGTAACTTCCCTAGACATATCCATGCCTCTCTGGTGGCTTCAAGACCTCCTCAAAGCCTTTAGGAAGACACAGACAAGCAAACCTTACCCATTTTTTAGGTAAAGTTTCCCACTTGCTGACCTCCTGCAAGTGGCCAAAGGATATTAGAGCCACCTTGGCTCATCTTTTCCTAGTAGCCCTTTGGTACCTACTAGACTGGGACATTCTCCAGCTCTAGTGGCTATCTGTTACCTACTAGGTCAAAAGAGCCATCATTCCCCAGTAGTCATCAATTATCTACTGGGTTGGGACAACAGCCTTCCCTTGGTAGTCAAGTTACCTACTAGACTGGGACATTCTCCACCTCTAGTAGCCACCAGTTACCTACTAGGAATTTACCTGTCTTAAGGCACTATTTTCTCCAAATTCAAGCATAGAGTCTTTATTGTTGCCAAATCAGCCCTGTCTGCAAACCTGCCTCCATGTGGATCATCACATCCCCCCTTCAGGATGGCTTCCTTCAAAAGCTTAAACTGTTGGCCCACCCCCTCTTCTATAACAAAATAAGCTTCAACCTTGCTCCCTCAAAAGCTTGACCTGCTGATCACTAACTCCTGGATAATGCTTTGAGGTTTTGGCTCCCTGCCAGCCATGCTGATCAGAAAGCATGCCTGCAACATAGCCAATGGTTGCAGAGCTTAAATTTGGACTGTTTCTGAAGGTCCACTGCGGCCCAGCTAGGGGATTGATCACCGCCACTCAAAGTGTGTGAGGCGTTAATGCTTTGCCCATCAAAGCGTTGTCCGGTTCCTGGTTCCAGATAAGATACCCCCTGACTTCTGGTCAATCCTCTAGGATGAATAAGCCTTTGTTTTTTATCTCCATTTATTTATTCTTCTATTTAGTTCTTATATTGTGTTTGATCTTTTTTCTCTTGATATTGCTATCTTATTCTTTAATCTCTTTCTTGGCCACTATAGATGGATTCCATCAGAGATTTCTTTCTACTAGATTCTAGTGATGTCTTCCATCTATGCTTTGCTCCCTTTATTTAGCCATCATATGTGTCTTCTGCTAAGGCGTTTATAGGCAAGAATTCACTCTCTTCCTGCTAATTTCTTCTCCCCAAGTGGTTAGCTTGGGAGTTTGTAGAGTGACTGACTCCACTTCCTAGACATTGCCTTAATCCCTTGAGTTCTTGCAATTGTTTTTCAGGACAGTTACCCATCAGGTGATTCCAGACTCCCTATACTTTAACAGGACAGAAAAGCTTGTTCTTAAAGTCACCTAAAAGACATAGACAGAGAAACTTTTATGCTCTAAGAGTGGCCCAGATGAATTCTCCTCCCTGGCTGGTATCAGGACTTCAGTGCTGCTCTAGCACTCCTTATCCTGGGGCCTCAGCTGTATTAAACCCTCCAGTTGGCCTTCTGTAAGGGCAATGCTGCCTTGGCATCCTCACCGTCCTAGAGAAACTCAGCAGTATTATCACTCTGGCTGGTCTAAGGATGCTTATGACATCTTAGCACAACCATCTCTGGGTACTCTCTTTACCCTTCTTGGACACCGATATAGGTCTTGCCTACTGGCATCCCAAGGCATAGATTGCTAACTCCATGTATGAAACAATTTACCTATCTAGGCTTTCAAATCTCTTCTGCTGACTCTAGGGAATACCCTCACCTGGTGCCGATGTGAACTTTCACAATAGGGGATGGTATAGAGCTGGAAGGGTGGGGGTTGGACCCTTGGCGTTGGGGCTTTACGCAGCCGTGCGGATGCTGGTCGACCCCTTTCTCATTGTAGGTTGGGGATTCTGGGATATGTTTTAGTCGAGCTATGATATTTTTTAAAATGATTGTATGATTTGTGGGGGTTAGTCATCAACCAGAAGCGACATTTGAATGCAAGGGTTCCTTGGTTTTGGTGGCGTAGGTTGAGGTGGTGGGTATACAATCTCTTGGTTTTGAGATAGTAAATGTTGAGTTGGCGTAAATCGAGTTGGGCAGATAGATGGGGGTTGAAGATAATTATAGGCTAGGGGTTTCAAGCCGTACATAAAGAGCTACAGGTTCGTGTTTGAGATGATGGCTTCGTATTAGGGCTTTGCAAGCGTAGTGTTGAACTTATAATTTATTGGCCAGCAGTATACCTTATAGTGGTATTTATATTGAGCTAGCAGTAGGGAGGGAAGGGAAGGAGTTTTCCATCGGGGAAGTAGTGCATTCTGAATGAAAGGGGGGAGTTGTACTTGATGGCGCAGTCGGGGTCCTCATCGTAATCCTGGGAGCATTGCTTGGTAGTTCCCTCGGCAAAGTGGTACTCGAGGCCAGCGTGGACGTAGTCAAGGGAGCGTGGGGGCAGGTGGGGGACTACGTCGTCGTTGTTGGTGTATCGTATGGCAGGGATGTTTGATGCAGCAACGTATTTGGCAAACTCCTCGTTGCCGACGCGTGGTGAGGAGTAGGAATAGCTCTCGATGGGGTGTGAGAAGTTGTATCGCTTCATGAAGTTAGCCCAGTCTGGGGCAGACAGTGTAGCAATTGCCCCACCAAGGCTATAGCCTGTGACATGGACGGTGTAGTCCTTGTACTTTGGGTTCTTTAGGAAGAGATAGGCTGACGCAAACACCTTTTTTTGATGGATGAGTGAAAGCGATGGAACCCGCGATGGACTTTGACGCCATGGGGGGCTTGGTCCATTGCAACAAACTCGTAGTCGGCGTTGGTGATCCAGTTCTTGAGGGTGATGGTGGGGCGGTAAGTCACTACGATGTGCTTTGTTGTGATATCAGCCGCCATCAATGCCAGGGATTCTACTTTGGCGTCTTTGATGATGACCATGTCTTTGTATTTGGTATTGCAGACGCAGCTGAAGCCGAGAACCTTTTCGGATGGGCAGGTCGAAATGTAAGCGCGGCGAAGATGCTGCATCACGCTTGTGCTACTGACGCTGGGGATGCCACGAGCTGTGGCCAGCCGACGCGCAGGAACATCACGGGCTACGTTGATGATGTCTTGGAAATCTGACGCGAAAGCATTTCTTGTCCCGGTCTGCCTTAGAGCCCTAATCAAACCCTCGGTGCTGTTGTAAGCCAACTGAGCAACGGCAGCACCAAAAAGATAAATAAAATATTTCATACTCAGCTTTTTCCTTTTGCGGCCTTCTTATACCCCCCTGTTTATGATTGAATTCCACTGCCCTGTTTATTGCAGCAATTCCGCGGCCCTTGATAGTCAAGTTAAAATATTTTCAACCGTTCGGAGTTCACTGTTGATTGGTTACATTTAGTATTTACATGTTTTTCTGGAGAAAGGAGCGCTGGTTTCCGATCTCGACTTGGCCTATTTAACATTGCTTAGTTAAGAATCAACTGCCTACTTGCCATCCTCCGATGATCCCAATTACGTATATCCCGCCTTGGATAGTCCACATTTGGCAATAAACCTCACACAAGTGAAAGCATATAAATACCCTTTCCCTCCTGGGGCTATTCCTAAATATTTTCTTGATCCGCCCCATGACATCCCATAGCTCTGATATTATCTTACTCGCAGCCCTTTAACGCTTCGTCATCAGTACTAAAATTCACTTTGCTTCATGTTGTCCATTCTTATATAAATCAGTAGCTTATTTTATCTCAGACTCGTTATACTCATTCCTTTTGAGTTGACCTAATAAACATTTACCATAACGTTTCGGACCTACCACCGCACGTTGTCGCTAAATCTGATCACCATATTCTTTTCCTGTTATTTCTTTGTCAAGCCTGCCAATAAAAGTTTCCATTGAACCCCGAGTAAATAAACAATGATGTCACATAACTTTTGGCTCTTTTGTGAAGACGTCTTTTTAATTGAGCTTTTGCTATAAAACCTTTTATAACATCCATATCTCGTCCCAATTTCAACTCAGCGGTTCAACAAGCTTGCCCTAGCCGCTGATTTTCTCCCCAGAATACTACTATATATAAATCCATGCCTTCCACTATTTCTCCTGTTGGAGAATAACCTCTAAATCAATATATCCGTCTTATGACCTGTTGAGATAAACGAAATCTTTTCAGTCTAAAATCAACTCAGCTCAGAAAAAATTAAATATCAATGAATTTGTATCAAAAAATAATTTTGGGTTCACTCCTATTTCGTCAGAGCTGAGTTCATTTCACTTTACACTGAAAAGATTTCGTTTATCTCAACAGGTCATAAGACGGATGTATTGAACCCACCAATAACAGCACCTCTCAACCTGAACCAGCCCCTCAATAGGAACCCATAAGCTCCCTAAGTTAATTTTTAATATACAATTGCCTAAATAAGTACTTTGTGATTATCAATCTGGTATAAAGGGCTACCAAGCTCACAAAGATCATTGTTTTCTCATTGTAGTCTAACCTTAACCCTCTCCTCCTCCTTTAATCATACTTTTATATGCTACATTTAAGGCTTTTATATATAATTAAACAATTGACCTACATTAAAAAAGCACCTCAAGATAGCCTCAACCACATCCATAAAAAATAAGAATCAAGGTCTTCAGCCTCCTTTGGGCATGCTGTCACGGCCATAGTTTTCCCAGGTGTGGCTCAGCCAAAGCGCCACCACCCGGGAAAACCCAGCCCAAAGCCCCATCTGCTTGCAGCAATTGTAGATTTAAATCTAACAATTGATTGCAAGTGAGTGGTGGCACAAGAAATTGGGTCCAAGTGGGGCGCAGATGCCCCACACCCATTTTTCCTTTCCTTGACCTGCTGGTCAACAAATCCTGACCTCAAATTAGGTCAGGTAACAGCTTACAGAACCATCATTGGTGGTATCTGTAAGCTGTCCAAAAATTGCATACAAGGAGGCCACCTCATCAAGATGTACCCAAAGGCTTTAAGTAACAATTGTCCCCATCAAACTACCTTAGTAGTTTGATATTTTACTCTCAATAAATATCTTGCCTCAATGATTCACTTATTTCAATATTTTTCAATCATATTTGTAATAACCAGACTGTTAGATTCTGCTTTCTCACCTCTGAAATTTCCTGGTAATCTTCCACCTCCTGTTGAAATGATTCCTGAAACCCGCAAAATTGAATGTGAGCCTATCTATGCTGCTGATTCCTTGACGCTGAGCCAAATTAAGGTCTTCCTATGTACCTGTGCATAATTTTCTGCTGCACATTTCCTTATTCATTATTCAAGGGTGATTGCTTCCAAGTAAACATGCACTGTCTCCTCCTCATTGGTAATGTCATCCTAATTTGGGTGTACATTCCCCATTTGATTGATTATGACAAGCTCCCTCTCTACTTTACCCTGGCATATGCCACCTTCAATGAAAAGCCCATCCCAGCTGAGTGATCAAACCTCTATCCTTGCAAAAAGACTTTGTAAGCACCCCTTCCTCTCATCAGAAAGGGTAATTCTGCCAGATCCCCTTCAACTCCTTATAAGCCTGTGGCCAGATCCCTTGCTGGACGCTCTTAGGGTGCCCAAACATGCAAGTCACACAATATAAAGATCAATACCCCCCAATCCTCTTACCAGCGCTACATTCACAAGGCTAGCTATCCTAGCTACCAAACCAGTAGACACCATGTTTATATCAACTTTAAGAGCTGTAGTTAAACTTGGATCTGTTCCATCCCCACTGGTAAATTATTCTCACCCAAGGTCACCAATGGTATACCACCCCAAATCTCAGGAGGTTGAGTGAACAGGTCAACCCTAAAGGGTATATTCAAACCTTCCAGGTATTCATAACAGCCCACCTAGTCACATCAGATCTTTTCAGGGCCCACCCCAACATCAGGAACACCCCAGCAATTATGGGGGGCTATAGGCATGGGCTGCCCTGGAAGGGGGAGCTCCAAGGGTTGAACAGCAGGCTGCGCTATTCCAAGAAAGGGATGTTGAGACAATAAACAGGTCCCCAGCTGCTTTAACAGCCCTGGACCAAATTGAAAGGAGTGGCTTGCTGATTTCAAACCTCTAGGGCTATAAAAGAATGCTATTATTAAGATGAAAAATGAGCAAAGCATTTGGAGGGGGAGATCCAAAAGGGAAGCAGATAGGGAGGACCAATAAAAAAGTGTGCCAAGGGATTGCCCAGGAACCAGCAACCAGCTGGAACTGCATAGAGGGCATGTTGCCTACAACCAGAGCCAGCTGGCCTAGGTAACCTGACATATGAAGTATGCAATCTCTTTATTTGATTTTCACCTGGGACAATAAGCCATCTAGAAGCACGCTTCTAGAGCAGCATGGGAGACATTTTGAGGGAGCCTAGGATGGGGAGGAGCCTTCAAATGTTTTATTTGCTGGCCAGAATACTTTCAGCAGTTGATTGTCCCATATCAGAATTCAGCATGATGCCACCATAATCCAGAAACCTTCAGTCCCCAGCAGGTTGAGTGGTACTGTTACCAAAGGGCATGTAACAAGTGATCAGTTTATGAGATTAATTGGCAACATGGTAGGGGGATCCAAGATTCTGAGTAGTATCTTAGCAACCCCTGCTTCAACCCATTTTTAATAGCAATCTTTTATCTGTCCAACATAGCCAGGGGCTTAGCAGAAGTCATCTGTTGGTTCCTGGTCATTTGAGGAGCGCTTCTCCACTTTTCAGTATGTCAAAACAGCAGGCTCAACCTGCCAGCAAGGCTCCAACCAAGCGGGTTTGTGATCTGCAATCCAATTATCCATTCACTCAAAGCCAGACTAGGAAGTCAACTCAAATTTCCAAATCCAACAACATGAAAAGATGATGATCCCTTATGGTGGATACCTTGTTTTGGCGCTTGACTCATTACCAGGATCAAGCCATCCCCTTCACCATCCAGCTGTGTGATCAACACAATCATGTTCCTGTTATCCTTGATTCATATTGACTATATAATCACTATCTCTCAATAAAGATTATTATCTAGCTTCTAAATATTTTCCCCTTATAACTCTGCTAAAACAGCACAGTTACTACATTGGTAGCAGAAGTAGGTTTTCCATCCTACCTTATCTTGAAAAATTCCACCTGTTGCCCATACTTGCTGTGGCTAACAAATCCTTGAAAGAATTATGTCTGGCCTTTTGCTGGACTATATCCCATACACCCCTGGTACCAAGATATCTGATGGCTTTGTCCTGTACCAGAACACAGTGATTCAACTACCTGCCTTAAACACCATGTCTGCACAAGGGTTCTTCTAGACGGCTGCCACTATTCCGCAACCAACCAACAAAAACACCATGCCTGCCTACATAGCCCAAAGAGGCAACCACCAGAATTAACTCATTCCGCAAGTCAACTCACTGAATGTTGAAAATTTGTTGACATTCAGTAAGTTGACATTATGTTAGTATTTATCCACCGGAATTGGGCATTTCCAAAACTAAGCTAATTTTTCATAGTGAATTATTAAGTCAGAATTGCAAAATTAAAAAGGAACATACATAATGTCAGCACCATTTAAACAAAGGCTTAATTTTAAGCAAAAAAATCAATAAAATTTACTATGAAAATGTAAGTTTTTTTGTACTTTTACATTAAGGTCAACTACAGTAAGTAATATCTGGATGTAAACCCCAAATAAAAATCCATAAATTTCTTAATAAAATACACAATATTCTAAAAATAACTATTTTTTATATTTTATACTACTTTTTATTAAATATATATTAAGATAAGCATTGAACAAAGACTTATGCCAACTTTCAGAGTGTTATTTGTATTATTTAGATATTTACTGTTATTTTAAACTCACTGGATAAACTATAGCTTATTTCCAGAAGTCCACTTAAGCCAAAACGCATATGTTAAAACTAGAAATTATATATGTATTTTTAAATTTGACTTTGTGTCGAATTGACGTTTCACCTAAATTACAACAAAGGGGTTTGGCTAAGCAAACAAAGTGACATAATTTAAGCAAGATTTAATAGGAGAGTTACTATAAAAGAACACTGACTGCTTGAATGTTGACACCTTCACTGGTTTTTTAGTAAAACACTGCCGCTTAACAAAAAGCACACATACAATGGTATGATAATTCAGGCCAAAGTACCCAGGGCTGTACTTTAGACTTTCCTCTACAATCCCTATTATTTAGTTTTCATAAGTTACATATGAAAATCTTTAAATTTTTAAATTTAAAAATAATCAATTTTGGCCTTAAAAAACCAACTCCAGAAAATATTAACCAAGCTTTATAAGTGATTTACATAATGTTTTTCTACTTTAATGCTGACTTTCAGTATGTCAACATCAAAATTAAAGCGTTTTTTATGCTGAAAAACTAAATTAAATATTTTTGACTATTGTGACTACCAGAATGTCAACTTTTTATTTAAACATGGTTTTTTCTATTCTTTACTAATAAACTAGCTCAAAAATTACTTTCCATACTTCTATAAATAAATTAATTCATAATAAAAAATAAAAAAGTGATTGTTATTTAATTTTATTCATGTTTCACATGATTATTCTTACTTTATGAACTATAATCTAATTATTGTTGGACAAATCTTCCAAGAAGCCACAAAAGAACCCCAAGTCAACCAAAAAAGTGCCCAAAGCCGCTGGAAAGGCCCAAAGTCCCTACCCCAACAAAAAACCAGCCAAAGAGCCCTCAAAGAAACAGAAGGCAAAGGAGAAGACCCCAGACCCTGAAAGCAAAGAGCCCTCCCCTGCCCCCTCCTCTTCTCCAAGCTGGTATCAATCAGAAGGAGATGAGGTTCCACTAAACAAGCAAGAAAGAAAGAAGATACCCAAGAGTCCAGAACCCCAGTCAAGCCCAGATGAATCAAGCTCAAAGGAATCAAGCCCCAAGGAATCAAGCTCATCCCAGTCCAAGAAGCGCAAGAATCTAACTCCAGATAATTCCCCTCCACCACCCAACAAATCTGAACCTCCATCCTCCTCATCAAGCATCAATAAAGAAGATCCTGATGATTATCTGTCTGACTATCATCAAGCACCAATTGGCCCCTGGGATCCCCTAAAGGTTCACAATAAATGTAATGTCAAAGGAGAGTTTAAGCTTCCAAAGAAGTTCCCTTGGGTTTTCCCTCTAATGTCTGTCAAAGGAGGTGTAAGTTTGGTCTGTGATGGCTATGTTTTCAATTGCAACAATCAAAAGAGAGCAGGAAGAAGAAAGTATTATGTATGTGAAGATAGAAGCTGCGCTGCCAGGATCAATACAGAAGGATGGAATAAAGTCACTAGTTAAAAGGAGAGCACACATGCAATGCTCCAATCAATCTTATCAAAAAGCTTCTAAAGTGGTACCTCTACCAAATTATCCCAGTCTCCAAAGATGTCAAGGCTTCTGATCTGGCAGTTAAGGCCACCACTCACCTAAGTAATGGGAACCTGAAGCTCATCACTGACTGCAACCAGTTAGTGAAGTACATATGTGACAAACGCCGTGATCTATTCCCCCATAAGAAATCTGCCATGGTCCAAGGAGATTTAGTCTTGACAGAGGAGTTAAAGATGTTCAATAGTTATGAGGTTTTCCTTTTACATGATGATGGGCCTACAGCAGAGGCAAGAACTATATGCTATGCTACACAACAGAACCTGGAGCAGTTAAGAGATTCAGAGACTTGGTTATGTGACGGTACCTTTGCAGTATGCCCCCACCTTTTTTACCTACTATGGGTTGCACATTCCCTTATTGGAGGCAAGGTGCTCCCATTTGCCTACTTTCTGCTTCCTGGGGCAACAGAAGAGATCTACACAAAGGCCTTTAAAATCCTTCAGGAGGGCCTCAAAACCCTACCCAGTAATAGAAAGAGTCCTCCTGGCCATAACACTAGAGCCAATCCAGATGATGATGAAAAGGATGAAGCCACTCTTGCTGCAGAACAAAAAGCTCAAGATAAAGCACTTGGACCCTCAACTATAATCATGGACTATGAAACTGCCCAGTATAACACTTTTGTAAATACCTTTGATGGAGAGGTCCAGGGGTGTTTTTTCCATTATTGACAGGCTGTCAACAGGCAACTAAAGGGTCTACCTGAGCTCAGCGAGCTCCACCGTCTAGATACATCAGGAAAGTGCAAGTTCTTAATTCAGCAGTTTGTAGTACTAGCCTTTGTAAAGCCAGAGCATAATAGACAAGCCTCTGACCTCCTATGCAAGGATCCATATGCCAAGAAACATGATGGTGCCTTCTACCCTTTCATTGAATATTATGAACCACAGTGGATTGGACGTAAGGTCACTAAGCGCTGGAGCAAGCCCAGAGCCAAAGCCAACTGGAACTGCTACCAGGCAGTTCTTAAGAATGAGATAAAAACTACTTCATCTCTGGAGGGCTGGCATAAGCATATCAAGTCCTCCTTTGGAATCAAGCCCAGATACAACACCTTCTATGAGCACCTCAAAGTTCAACAGGGAAAGACTGTTGCATCCATCAGAGATATTGAGAACTGCCCATCCAAGAAGTAGAGAACCACCAAAGATAAACAGTATCAAGAGAAGATCAAGGACATTGTCAAGGCCAAATATAAGCTTTCAGAGATTGGGGAATACATCAAGAAGATTACCACAGTTCTTAATGACAGCCAGGTGATCACAGTCTAGCTTTCAATTAAATTTATTGAGTATTACCTAATTTTTTATATAGTTCTTATATATAAGTATAATATTTTTAAATAAATAGTTATTCTAAATAACTCATTAAGAATTTATGGTACTTTTTTTTATAAAATTATTGATTTTCTATTGATAGTTTGATGCTTTAGACTGTATTGCATGACCTATATTGATATTTTACTAGTAAATTATATGTTTTTTGTAGTTTTCAATATAGAAAAAACTTTATATTACTGTTTCTGATTGTTATATTTTGCTAGAATATGTAACATTATATGTAGTATCTTTTTGTGTATTGTTTTTTTGTTTTCATGAGTGGGAAAAATATATTATTGTAAAAATAGCTAATTTCATTGTAAAATAAAATAAAAGTGTATTTTTATGATCTTTTTTAATTTTCATGTATAATTTTTTATGACTTTTTAAAATCTATGTTGTCACATTACTCTAAAAAATATCTTGAAGCTTAATTTTTATTAAGTAAAATGTTCAGGAAACAGGTTTCTGCTTATTAAAAAAGTGTTGACATTTAGTAGTCTGCATGAGTTAATACTTAATTATGACTTTTCAATGCTGTCAACATTAAAGTATTTTTTATTCTGATTATTAACATATAGTAAGTTGACTTGCAGAATGAGTTAATTCTGGCAGTTGCCCCCAAAGACTACAAAGCGCTGCCTTGGAACCTTTTGCCGGGGCCAACAACAAAAACGCTGCCGCATGGATCCAGTCTGCCCAGAGAAAGCTGGCCCAGATGGAATGCCTGCAGTAATTTTGGATTGCAGAAATCTCCATCCAACTGAACCACAATGCTGAAACCTGGTTCAACAAGTGTCACAAAAAACACACCAAGAAGGACTGGGATACCTTCAAACAAGACTCTTGGCAAGGTTTGTGTTTAAGGACACAGCACTCATGATCATACACCAAGTAAAGAACCTAACCCAGATAGCACTGTGAAGGAACTCACCCGCACCTACAAGGAACTCTGAATTTGCGCACTCTCTGACATGGCGTTTGACACCCCAGCCACATACCTCATGTACTATGACGCCCTCAAGTTGCATGTAATGAGGCACATGAACTTGGGCCAGGTGACCAACCTGCAAAGCCTGTATTGCAAGGCGGAGAAAGCAGAGCAAACATCCAAAGCCCTTCATAAGGCACAAACTAGAAAACAAGAAAGACCCAAAGATTCTCACACAGACAGGCGTTCCACTCAACCACCCCCTGGGAGCAACAGCAGCAACGCAAACCATAAATTTGCAGGCTCCAATGGACACAGAAACGGGAATAATGGCCAATCAAACTGTACTCATTTCCGTACCACTACCACGCAAGGCAAACAAGACAGGGAAAAGCCCAGGGAGAGCATTAAGCAAGCCAAGCTCTCCCCAAACAACTCCTGAATCACCCAATGATGAGTAATGACCCAAGGACTGAACCAATGTCCAATGATCCAAGTACCCTCAGATGACCTGGTGATTTACACCACCACCAGACACCCCAATAAACTGATGTCTTATCATTTCTGCTTTTGCAGTTACACAGGCTTGGCACTCCTAGACTTGGGCGCGGATCAAACCCTAGTCAATAGCAGCTTTGCGGACAAATTCAAGCTAGCCACTAATACTTTGCGGATTAAAAATGTGGTTTTAGCTGATGAACATCACATTGCCGTAACAAGGAAAGCCGCCCCATCTCTGTCATGCTTGAGAAACTGCACTCTATCATCCAAGGCCCTGTGTTGCAGATCCTGAATAAATTAGACATGCAGCTGTGCACTTAGGGATCAAGCAATAAAACAATTATGTGATTGCTTCCTCTCAAGATGGGTTTAATAAGGTTAACTACATTTAAAACGCCCATAAAACAGGTGTTCAAATGATCTATTGAATGTGCTTAAGACACAGGCTTTACTTCCAGGGTTAATTATAGAAACAACACAAATAGAGACACATACCTCCATAAGGAAAGCCACGCAAAACAGGTTGTTCTATAGTGCGGGACTTTCTAATGTGCCTGTCCACTCTCCTCCATTAGGAAAGTTCTTCTGTCTGTGCCTCCTTTCCCCTGGTGTAAATTCCCCTGCCTTATACTATATAAGCATCTCACTATCAAATAAAGCACTAGTTTTGTCATAATATCCTATATTCTTCTGTCCTATCTAAAGGCTGCCACTATACCATCAACAGGTATAGTATTAAGAAATAGGTTCCTGACTAAATTTTTGTAGAAATTATCTCCCTTTAATGCTACAAATACAACATTGGTGCTCATGTCTTTCCACACCAACAGCCCCCACCCCGCGGTTCTTTCAATGAGGAGGGAGGAATGTCCCTGGCTGAGCATTCTGCCACTGCTCCCTCCTATCACCAGGCAATGGCCTTCACTGCTGCCAATGCCCATGCTGGAGAAAGAACAGTTGCTCTCTATGGCCTTCCCCCTTAGCCACTTCATGCCAGAACATCAGCGTCTCAAGCCATTGTTTTTGGTCAACCCTTGATTCTGCAAGCCCCTGCCCCTTTGGAGATAAACGCCAACTCCTCTCCTTATGAGGACGCCATCAGTATTACCATCCAAGCCATGGACTCTGGTGCTGCTGGCAATGGTTCTTGCTCTGAACACCTGGCTATTCAGCAAACTTCTGCTGATAACTCCCTGGTTTGCTTTCAGAATCTCTCCCAGGTCAACCCTGATCAACTTCATTGTGACCTCTTCACTGTCAAACATATCAAGGACTATTTACAACAGTTCACTCACACTTCTTTATATCACAACCAAATGAACCTGGGCCACATCTAAAGCCTAGTGTACAGCCAAGGAATACTGGTATTCAACCAACAAATTTTCCTCCAGGTCCTTTACTCTGAGCTTGGAAATACTTTCACCACTGTGAATCAATACCTGGCCAAAGTTACCAACACCCAGAATACCATGCTGCAATGGATTGTCGCCATTGAGAGGGGAATAGCTAAACTAGTCCCAGTGTATGTAGTACAGACCCTCATCCATCAGGGTGTAGACACCAATTAGATTAGTGTGGTTACCATTCACGTGCTTGAGACTGGCCCTATAGTTTGAAGACTGAATCATGAGGTGGAAGTCCTAGCCCATTGCCTCACCACCATCCCCTTGTTCACCCCCACGTCTACTGCTACAGACAACTCCCCCTCTAGCTACCTTCTTGGCTGTGACATCCTTGAGCTCTTCAATCACTAAAAGAAGATGCAGACAGAACTGGTCCAGCAAAGCGCCAATCTTGCCTTCCTGTTTGATGGCTACCACACTGTGTCAGAGCTTCAGGGTCATCTCAAACTTTGAAAATCATATGACAAAGCAGATAGCCAGATCCAAGCCAGGAAGGATAAGGAAGTGATAGCCTTGCTTCAAGCTGAGCTTTCCACCCATGAAAGGCACATTACCTCTCTGGAAGATGACTTGGATATCACCCGTCAGGAGAACAAAGTCTATCAGGATGAGCTAGCCAAGCAGCAACTTCTTCTGGACTTTTTCCAGAGCTAATTGGATAAAATGGACAGTAAGATTATTGCTGCCAACTTACAGGCTATTTCCATCAACTCCCAGAGTCTCCACAGTCCACTAAGGTCCTCCAGCCCTGAGTTCTATCATAGCTACAGAAGTAATGATGGCCACACTCTTTTGGCTCCAAATTCTGTACAAGTATTAGAGCCTGTGTTGGAGTCTGAGGATGACGTCCTGGCTACTCCTGAAGCCTCTGGGGCTTCTCAGGACAGAGAAGGTGACCACAAAGCTCAGCAAGAGAAAAGCCATTGACATGCCTCTGAGGCTAGGTTTGCTGCTTCTACCCTCAACTGTTCCGTCTCACCTGCTTCCCAGTGAGGATCACTCCTGATCCCATCCAACATGGCTCCAACAACTTCAAGCCTGTTGTGATCCAAGGCGTGGCACAGAGTCACAACAGGAAATCCTAACCTTAGGATTAGATTTGTACTAATTCTTGGTTAGAATGGCAGGGAAGGCTATGCAATTACCTTATGGCCCTGAATGAATAATGTCTACTAGACATGGCTAGAGAGGCGCCAAATTACGTGGAGACACAAAGACAAAAATGGGAATAGAACTTAATTTTATTGGGTATAAATATTGGGAATATATAGTGGTTGGCAATACCACAAAACAATACCAGGACGGTAGGATCACTTGCCACAAGCATGAGTGCGGCAAGTGAGTTGCGCAGGATCAGGAAACTGAACAATTGTATTTCCCAATGCAGAATCAGCCTCATTTAAAAGGGAGAAAGCAAAAGAGAGATATTTGTCCTTGAAATAACTCAACAAAGGCAAAATCAAAACATGGTGAATGCTGGCATTCACAACATTGCCCCCCTCTAGATTGACCTTAGGGGGTGATACTTGCAGAGGAACTTAGCATGCACTCAAGCAAAAGATCAACCACTAGAGAGGAGCTTTACTGTATACTCTGATCCTTGCTTAAAGATCACTTCTAAGGGCCCAATACATAACAAGTCTAGCTTATGAGCTTGTCCTCCCACCATGTGTTGATAATACAGAACATGGTCTTCAATGGCAAACTCAGGTAGGGGTATCTCCCAGAATTGTCAGGGGAGAGCTCCAGCAGCTTAGTCTTATAGGCAGACGTGTAGGCAGTAGCCTGTATATTGATGATGAAGTTGACTAGATCTTTGATGTTCTCATCAGGGTTCATGGCCTTATTGGAGGAGAGTAGGGGGACCCCAGGAGCAACGGGGTAGTGGCTTCACAACCATACAGCATATCAAAAGGGGAATGCCCGGTGACACAATGTTTGCTAAGGCAATAGGCAAAGAAAGCATTGGGTAAGTATAGATCCCAGTTGGCAGCGTCAGAGTAAGTAAGCTTCCTCATGATAAAAACCAGAGTTGAGTTGGCGTGCTCAACTGACCCATTGGTGGAAGGATTATAGGGGGAAGAGAAAGACTGGTGAGACCCCAAGCCTTCAACAACAGAGGTCACTAACTTGGCATTGAAGTTAGTCTCATTATCAGACAACAACACCTGTGTGCAACCATGGCGGAAGAATACATCTTGCAGTAGAAAGGCAGCGGTAGTCTTGGCAGTGATGTCTTTAGTAGGGCAAGCTTTTACCCACTTGCTAAAATTATCAACTGCAATTAGGATAAAGCAGCAGCCAGAGCAGGAGCAAGGGAGAGGCCCTACAGCGTCAATACTAACAGTGTGAAAGGTGTGTTGAGGAGGGACTAGCTTGAACTCATGAGTGGCGGCTTTAGTACGTTGGAGCTGGCAATCATGGAAACTAGCAATAACATCTGGGATCAGCAAGCAAAGGTTTTCCCAGAAGTAATTCTTCTGGAGCAAGGCATGGGTCTTGGCAACTCCTCCGTGTCCCGTCTCCTTATGAGCTTGCAGCACCAACAAAAGGCAAAGACTAGGCCTTACATAGGGCAAGTAATGGTCTTGTACCTTCTTAAAAAGTTGATTGTCAAAAATTAGGGTGTCTTCAAATAGCTTATCAAGGGCAATTCAAACTTTCTCAGTCTTTCTTTCCCATGACAAAGAATATCCAATTAGTTCATACAACCGGTCAGCTTCAGCAGGGTGTAGAGCAAGGATGAGCATTCTGGACAGGCCATCCACATTCTGATGTTGAATCCCAGGGCATTGCAACACAGTGAAGTCATACCCTTGCAAACAGAGAGCCCATTTAGCTAGTTGTCCTTTGGGTTCCTTGAGTTGCTGTAGCCATTTGAGTGAAGCATGGTCAGTAACCACAGTGAAATGGGTGCTGTACATGTAATGGCAGAACTGCTTGACGGCATGCAGCACAGCAAGGCACTCCTTATCAGTCACACTGTAGTTCTTCTCATTTTTATTCAGGGCGCGGGAGGTATAAGCCACAGGGTAATCCACACCTTCATCATCCAATTGAGCCAAGATAGCTCCAAAAGCCAGGTCACTAGCATCAGTATATAGGATGAATTCCTTATCATAGTCAGGATATACTAGGATGAGAGCCTCTTTGAGTTTTTGTTTGAGAGTTTCAAAGGCTTGTTGTTGGCTGGCAGTCCATTCAAAAGGGACATTACGCAGCAGCTGGACCAAGGGTTTACTAGTGTCAGCAAAATCAGGGATAAATTGCCTATATTATCCCATCATACCCAGAAAGACTTGAACTTCTTGCAAGTTGGTGGGCAGAAGCATTTTGTCAATGGCTTCAACTTTCTTAGTCATGGGGCAGATTCCTGTCTGAGTCACCTCATGCCCTAAGAATTCAAGGCGTTCCTTGAAGAAGGCACACTTAGATGGCTTGAACTTAAGTCCAGCTTCCCAAATCTTTATGAACACCTCCTTGAGAAGGACCAAGTGATCAGTGAAGGTGGAGCTGAAGACAGTTATATCATCTAAGTACACTAACACACACAAGAGCTTCAGATCACAGAGAATGGAATCCATGGCTTGTTGGAAGGTAACTGGAGCATTGCAGAGTCCTTGTGGCATTTGGTGGGCTCAAACAATTCTTCTGAAGTGATGAGAGCAGCCTTCTGCTGTTTATCTTTGGGAGAGAGATCAACTTGCTAGTATCCAGAAGCTAGATCCATAGCAGAGAAGAACCTAGAGCCCCCAAGGCGGCAGAGAGCATTGTCAATGTGTGGTAACGGGTAGGAGTCCTTCTTGGTTAAGGAATTCAAGTGTTGGTAGTTCATCACAATATGATGGTCTACATCCTTCTTCTTCAGTATGAGCAAGAGAGAGGCCCATGAACTTTAGGAAGGGGCAAGCAGTCTATCATCTAAAAGTTGCTTAAGCTCTTTAGACAACTGAGCATCTTCTACTCAACTGCGGCGGTAGGATTTAGCACAAAAGGGGGAGCATCACCGGTATCAATCTGGTGAATGACACCCTTGGCTAACCCATAATCCGTGCTGTCTTTATAAAAGATATCCAAAAACTGATCCAGTAGGTCAAGCACCTCCTTCTGTTAAACTGGAGATAGTTGTGGAAAGTCTTGGGCGGTGAACAATGATAGGACTTGTGGCTCATCCTCAGGTAAGTTAAAGTCCTGGAACGTACCAAAGGGATTGAGAGATAGGACGTCAGGAGCATTCAATAGCTTGCCATAGCCAACAACCTGCCCTCTAGACACATGTATGGGGAGGGAAGTCAAGTTGGCAATTAGCAGTTGAACTGGGTCTTTATGGGAGACATCCAAAATCCCTGGACAGAGATAGGGTTCATTGCGCCCTAGCAAGGGAGGAGAGTATAACTCTAGAAATGTACATTTGGGCAGTTCATATGATATCTGAGAGTCTAGGATATCTTGAGATCCAGAGGGAATGGTTAAAGCAGAAGTGGCCAAGAGGGGAACCCCTTTGGATGCAGGACATGCCATAGGAGGGCACTTCATGTTGGAGAAATGGGTTTGGTATTTTAAAGTGAAAACACCAGTGGGATATTTCAAGGCACATCTCTTGAGGCAAACCCCAGGAAATTTAACAGGCTCTTTGAAGATCAAAGGGACTTCATATCCCAAGATAGAGATGTAACTGTCCTTTAAGTTGATAATCCCATTATATTCCCTAAGGAATTGAGTATCAACTAGGAGATTGTAACTCTCATTCTCCAAGATAATGGCAGGCACAGCCAATAGCAGTTTGCCAAATTGCATGGGCAGAGCAGAATAAGCTCATATAGCGCAAGTCATGGACAGCCCAGCTGTGCCATACAATTGATGATAGTTAAGGTCAGGGGTGAGTTTGAGTTTCTTGACCAGCTTTGAGGAGACAACATTAACTGGAGACCCTGTGTCTAAGACAGCCTTAATTTTCACCTTTTGGATGAATATTTCAACACAAGTGATGGTGTAACCAAAGGGAGGGAGGACAGTCAGAATATCTTGAGCTTCTGTTAGTTCTTTTTACCACTTTTCAATCATGCATCTAAGACCTGGGAACTCCTTATATACTGTTTGGAGAGAGAGCAAGATAGAGAAATTTTTGAACACAGCGTCAGCAACGTCAGCAGCTTCTTTAGAAGACTTGATAAGCACAGGAGATCTATTGGCCTGGGTGAGGTCAGGGCAAGAGACAACCTCCTTGGCTTCAGGGAGAGGCTTTTTGGTTGTAGTAGTTTTCCCAGAACGTAGCTTATAAGGGACTGCAATAGTTTCAGGGACAGCCAGGATAGAATACCCATAGGCATCAGGATCTTCTAAATCGGAATTGTCCATTTCAGAGTCATCAGATATGTTGTGGAATAGCAACAGGATGGGAGGAGCCTCATTGTCAGCAGGCTCAGAGTCAGCAATGGAAGGGGGAACTGGAGGAGACAGGGAAGAATTGTCAACCAAGAGTGTCTCTGCCTCTAGGTTGATTGTTCTTTTCCCGCCTGTTCCTTGGGATCAGCTCATTCAACTTGAGGGTTAGTACATACCTGGTAATGGTGGCCTATTTTCCCACAGTTAGGCAACCCTGGCGTCAAGGAGGATTCTGCAGGTTCATGGTAAGGATACATGGCCCACATGAAGACAAACCAGAGGTAGAAGCAGTACAGTTCTCCTGTACAACTGCTCCAGAATGGGTAAGGTGCATATCCTACAACAGTGTCTTTATGCTCTTCATGGAAGAAAGCATGGCTTTATGGGCCTTGAAGTTGTTGTAACTGTGCTGTTTTTAGCAGAGTTACAAGGGAAAAAATATTTAGAAGCTAGATAATAATCTTTATTGTGAGTTAATGATTATATAGTCAATGTGAATCAATGAGTAACAGGAACATGATTGTTGATCACACAGTTGGATGAAAGAAGGGGGTGGCTTGATCCTGGTAATGAGTCAAGCGCCAAAACAAGGTATCCACCATAAAGGATCATCATCTGTTCATGTTGTTGGATTTGGAAATTTTAGTTGATTTCCTAGTCTGGCTTCAAGTGACTGGGTAATTGGATTGCAGGTCACAAACCTGATTGGTTGGAACCTTGCTGGTGGGTCAAGCCTGTGGTTTTGACACCCCCAACTGAAGGTTGGCCTCCTCTGGGGGCAGGTTGTCAGGGAGGTTGTAAGAGCCTGGGCGCCGTAGTGGACTAATTATTGTTCTGTGGCGGGCAGGGCGGTTTATCATTGTTTTTGTCTTGCTTTACAGGGTTGTAGGCAATCATGGTGTAGGGTCTTGTCTTGCTTTTGTTTTCCAAGCCCTTACACAAGGTAAGTGTTATTGTTGTTTACCTTTAGAATGATTGCTGGGCCCACTTTCTTAGGTTGTAGCTTGCTCCTGTCATCATTCATGACCCAAACTTTGTCCCCAACTTCATGTCTCTTGCAGATGGGGACAAAGGTTTTTTGTAGACATCCATTCTCCTTCACTGTTTGTTTGCTGTTAGCCTTTACAGTGTGAGGGTCTGAGAATGGGGGAACTTCACTTGGAATTTCCAGTTTAGGTCCTGTCAATGCTTGAATGATATTTGGCTGTGTGCATATACCAATTCAAACAGGCTTTTCTGGTGGATCTGTTCACGCGGGTTTGACACACAGGTAATGCAGTTGGTAGCTGCTTATACCAATCTTCAGGTCTCCTGGCAGTGAGTTTGGCTAAGGCTTGCACAAGGCTACCAGTAAGCTGCTCTACACGTCCATTGGCCTGTGGGCGGTATTGTTTTGTTACAGTGTGCTTGACCCCATTTTTTGCGAGGTATACATTAGTTGTTTTGGAGGTTAATTCTTTCCCTCCATTGGTTATCAGGAGTTCTGGCTTTCCAAACTTGCTGATTATCTCTTTGCCAATAAATTGTTGTACATCATTGCCAGCGTGTGCCTTTACTGCTTGGAATACTGACATCTTGTAGCAAAGTCAATGGCAGTGATAATGTACATCTTGTCATTGTGTTTTCCTGGCATGGGGCCAACAATGTCAAGAGCCCATATTTTGAAAGGTAGTTGTGTGCGGATTGGAAGTACTGACTTTGGAGGGGTTTTGCTTTTGGCAAATTTTTTGCATACCTTGCATTGGTCTAGAACTTCTTGAACATTGCAATATAAGGTTGGCCACTAGGCCTTATGATTAAGGAACTCATATAGGCTTTGGATCTTGGTATGTCCAAGGTCTCTGTGATAGCGTGGGATGGTTTCTACTTGCTGATGTGTGGGGATGTAGGGAATGGTTGTGCCAACAGATATTTTTCTATATAGGGTCCCATATACGTCAGAAAATAGTTGCTCATTTTTGATGACTGTTTCCTTTGTTATGCTGGTTGTGCCAAGGGGGGAAATATTTGTCCTTTGTTTGTAGTACTAAGAGAGGCCAGTCTGGGTTGAGCCCATTTTCTCCTCTTGAAGCACAGACATACAGGCAGGACAGGCCGTCTGCCATGGCAAGCTTGGCCCCAGGTTTGTACTGGATGAGCATGTTAAATCTCTCCAATAGCTCCATCCAGCGGGCTTGGCGGTGCAACAGATTTGCTTGAGTTTTGAAATAGATGAGCAACTTGTGATCAGTTAATGCTGTGAATTCTTCCTGCTGTTCCAGGTAACAGCGCCATTTGACTAGAAAGTGCACAATAGCCAACAGTTCTCTGTTGTTAATAGGGTATTGTCACTCACCATCTGTCAATTTTTGCAATTCATAAGCTACAGGCAGGAAGTTACTGTCATTATTTTTGATTTGTAGTACTCCCCCAATGGATGCATCTGAGGCGTCAATTTCCATTTGGTATTCCCTGTCACATTTGGGGTATTGCAGGATGGAAGCTGTTATGAGTTTCTCCTTGAGGCGTCTAAAAAAGAGGTCATGTTGGGGGGTCCACACAAACTTGGACTTGGTGCCTGTTATGGCGGATAAGGGGGCAGTCAAAATGCCACAGTCAGGTATTAAGCGGTGTACATAGGCCACCATCCCCAAGAAAGTGCAGAGTTCCAACTTATTCTTGGGTGGTGGAATCTTGCAGATGGCCTGTATCTTTTGACTGTTGATTTTGATGCTGTACTTTGTGACTATGTGTCCCAGGCAGGTTAGTTGCTTGCAGAAGAACTGGCACTTGAAGGGATTGACCAACAGTTTGTGTTGTGCCAAGGTAGCAAAGACTACCTCAAGGTGTTTGTGGTGTTGTTTCATCAAGGGGCTGTAGACAATAATGTTGTCCAGGTACACTAGGGTGTGCTTGCCTATGTGGGGTGCAAATAATTTGTTTGTGAAGGTTACAAAGGTGAACAGGGCATTTTTCATGCCAAAGTTGAGCACCACACATTTGTAGGAGCCACATTTAGTGCAGAAGGCTGTTTTGGGGATGTCTTCCTCCTTGATGCAAATCTGGTTGTAGCCTGCTGTCAGATTGATCTTGGAGAAGACTGTGGCTCCTCCTAAGGCATTGAAGAGTTTATTAATCAGTTGTAGTGGGTAACAATTATTGATGGTAACTTTTTTTAGGGCTTGGTAGTCTGTGACTAGATGTAAGGTACCATCCTTCTTAGCCAAAAAGAATACAGCAGCCCCAAAGAGAGACGTGAGGGGCAGATAAGTCCAATTTCCAATGCCTCTGTGAGGTAGGAGCGTAAGGCATCATCTTCATTTGGGGTCAGCCTGTAGACAGGGCGGCTTGGGTACAGCCCCCTTAAGCTGGATGGAGTGCTGAATGTGCTTCTCAGGGGGCAGCCTGGGCAGCGCTTCCTTGAAGATTTCTGGATAGCAGGTCACAATTTTGCGGCCCTGAGGTGTGGAGGTATCCTGGTGATCTTTGAAATGTATGATCTTGTACTGTCAGGAATCCCAGTCAATTGCCTTCAGGTTTTCCTTCTTGTCCAGGGTCTCTGTGATGCGTAAAAAGACGTGGTCACATAGGAGTTGGCCCACAGAGTCAGGGTAGATCTGGTGGTTGACGCCTTCATGCTTGATGGTCAACACTGAGATTGCTCAGTCTAGTCCCAGCACAATGTCAAACTTTGGGAAGTCAATGACAGGACCTTGGATGGTGGAATGAAGGTTCTCAAGCATGACAGAGAAGGGGGCAGTTTCTTTTGTCACGGCAATGTGGTGTTTGTCAGCCAGTACCACATTTTTAATCTGCAAGGATTATTGGCCAGCTTGAACTTATCCACAAAGCTACTGTTGACCACGGTTCAATCTGCGCCCAAATCCAGGAGTGCTGAGCCTGTATAACTGCAAATGTGGAAATGATAGGACATCAGTTTATTGGGATTTCTGGCAATGGTGTATAGTACCAGGTCCTCCAAGGGCACTTGGATCATTGGGCATTGGTCCACGTCCTTGGGTTGGTACTCATCATTGGGAGAGTCAGGAGTTGCGTGGGGAGAGCTTGGCTTGCTTAGTACTCTTCCTGGGCTTTTCCCTTGTCTTAATTGCCTTGCGTGGCAGTGACACGGAAATGGGTACAGGTTGACTGGCCATTGTTTCCATTTCCATGTCCATTCACACCCGTGGGTTTGTGGTTGGCGTCATTCCTGTTGCCTCCAGGGGGTGGTCAAGTTGAGTGGCTTCCTGGCTGGGAATCCTTGGGTCTCGCTTGTTTCCCAGTTTGTGCCTTATGAAGTGTGTTGAAGGTTTGTTCTGCTTTCTCCGCTTCACAGTACAAGCTTTGTAGGTTGGTCACTTGAACCAGGTTCATGTGTCTCATTACATGCAACTTAAGGGCGTTGTAGTACATGAGGTGTGTGGCTGGGGTGTCAAAGGCCATGTTGGATGGTGCACAAAGACAGAGTTCCTTGTAGGCGCGGGTGAGTTCCTTCAAGGTGCCTGTCTGGGTCAGGTTCTTTACTTGGCGTATGATCATGAGCGCTGTGTCTTTAAGCACAAATCTTGCCAGGAAGTCTTGCTTAAAGGTATCCAAGTTCTTGTTGGTGTGCTCCTTGTGCCACTTGTTGCACCAGGTGCCAGCATCATGGGTCAGGTGAATGGAAATTTCTGCAATCCAAAACCGCTGTGGGCCTTCCATCTGGGCCAGCTTGCTCTGGGCAAACTGGATCCATGCGGCAGCGTTGTTGTTGTTGGCCCCAGCAAAAGGTTCCAAGGCAGCGCTCTGTAGTCTTTGAGCTATGTAGGCGGGCATAATGGTTTTGTTGGCTGGTTGCTGCATTGAGGGGGAGTCTGAAAGAACCCTTGTGCAGACATGGCGTTGAAGGCAGGAAGTGGGATCATTGTGTTCTGGTACAGGACAAAGTCATCAGGTATCTCGGCATCAGGGGTGTATGGGGTCCAGTCAGGCAGGAGGCCAGGCATAATTCTGTCAAGGATTTTTTGGCCGCGGTGTGTGCGGGCAACAGGCAGAATTTTTCAAGATAAGGTAGGATGGGGAACCTACCTGTGCTACCAATGTTGTAACTGTGCTGTTTTTAGAAGAGTTACAAGTGGAAAAATTTGGAAGCTAGATAATAATTTTTATTGTGAGATAGTGATTATATAGTCAATATGAATCAAGGATAACAGGAACATGATTGTGTTGATCACACAGCTGGATGGTGAAGGGGATGGCTTGATCCTGGTAATGAGTCAAGCGCCAAAACAAGGTATCCACCATAAGGGATCATCATCTTTTCATGTTGTTGGATTTGGAAATTTGAGTTGACTTCCTAGTCTGGCTTTGAGTGAATGGATAATTGGATTGCAGATCACAAACCCGCTTGGTTGGAGCCTTGCTGGCAGGTTGAGCCTGCAGTTTTGACAAAGTGAAGACACAGGAGCTGATTAACCTTGAGGGCTTGAGCGCAAGCCATGTATGATTCATGTGTGGTCAACTGGAAACTTGTCATCAGTTGTTGTCCTTCCAGGTAGAATCCATCTGAAAATTCAGCTAGGGTCTCTTTTGGTTTGAAGGCAATGTGCATGAAGGTGTCCTTCTTTACCTCTAAACTAAGGTCACCACTAAATTTGTCAATCAGAAGTTGCTTAATATCTTCCCAGTTCTCAATGGTGGGCAGTTCTGGCACAACTACCTCTTTGCAGGTCAGGTGTAGACAGGTCAGAATGTGTTTCTTCTTGACTTCATCTGAGGCTCTTCTTGTGGCAGTTTCATAGATAGTTAGGAAAGCTGCAATAGTCAAGGTTTGGGGGTCAAAACTTGCTTAAAGGTAGGCTTGGAATGTTCTTCTGGAGTTGGGCCACCATTGTTGCTATCAAGTACATTTATGAGCAGGGAGAATTCTGCTTCTGACTTGGTGGGGGGCTTCCTGGCCCACAACTGGCAAACACTATCTTTGAGGGTAGTCAAGGTGTCAGCAGATCAGGTGCCTGTATTGTTAGCAAGGGCGGCCTGTTGCCCAGTAACATCCAGGCGCCAACCCTGAGTAGTTACTACCGCAGAAACCTCAGCCAGTCAAGAAGTAAGGGACAGGCCTACCAAAAGATAAGGGGCAAACCTGTCATTTACTGAATCAACCACCTCATTTAGTTCTTGTACGTCTTTATCAAGCTCAGAGTGATCTTGATTCAGGAGGACCACATTGGCTAGAGCTATCAAATCTCTACCATAATGAATGCAGGGGGCTCCTATTAAACCAAGGCAACAACCATTTTTGCCGACAACATCAGGTGGACTAATTACAGATGCCTACGCCTCACACAAAGTAACAACCTCTTGCTGTAATTCAGCAACCTGAGCTGTCAAGCAAGCACTTGAGGGTCAGGCTAAGGGACTTTGGGGGGCAATTCTGACTGCAGGCAGATGCTCTTAAATCTTGGATGGCATCCCAGAGCCTCTGTTCTCTATCTACTAACTCATCAGATGGAGGAGAAGGCAGGGCATCTGCTTTGGAGGCAGAAAGTCCATTTAATTGAGTCTGTAGTTTGGCAATGGTGGCGGCGGTAGTAACCCTTTCTTGATCAAAGTCCTTACCAAGTTTTCAGAGGCCCTTTGCGGCATGGACTGCTACTTGCTGTAATTGGTCAAAGGAATAAGCACTGAACTCATTAAGCTGTTGCACAAGTTGTTCAAAGTTGGTGAGATAGGCGTTTAAAGTAGAGTCTACTTGGGCACACCAAGGCTGTTTTAGTTGGTGGAACTCATGAAGGCGCTCTCTGACATACTTGGGGATAGATTGGCACATTCTTTTGATGGATGTGACCAAACAAAACTAGGAGGTGACAGAGTTGCGCTGATTTTTGGATACTAAGGAAAACAGGGAATGAATCCACAGCTGGTAGGCCACAAACTGATCCCAGTGGTGGGTGACGGTGGCTTGCAGCAACAAAATTTACTGAACATGAAGCCCTAAACCATTTGATGATGGGCTAAGGCAGGTTGTACAAAGGAGGGCAACAGATGTTCAGCAGAGTCAGCTGCTGAGAGGAGATGCTGGGGAAATTGTGGCGCTACAATCAATTTGTAGTATTCTGCCCAGTTGAGCTGAAGCTGGAGGCAAGGGATGGCCCCATCATGGGCTATCCCAAGGGCTACCGTCATGACTTGCTCCAAGTCAGGGGTACCCAAAGGGTAGGCCACTAGGCAGGGACCACTCCCAAGGTTCAGCACAGTAGGGACAATTGGCAGGTTGGTAATGTCTTCCTCAATAGGAGGACTGGTAATTTTAGGCAAAGTTGTCTCTTGTATAGATGGAGGCAAAGGTCCTGAAAACGTAGTTGCAAAGGGAGTAACCAAGGGGCTTACAGCCCCTGTAGTAAGCACCATTTTTTTGTGATCTGGGCGTGGCACAGAGTAACAACTGGAAATCCTAAACTTAGGATTGGATTTGTACTAAGTCTCAGTTAGAATAGCAAGGAAGGCTATGTAATTACCTTGTGGCCCTGAATGAATAATATCTACTAGACATGGCTAGAGAGGCGCCAAAGTACGTGGAGACACAAAGACAAAAATGGGAATAGAACTTAATTTTATTGGGTATAAAGATTGGGAATATAGAGTGGTTGATGATACCACAAAATACTATCAGGACGGTAGGATCACTTGCCACAAGCATGAGTGGGGCAAGTGAGTTGTGCAGGATCAGGAAACTGAACAATTGTATTTATCAATGCAGAATCAGCCTCATTTTGAAGGGAAAAAGCAAAAGAAAGAGATTTGTCCTTGAAATAACTCAACAAAGGCAAAATCAAAACATGGTGAATGGCGGCATTCACAACAAAGCCCTTCAATCTCCCCAAGTTTGACCACAAGAGTAATGTGGCCATGTTCTTATGCCTATACCAGAACTCCATGTATGGCGCTGACAATGCCATGAGGGATTCCACAATCATCAACTGTCTAGATACTGAGACTCAAACCATTATCTTGCCACGTCTCCCTGAGAATTGCTTGACTTTTGCCAACGTCTCCAGGGCCCTAACAGAAGAAATTGGTAGCCAAGAAGTCTTTCTTGGTTGCAAGATGGACTTTGATGACACCAAACTAAAGGTGGGGGAAACCCTAGAAGATTTCACTTCTAGGTTCTACTTTGAAGCTCAAACCCTGTTTTCTATGAGCACTATACAATTTATTGATGTGCAGTCAGCACTCCTCAATGCTGTATGTGTCAAACAAGAGCTATCCCTGGCTCTCAAGTTGGGCATTTACAACACTTGCACCGTACCAGATCTGATTTGCCTTCTATGCACCTACAATGAGGAGTTTAAGCCCCACTCCCTGAAGGCTGCCATCACCAGCAAGCTGAGTACAGACCCTGTGTGGCTGTGGAGATGCCCAAGCCTTCTGACAAGGTTGGACCCACCCCAGCCAACAATGATCTCTGTACTTGCTTCAAATGTAGTATGGCTGGCCACTTCTCTCAGGAATGTAAGAAACCTTGCCAAAAGGTCCACCATGTGGCATGGAAGACTCTAAAGAGGACTACAGTAAGGACGCTGATATTAAGGAGCACAATGAGGATCAGTCAAAAAAACTACTAAACAGCCAGGACAAGGAGAAATCCTTGGCTGCCTTTGTAGTTTTGACACCCTCATCTCCCTCCATATCAATGCCCCCAACAAACCTGCCAGAGGCCTGCTGCTTTAACTTCCTCTGAGGCAAACCCTAAGGACAAACCATTCTTGATTGACTTTAACTCCTAACCAATAAACAATGATGCAGAGTCTAGAGGAGTTCAAGAGGACCTCTTACATTGAGTCCTTACTGTCAACACTCAAACTATTTGACTACACTTTGACCTGAGGTGGTGATCCCCTAAATAGCTTGGAGAACAGTGTCCTTACCTTATGCCAAACAACTGGCTCAACTGGGTATTGAAGTCACTCATGAGGAGGACAGTGATGAATAACTGGCCAAGCTGCTTTGGGCAGTAAATGTCTTGGCATCTCTGGAATCCCTCAAGGAAGCAAGCCCAGCTGTAGGAGCTGCCATGGCTACTTTTCTGGAGAATTTTAAAGGACTGAGCGTGCACCAGGTCTCCAAGATTATGAAGATTCAAGAAGACTGCCAGTATTGTACCTATATAAACCTGGTGGTAAACAAAACCCACGTCCAATCCATACTGGATACAGGTGCTCCAGGGAACATCATCTCTTCCCGCCTGGTCAAAAAGCTGAAGTTAGCCCCTGACTTGGCTTACCACAAGAAGTTTGGCATGTCTGGGCCCCAGACCACTAAAGCAAAAGGGGACTACTCTTTTCTTCCTCTTTGCATTGGGAAACTAATACTCACAGATCCTGCCATAGTTCTGGAGAACAACAGCTATTATATTCTTATTGGGACTAGCTTCATGGTACAAAACAGCACTGTGACCAACCATGGAGACCATACATTTGGGATCTTAGGCCACTCCATCCCCATATTCTATCATGGAGACCGCCCTTCTGATCTACCCTTATGCTGTCTGCATTTTATCAACGTGAAGTACACAAATGAAGAATTGTCAGTGGCATATAAACTGCATAGTAAGAAGGTCAACATGCTATCTCTCTTGGTTGGAAAAGCCAAAGAAATTCCAATCTACGCCTCCTGTAATGTGACTATCCCACCTGGCTCTAAGGTGATCCACAATACAGGCCTCTTGCTGGCTCTACCTGCTGGTACTCATGAAGAAATCTTTGACATCCATAACTCCTCCAGACTAGAACCATGTGTTGCACCAGGCATCCTCATGTCAAGTGAGAAGTTAGTGCTCTTACTGTTGGTCAATATGAGTTGTGAAGCCATGGTTGTTTCCAAGCACCAACTTCTGGCTTACATACGCCTGGAAGAGCATGACAACCTGCAGGAGACCGCCCCATGCGGACTTCTATGAGCTGGGCCTACCCTGTGAACAACCACTGGTGCTAGCAGTCATAAGCTGCAACCCCCTATCTGGACTCTCTGAAGAGCAAAAGGATCAAGCCATGGATCTATTTGCTCAGTATAAGGATGTGTTTACCAAGGATGATTATGACCTGGGCAAGGCTGCAGATGTTACCCATCATATTGACACCTAAGGCAGCCCATCTATCTGCTCCAGACCCATACAGCGTAGTCAAGCCAATCATGCTGTAGCCAACAAAGAGCCCCAGAATCTATTGACATTTGACTTATTGGTCCCCAGTAAAAGCCCTTGGGCTTCCCCTCTCCTGATTGTCAAAAAGAAGGATGGTAGCAACCATGTGATGTTTGACTACCGCTGGCTGAATGCTGTTACCAAGAAGGATTCATATCCTTTCCCTTGCATTGACAATACTTTGGACCAACTGGGTGACGCCAAGTTCTTCAGTGCCATGGACCTTATCAGTGGGTACTGGCAGATTGACCTACCCCCTGCTGACCAAGAGAAATGTGCAATCATTAATGACCAAGGTTTATTCCAACCCACAAGGATGCCCCAAGGTCTGTCCAATGCCCCAGCTATCTTCCAACAGGCTATGGACGCGGTAATTGGTGACCTCAAACTCACCAGCGTCCTGATCTATCTGGATGACATTAATATGTTCTCCCAAACTTTTAATGATCATCTTCAGCACTTGGAAGAAGTCTTCCAGAGGTTACTTGCAGCTATTCTCAAGCTCAAGCCACGCAAGTGCAACTTCTTCAAGAAGCATCTGGAGCTCTTGGGATTCATCATTAGTCAAGATGGACTCTGGCCTGTACCTCTGAAGGTGGAAGCTATTGAGAAGATGCAGATCCCGGCCAATAAGCAGGACATACATGTCTTCCTGGGGATTATTGGGTACTACCACCGCTTCATCCCCAATTTTTTATCCCTGGTTGACCCTCTTTTTCAGCTCCTCTGAGCTGATAAGGAGTTCTTCTGGAGCCTAGCATGCCAATCTGCTTTCAATGCTCTCAAGGAAACACTGACTGAAGCCCTTGTGTTAGCCTACCCTGACTTTGCCAAGCCATTTGTGATTCATATGGATGCTAGCCTGACTGCAATTGGGGGTGTCCTCTCCCAAATGGACTCTGAACAACTTGAACACCTTGTTGGATACTGCTCATGTATGCTTAATGCTCACAAGAGGAACTACACTGTCACCAAACAAGAGTGTCTGGCTATGATATAATCCTACCAACAGTTCAGAGTCTATCTCCATGGGGTATATTTCAAGGTTGTAACAGACCATGCCTCCTTGCAATGGCTGAAGACCCTCAAGGGCCCCAAAGGTTGTCTGGCGGGTTGGGCCATTAAACTTCAGGCTTATGACTACAAAAACATTCATCAAGCCAGGGCAGCCCACCAGAATGATGACTGTCTCTCCTGCCTTCCCACTGTTGCCTTAGTATCCCCCATGGCTGACATTCTCTATGAAAAGCTTATGGAGGATCCTTCTTTGTGGGGGGAGGGGACAGTAGAGATACAAAGAGCTCTCAAGAAGTTAGCTGTTGATACAAAGGTCTCTAAGGGGCAACTCCTGAAGCTATGTGGAGACTCTTGGCTACCTTACATACGCCAATCCCTATGCATGGACTCAGTGGTGGCCGCTCATAAGACTACTGGTCATGGTGGTATACAGAAGGCATTAGCCCTGTTAAATCAGCACTGCTTCTGGGAAGAGTTTACACTGATGTAGTAGATATGCTGGCCACTTGTCATGAATGCAACATTGAGAGAACTAAGGTTGCCAAGTTCCAACACAGACTTGTACGCCCTGGGTTTGCCTGCCACACTGTAGCCATTAACGTAGTGGGCTCCCTGCCAGCTACCAACAGTCACAACAAGTTCATTGTGGCGGTTGACTATCTGAATAAATGGGTAGAGGCCAAGGCAATCCCCAACTAATCTGCACTGGTGACAGCCACGTTCATCCTGGAGAATATCATATTCAAACTTGGTTGCCCCCAGATTCTGCTGACGGACAATGGTATCAATTTCACCAGTCACACCATCTCCTGCCTCAACCAACTGATGGGAATTTGTGGGACACTATCCACCCTTTATTGTTCACAGACAAATGGCATGGTAGAGCACACTAATGGGAGCCTGGTCCAGATACTCTGGAAGCTCAGTCACAAACATGAGACTGAATGGGATACCTTCCTGTCTGTGGCCACCTTTGCATATAACATTAGGTACTATTGTGCCACTGGCAAGCAACCCTTTCAACTGCTCTACAGTTTACAACCAGGGCTTTCCCCTTTACTATATTCCTTGATAAAGCCCAGTCTGGCTGTGTCCCCAGAGGCATACCTCAAAAAGCTGGTCTAAACCCTTATTTTCTTGCAATTGAAGGCCTACACAGTAAACTTAAACCATAAGCTCAAGACCTAGAATAAGCTGCATCCAAACTCCCTGCCTTACCCACTTACCTGGTAGGAGACTCAATCTACTTCTTCAGCAATAGAGGGTACAGCCGCAAATCCAAACTTGCCTCCCTTTGGCAAGGCCCAGTTCAAGTTATCCAGAAGACTGGCCCCAACTCCTACACCCTTAAGGTGCCCCATTCTGGGCAATTGATCACTAGAGTACACACTCAGTATATGCATGCTGCTCCTAGAAATCAAGAGTAAGCCCCCATGAGAACAACAACCCAAAAAAACAAAAGCCTAATTAAAAATTCCATGGGTTGTTCTCCTGTTTGCAATAGTGATGCACCAAAGTATGAGGAATAAGAATTAAGGAATAAAGTGTTTATTGGAGACTAAAAAGACTCTTCCAATATCCCACCAACTGTTCTATCACCTTAATGGCAGCCAGGAAACACAACTGGTTGCCTACAGATCCACAAAACCAATGACCAAGGATTGGGCAACAAACCCCCACCAAGTAAGATACACAATTGACCCCAATGTCCACAGGAAAGGCGACTCCCAAGAAGATACAGTTCCACAGAAGACTCTCATAAAGGGCATACTCTACTGGGACCTGACCACCCACCCCGTAGAAAACAGACAAGGCTCACTCAAGGAAGACTCCCATGTTCTCCTCCTGCTTGGTATCAAAGTGATTGGTCCCTCAAAGAACAAGGTTGCCAGCCATCACCATTGGTACCAGATGAGTAGTACCCCCATTGTATACAACTTTAACACTTCAAGGAAGGCTTGCTGAAGGCGCTGCTAAAAGTTGTCAGATGTCTTCCAACTGACTGGATGAGCCTCTATAATCCCAGGTGTTGCCCAAGCGCAAAGTTCTTACTTCACTATGTTGAATACTATCCCCTGTTGCGTGACTGAGAGCACTTGACCCTCAAATTGAAATTTCTTCAACTGAGTCTTCAAGTATTCTTCTGCTGCCTGCATGGAGAACTGCCAACTAATAATATTACCCTTTTGCAAACCAGCTCCTGTCACCTCCCTGGGCTTGCCCAACGCTAGGAACAGTGCAGAAATAATGGGTTTGTCCCCATTAAGACCAGCTGAAGCACCAGTAGCTGATCTAGATGAGCCCCCAAGTCCAGATAGCTGCTGTCCACATCATGAATGACTACCTGCTTTGCTGTTGACCTCACCACCTCTACTGGCTTGGTAGGCTTGCGCCTCTTTGGAATTACCACTTGCACCTTCTTCAAGGCTCTTCTTGGAACTCTTCAAGAGCTACTATTCACCATAGCCGCCATCTTGAGAAGTCTGCTATTTTTAAACCTGCTGTCTAATCCAGTGGAGGTAAATGTTGCAGATTGTGAATGAATTACACATTGAGTTGTCCACTTAGGGATCAAGCAACAAAAAGATTGTGTGATTGCTTCCTCTCAAGATGGTTTTAATAAGGTTAACTACGTTTAAAATGCCCATAAACAGGTGTTCAAATGGTCTATTGAATGCGCTTAAGACATGGGCTTTCCTTCTGAGGTTAATTATAGAAACAATGCAAAGAGAGCCACATGCCTCCATAAGGAAAGCTGTGTGAAACTGGTTGTTCTATAGTGCAGGAATTTCTAATGTGCCTGTCCACTCTTCTCCATTAGGAAAGTTCCTCTGTCTGTGCCTCCTTTCCCCTGGTGTAAATCCCCCGCCTTATACTATATAAGCATCTCACTATCAAATAAAGCACTAGTTTTTCATAATACTTTATATTCTTCTGTCCTATCTAAAGGCTGCCACTATACCATCAACAGGTATAGTATTAAGAAGTAGGTTCCTGACTAACTTTTTGTAGAAATTAGCACCCTTTACTGCTACAAATACAACACCCTGTCATTGAATTTCCAAGGTTTGACATTGTACTGGGTTTGGACTGGTTGCAAAAGAACAATCCCCACGTAGACTGGGTAACCTTGGTATTGACCATCAAACGTGAAGGTGTCAACCACCAGATCTACCCCAACTTAGTGGACCAGCTCCTTCACAACCACATCTTTGTGTGCATTACAGAGACCCTTGAAAAAAGAGAAAACCTGAGTACAATTGACTGGGACTCCTGCCAGTACAATATCATACACTTCAAAGACCACCAGGACATCACCACATCTCAGGATTGCAAAATTGTAGTATGTCATCCAGAAATCTTCAAGGAGGCTTTACTTGGGTTACCTCCAGAAAAACATATCCAACATTACATTCAATCAAAGGAGCTGTACCCAAAGCGCAACCCATCTACTGTCTGACCCCAAATGAAGACAACACCCTATGTGCCTACCTCAAGGAGGCTTTGGAAAAAGGACTTATCCATCCTTCACAATTTCCCTTTGGGGCTGCTGTATTCTTTGTGGCCAAGAAGGATGGCACTCTGCGCCTAGTCATAGATTATCAAGCCCTAAACAAAGTTATCATCAAAAATTGTTACCCACAACCACTTATTAACAACTTCTTTGACGCTTTAAGCAGTGCCACACTCTACTCCAAGATTGACCTAACTTCAGGCTACAATCAGATCTGTATTAAGGAGGAAGATATCCCCAAAACGGCCTTCTGTACTTAATACGGCTCATACAAGTGTGTGGTACTCAATTTTGGTATTGTTGCAACCAAGTTTCCAGACTTTCCTGCCAATGTATCTTACAATACACAGGGGGCGCTTGATGAGTTGCCCCTTGACGTATCTAATGACATGGGCCATTATGATGGCAATACAAATTGCGGGCACTTTCTCCTAATTAGGAGCACTACCAATTCAACCTGCTGATCCCGCATAAGTTATTCCCTGGCTCCAATCCTTACATGGAACATGCCACCATGCCACCCCCTTGTAGCTGTGTGGCTTTCCCCATATGGTATATTAATCATAATATTCTACAATAAACAATACCTTATTCTTATAATTCTGGTCCTTTTCATTGGACTGTTGTCTTCCCCAATTCCAAATACTCAATCCTCATTGGTTCAGTTGAAACAGTGGTATCAGCGTTAGGTTTGCAACCTATCTAAAGAAAAAGTCCCCCTAATAAAGGACAGAGTACGGACTGTATGACCACTCCCCATCAATAGACCTTCCTACCAATCCCCAAAAGGAACATCCCCAAAGGGTACATTATTTATCAAGACCAGCTAGTTCATACAAGTGTGTACAATTGACTCTGCCTTGGAAAGTGTGACACCAGTGTCACCCTGCCTCAGTCATATCTGTCACAGCGCATGCTCAACCTCCGGTTAGAATCCTTTGAGGGTGATGTAAAAGGAGCTTACATCATAAGTTAGCTTAAGTCCACCAAGACCCAACTTTTATATCTGCCAAGTTCCTGAGCCCATGTGGGTTGCTACTGCGTCTGGGCGCCTTACAGGGCCTGCTGCCGTGTGATTTACCAACTGGGCTAGTAAGGAAGCTGAAGTCACCTGGGCAGCATTCAGGGACACTGTAAATTCCCACTACAGCAAAACCTTCTCTCCTATTGTGGTGGGAACTCCCCTTCTAGCAATCAATCAGACTGGATCTGTCCCTAAATACCTTGCTGCCTGGCAGCAAGCTTTTGCCACTGCCCCAGAAGCTGTGACTAACAGGAACACCATGCTGCTGACCCTGATAGCCAATGGGCTCAAGCCCCATACTGTAAGTGGGTCCCTGTAGGTTGTTGCAACTCCATTGATGATTGCGCCAAAGCCATTGTGGAGGCCAACAACCAGGCTTCAATGGGGTTTTGCCATAAAAATGATGCTCCACCTCAACATTGTGCAACACCTGGCAGTGCCCACAACCAAGTAGGCTGCTGTCAGCCCCATCAACAGGATAATGGGACTAAACACCCTCACAAGGGGGAGCTACATCTAGCCCAGATTGAGGACCTGTGAAAATCCTGGGGGTTGCAGCTACAAGAGATCCTACAATCCCACTTGACCCACACTCTCAGTCCCTCCTTGAAAAGAACCCCTGCAACTACAGTGTACACAAAGTTGAAACCCTTGACGTCTTTCATATCTATAGTGACAACCTGTGCTTCAAGAAAGCCACTCTCTCAATAAAGTAACTCTCTTGGCTTATTCCTTCCATTTTTGTGGAAACACCCACAAACTTTTGGTAGACACCAGGGCCAACCACACTATGGTGGACCAGGCATTTGCTGACTGCAGCAGTTAGACCATGTACTCAGCAGATTCAAGGCAATAAAAGTAGCTGACTCCTGCAGAGTGGCAATTACCCATGATACAGTCCCCTTCTCTGTGAGAATGGGGAACGTCCAGTTTAAGCTCTCTGAGCCAATCATGGCAGGGCTCATTCACAATGTCATTGCTGGCCTTGACTGGCTCTATCACAACCGCTTTACATTGACTGGGATACATCTGTTATCACCCTCAATAGAAATAGAGTGGGCTTTCAGATCTATCCTGTCAAAATGAGCAAGCTTCTTCCTAATAATGTGTTTGTCAGAATAACAGAAACAGGCTTGTACAATTTCAAGGGGGACTAGACTTCAATCAATGCTCATTTGAAGTTATCTGCGCTAAACCACCTGCGGCTCCTTCCTTGACCATGTTACCTTCACCAGCGCTTGTCACACTCCACAAGGAATACAAGGACATGTTCAGTGAGACACTTAAACAACTACCTCCTCCCCAGGAGATCCAGCATGCTGTACAGCTACAAGGGTCACTTCCCAAGGTGTACCCCCTTTATTACCTGATGCCTAAAAATGAAACCCTCCACCAGCACCTCATAGAATTACTTGACAAGGGCTTCATCTGCCCCTTGCTTTTGCCATACAGGGCAGCTGTCTTATTTGTAGCCAAGAAAGATGGGTCCCTTTTCCTGGTCACAGACTACCACACCCTAAACAAGGTGACAGTTAAGAATAAGTACCCCCTGCCATTAATTGACAGCCTGTTTGACATGCTTGCAGGTGCAAAGGTCTTTAGCAAGATTGATCTCACCGCGGGATACAACCAAGTCCGCATTGCGCCAGAGGATGAGGCAAAAACTGCCTTCTGCACACGCTACAGGTTGTTTAAGTATTGGGTCATAAACTTTGGAATAATCAACACTCCTTCCACCTTTGCCAAGTTATAAACAAAGAAATTGAGGAATTAATTGGAAAGTGTGTTGTTGTGTACCTTGACAACATTATTGTCTTCAGTCAAGATCAAACCACACACCTCCAACACCTCCGTGCTGTCCTCAACACCCTTTGGAAAAACCTGTTGAAGGCTAAACCCTCCAAATGCAAGTTTCTCAAGTCAGAGCTGCTGTTCTTTGGGCACACCATCTCTGCCCAAGGATAAAAGCCCAACCCTGCCAAAATCAAAGCAATCACAAGCATGCCACCTCCCACTAATGTTGGTCAGGTGTGTACCTTCTTGGGCATGGTTGCCTATGTGTGTAAATTCATCTTCAATTGTGGAGAACTTATTGCACCCCTCACTAAGCTCCTGAACACTAAACAGCGCTTCCACTGGACCCCTGCCAGAGATCAATCCTTTGAAATGTTGAAGCAGAGACTTACAACTGCACTTGTATTGCAGTTCCCAAATTGGAACCACTAGTACAAAATCAAGACTGGCGCCTCTGCAGGGCCAAAGGGGGCCACTACAGGTAGAAACTGACAAAGGTGTCCTCCTCCCTGTGATATACAAGTCCAGGAAGCTTACTGATTTAGAACAAAGTTACCCTATACATGTGACGGATCCAGGTCCAACTAATCAAACTTGCTGTTGTCTTGCCCTTGACTCTTATTACCATTACCTTCCTGTGACAAAGATTTGAGGAGCTTTGCCTCCAGGGAGGCAATTTTGTGAGACAACTCCTTATTTTCATCCTACCAACAAGCCATAATTTCAACACTCTTCTCCTCCCTACTTCTTAACGCCTCAATTTTAAATTTGGCTCTATCCTTCACCTGTTGTAAAATTTCATCAAACCCTAACAGCAAGTTCTAGTAGTCCCATGTATAAACTCAATTTCCTTGTGCAGGGATTCCCTCTTTGGCAAAATAATCAAAATATAGCTCTTCAAAAGCCGCTTTCACTTCTACCAAAGATTCCCTAGGTGCTATCTTAGAGACCTCCAGACTCAGCCAAGCCTCCTCAAGTGAACTGGTAGTGACTTCATTCCTAGTAGCGGCGGTTTCTACACAAAGCACCCCAAATTTTTCTCTTTCAAATGATAGTAAAGAAGACATGATAATTAAAAAGTAGTTGAGGGGAAAGCGTCAAAATTGACAATATATCTTTATTTAAAATTTAGCTGTTTTTGCTTATATACCATTTAGGGCTTATTTGGCTGAAACCCCCTCTTGTTCTTAAATCAATCTATGATTCATATCATATGGTCTATTAAATTTAAGTCATCAAAATCTAGATCTTTTAGGAAAAAGATCTCCTGTAATTTTAAGCCTATGAGAATTAACCTACAATGAGAAGGAGTCACCTGACGCCATTCATCTCAATGTACCAATTCGGCATGGAGCTTCCCTAGCTCCTGGCACCAAAACCCTGTGGATTACGCATCCCGAAACTCAGCTATTAATTCTCCAACTGGGAACCAGCTGATCAAACCTGAATTCCTAGACATCCTTGCCTTTATTTAGTTATCTTTGCATTTAATGGGTTTTCACCTTAAAACCCATTAAAATTCTTTGAAACTCAAGCCAGACACCACCACAGCGCCCAGCAATTTTCTCAGGCAGCGCCTCAGCGCCTGAAAAATTCACTGGGTGGCGTCTTGGCGCTTCTCAAATCAACTAGGTGGCGCAGCGGCGCTTCTAACCTAATGAATTTGCAAAACAGCAATTTCAACCCAAAATTTGGGGGTTTACTTTTGATTAACCTTAACCAAACTTCTTGACACAGTCAATGCAGTTAACCAATATAATTAAATCCTCCTTAATTATATTCCCATGTATTAATTAATTAATCTTTGTGGTTAATTAAATTGTCTTTGAGAAGCCTAGTCTCCAAGATTGATTTGGTCAATCTTGCCTTTTGTTCTTTTATTGAATATAGATACTAAGTTTTCAGGAATCTTAATCTGAAGAATTCCAGCACAAACCTATCTACATAAAACAAACAGCAAAAACAGAGCAACTTTATATCTTGGAGTGTTTATTTGGCAAATACTTAATAGTGACTGTTGTACAGCCACAATACACAATAAAGAGTTGTCGGCAATTGTGCACTGCATTGAGAAATGGCACTGTTACCTGGAAGGGGCAACCTTTCCACCCCGCGTCCTGGAAGATCACAAGTCACTCCAGTACTTCAACACACAGTCCCACTTGACACGCCGCCAAGCAGGATGGGTTGAGTGTCTATCCCCTGCCAGTTGCGCATTGAGTACAAGCCTGGGAAGGAACTTGTCACAGCTGACGCCCTCTCAAGACTCTACATAGTGTCCATCACCGGGGATGATGGCTTGGATTCTGACTGGCCAATGTTGTACCTCTGTCCTGAAGCAACTTGTTACAAAGGCCTTAACTCAGTGACCATCTCCAAGCTGAAGGACAATGAAAGTCAGTTCACCACTGGTGCTGGCAATGTCTGCTTCCGGGAAGAGACAGGTGAGAAAATGCCTTACATCCCCACCACGCAACAAGATAGCAAATCTTGCATTACCACCGCACCTTGGGTCACATCAGAGGACGCAACCTCTTTGAGATCATGAAACAAAAGGTTTGGTGGCTGTGTATGTGCAAAGATATCTTGGATCTCCTTGAAAAGTGTGTGATGTGCAAAAATAATAAGTCCAAACCTGCTCCCAAGTCTGTCCTGCCCATCAAGGCCATGGAACCCTTCAAACAGTGAGCCATTGGTATAGTTGGGCCCCTCCCTAAAGACAGATTGGGGAAGAAATACCTCCTAACTGCCATCTACTACTTCACTTGTTGATCAGTGGCCTGGGCAACAACAAACCACACTGCCACCACCATTGCCTTCTTCAATGGCAAGGAAATTGTGGCCTGCTTTGGACAGCCCAAACGTCTCATCACAGATGGTGGCCCCAAACTTGTTGGACAGGTCATGAAGGCATACTGCGCCAAGAATGCCCTCCAACAGATAGTTATCATCCCTTATCATCTGCAAGCCAATGGACATGTGGAACGGTTACATGTCTCCCTGGTCCAGCTGATTGTCAAGCTCTTGCAGGAGCACCCCAATACTGTGTGTACCAAACACTTTCCCATCGCTCTACTTAATTTACAAGCAATAATCAACCAAGGCACTGGGTTCAGTCCCAGCGCCTTGGCCTTTGGGGCGCCTGACAGTCTGACAGGTGTTGAAAAGGGGAAATTATGGTCTTCAGTTCCCAGAAAGCCCCCTGTTGATGACTCCATCCCTAAACCAATGGTGTGCCAAAGCCTAAGAAATTGAGCACAAACAAATTGAAGGAGGGACAAAGCACCTTGAAGCTAGATAAGCCGTAGGTGACCCTGTATACACCCTCAACCCCAATTTGGCTAAGTTGAACCCAACCACCTAGGGCCCTTCAGAATAGCTGCGGTCTATGACAATCACACCTATCATCTTGAGGATGCCCAAGGAAACATCAAGGCGCTCCACCACAATTGTTTGCGCCCTGCTGCGCCATCCCCACACAAAGGTTGTTTGTGCAGACCTTCCCAGATCTCCCGCAGGCTCTGATCCTGGTGTCTGACAATGAGCAGGGGGAAAGAGGGGGTGTTGTAACCAAGTTTCCAGACTTGCCTGTCAATGTATCTTACAATACACAGGGGGTGCTCAATGAGTTGCCCCTTGACGTATCTAATGACATGGGCCAATCTGATGGCAATATCAAATTGCAGGCACTTTCTCCTAATTAGGTTTGCTACCAATTTGACCTACTGATCCTGCACAAGTTATTCCTTGGCTCCAATCCTTACATGGAACATGCCACCATGCCACCCCATTATGGCTGTGTGGCTTTTCCATATGGTATATTAATCATAATATTCTACAATAAACAATACCTTATTCCTATTTATTACTGTCCTTTCCATTAGACTGTTGTCTTCCCCAATTCTAAATCTGAATCCTCATTGGTTCAGTTGCAACAGTATGACAAACACCCCCTCAACCTTTGTGACCTTTATGAACAAAGTGTTTGACCCTCACATAGGCAAGCATGCCTTAGTCTATCTGGACAAAATTACTGTCTATGTCCCCTTAGTATAACAGAACCACAAAGACTTAGAGGCAGTCTTTGCTACCCTGGCACAACACAAGCTGCTAGTCAAACCCTCTAAATGCCAGTTCTTCTGCAAGCAACTGCCTTTCCTAAGGCACATAGTCTCAAAAGACGGAATCAAGCCTGACAGTCAAAAGATACAGGCCATCTGCAAGATGCCACCACCCAAGGACAATTTGGAACTCCACACATTCCTAGGAATGGTGGCCTACGTATGCCGCTTCATACCTGACTGTATTGTCTTGACAGCACCCCTATCCACCATAAATGGTGCTGAATCCAAGTTTGTGTGGACCCCTAATGTGACCTCTGCTTTAGACGCCTCAAAGAGAAACTCACAACAGCACCTATCCTGCTATCCCAAACACAATGGAGAGTACCAGATGGAAACCAACGTCTCAGAAACATCCATTGGGGGAGTACTAAAAATCAAAACAATGATGGTGATTTCCTGCCCGTAGCCTACAAATCACAAGTACTGACAGATGGCAAGTGTCAATATCCTATCCACAACAAGAAGTTGTTGGCCATCATACACTGCCTAGTCAAATGGTGTTGTTGTCTAGAACAACAGGAAGAATTCACAGTGTTGACCAACCACAAGTCACTCATATATTTAAAGCCCCAACAAAATCTATCCTGTTGTCAAGCCTTCTGGATGGAACTCTTAGAGAGATTCAATATGCTCATACAATACAAACCTGGTCTAGAACTTGCCATGGTGGACGCACTTTTGCGCCTGTGGTCTGTGCCACAAGAGGAAAAAATGGGCTTAACCCAGACAGGCCCCTCTTGGTACTTTGGACAAAGGACAAATTTTTCCCTCTGGCACCACCAACATAAAAAAAGAAACAGTTATTAAGAACAAGCACTTATTCTCAGACGTGTATGGAACCTTACATCAAAAAATGTCCAACAGAACCACATCTCTTATATCCCCACACATCAGCAAGCTGACATCATCCTACATTACCATAGAGACCTAGGGCACACAAAGAGTTGCAACCTCTACAAGTTCCTTAAACACAAAGCATGGTGGCCAACCCTGTACCTTGACGTTTAAGAAGTCTTGGACCAATATGAAGTATGTGAGAAATTTGCAAAAAGCAAAACCCCACCAAAGTCAGTAAACCTATCCACACGCAACTACCCTTCAAGGTGTAGGCCCTAGACATTGTAGGCCCCATTCCAGGAAAAACAATGATAAGAAATACATCATCACCACAATAGATTTTTCTACACAGTGGCCAGTAGCACAAGCAGTAAAGACACATACTGGCAATGACGTGCGGCTATTCATAAGAAAAGAAATCATCAGCAAGTTTGGAAAGCTAGAGCTCCTGATAACTAACAGAGGCAAAGAATTGACCTCTGAAGACATCAATATATACCTCACCAAGAATGGGGTCAAGCATATCATGACAACACCATACCACCCTCAGGTCAATGGACGTGTGGAGCGGCTAAATGGCAGCCTTGGCCAAGCTCACTGTCAGGAGACCTGAAGACTGGTATAAGCAGCTATCAACCGCAATACTTGTATGCCAAACTTTTGTGAACAGATCCACTAGGAAACGCCCTTTTGAGCTAGTATATTGTACACAGCCCAATAACATTCAAGCATTATCAAGACCCAAGCTGGAAATTCCAAGCAAGGTCCACCCTCATTCAGATCCCCAGGTCATAAAGGCCAATGGTAATCAAACAGAAAGAGAAAACAAGCATCTACAAAAGACATTTGTCTACATCCAAAACAGATACAAGGTTGGTGACAAAGTTTGTGTCATGAATGTTGACAAAAGTAAACTACAACCTAAAAAAGTAGCTCAGTGATCATCCTAAAGGTAAACAAAAATAACACTTACCTTGTGCAAGGACTTGGGAAACGTAAACAAGACAAGGTTCTCCACCATGATTGCCTGAGACCCTTCAAAGCAAGATAGAGACAGAGTGTGACCGTACAACAGTCATTTTTAAGTATTTAGCCAAATAAATCTTCCAAAATATAAAGTTGTTCTGTTTTTGCTGTTTATTTTATGTGGATAAGTTGATAGGAATTCTTAAGATAAAGATTCCTGGAAACTTGGGATCTATATTTAATAAAAGACCAGAATGTAGTTTTTTAGTTAGGCCATACTAATTGACAAACCTAAGGCAAGATTGGCCAATTCAATCTTGGAGACAGGATGTCTCAAAAACGGTTTAATTAATTGGGAAGATTAATTAATAAATACGGTATATAATTAATGAGGATTCAATTATATTAAAATTGCCTTGAATGTGTCAAGAAGCTTGGTTAAGGTTAACCATAAGGAAACCCCCAAATTATGGGTTGAAAGCGCTGTATTTGCAAATTCATTAGGTGGGAGATGCTGATGCACTTCTTAAGTGATTTGTAAAACACTGAGGTGCTTGGTTCTAGTTTTGAAGCGTTTTAATGGGTTTTAAGGCAAAAAACCATTAAGTGCAAAGATAACTAAATAAAGGCAAGGATACCTATGCATTTAAGGTTGATCAGCTGGTTCCCAGTTGGAACACAAATAGCTGAGTTTTGGATGTTCAATCCACAGGGTTTTAGCGCCAGGAGCTGAGGAAGCTCCATGATGAATTGATACATTGGGATGGTTGAAGTCAGGTGATTTCTTCCCATTGTAGGTTGATTCTCATAGGTTGAGAAATATTGGTGTTCTTTTCAATAAAAATCTAGGTTTGGATGACTCAAATGTCATCAATCACGTGAGATGAATCATAGGTCAATTTAGGAACCAGAGGGGTTTTCAGCCAAATATGCCCCAAATGGTATATAAACAGAAACAGCTAAAATTTAATAAATATATTGTCAATTTTGACGCTTTCCCCTCAAGTATCTTTTTCAATTATTATGTCTTTTTTGTTAAGTTTTGAAAGAGCCAAATTTGGAGTACTTTGTGTAGAAACTGCTGCTGCCAGTAAAGATATCCCTTCAAGTTCATTGGAGGAAGCTTGGGCAAGCTTGAAGGTTACCAAGACTGTGCCTGAGGAATCCTTGGTGGAGGTAAAGGCTGCGTTTGAGGAGCTATACTTGGATTACTTTGCCAAAGAAGGTACTCCCGCCAAAGGAAGCCAAATCTATGTGTGGGATTCCTGGAACCTGTTAGTAGGTTGGAATGAGATCTTACAACAAGTGAAAGCAAAGGCAAATTGTGAAATTGAGGCTCTAAGGGCAAGGGAAGAAAAGAGCGTTGAGATTATGGCCTGTTGGCAAGATTATAACAAAGTGTTGTCCCACAAAATTGCCTCTCTGGAAATGAAGCTCTCCAAAGCTTTGTCAAAGGAAGGTAATGGGAATAAGAGTCAAGGGCAGGATAAAGGCAGGATGGACTGGTCAGACCTGGATCTTCTACACAGCGTGAGATTGTCCTACCTGCCACAGAACAACAGTTAGTCCAGTATGGCGCCCAGGCTCCTGACAACCTCTCTGACAACCTGCCCTCAGAGGAGGCTGACCTTCAGTTGGGGGGATTGAAACAGCAGGCTTGACCCGCCAACAAGGTTTCAAGTAAGCAGGTTTGTGACCTGCAAACTAATTATCCAGTCACTCAAAGCCAGACTAAGAAGTCAACTCAAATTTCTAAATCCAACAACATGAAAAGATGATGATCCCTTACAATTGATACCTTGTTTTGGAGCTTGACTCATTACCAGGATCAAGCCACCCCCTTCACCATCCCACCGTGTGATCAACACTATCATGTTCCTGCTATCCATGACTTAAACTAACTATATAATCATTATCTTTCAATAAAGAATATTATCTGGTTTCTAAATATTTTCCCCTTGTAACTCTTCTAAAACAGCATAGTTACAACAAGTGCTTAAAAGTACCAAGAGCAACCTGCTTTAAACCCTCTCCCTCACTGCTGCTCAGCGCTATGGGACCCAGAGTGAGCCTAGATCTCTTTGAGGGGTTGATCTGGTTCCCCAGTGAGGTGTTGGGCTTGAAATCCCTTCTTCCACCAGCAAAAGGCCTTGAAAGGTAACCTAGTTAGGTTTGGCCTTTGCCCCCTCTCAATGGAGGTGATTGCTGCATAGGAAGCTGGGAAGGAGCCAACTGGCTCAATCTAGATAGATCTGTGGGCCCAGCCTCAGATGCAGATCCTGAGGCTGACTAACTATCCTTTGTTGCCTTGAAATTGATTGCAACCCTAAAAAGGGGGTGGCTCCAAGTGCAATATAGTTCAGAAGGAAGCTATAATCCTTGTCTTACTCAAGCTTCTATCCAGGCAATGCACTCCCAACCAAACCCTTCTTAGAGGGGTTGGGTATGTCCAGTATGGAAGATGCACCAATTGAATGGCTGGATACAGCATGCCCTGGTAAGCCAACCTTACGTGGCACATATAAAGATTGAGCAAGCATTGGCCTTAAATATGATGCCCTCCCAGGATCAATCAGCGGTGCAGTTTCTGATGAAGATTGGAATTGCCAGGATTCAGAATCCTGAAAACATTTTTATATCAATCTTTTTGGCTTTACTGTGTTAGAGCCCAATTCAAAATAGGTTTTGTATTAAATTGATTCAACTGTGCTATTTCTGAGTGCTTTTGCAGTCCAAATACCTTTCAAACTATCTGTCTTCTTGCGCATAATTGCTTATCCTCAAAAAATCATATCTCTGCAACTAGAGGATCTATCTCAACGTTTAAAGAAATTCCTGAAAGCTGAGACCAAGAGGAATCTATTGGTGCCATTATTAAACCACTGTTACATGTTTCAATATACCTTTGAAATTCTATGTCCCTCTTGTAGAATTCTTGACCTCTCTCATTCAAGAATTGATGAGTATAAACTACCTTTCTCTTTCCCTTAACCCTTATCCATCATTCTCCTTATGGTGCTTCAATAAATCTTATGGTTCTTCAATCCTGTCCCTGTCTTATGAATTCTTTTGTCTCTTTCTGGATCTTCTTGGATGAATGATAAGATAATTAGAGTGATCAATGGTTTGAAGTTTGGGTGGCTCATGGAATCTTATTTTCATGCTTCATTCCTGAAAGGAATGAAGTTTTATTCAGCCAAGTTATGCTTTATTTTGAAGCAGCCCCTGTGTTGGAAGTAGCCATATTGGAACTATGGTCAAGTGTGAGTTTTGGTTTCAATAATGTTGTCTTCTGGATGCCAACCCTTTTTTAATTAACGTCACACTTTACCCTGAACATTCTTAATGTAAAAAACAGCTGATACTTATTTATACTAAATTGACTCCAGAGAGCGCAAAGGTTGCAATAAAAGCATGTTGTAACTAGTCAGAACAGGGAGATACATGGTGTATATTTCATTTTACCATGTAAATTACACTACTTGCTGCAAAAATATTTCTTATTCCCAAAAAGGTAATGTTCCAACAATACAGAAATAAATTAATATAAAATAAACTTGTGTCAAAAGCTATGTCAACAACCAAAAAGTACTTCAGATTTAAACAGAATGATTCCAGATCTAAGTGAACCCCAAGTAAGGCATGAACCAGGAATAAAAAAATTTAAATATTTTTGTCAAACAAGCAAAATGTCAAACTATAAATGATCTTTCACTAACCCATTAGACAAAATTATATCAAATATTAAGCAGCATTGGTCAAACAATAAATAAAATGGACTGGTACATCAAGTGAAATTAGGGGATGCTGTTACAGAATATATTTTAATCTAATCTGGATTCATACAAGCCATCAACAGAAGGACTGAAATGAAACAAAAATAGAGCAACCTAGAAGTGAGATTTCACAAACACAAAAAGAAATCAAGTCACATAAGATGTGCAGCATGAGCAGCCTAAAATAGAAAAATTACAGTTTAACAGCCAATCAACAGTATCCAATTTAGGAACAGAGGCATTTTATTCATTTTCATGACTCCTTATTTGTGTAAAATGGTTTTGAGAACTTTCCAAACATGGACTTGTGATTCCAATAAAAAAATCATAAAATATTAAACTTCTACTTTTAGTGATTTTATCCTAGGTTTTTTACAATGGTTTTCAACAACAACATTATTTTTGATGGCGCCAGCAAACAAGACAGCATCAGCCAAGGAAGCTTTCATGGAGGCAAGGCTCAGAACATGGATGCACCTGTTTACACCCAGATCTTTGAGGTGGGTAAAAAGGAAGCTGACCTGTACCTTACCCTGACCCATATGTCTTTGAATTGTTCAGTAGTCATGTAGTGTCTATCTCTGCCCCTGCTCCTGTACCCACCCCCGCACAAGCCGTCCACCAACCAACTAATCAGAATGGCAAACTCAACCCAGAACAACTTCCCACCACAAGCCACCCTTCCCCCTACAGCCAATCAGGATTCAGCTCCTGCAGCCCAGTGCCCCAAGCAACAAATCATCACTGCCCAAATTCTCCAGGAAATTGTGGCACTGAACCTGCAGGGTCTGTCCTGGGAACAGATTGCTAGCCAATTGCAATTTACCCAAGCCACCATAATGCGGGAGTTCAACAACCAATGAACAAAGAGAATCTGATCAGGACAGCCAAGAAGCCCAAAAAGGCCCCCAAATCACAAATCACTGAGGCGTACCCAATAATTCTTGAGCTCCTTCAGAGGGATCCCAAGGCTCCCTTAACCCAGGTCTGGAAGCAACTTGCTTACCATAGCATTTTGGTTTCTGAGCTCATTGTGCAGCTCTTTATGCACAAGAAATTGGCTTCAACCAGGGTTTTGGCCAATTTTGATAGCCACCAATGGGATGGCAGTGAGGATTCCCTAAACAATCCTGCCATCAAGTCCACTCTTTTCTGATGCTTGATAAGTTTATCAGATGGCATAATGCTCATCTCCTACTATAAGCTATCAATAGTTTTTGACAAGTTTGGTGAGCCATTTAAAAGCTGCCACCAAGAATGAAAGGAAGAAGGTCAAGAAGAGGACGTCCATTGGTGCATTCCTAGCTATTTTGGCCAAGGGTTTTGTCTATTATCAGACAAACCCAGATTTCACCAATGGCTACAAGTCCAGCCACCTCCTCAGTGGATTACTTGACTCCTGGGATGGCTCAAATTCCAAGTGCTGGGCTTTCTTTAGCCATCAGATGGAGGGTGGCTCTACTACCCTTGAGGCCATCTAGCAACGCGGGCACCAGACCTCTGTGTACCCTGCCAGCCATGCAGACGTCCATCTGGCTGATGTTGTCTTCTTCAACATGGGATCCACATTATGGGAGCGCCGCCCTCAGGCTTTCAATGACCTCTATCTTGGGGTCCTAGACCACAATTTTATCTTTAGCTGCCAGATGGTGGCTGACTTGTTTGCGCAAATGGTTTTCCATGTGAACATGGGCAACCAATCACGTAAGGATAAGCACCTCCCACCTTGTGCCACAGCCATCTACCAGTCAATCAAGGCAATGACAGACAAGGAATCTGACAAGTAATAAATGACAGCCATCACGCAAAATCCTCCTAACCCTACCCCTGCCACCACTACCCCCCACCTGCCAGCCCCTCCCATCTAATCCCAGACCTCCCAGGCCAGCACCACCTCAATTCCTTTCTTTCTGTGCTATTCTGCCTAATAGGCATCACTCTTTCCTGTCCCCCAATAAACCTCCTATCACCAAAAAATTTCTATTTATATTTTATTATCTTTAATATAATTTTTCTTTTTCTCTTTGTTTTTTATTTGGTTTTATTTTTTATGTTCAGCTTATTTCTATAAAATTGTATGTTTACTATGCTGTGTATATAGATGCAGAAAACAGTTATTTTTAGCTCTTTACACAGCCCCTTATGAAAACATTAACAACAATTTGGTAATCAGCTAAATCTAAATTATAAAATTATAAGTTTATTGTGTTTAGAGAAAGTTGCCACTGATCCAAATTTTAAAACTTTAATGATAAAATTTAAGCCAATCAGGAGCCAAGTGAGAAAGTGATTGCTGTGACATAAAGGGTCATTCAATAATTCTTTGATGCATGTGCACTAATTAATCTGATTGGCTGGGTGTTTTGCCCTTGTGCGCCATTGCTGCTGTGACAAGTTGTTGATAGACTAGTGCTCAATCAGCTGCTGGGTTAGCACTAGTCCACCAACAACTTGCCACAGCGGCAATAGTGCACAATGGTAAAACAATCAGCCAATCAGATTAATTAGTGCACATGCATCAAAGAATTATTGAATGACCCTTTATGTCACAGCAATCACTTTCTCACTTGGCTCCTGATTGGCTTAAATTTTATCATTAAGGTTTTAAAATTTGGATCAGTGGCAACTTTCTCATAACACAATAAACTTATAATTTTCTAATTTAAATTTAACTGATCACCAAACAGCTATTAGTATTTTCACAATGGGGCTGTCTAAAGAGCTAAAAGTAATATGGCAATTATAGAAGCAATGCCAACATAAAGCCAACCTCACATATTGAGATAAGCGTAAAACATATACACAATGGGTAAAAAGATAGGATATTGTAGAGATTAGGAAAATAAAAAGGATAAACAAGGAGGCAATAATATATGAATACTACAGATTTTATTGGGGTAAAAGCTATAAAAATGCAAAGGTTAGTAAAAAATCATATGAGAGAACTCAAAAAAATACTCAAAGACTTCAACTCTGCAATTGTGGAGATCAAGGAAATTGATCACAATGTCAAAGAAAAATTCAAGTCAACTGTCCTTAGAGGGGAAAAAATCAACAAGGTGTCTGCCAAGGCACTTATGACCAAGATGCCAGACACATCCCAAAAAAATTGAGTGTCTTCTTAAAGTTCAAAAAACTGTGGTTGAGGGCCTCCAGTTCAAGTCCTTTGTCCTCTCTGTGCTGTCTGTCTGGGTTGATAACCCTGAGATATATGCACACCTCAAACCTCTAAAGCTCACCAGAGAAGATACTAAATTACCCACACAACTGCTTGCACCAAGAATGGCCAAGCCTGACAAAGCTGCTGAAAAATAGTAAGCAGAAGAACATAATCTAAAAAAATAATATAATTTTTTAAATTCTTACCCTAATTTTTTTAGAAACAATTGATAGTGTATTATGCCAGGTCCTGGTCCCCTTTGTCCCTGCCACATTTTATGGCAACTATACCAATCATGTGGCTAGGCATCTGGCTCTAACCCCCTGTTTTGCAGAAGCTTGAAGATAGGATCCACAGTTCATTCCCAATGCCCAGGAACGCGCTCCTGGGGCTTACACATGGGGAAGGGGCATCTAAGTGGGAAGTTACTGCCTACAAGGATGCCAAATTGTTATACCTGGACCCAGTTTCCATCAGTGAAGTTTACTGTGTAAACTCCATTGAGTTTGTTTGGGATGTCCTGACAATGCTCCCATTCAAGAACATACTAGAAATGGGCTAGGTGCATATGGCTGCTTGCTTCTGCTTCCAAGTAGAGCATACACTCTCTTACCTACCGGAGAACTTTGGGCGCACAGTGGGAAAATTGGCTGTTTCAAATGCAAAATCTTTGAAGAAGACAAAGGTCCTCCTTTCTGAATTTGGGATGGCCTGGATTGCTGACAAGATGGGGCTCCCTCAGGCTATGAATCTCACATTTGCCAAGACCAAGCACAAGAAGAATATTAGTTCTGTGTATAATAAACTCTGCAAGTTTATAGAAGCCTTTGCTGGGCAAAGGCTTCTTCTTGTGATTTGCCTGATGTTGCAACTGAACCAATGATAGTCCATATTTGATTAGGGAAGACAACATTCCAATATAAAGGACAATAATGAGGAAAATAAGATAAGGTTTATTATTTTTATTATGACTAATATACTATATGGGGAGAGCCAGAAGGCCACCAGGGGGTGGCACAGTGGTGGGTTTCATGTAAGCTTTGAAGCCAAGGAATAACTTGTGCAGGGATTAGCAATGTTTAATTGGAAGCACTCCTAATTAAGAGATAGTGCCTGTAACTCAACATTATCATCAGCTTGATCCATGTCATTAGATATGACATGGGGCAACTCATTGAGCGCCCCCTGTGTATTGTGGGATGTGTTGGCAGGCAAGAGGGGGATCTTGATTGCAAAAACCCCTTGTCTCCTGTTTGTTGTCAGGAACCAGGATTAGAACCTGTGGAATGTCTTTAAAGGTCTGCACAAAGAGCCTTTGTGTGAAAATGGCGTGACAGGGATGCAAGAAGTTGTGATGGAGGGTCTTAGTGTTTCTTTGGCTTTCTTCAAGCTGATAGGTGTGATTGCTGTAGAAAGCAGCTACCTTGAAGGCCCCAATATGATTGGGTTCCAGTTTGGCAGAGTTGAGATTAAGGGCATAGACAGGATCACCCTTGACATACCTTTTTTTTGAGGTGTCTAGTTCTCCCTTTTTTTGTTCTTGATCTATGTTACAGGCTTTGACACAACATTGACTCTGGGAGGGAGTACATACAAGGGGAAGCTTTGCAGGAACTGTGGACTGTAACTTTCCTTGTTCCACCCCCATCAGACCATCAGGAGTCCCAAAATCTAAGGCTCTGGGGCTGAACCCTGTGCCCCTGTTGATCCTGGCCCATAGGATAAGTAAAGCAGTAGGGAGATGTTAAGTCTAGGGGTTATTTGGGTGCTCCTGTGAGAGCTTGGCAACCAGTTGTGCCAGGGAGCAATTTAGGTTTTCTACACATTTGTTGGCTTGGAATTGTATGATGTAGTGACCACTTGTTAGAGGGTGTTCTTGGCATAGTATTCTTTCATAACATTATCTACAAGCTCAGGTCCCCCATTGGTGATGAGACGCTTGGGGCATCCAAAGCGCGCCATGATCTCCTTACCAATGAACTGGGTGATGGTGGTGGTAGTGGGATTGGTGGTTGCCATGCTACAGGCCAACGGGTTAAGTAGTCAATAGCTGTGATGTACTTCTTGTCCATCTTGTCTTCAGGTAGGGGCCCTACAATGTCAAGAACTCACTGTTCAAAGGGTTTCATGGCTTTGATGGGCAGAACTGACTTGGGTGGGACAGGTTTGGATGTGTTCTTTTCACACAGGACACACGTCTTGAGGAGTTCCAGGATATTCTGGTGCATGTGGGACCACTAAACCTTGTTCTTCATGATTTCAAAGAGGTTACGTCCTTTGATATGACCCAAGGTGTAATGGTAGTGCAATATGGTGTCTCCTTGTTGTGTGGTAGGAATGTAAGATGTCTTTTCACCTGTCTCTGCCCGGCAGCAGACGTTATTAGCGTCAGTGGTGAACTGGCTTTTGTTATCCTTCAGTTTGTAAATAGTCATGGAGTTGGCTCCTTTGTAATGGGTGGCCTCAGGGCGCAGATAGAGCATGGGTTAGTCTGGGTCTAAGCTGTCATCTTCTGTGATGGACGCTACGTAGAGTCTGGAGAGAGCTTCAGCTGTGATAAGCATCTTCCCAGGTTTGTATTTTATGCAAACTGGTACAGGGACAGATATTTGACCTATCCTGCCTGGCGTTGAGTCAAGTGTGACTGAGTATTGAAATACTAAAGAGGCTTGTGATCTGTCAAGACCCGGGTGGAAATGTGGCCTGTTCCAGGTAACAGCGCCATTTCTCAATGCAGTACACAATTACCACTAACTCTTTATCATGTATGGGATAGTGTTGCTCTGAGTTGATAAGTTTCCTAGATTTATGGCCATAAGAAGAAAGATGCTATTACAAAATACCAATTTCAAACCCCACCCTGGGATTTGAACCCACTCCTAGCCACCAGGCAGGGGGAGCAGGGAGTGGGAGTTTTCCCACACCTGGATTTGCTTTAAAAGGCAATTACCCAGGTGCAGGAACCACTCTTACTCTGAAAGTAGCTGTGGGGCCCATTATGGGCCCCAAAAGCTATGCTCAAGCCTTGGTGGGCTTGACTGGGCCTGGGCAAGCTAAATTTAGCTGCCCAGAACTCCAAGTTTAAGCCTGTCCTCCATTTGGCAATTTGGGGTTCCCAGTTGAGAACCCCTTTTTTAACCAAGTTTTTTTGCCTTAGGAATGCCTGTCAAGCCAGTCCAAAAATGGCAATCAAATTGGAAAAGTTCCCATGACCCCTGCAGCCAAAACTGCCAGAACCAATGGCCACTCAGGCAAATATGGACCTCCAGCAAGCCTAGAAACTGTTCCTGAAGACCCCAAAAATAATAATTAAGCAACCAATCAACTGGAAAAATTTGAGATGCCAAGCCTTGCCGCCCAGATAGCATAAGAAGAATGCCCAGAGACACCTGCATATGTTTGAGTATATGATCCAGAAGCACCAGAAAGATTCTATATTGTCATTCTTACCAAATAAAGTTATGAACCTTTGGTTCACCAATCTGATTCCTTACATATTTTTTGATAATCTTCCATCTGCAATCACCTAAGCATCAGTACTCATCTTCAGAGATTGGAAGCCAAGAAGCAGTTGACAAAACAGAATCATTTGTCTACTACCGCCTTCCTGACGCTCTGTTTGGCCCTGTGCACTTCACTGAGTATCCTCATAACCCTGACCATGAACCCTGGACCTTGGAAGACTTGCAGTGGTACACTTTCCCAGACGTTCCCAAGGAACCTTATCAAATTGTCTGCAATAGCAAAGCAATTACCATCTTATCTTTGATCTTTGACAGGAAGTACAAATACCCTGCTGCCTACCTGGTCCCAATGAAAGCACCCCTGGCGCCTAAACCAACCATCTCAACCCCACCCATTTCTGATGCCACTGGCCATAGTAGTCAATTCCTGGGAGTTCTTTATCTGGTACTTACAGGATCAATTGACTCTGTATGCCAGCAGCAGGACTTTGGACCGTGGCAGGAAAGGCCCTCTCCTACCTGGTAAAGTTAGGTTCTATCATCTAGTGGGCCATACTGGTACCTGCATCTGCTCCTCCCACATCTGAAGGAGCATCACAGTACTCCTGGTATCCTGACAGACACCCTTGTCAGTTTCTACCTGTAACACGCCCCCCATGGCCCTGTCAGAGGCATCAGTCTTGAGTTTATATTGGCAGTTCCAATTGGGAAATTGTAATACAGGTGCATTTGTAAGCCTCTGCTTCAACATCTCAAAGGCTTGATCTCTGGCTGGAGTCCAATGGAAGTGCTATTTAGTGTTCAGGAGCTTGGTGATAGGTGCAATAAGTTAACCACAATTGGGGATGAATTTACGCACGTAGGCAACCATGTCCAAGAATGTACGCTCCTGACCAACATTGGTGGGAAGTGGCATGCTGGTATTGCCTTGATTTTGGTGAGGCCAGGCTATATTCCTTGTGCAGAGATGGTGTGCCCAAGGAACAAGAGCTCCAAATTGAGGAATTCACATTTGTAAGGCTTAGCCTTCAACATGGTTTTCCAAAGGGTGTCAAGGACAGCACAGAGGTGTTAAAGGTGTGTGGTTTGATCTTGACAGAAGACAATAATGTTGTCAAGGTACACAACAACACACTTTCCAATTAATTCCTCAAATTCTTTGTTCATTAACATGACAAAGATGGAAGGAGTGTTAGTCATTTCAAAGTTCATGACCCAGCACTCAAACAACCTGTAGCGTGTGCAGAAGGCAGTTTTTGCCTCATCCTCTGGCGCAATGCGGACTTGGTTGTATCCTGCGGTGAGATCAATCTTGCTAAAGACCTTTGCACCTGCAAGCATGTCAAACAGGCCGTCAATTAATGGCAGGAGGTACTTATTCTTAACTGTCACCTTGTTTAGGGTGTGGTAGTCTGTGACCAGGAAAAGTGACCATCCTTCTTGGCTACAAAGAAGACAGCTGCCCTGTATGGCAAAAGCAAGGGGCAGATGAAGCCCTTTTCAAGTAATTCTATGAGGTGCTGGTGGAGGGTTTCATTTTTAGGCGTCAGGCAATAAAGGGGGTACACCTTGGGAAGTGACCCTTGTAGCTGTACAGCATGCTGGATCTCCTGGGGAGGAGGTAGTTGTTTAAGTGTCTCACTGAACATGTCCTTGTATTCCTTGTGGAGTGTGACAAGCGCTGGTGAAGGTAACATGGTCAAGGGAGGGGCTGCAGGTGGTTTAGCACAGATAACTTCAAATGAGCATTAATTGAAGTCTAGTTCCCCCCTTGAAATTGTACAAGCCTGTTTCTGTTATTCTGACAAACACAGTATCAGGAAGAAGCTTGCTCATTTTGACAGGATAGATCTGAAAGCCCACTCTATCTCTATTGAGGGTGATAACAGACGTATCCCAGTCAATGTAAAGCGGTTGTGATAGAGCCAGTCAAGGCCAGCAATGACATTATGACTGAGCCCTGCCATTATTGTCCCAGAGAGCTTAACCTGGGTGTTCCCCATTCTCACAGAGAAGGGTATTATATCATGGGTAATTGCCACTCTGCAGGAGTCAGCTACTTTTATTGCCTTGAATCTGCTGAGTACATGGTCTAACTGCTGCAGTCAGCAAATGCCTGGTCCACCATAGTGTGGTTGGCCCTGGTGTCTACCAACAATTTGTGGGTGTTTCCACAAAAATGGAAGGGATAAGCCAAGAGGGTTACTTTATTGAAAGAGTGACTAGATTGAAGGATGGGGTTGTCACTATGAACTTGGAAGACATTGAGGGTTTCAACTTTGTGAATGTTGTAGTTGCATGGGTTCTTTGCTAGGAGGAATTGAGAGTGAGGGCCAAGTGGGGTTGTAGAACCTCTTGTAGCTACAATCCCCAGGCTTTTCCCTGGTCCTCAACTTGTGCTAGTTGGAGTTCCCCCTCATGGGGGTGCTTAACCCTGTTGTCTTGTGGGCGTGGCTGGTGGTGACCTACTTGGTTTTGAGCACTGCTATGAGCGGGGCAGGGTTGAGGTGGAGCAACATTGGATCAGCAGAAGCCCATTGAAGCCTGGTTATTGGCCTCCACAATGGCTTTGTAACAGTCATTGATGGAGGTGCAACAACCTATGGGAATCCACTTACAGATATGGGAGTTCAGACCATTGACTATCAAGGTAAGGAGCATGGTGTTTCTGTTGTTTACGGCTTCTGGTGTAAAGTCACTCCCCCCTTTGGTCTTGGATAGGAAAATCTTCCCACATTGCACCAAGAAATCTCCTCATAAGCCAGCCAAGCCCCTAAACTCCTTCAAGGATTTAGCTCACACAGTTGACAAAAGATTTTGGCTTGGGCTTGACCGCATTTAAAATTAATTGGTCTAAACAATCAGGTCGCGCTACTGCCAAATCATTAAATTCCAACTTAACTGGATTGAATGATGACCTGCCCAATTAATTTGATCCCAGCCAATCAGAGTTGGGGTTATAACTTAGTTCAAAACCCTCCAGCTTGCCTGATTTGCCTGGTAAAATTCCTCCTGTAGCCAATCAAATCCGCGCCTCTGGGTCAGATGACCTTTGAATTTGTTTCCTCCCTTATAGCAAGACAGGGGACTTTTGGTCCCCTTCTTGCACATTCTTATAAATTAAAGTTTGGTCCTTTACTTAATTTTAGTTGTTTTTGGGTCCCATTTGGTCCCCTCTAATTTTCTAAAAAGTGTTAGCATTAGTTACCTTTTCCCTTACCTCTTTCCTTTGCTCCCAGGCCTCTCCACTTCTTTTTGGAGCCTCCTACATGTTGTCAACTTCAACGCTTTTTGCTTTTGCTTTAAGAGAGAACCATTTGAACTTAAAAGTTAGTGATTCATTCAATATAATTACCAATTTAAAGTTTGATTTCATCTCTATTTTACTTTTTCTTTTTCTGTGGCTTCATTTACGCTTAAAAACTTTAAGTCCCGCTTTTGAAGTCCCTTTTTCAGCAGCTGTTGTTCTTTGGGCCCAGTTTACCTTCTTGGACCTTCTAGTTTGTCTTTGCTCCCTTTCTGGTTGCTTCCTTTTGTTCTGACTAAGATAAAATGTAAAAGACCAACTGCTTCTAGCTGGTCTATGCTGTAGATTCAAGTAAAATGTTGGTACCTTTTGTTAAGTTTGTTGTATTCACCTTGGTACCAGCCTTGGTGATGATATGTTGTGCCACCTCTGACCTTTGGGGGTGTATTTATCATTCACTCCATTGTGTGGGTGCTAATCCTGACCAACTCCTACAAGTATTTGGCAACATTCCTGGGTGAGCTCAGGATATCCTTACCACTAGTGAGAATGTTGTAAGAAGCCTCACCTGTGATGACCTTGAGTTTGTGACCCCTGATCTACCCCCCTCAGCGTCCCCAGCCCTGTCTTCCTATTTGCCCCTTTCCTCTGAGGTCCCAGCTGTTCTGATCCTAGGAGGATACAAGGCTGTTCCAGAGTCTAACCCCAAGTGCACCCCCTGGTTGCTCAGTGGGATGTTTCTGATGGGTTTGGACTTCTACTTTCCCCAACTATCTGCTGTGTCCTCCTTGTGGACGCCACTTTGAGCAGCCATCCCAGTCCTGCACTGGATGATGTCCTGGTGGATTCTTCCCCCGGGATGAGAGCCAAACTTAGTTAGTCTAGCCTCCCTCTCTCACATCTGGAGCAGCGGCAAGATATTCAGGGATGCTGCCTGTCTGTTTGATAGCAAGTAAGGGTCCCCACCACAATGGGCAAAAATATTTGCTATAGGGGGCCCTGGTAGCGTCCTTAAATGTTGCCAAAGTAACTTTGTGTTCCTGACTGGCCCAGTTAATGAATCATACTGCTGAAATCCCCATGAGGCGCCCAGAAGCGGGGGCAACCCACATGGGTTCAGGTACTTGACAGATGTGGAATCTGGTTTCTTTGGAGTGGAGCCAGCTGACTATGTTGGCCCCTTCTACACCACCTGTAAAGGATTCTAGTTAGAGGTTCAGCATATGTTGCAAGAGGTCCAACTGTAGCAGTGTGATACTGACATTGTGTTGCCCTAGGCAGAGACAATTGTAAACACTTGTGAGTACTATCTGGTCCTTATAGATAATGCATCCCTTGGGGATGTCCCATCAGGGATAGAGAGGAAGGTTTCCTGGCGTGGAGTAACCATACGGCCTGTACTCCATCCTTTCTTGGGGGGATTTCCTTTTAGATGGGTTGTAATCTACCACTGCTACCACTGTTGCAACTGAAATAATGATTTTTCAGTATTTAATTGGGGAAAACAACATTCCAATATAAAGAACAAAAATAAGATAAGGTTTATTAATTGGTATTGTGACTAAAATACTATATGGGGAGATCCACAAGACTACCAGGGGTGGCAAAGTAGCAGTTTCCATGTAAGGTTTGAAGCTGAGGAATATCTTGCGCGGGGATCAGCAATGTTGAATTGGCAGCGCTCTTAATTAGGAGATAGTGCCTGTAACTTGACATCAACATCAGATTGATTCATGCAATTAGATACGTCATGGGGTAACTCATCAAGCGCCTGTGAGTATTGTGAGATATGTTGGCAGGTAAGAGGAGAACCTTGATTGCAACACTTGGATATCTCTTCTAATTTGGGATGAGGGCAAACGTAGAGAACCTGGACAGGGTCTTTCTTGGAATTGACAAGGCCAGGCTCTCCCTGGATGGGAAGAAGGTCCCCCTGGATAGACTCAGTTGACCATGTGATACAAGACACAGTGGTCCTGGCTGGAATCTATAGGTTTGCAGTCCCACCAGAAAAGCTGCTACTGAACTCTCACCTTACTATCCTCCCTTTTAAAAGCCTCTGAGAATATTTTGACAACAGATTATCCACTGTACATGTTGTGGCAGTGGAGGTTTGTTGTGTTCCAAGGTGCAGCACAGACACACAACAGGAAATCCTAACCTTAGGATTGGATTTGTACTAAGTCTCAGTTAGTTGTCAGGGAAGGTGATGTAATTACCTTGTGGCCCTGAATAATAAATTTCTACTAGGCACAACTAGAAAGAGGCGCCAAAGTACTTGAAAACACAAAGAAAAAAGTGAATAGACTTAATTTTATTGGTGACATGAAAAATAATTATGTATTATTTGTAGTTACCACAAAAAATACTAGGACAGTAGGATCACTCACCACAAGCACAAGTGGGGCAAGTGAGTTGCGCAGAATCAGGAAGATGAACAGCTGAATTTTCAAGTTCAGAAATAGACCCATTTTAAGGAGCAAAAGCATAGGATTGATCCTCAAAATAACCCAACAAAGGCAAAATCAAAATATTGTGAATATTGGCATTCACAACAAGGTTGTGTGCCACCTCCATGCTGGTTGATTACATACTGCAGAACCCACTACAGGCACCCTCAATAAAATATCTTCTAAAATAAATCTGTATTACACTTTATATGATTTTTAATTTAATTATTTTTTAAATAATTTTTTATTTCAGTGATCTATAACTAAAACAAAAATGTCTTAAAGAAGATATTTATACATTAATAATAATATTTATTAACAAAAATTCAAGATATACATTGATAGCTTTACATTTTACTTTTTTAATTAACTTTATATATTTATTGTGTTGAAACATCTTTGATTACTCCCTCTTGGGGAATTAATGCCCTGGGTAAATCACCAAGCAGCTCAATGAATGGTTCACTGTCCAGTCAATAAACTGGTGGCACCATTATCAGTTAACCATCTATGACAGGGATCACTCAATCCAGGTCCTAAATGGAACACAACTTGATTAAGCCTTGTGACTCAAGAGGAACATTACTCAGATAAACCCCATGATCTCCATGACGTACATGGGCGGGATGTGGCTTGTCATGATACTATATAATACCCTATATTCATATCTAATAAAGTATCATTCTCTTCTTAATCTTCCACTTTATTTTGTTTATTATACTTCCCAGAAGTATAAAATTGACAGTAGTAGCACAGATAGGAATCCATACCTACCCAACTCAAAGGAAAAATTCCTCCCAAGAAAAGAACCCAAACAATGTCACTCCCTAACAGCTGGAGAGATTACAAAGTAGGACAAGACGTTCCCCCAGGCCTTGTCATCTAGTAAAACGTCCTTGTACCCATTGACCAGTATAATGCTCTCAACGCCTGCAGACTGTTCACTACCACGCCAACCACAACAGTGCCTATGCAACCTGAGATACCCAATATTGTGTTTCAACACCTATGTACCGCTGAAATTGGCGCCTTTGCAGGACTACACCGTGAAAATGCCTCTCTTTGGATCAACAGCACCAAGAGCAAGTTTGAACAAGTGGAGTACCCCCAAAGACCCTGGGTCAGCAATATTGCCCTCCGCGTCACAGGTCTGCTTCACGTTTTGTAACTGAATGGCTAGCCCAACACCCTGACCAAAAGGAAAATTGGGAAGGGTTCAAGGCCGCATTTCTCAAAAAGTTCTCCATGAAGAACTCAGACGTGATGATCATGACCAAGATTTGAACCTTAAAAATGACAGGAACCATCAAAGAATACATTGCCACATATGAAGGACTATGCAACCGTGCACCAAACACCATCAACTTTGATGAACCTGGGCCATGTCTGGACTTGTACAATAGCCTTACCACACAGATTAGGCGTCAGTTCAACATGACTTGCTGCAAGAACCTTGAGGATGTATTCCTAGAGGGAAAATGCGTAGCTCAGAAGTCTGACAACCTACACGCCACTAACAAGCGTAAGGAAAACCCTGCAGCTAGAAGAGAGACTCATCCCAATAAGCAAAACAAACAAGCCCACAGTACCCAGCCTCAAAACGGGAATCACACTGCACAAGTCAACCAGGCCAGCACCAAAGATACCAACAAGGAGGAAAAAGCTCAGGGGAGTGCTTAGGCAAGCTGCCCTCTCCCACTTCACAAGACTTGTACAGAGAACAAGACGTGGATTCAATCACCATAATCCAAGTTCCCTCCAGCAATCATCTACTGTTTGCTGCCCAAACTGGAAATAAACTCATCCCTTATCCTTTCCACTTTTGCAGATACCAGGGCACAGCACTATTTGACACTGGAGCCAATCAATTGCTCATCAACAAAAGTTTTGCAGACCTCATGAAGTTACCTACCACTCAAAGTAGCATCAAGAAAGTCATCATGGCAGACAACCACTGCATACCAGTTACCCACAAGACAAAACCTTTCCGCACCCAAATTGGAGATGCAAAAACAATAATTAGTGGTCCCATCATACCAATCCTCAAATACAATGCCACACTTGGATTTGATTGGATGAGAAAGATAAAACCTTGCATTGACTGGGACAGTGCCACCCTCACCATTCAGCAAGGAGAAGTCAACAATCATGTGTACCCACCACATATTGACACCCCATCAGGGACCACATAAGTGTAAAGATCATGGAAACAGAGAAAGAAACTGATATCAGCAAAATCAATTGGAGCACATGTATGAGGTTGATACTTCAAAAACACAGAAACTCAACACAAACAGAACCCAATTAGAAACTAGCTAGTCAATAAAATTCCCTCTATATTCCAAGAAACAAAACTTGGGGTATACAACATAAGATTGACCTAAAAGATAGCGTACCTAAAGCATGACCCATCTACTGCCTCACACCACAAGAAGACAACGCCCTAAAAGCTTACCTTGATAAGGCACTCAAGAAAAGCCTCATCAGACCCTTGAAATCACCCTTTGGTGCCGCTGTCTTCTTTGTGGCAAAGAAAGATGGAGGCCTCTGCCTGGTCACAGACTACAGGGCCCTCAACAAGGTCATAATTAAGAACAGGTATCCCCTGCCCCTCATTGATGACCTTTTCAATGCCTTGGGGGGTCCAAATCTTCACAAAAATTGATTTGATAGCAGGTTACCACCAAATTTGTGTGCCTGAAGATATCCCAAAGACCGCATTTCAAACTAAATATGGATCCTTTGAATGTGTTGTCCTCAATTTTGGCATAACAAACACTCCCAGTACCTTTTTAACCTTCATGAATGAAGTATTCAAGGAACACATTGGGAAAAGAGCAATCATCTACCTGGACAAGATCATCATTTATAGTCCAACCTGCAACAATACTGGGAAGACGTCCGCGCAGTCCTATGTACCCTGGAAGAAAACCAATTGACTGCCAAACCGTCCAAATGCAAGTTCTTCTCAACTGAACTCCCATTCCTTGGCCATACCATCAGCAAAGACGGTATCAAATTGGATCCAGATAAGATAGTGATATAACAGAGATGCCATCCCCAAAGAACAAGAGCAAACTCGCATATTCCTTGGAATGGTAGCCTATGTACACAGGTTCATCCCTGACTGGGGCGCCCTAACAGCTCCCTTGTCAGCCATCACTGGAAATACAACCAAATTTGTCTGAACACCCTTACAAGAACAAAATTTCCGCCAGCTGAAGGAATGTATGGTTACTGCCTTCATCCTGCAATACCCAAACTGTGAGGGTATCTACAAGCTAGAAACCAACGCCTCTGATTATGCCATAGGAGGAGTCCTCTGTATTCAAACGGCCCAAAAGGACTTCCTTCCTGTGGCATATAAATCAAGGAAGCTATCAGATGGTGAACAAAGATACCCCAAACACAATAAGGAATTAGTTGCCATCCTACATTGCCTCATGAAATGGCAATGCTATCTGGAAGGAGCCCAGACGTTCAAAGTACTCACTGACCACAAGTTGGTGATATTCTTCAAGACACAACAGCACCTGTCAAGAAGATAAGCCAAATGGATGAGTCTCATACAGAGATACCCCATGAACATTGAATACAAGCTAGGCAAGGAGATGCTTACTGCAGACGCCCTATCAAGGCTATACAATAAACACATCCACTGCACTGATGGCGACCCTGACTGGCTATGTTAATTATGGGGAACCTCCAGAAAGGGTTCCCACCTGGCACACCAATGGACATCCAAGAGAAAGTCCTCAAGAACAAACATCTATTCAAAAACGTATATGGTACCCTTCACCAAATTCTTCCAAATGGCGACACTGTACCCTACGCCACGTCAACACAAAAGATTGACACAATCCTCCAATATCACAGAGACTTGGGACACACTCATAGCAGAAACTTTCATGAATACCTCAAGACACACTACTGGTGGCCCAACATGTTAGATGATATCAGAGAGGTACTGGAGCAATGCAAAGTCTGTGAGAAGTACGCCCAAACCAAAGCTCCACCCAAGTCAGTAGTACCCATATCCATCACACAACCCTTCAAGGTATGGTTGTTGAATATTGTGGGACCTATGCCCAGTGAAAGCAAATGCAAGAAGTAAATCATCACAGCTATCAACTATGCAACCAGATGGCCCGTAGCGCAAGCTACAAAAGAGCACAAAGGCACCAATGTGAGACAATTCATTGGCAACAAGAGCATAGCAAAGTTTGGAAAGCCTGACCTCTTAATCACATATAGAGGCACTGAACTCAAAGCTATTGACACTAACATCTATCTTGCCAAAAATGGAATAAAACACATCACAGCCAGCCCATATCACCCACAAGCAAATGTACGCGTAGAACAACTAAACGGTTTACTAGTGGAAGCCCTCAGTAAGTTATCTGTCAACAATCCAAAAGCCTGGGTCAACATGCTACCAACTGCCCTTATGGTCTGCAGAACACAAGTCAACTGCAATATGGGCAAAAGATCTTATGAGCCTGTCTATGGTCAGAAACCCTTACTTTATAGTACAATCTGGTACCACAACTGCCACTTCCAAAGAAGATACCAGACAGTAATAACCCTGTTTTAAAATTTGCAGCAAAGGGTTGCTAGTTTCTACAGACAGTTAGTCAGGGACCTAATGCTTATTACTATACCTGTTGATGGTATAGTGGCAGCCTGTGAAAGGACAGAAGAATATAAAGGTATAAAGACAAAACTGGTGTTTATTATGATAGTATTGCACTTATATAGTGTGAGGCGGGGGAATTGCCACCAGGGGCAGGGAGGCACAGACAGAAGGACTTCCCTAATGGAGGAGAGTGGATTGGCACATCTGAAAGTCCCACGCAAGAGAACAACTGTTTCCACGCGGCTTTCCTTAAGGAGGTAGATATAAATAACTTTGTTGTTCTATTTATAATCCCAGAAGTAAAGCCCGTGCCTTATGTGCATTCAAAAGGCAAATCAAACACCCGTTTTAGAGGCGTTTTAAACGTCTTTATCCCTAGTAAAATCAGGATGCAATAGCACAATTGCACAATTGTTCTGTTGCTTAATTCCTAGATAGACAACTTAATGTCTAATCCATTCAATCTGCGACATTTCCCTCCACTGGATTAGACAACAGGGTCAAGAATGGCTTGGCGTCTTTAGGTAGCGGCTATGATGTTGGGGTCAATCACATGTCTTGTTAGGTGGGGGTTTGTTACCTAATCCTTGGTCATTGGCTTTGTGGATCTGTAGGCAACCAGTTATGTTTCTTGGCTGTCCTTCAGGTGGTAGAAAAGTTGGTGCGGTACTGGAAGAGTCTTGTCAGTCTCCAATAAACACATTGTTCTTTTATTCTTATTCATCATAATTTGGTGCAACACTATTGCAAACAGGACAACAACCCATGGATTTTTTTAATTAGGCTTTTGTTTTTTTGGGTTATTGTCCTTATTGGGGCTTACTATTGGTCACTAGGAGCAGCATGCATATACTGAGCATGTACTCTAGTAATCAATTGCCCATAATGGGGCTCTTTAAGGATGTAGGAGTCAGGGCCAGTCTTCTGGATAACTTGAACTAGGTCTTGCCAAAGGGAGGCAAGTTTGGATTTGCAGCTGTACCCTCTATTGCTGAAGAAGTAGACTGAGTCTCCTACCAGGTAAGTGGGTAAGGCGGGGCATTTGGATGCAGCTTGTTCTAGGTCCTACAACTTATGGTTTAAGTTTACGGTATAGGCCTCTGATTGCAAGTGAATAAGAGTTTGAACCAGCTTGTTGAGGTACGCCTCTGGGGACATGGCCAGGCTGGGCTGTACCAAGGAATATAGTAAAGGGGGAAGCCCTGGTTGCCAGCCATAGAGCAGTTGGAAGGGCGGCTTGCCAGTGGCCTGATGGTACCCAATGTTATATGCAAAGGTGGCCCCAGGAAGGAAGGTATCCAATTCAGTCTCATGTTGGTAACTGAGCTTCCGGAGTATCTGGACCAGGCTCCCAGTAGTGCGCTCTACCATGCCATTTGTCTTTGGGTGATAAGGAGTGGATAGTGTCCCATGAATTCCCATCAGTTGGTTGAGGCAGGGGATGATATAACTGGTGAAGTTGGTACCATTGTCTGTCAGCAGGATCTGGGGGCAACCATGTTTGTATATGATATTCTCCAGGATGAATGTGGCTGACACCAGTGAATATTGGTTGTTAATTACCTTGGCTTCTACCCATTTAGTCAGATAGTCAACTGCCACAATGATGAACTTGTTGCAACTGTTGGTAGCTGGCAGGGGGCCCACCACGTTAATGGCTACAGTGTGGAAGGCAAACCCAGGGTGTACCAGTCTGTGTGGAAAATTGGCAACCTTAGGCCTCTCAATGTTGCAGTCATGACAGTTGGCTAGCGTATCCACTACGTCAGTGTGCATTCCTTCCCAGAAGCAGTGCTGCTGTAGCAGAGCTAACATCTTCTGTATATCACCATGGCCAGTAGTCTTGTGACCAGCCACCACTGAGTCCATGCGTAGAGATGGGCGTATGTAGGGTAGCCAAGAGTCTCCACAACGCTTCAGGAGTTGTCTCTTAGAGACCTTGGTATCAACAATTAGCTTCTTGAGAGCTCACTGTATCTCTAACAGCTCCTCCCCCCCATAAAGAAGGATCCTCCATAAGCTTGTCATAGAGAATGTCAGCCATGGGGGATACTAAGGCAACAGTGGGAAGGCGGGAGAGACGGTCAGCATTCTGATGGTTTTCTCCTGCTTGATGAATAATTTTTGTAGTCATAAGCCTGAAGTTTAATGGCCTAACACGCCAGACATCCCTTGGGGTCCTTGAGGGTCTTCAGCCATTGCAGGGAGGCATGGTATGTTACAACTGTGAAATGTTCCCATGGAGATATACTCTGAATTTTTGATAGGGATATATTATAGCCAGGCACTCTTGTTTAGTGATAGTGTAGTTTCTCTCATGGACATTAAGCGTACACAAGCAGTATCTAACAGGGTGTTCAAGTCCTTTAGAGTCCAGTTGGGAGAGGGCGCCCCCAATTGCAGTCAGGCTAGCATCTGTATGAACCACAAACAGCTTGGCAAAGTCAGGGTAGGCCAGCACAGGGGCAGCAGTCAGTGTTTCCTTGAGAGCATTGAAAGCAGATTTGCATGCTAGGCTCCAGAAGAATTCCTTATCAGCTCAGAGGAGCTGAAAAAGAGGGTCAACCAGGGATAAAAAATTGGGGATGAAGCGGTGGTAGTACCCAATAATCCCCAGGAAGACCTGTATGTCCTGCTTATTGGCCTGGATCTGCATCTTCTCAATAGCTTCCACCTTCAGAGGTACAGGCCAGAGTCCATCTTGACTAATTATGAATCCCAAGAGCTCCAGATGCTTCTTGAAGAAGTTGCACTTGCGTGGCTTGAGCTTGAGAACAGCTGCAAGTAACCTCTGGAAGACTTCTTCCAAGTGCTGAAGATGATCATAAAAAGTTTTGGGAGAACACATTAATGCCATCCAGATAGATCAGGACGCTGGTGAGTTTGAGGTCACCAATTACCGCGTCCATAGCCTGTTAGAAGATAGCTGGGGCATTGGACAGACCTTGTGGCATCCTTGTGGGTTGGAATAAACCTTGGTCAGTAATGATTGCACATTTCTCTTGGTCAGCAGGGGGTAGGTCAATCTGCCAGTACCCACTGATAAGGTCCATGGCACTGAAGAACTTGGCGTCACCCAGTTGATCCAAGGTATTGTCAATGCAAGGGAAAGGATATGAATCCTTCTTGGTAACAGCATTCAGCCAGCGGTAGTCAAACACCACACGGTTGCTACCATCCTTCTTTTTGACTATCAGGAGAGGGGAATCCCAAGGGCTTTTACTGGGGACTAATAAGTCAGATGTCAATAGATTCTGGAGCTCTTTGTTGGCTACAGCATGATTGGCTTGACTACGCTGTATGGGTCTGGAACAGATAGATGGACTGCCTTAGGTGTCAATATGATGAGTAACATCTGCAGCCTTGCCCAGGTCATAATCATCCTTGGCAAACACATCCTTATACTGAGAAAAGAGATCCATGGCTTGATCCTTTTGCTCTTCATAGAGGCCAGATAGAGAGTTGCAGCCTATGACCAATAGTACAAGTGGTTGCTCACAGGGTAGACCCAACTCAGAGAAGTCTGTAAAGGGGGCGGTCTCCTGCAGGTTGTCATGCTCTTCCAGTTGTATATAAGCCAGAAGTTGGTGTTTGGAGACAATCATAGCTTCACAACTCATGTTGGCCAAGAGTATGAGTACCTCCTTCTCACTTGGTATGAGGATTTCTGGTGCAACCCATGGCTCTAGTCTGAAGGTATTAGGGATGCCAAAGATTTCTCCATGAGTGCCAGCTGGTAGAGCCAGCAAGCGGCCTGTATTGTGGATCACCTGAGCGCCAGGTGGGATAGTCACATTACAGGAGGTGTAGACTGGGATAACCTTGGCTTCCCCAATTGAGATAGGTAGCACCTTGACCTTCTTACTATGCAGCGTATAAGCAACTGGAAGCTCTCTGTTGGCGTACTCCAGATTGATGTAGTGCAGACAGTGTAAGGGCAGGTCAGACAGGCAATCACCATGATAGAACATGGGTATGGAATGGCCCAATATTCCAAATGTATGGTCTCTATGGTTAGTCATAGTGCCATACTGAACCATGAAGCTAGTCCTAATAAGAATGTCATGGCTGTTGTTTTCCAGAACTATAGCAGGAGCAGTGACCATTAGCTTCCCAAATCAAGGAGGGAGAGAAGAGTAGGCATCTTTTTCTCTAGTGGTCAGTGACCCAGCAGTACCAAACTCTTCATGGTAGGCCAAGTCCGGTGCCAGCTTAAGCTTCTTAACCAGCCTTGAGGATATAATGTTCCCAGGGGCACCAGTATCCAGTATGGCCCAGACATGAGTCTTGTTCACTACCAGGTTGATATAGGTAAAATCCTGGGGGTCCTCTCTGATCTCCACAATCTTTGAGACCTGGTGTACGCTTAGTCCTTTGAACTTCTCCAGGAAGGTAGCCATGGCAGCTCCCACAGCTAGGCTTACTTCCTTGAGGGATTCTAGCGGTGCTGAGATGTTTACTGTGCAGAGCAGCTTGGCCAGTTGTTCAGCACTGTCCTCCTCATGAGTGACTTCAACGCCTGGTTGAGCCAGTTGTTCAGCATAGGGTAAGGACACTGTTCTCCAAGCTATTTGGGGGATAATCACCTCAGGGCAAAGTGTAGTCCAATGAGTTTGCATGTTAACAGTGAGGACTTAATAGAGGAGGTCCTCTTGAACTCTATCAGACTCTGCATCCTCATGTATTGATTGGGAGTTGAAGTCAATCAGAGAGGGTTCATCCTTAGGGTTGGTCCCAGAGGATGGCAAGGCAGCAGGCCTCTGATCTGGTTTTTTGGGGAGCAGTGGTATGGGGGAGATGAGGGTGTCAAAATTACAAAGGCAGCCAAGGGTTTCTCCTTGTCCTGGTTGCTTAGTAGTTTTTTGACTGGTCCTCATTGTCCTCCTCAATATCAACATCCTTGGCGTAGTCCTCCTCAGTGTCCTCCATGCCTACATGGTGGATTTTTTGATGTGGATTCCTACGTTCCCAAGAGAAGTGGCATGCCATACCACATTTGAAGCAAGTACAGGGGCCATTATTGACTGGAGCAGGCCTGACCTTGCCAGAAGGCTTGGGCATCTCAACCGCTATGTGGGGTCTATGCTCAGATTGCTGGCAAGGGCAGCCTTCAGGAAGAGGGACTTCAAACTCCTCCTTGTAGGTGCGTAGGAGGCGGATCAGATCTGGTACAGTGTGAGCGTTGTAAATGCCCGACTTAAGAGCCAGAGATAGTTCCCGGTTGACATGTACAGCATTAAGGAGTGCTGACTGCACATCAAGAAACTGCACCACACTCATAGATAACAGATTTTGAGCTTCAAGGTAGAACCTAGAAGTTAAGTCTTCTAGGGTTTCCCCCACCTTTAACTTGGTGTTGGCAAAGTCCATCTTGAAACCAAGGAGTGCTTCTTGGCTACCAAATTCTTCTGTCAAGGCTCTGGAGACATTGGCAAAAGTCCAGCCATTCTCATGGAGACGTAGCAAGATAATGGTTTGAGTCTCAGCATCCAGACATTTGATGATTGTGGAGTCCCTTGTGGCATTGTCTGCGCCATACATGGAGTTCTAGTATAGGCATAAAAACATGGCCACATTTCTCTTGCAGTCAAACTTGGGTAGAATGACGAGCTTGAAGTTGTTGGAGCCATGTTGGAGGGGAACAGGTGTGATCCTCACTGGAGAGCAGGTGAGACAGGAACTGCTGAGAGTGGAGGCAGCAAACCTAGCCTCAGAGGCGTAGCAACAATTTTCCTCTTGCTGGGCTTTGTGTTCACCTTCTCTGTCTTGAGCAGCTCCAGAAGCTTCAGGGGTGGCCAGGACATCATCCTCAGACTCCAGTACTGGCTCTAATACTTGTACAGTGTTGGGAGCCAACCAAGTGTGGTCATCATTGCTTTTGTAGCTATGATAGAGCTCAGGACTAGAGGATCTCATTGGACTGTGGTGACTCTTGGAGTTGATGGACATAGCCTGTAAGTTGACGGCCATAATATTACTATCCATCCTATCCAATTGGCTCTGAAAGGCGTCCAGGAGAAGCTGTTGCTTGTCCAGCTCATCTTGGTAGACCTTGTTCTCCTGACAGGTGATATCCAAGTCATCTTCCAGAGAGTTGATGCGCTTTTCATGGGTGATAAGCTCAGCTTGGAGCAAGGCTATTAATTCCTTGTCCTTCCTGACTTAGGTCTGGCTGTTGGCTCTATCATGCAATTGGCAAAGTTTGAGACAATCCTGAAGCTCTGACACAGTGTGGTAGCCATCAAACAGGAAGGCAAGATTGGCACTCTGCTGTATCAATTCTGCCTGCATCTTCTTGTAGTGATCAAAGAGCTCAAGGATGTCTCAACCAAGAAGGTGGCTGGAAGGGGAGTTGTCTGTGGCGGCAGATGTGAGGGTGAACAAGGAGATGGTGGCAAGGCAATGGGCTAGGACTTCCACCTCATGATTCAGTCTTCAAACTATAGGGCCAGTCTCAAGCACGTGAATGGTAACCACACTAATCTAATTGGCATCTACACCCTGATGGGTGAGGGTCTATACCACATGCACTGGAACTAGCTTAGCTATAACCGCTTCAATGGCATCAACCCAGTGGAGCATGGTGTTCTGGGTGTTGGTAACTTTGGCAAGATACTGATTGACAGTGGTGAAAGTATTGCCAAGCTCAGAGTAAAAGGACCTGGAGGAACGTCTGTTGGTTAGATACCAGTATTCCCTGGTCATGCACTAGGCTTTAGATACAACCCAGGTGCATTCAGTTATGACATACGGCAGGATAGGTGAATTGTTGTAGGTAGTCCTTGATATGTTTGACAGTACAGAGGTCACAACAGAGCTGGTCAGGGTTGACCTGGGAGAGATTCTGAAAGCAACCCAAGGAGTTTTCAGCAGAAGGCTGCTGAATGGCTAGGTGTTCAGAGCAAGAACCATTGCCAGTAGCACCAGCATCCATGGTGTGTATGGCACTACAGATGGCGTCCTTGGAAGGTGAAGAGTTGGCGTCTATCCCCAAGGGGGCAGGGGCTTGTAGAAGCAGTGGTTGGCCAAAAACAATAGCCTGGGGGTTTTGATGTCCTGGAATAAAGTGGCTTAGGTTGGGCAGGCCATAGGGAGTGCCTGCTCTTTCCCCAGCATGGGCATTAGCAGCAGTAAAGGCCGGTGCCTGGTGGTAAGGAGAAGCAGTGGCAGGAGGCAGGACCAGGAGCACTCCTCCCTCCTCATTGAAATGACTGTGGGGGTGGGGGCTGGTGGTGTTGAAAGACATGAGCGCCAATGCCGTAAAAGTTGCAGCAAAGAGTTGCTAGTTTCTACAAACAGTTATTCAGGGACCTAATTCTTATTACTATACCTGTTGATGGTATAGTGGCAGCCTGTGAAAGGACAGAAGAATATAAAGGTATAAAGACAAAACTGGTGTTTATTATGATAGTATTGCACTTATATAGTGTGAGGCGGGGGAATTGCCACCAGGGGCAGGAAGGCACAGACAGAAGGACTTCCCTAATGGAGGAGAGTGGATTGGCACATCTGAAAGTCCCGCGCAAGAGAACAACTGTTTCCACGCGGCTTTCCTTAAGGAGGTAGATATAAATAACTTTGTTGTTCTATTTATAATCCCAGAAGTAAAGCCTGTGCCTTATGTGCATTCAAAAGGCAAATCAAACACCCGTTTTAGAGGCATTTTAAACGTCTTTATCCCTAGTAAAATCAGGATGCAATAGCGCAATTGCACAATTGTTCTGTTGCTCAATTCCTAGATGGACAACTTAATGTCTAATCCATTCAATCTGCAACAGACCCAAAGGTACTACAAAACCAGAGAAGACCAAGAAGTGATGGAACACCAAAGAGTCCAGCGGGAAGCAATCCCATTACAACAAAAAAGGTTCCAAGTTGGAGACAAGATCTGGGTTGTCAATCACAACCAACACAAACTAGACCCAGGATTAAGCGGACCAGGCATTGTCATGGAAGTTAAGCCCAATAACTCCTACCTCATCAAAGGAATTGGAGCTCAAACTGAACTGAAATGTATGCATCACAACCAACTCTGTTTGTGTAAGGCAAGAGCAGCCCAACAAAATTCAAGGCTCCCTGTACCCAACACCAAACTGGATCAATACCAAGCCCGCATACCAGATACTCTCAAGAAAATTCCCAAGGCTCTGCCTTCCAGCACCCCAGGGGGAGATGTTGCAACATCTTCAATTACTCCCTCTTGGGAAATTAATGCCCTGAGTAAATCACCAAGTGGCTCACCAAATGGTTCACTATCCAGTCAATAAACTGGTGGCACCATTATCAGTTAACCATCTATGACAGGGATCACTCAATCCAGGTCCTAAATGGAACACAACTTGATTAAGCCTTGTGACTCAAGAGAAACATTACTCAGATAAGCCCCATGACCTCCATGACGTACATGGATGGCATGTGGCTTGTTGTGATACTATATAATATTCTATATTTATATTCAATAAAGTATCATTCTCTTCTTAAATCTTCCCCTTTATTTTGTTTATTATACTTCCCAGAAGTATAAACTTGACATGTGTCAGTAGTGACATGGACATACATTTATTATACTTTGTTATTAATTGTTTGGGAAAGCCACCATGGAATACAAAAGAAAAAATAAATTTAAATACAAAAATTAAGCATCTGCATCAGTGGTGTTATTCTATGTGATTGCAGGCTTGGAAGCTTCAAAAATATATAATGCTTGTTGTAAATTAGGCCTTTCTAGTCCTTCTGGGTACTTCTTAGTAGGCTGCTTGCTTAACAAGAACAGGAAAGGCTGTATTTACAATGGCTTACCACTGATAAAATGACCTTAAGTCTTTACCTATGAAGTGGAGGTAACAACTAAGAGTAGTCAATGTATATCAAGTAGTAAGTGTAAAAGTAAATTATTGTTTATTTAAGAAAGATAAAGAGAGTTATATAGTCCATTCAGTGCTAATGACTCAGACTAATGTCTAGTATTAATTAGCACTGTGGAACTGGAGGGGTTTGGGGGCTAAGGAAAGGGGCTCAAGGTATTGGGCTCAAGCATCTTTTCAGTTGAGCCACATGTTATAATGGCTATGCTTAGATGCATCATCAACATCAAAGTGCCATACTTTACATCCAAATCCTTGTGAAGAAATAATGTATAATCTAAACTATCTATGCTGAATAGCTATCCTTCTCATAGACTAGTCAACATCAATATAGTAAATATTACGCAATAATCATCCATAAATTCAAAAGAGTAATTTAAAGAATATAAAAAATAGTCAGAATTGTTAAGCCTTTAGTTGATTGGCTGTTTGTTGAGGCACACAGGGAGAAATGAATTGGTGTGGCCATAGAATTTGGCCCCTGTCTTGGCTGGAAGGGTGTGGATCCCAGCCTGCATCAAATCAAAGAGGTCCTTGGTCCCAGTTGGCATCCCCTGCTTAAAAACTTGCTTGAGCCACCCAAAGATCTCCTTAATTGGGTTTAGGAATAGGGAATAGGCAGGGAGAAATAGGAGGAGCAAATTTGATGTGGCTAATTGTTGGGGGCCAACTGCAATGCTGGTGTCAATTTTTGGAAATTCCTCAAGAATATATGCCACTTTATGGAGACCAATTTTATCAATCACAATAACATTAGTGAAGCCTGGGCTTATGCGCCTCATGTGCTCCTGGACCAATTGGAGGAATGATAGAAAGGTCTGGCTGTTGTGGGATCCTAATATCATTTGATAGAGCTTGATTCCCTTTGGACCAAGGAGAGTCACTGTGACAGTCCACATGAAAGATGTTGTGCAAGCAAGGGCTGATTTGGCCACAATAAAGACTATATGCTAAAATTTGGCAAAGTATAGTGGTTTTGGGACAGATAGAGACCTAGTAGATAACATGGGCTACTAGGGAAGGTAAGGCCTGCCTAGTAGGTAACAAAGGACTACTAGAGGCAGATAATGAACCAGCCTAGCAGGTAACATTGGCTGCCAGTGTTCTGGTTAAGGTGTCTGAATCTGGTAGGTAACATTGGCTACTAGGGGAGTATAAGGTCTCCACCAAGTAGGTAACAAAGGACTACTGGGGATGGATGGCTCTCCTCATAGCAGGTAACATTGGCTGCTAGGGAGAATGGGTGATGTAAACTAGCAGTTAACTAAAGACTGCTAGGGCAGGGAGGGGCTGGGGTAGCTCCATAATCTCTTGGCCACTTACAGGAGGTCTGTAAGTAATGGCCTTACCTAATGGTCTAATAAGATGTCTTTGTCTTTGTTTTCTTGGAGGCTTTGGGGAGCTTCTGAAACTACCATTGGGTCATGGATATGCCCAGAAATGTTATCAGGATAGCTGCTTGGAGAAGCAGCAGCAGAACTTGATGATGAACAGGTTTCTGGGAAGTAAATTTGGTTACTTTGCGCCTGAAAGCTCAAACTTAATCACCTTATTAAGTAAAGATAACTACACAGACATAAGGATTTTCTGTGATTGAATGGCCCAAGTGGAGGTCACTTGCAGGGGCCCAGTCAAACGCCAGTATCCTTGTAGACTTATTGCCTGAGTTTGAGGTATTAGTAACAGGGACTGAAAATGGAACCTAGGTGGTTTATATTGAGGAATGGAACCTAAGTGGTTCATAGTACAGATGAAACCTAGGTGGTTCATAGTGAAGGCTAGCTGAAGGACTGGAAGATCATGAAGCAGAAATAGCTGAAGGACTGGAAGTTGGTTAAGAAAACCAGCAGAAGTAGGTGAAGAAGCAGGAATTATGGACTTTGACTTCTGGAAATAGGATTAATTATAAGAAAGAAGCAGATAAAAGAATTAATTGAATTGCCAGGAAGATATGATAGAAAGATTAAGATAAATATCATATAGTAAATAGGGAAAAAGTAGGAAATAATTTACAGAAAATACACTATGAATTCATAAGGAATTGATTGAATGAGAAGGAGCCAAAGTAGCTAGAAAAAGAACAGAGAAACTCTGAGGGCAAAGGCTGAAGCTTTGCTGAAATGGTTAAGTAAAGCAAGCAACAGGCGGTTTTGAATGGCTGAAATGTGGAAGAAAACGCAGAGAAACTTGGAGAAACGTTGAAGAAATTAGGGTTTGAAAATTCCCTAAGTAACACATAGTTGGAAGCGCTTGAGTTTGGCCAGAGAACTGTGGTGGGAATCATGGCAAAGCCGTTTGAAACACAGAGCAAGTGTTTACCCAGGGCAAGACAACACCAGGTTTGAACCAGGGTCAAAAGCAAGTCATTCAGGTAAACATTTTGGAAAAACAGTTGAATCCAGGCGTCTGATTGGCTGCAGGTCAAAGCCTGTTTGATCACTGTTTTAAGGGATTTAACTGAAGTGTTTAAGCCTAAAAAATGATGGAATGAAGCAGGAAAAGCAGGGGTTTGATTAGCTGAAGCAAGTTAAAGACTTAATATATTATAGAGAAGAAGAAACTGGATCAATTAAGCCTTAAAAACCAGAGTTCTGAGAAGAAATAGGGACTGAAACAAAGAGATATAAAAGGTGGATCAGTCTGAGGCTTTTCAAGTATTGGATTAAGTGGAATACCAAGGCCACTAAGGACTGAGATTGGAAACAGTGGATAACAAAGGCCACTAAAAATACACAGAGAGCTGAAGACCAAGATAAAGAGCAGGAGCCCAAGCAAGGAGCAGGAGTCCAATAGTAAGGTACAGGAGCTCAAGACCAAGTACAAGGAGTCCAAGAGATTGTTGGAGGTCTCCAAGTATTGGCCCATATCAATTGTTTCCTAGACTCCTGGACCATATACCAGAAGGTTTCTAAGGAGATCTTTCTTCTTAAAGCAAATAAAAGCCCAATTCAACCCCTGCCCAGATTTCTAAGTAGTGTAAACAGTTTCTATGAGTGAATTGCCCAATATCATCTACCCTAGCCAAGGGGAGGAAGATACCTTTTGCCAAAGCTTTCAAAGGTTTGTCACTAGTAAAACTTCCCATGAGGAGTGGGAAAGGTTAACCAGACACCTTTAGGTGACAGATAGAAGAAGGGAATTTATTGGGAATGAGTTTACTAGGTTGTTGAAGTATTGGTACAGGCCCACAGAGGCTCTAGCACCAGCTAAAGTACAAGTACATGGTGGGGATGCCCGCCTAGTCATAGGAAAAGTATTGGAAGAGTTTGCAGTAATACAAGCCAAGTATAAACTTCAAGCTAGTCACCTATCTCTACTAGGGAATGACAACTCTTTTCAGTTAATCCCTGGCTATGAACCAGTACACACAATGGGGACTGGTGACCAGGAACCCCACAACCACCATCAAATAGGCTGTGGTGCAGACTGCAGCACACCAAGCTACCCTGTCATTGGAGCCTTTGGGGACATAGCCATAGGCATTTTGCATAGACAAGACAAATGCTTATTTATCAATATAATAGAATTTAATGGTCCCCTTGTTTTTTTAGGGCAGTGTACGCCTCAGCATATTTTTTCCAGGTCTCAATATTGTCAGGGCTGTTTTGGTTATAGGGAGATACCCCAAGTTTTTTCTAGGAAAATTACAGACCCTTGACCACATGGTAGTAAAATAAAATTGAAGCCTTGACTCCAAAAGTAGACTTGAACATTGCCTGCATATTTTCTTATTAGAGATGGCAATCTTGGTTTATCCACTGGCAGATTGCTCATTTATGCTCCTTGATGAGCATGGTGGAAACGCGCAATGATTTCTCCACGGCAAGAACTCAGCCAGTATCAATGTACTTGTTGAATACCTTGCTAGTGCACTTGGGATCCACCCCAACAAGGGCTGTGACTGTCCTATATGTACCAGATTTCTGCATAAGCCTGAGAAGGATGATGCACTTTATGTAGGAAATGAGCTTCTGGGTGGCCTTGATGGGTTTGTTTGGACTGGGATCCTGCTCAGAGACAGGTATGCAAGGCATGGGTACCTTGTTGTAGAAGTCCATAACCTTCTTGAGCACTAGCTGCCCCTCTGTAGTCCTATAGAACTTAGGATTATTGTTGTCTTCCTGGTTGCCATCACTGATGTAGGGCTTATAGCTAGTGTCAAGCACAGGTCTTACCTTTTCTTTATAGCTACTCGGACTGCTTCCTGGAGGTACACAGGATCAAACACATATGGAGTAAGCTCTACCTCTTTGTTGTTAACTTTCTTTGTAGTGATGACCTTGGTGGGCTTCCAGGTCAGCTTGGGGACCTTAGGGTTGATGCTCTGCACCCTTGCATGTTGTTCTCCTTGAACTGGCTGTGTCAGTGAAACCTCACTATTGAACTCTCATCTTCTGTCTCCTTCCTGAGTAGGCACTTGTGTTGCACTGACTCAATTTTTTGACCCACAGGGGAAACTGCAACTGCAGCGCACAACAGGTGCATTGTTACTATGTTGCTGTGCTCCTTATATTTTAAAATTTAATAAAATGCTGAATAAATTTCAATTAAGTGACTCCCTGGTTTTCATTTTTGCTTTTTATCTGAATATGGATATTTAATTAGAGTTTCCCCACCCAATATCCTTATTATAGGTTTTTTATTTTACTATGCCCAATTTAGAACACCCAAAATAATTCCACCTGTTTTCCAATATTTTACGCCAAATTAAGCACCCAACACAATATTTTAAAATTTCTGTCTTGGATTGTGTACCTTATTTTAGATTCCTTGGTATCATTATTGATTACAATCCATTGCATACATTGATTGAGTGGTTTTGTTTCCATGTTGAGTTGCTATTGTGTTTCATTTTTGGTTTGAGTTTTGACTCATCATGTGTGAGTGTATTTTGTCACTGGTTTACATAGTAAACATATGAGCAACTGTGGTAAGTTTGACTCCCTGGTGATTGACTCCCTGGTACTTGACAATTTGTTAAGTACCAGGAAGTTGAGTACCACATATGTGAATCTATTAGTATTTTTGGCTTAACCAATTTTAAGCTAATTTTTGCTAGTAATTTAGGGGTTCAAAACTGAAAAAAAAGGTTAAATTTACTTGAACTTGACTCTGCTTAATAATTTGGTTAGCTAAAATACCAATTTAAGGGGCAATTTATAAGTAAATTTAATAATAGAAATGAAAAAACCTATGTTTGACACTCTAAAACAAAAAGTGACCAGTTTGACACTTTTTAAGCCAAATTTTAATTTTATTAATAAAATACATATGCGCTTATATAAAATTTGTTATTTACTATTATATTTTTATTATTAGTGTCCATAGTTATTGATTAGGCTCCCAAGCACCACTATACTGGATTTAGTGGCATAGACATTAATCAAACACCCCACTTGTTTTACATTATGTCATTCCCAGGGTTTTTGGATTAAGTGGTGCCACATAAATTAAGCCCAATTTATTAAGAGATTTCATATGTAATTTATAAAAAACTGAAACTTGAAATTTTCTTTGTTTGACTCTATCCACTTGACACCCAATCAGTTTTGGATTTAACTAATCAAAGGCTTGGAATTAAGGCTAAATTAATATGTGACACACTATGAGCGCCACTCAACACTCACCCACTTGACACTCTAACTTGAGGATTAGTACAGAGAGCTTCTTAATGTTTTAACCAACACTATGGTAAATAAGTCACTCCCAGCTCCTCACAGCACATTATTATCACTAATAAACACATTTCCACTCATTTACTTTTTTAACATATGTTGTATTTTTTTAATTTTTGAGCATATGAAACTTCCTTGCTTTTGGGTTAACTTTTGAACTCATTTTAAATTTAAGCAAGTTTTATATGTAAAAAACATAGTAAATTTGATCTTTCTCCTCAACTCTGGTATACTTGACAGTGAGAATTCAGCTTTTCCCAGCTAATTGACAGTGCCAAACTCAACACTTTACTATGTTTTGATTTTTCAACTCCCAATAAAAAAATCCACATAATAATTTTTTATTTTTTGCAATTATAATCTACTACTTTTTCTGCTGCTCTCCATATAATTTTTGTCGCAACATCTTTGGTTAATCCCTCTTGGGGAATTAATGCCCCAAGTAAATCACCAAGCAGCTCACCAAGTGGTTCACTGCCCAGTCAATAAACCAGTGGCATCATTATCAGTTAACCATCTATGACGGGGATCATCCAATCCAGGTCCTAAATGGAACACAACTTGATTAAGCCTTGTGACTCAAGAGAAACATTACTCAGATAAGCCCCATGATCTCCATGACGCACATGGACAACATGTGGCTTGTCATGATACTATATATTAACATATATTCATATTCAATAAAGTATCATTCTCTTCTTAATCTTCCCCTTTATTTTGTTTATTATACTTCCCAGAAGTATAAACTCAACATTTTCATATATATATTTGATTTTTAATTGTACTTTTACATTGATTTAGCACTAAGATGTTATCCTGAACTTAACATCTTTGATGCTTCATAATAAATTCACTTATTTTCTATGTTTTAACCTTTATATCTATACTTTGAGTTTTTATTTGCTTCTATTTACTTTTTTATGTTTTTTCTTGATAAATAAAACTTTATTTGCATACTTTTCATTTAACTTTTACTTTGCTTTACATCTGTGTTTCATATCTTTCACACTATTTTATTTATAAAACTAAACTTTTCTTTAGACAATATCAAACAAGAACAGCCAACAGCCCAGGCGCCAAGCCTCCAAGGGCTCCAAAGAAACTGCCTTCACTCCCAAGCGTGCCAAAAAGCCTGCAAAGGCAAAGTCTCCAACTCCATTTCCCCCCACCCTATCTCCTCCCACTCCTCCCCCCTCCACCCTCATCTTCCACATCCTCTTCACCTTCCCCCAAAAATTCCTCCCCAATAAATCTGATGGTGATCTTACTGACCACTCCTTTTATCACTCAGAGGCCAACTCTAAACCCACCAAGGAGCGCTGTACCAAGAAGTCAAAGGCTGTAAAGGATCCCACCTCTTCTTCTGGTAAAAAAGGAGGCATCCAAGAAGGCCTCAAAGAACCCTTCCCCTCCCCCTCCTGATGGCTCTTCATCCCTCCCTCATCTGATCCCCAAGATGAGCCGGAGGAGTACTCCAAGAAGTTCAAAGCTTCTGGTCATGTGGCTTGGGATCCACTGGCTTCCACAATATCTGTAATGTGGACAGAGAGTTTAAAGTCCCCAAGCGCTTCCCCCTGTTTTTTCCCAATTATGTCTGTAAAGGGTGGCCCTGGCTACGTAGCTGATAACTACATTTTTAATTGTAATAATCAAAAGCGCTAAACCAAGAGCAAGCACTTTGTCGGTGAGGATAAGACTTGTGAGGCCTGGCTAAACACTGAGGGCTGGGAGCAAGTAACTGCAGAAAAGGGGAGCACTCTTGTGAGCCCCCCAATCATCTTATAACCCAGATGTTAAAATGGTACCTTGTCCAGGTGAACCCAACATCCTCTCACCTCTGAGCATCTGATCTGGCTATTAAAGCCCTGCAGCACTTAAAACCCAACAATCTCAAGTTGGTGCTAACTCAAGAGCAGTTGGTTAGGTTAATAAGCAATAAGCATATTGCCGCCAATCCCCCTCCCCCCAAGGCTTTGGACGTCCTCTTGGAGCTTACGCTCACCCACGAGCTCAAGCAGCTTCCAAGTGGGGAGCACTTCCTCCTCCATGATGACAGGCCTGCAGCCAAAGACCGCATAATCTGCTACTCAACTCAGCAGAACCTGATAGAGTTGAAAAGGGCTGCAACCTGGCTAGTTGATGGTACCTTTGCCACTTGCCCCGGATGTTCAAGCAGCTCTGGATGATCCATGCCCAGATTGACATCTGAATGATTCCACTTGCGTTCTTTCTTCTTCCTGGGGCCACCAAGGCAATTTACACCTGTGCTTTTACCATCCTCCTCCAAGCACTTTCCCTCCTTCCTGACAACAACAATGCCAAGAAGATCCCCCCTACACCTGTGTCAACCTTCCTGCCTCTGACAAAGACCAGGCCACCCTGGACTTGGAGGAAAAGGTAAGGCTGAGAGCTCTTGGGCCTGCCATGTGCATTATGGACTTTGAGCCTTCTCAGTTCAATGCATTCAAGCAGCTGTTTTGCAGGAAGGTGCAGGGGTGACACTTCCACTACTGCCAAGCAGTTGCTTGGTATGTGCAGGCCCATGCTGAGCTTAGTAGGTTGAGCCAGAGGGATACTTTGGACACCTGCAAATTTGTGCTGGCACAATTTAGTGCCTTGACTTTTTTAAAGCCAGAGCACACTGTGCAGGGGTTTGAGGTTCTCTCAAAGGATCCTTACATAGTTAAGGACTCAGAGTTTAAGCCTTTCCTTGAGTACTTTGAGCCCCAGTGGATTGGAAAGGTTGTCACACAGAGGCAAGGCAAGGCCCGTGCCAAGGCCAGCTGGAATGTGTACCAGGCGGCAGTGAATGGTGAGCTCAAGACCACCTCAGCGCTAGAGGCTTATCATAAACACCTCAAGGCCAACTTTTGGCTCCACCCAAAATTCAATAAGTTTTTCTCCCTTCTGCAGCATGAGCAGGAGAAACCCATCTCCAAGCTGTGTGACTTGGCAAACCGCATCCCCCCACCAAACCCACAACCTGTTCCACCCTATTCACCAAGGCCATTCAAAATGCAGCCAAGCATAAATAAAAGGCCTCAGAGATCAAGCAGCAGCTTGAGCTCATTGCAACTGCCCTCCTAGAAGGGGCCAAAATGAAGAAGGGGAAGAATGGAGAGGAATAAACTTGCTGTCTTGCTTCTATGGTTTTAGGTTTTACTTTTTAGTTTTGATCAATTAGTTTTTAGTTTTAATTTTTCTATTTTTTAATTTAATTAGATAACACTGATTATTTTATGTATACATGGTAAGTTTGAGATGAATAGTTATAGTTGAAAGTGAATGAAATATCTTAATTTTTGTTAATTTCCTAATAAAACAAAATAAATTCACATTTATACTGATATGAACTATATCAAATTGTATTACTATTTCTTCATATTTTGCGTAACTTTTAATTTTGTGTTTGTGTTTATTTTTGTCTCATTGGAATTTTATTTTTTATGGTAATCAAAAATATTTTTATAATGAAGAGTGTAAATTACATAGTAAAATGAGAAATAGCTGCTTATTTCTCCTTATTCTCATTAGTCAAGGTATACTTTTTATTGCATTTTTGAGCTCTTTGGGGTTACTTTAGTATACCATAGCTATAAGGCTTAATTTTTATATTAAAAGTTTTCAGTACATCAAGATCTGTTAATTAAAAAAGTGTCAATTTCCAGTTGTCAATCAGGGAAAAAGCTGAATTCTCACTTTACTATAGTGTTGACTACCAAGGAGTTGAGCACCAGGGAGTTGAACTTACCACAGTTGCCAACATATTCACACCAAAAGTCAACTCACACTATTTTGTTTGTGAATCCATGTATTTTTATTTTTATTTTGAATGGTTTTGTTTGGCGTGTATGTAACAGAAATTTTCAGATAGTAAGAAGCTGTCTCCAAGTGGTAGGGAATCACCACCCAAATCCACATGGAGTTAATGATTAACCACTAATGCAGCTTCAAATACTGTTTGTGAAATTTTCAAATGAGATACTAGGGTTAAGTAAAATGATTAACCCTAACCAAAGTAGCCCAAGATAAATAGCCTACAACAGAATCAGAGTGTCTTTAGCATAAAAATCAGAACATTGAGATAGAACCAGAGTTTCATTTTCAAACGTAGGAGAACAACGCTGAGATTGGCAGACATTGGATTAACATTGGACAGAGGCAAAGATGAAGCGCCAACAGCAAGGCCCCATCTTCCTGTAATGATCCGGCTAAGAATTAGATTGTAGGGAATTTAGTGCAACAATCCAACTACAGGATGCATTTTAAAAATGTAAATTAGACCAAGGGATATATGATTTTTATTGAGTAAATTTTTGGAAGAACTCAACTCTTAGAGTTGAAACAGTGAAAATTATTCAATATATATCAAAATTTGACTAAGCAATACCGCCTGTATCCTTGGCTCCTATTCCTTCCACATTGTCAAGTGATTATCTAGTCCATTTTTCAAAGAAACCTTGAGTGACCAACTTCTGAGGACCATGCTGATAAATGAGAACATATCAGGCAACCCTCAAATTACGTCAATTTATCAACATCAGCTTACAAGGGGGAATCAAATACAACTGGCAGACCAGAGCGGCTATAACCCATTTTTGATCAACTGTTTGATTTAAGACTGTTAAATCAGTCAATTTTATTAAAGGGTTTCTGGCTTTTTGAGCCTTCCTATTTGGCCAAATAATCCCTGGTATTATGGAATTTTTTGTGACAGTGTGAGCACTCTGTTTCTGTGTTAACCCATTTTGTCCATTAACGCCAAAAATACCTGTTAACAGAGTGTATATTTTACATTGATAGTTGGAATTTTCTTAAATCTGAAATAATTTTGTTTGAATCTGAAGAACTTTCAATTGTTGCCATAGCTTTTAAAACTACTGTAATGCACACTAAAATAAGCTATTGGACATCAAAATCAGCTTAGTATTCACTGAGATACATTGATTTTAGTTTTTTAAAGCTGTAGATCAGCCCTACATTTTGAAGGGATTTAAAAATCAAATACTAAATTTTAAAATAATTAGTTTAGCCTTACTAAACTTAATAGTGATACTATACTTATTGTCAAGTTTATACTTCTGGGAAGTATAATAAACAAAATAAGGGGAAGATTTAAGAAGAGAATGATACTTTATTGAATATGAGTATAGGCTAATATATAGTATCATGACAAGCCACATGCCATCCATGTACGTCATGGAGGTCATGGGGCTTATCTGAGTAATGTTTCTCTTGAGTCACAAGGCTTAATCAAGTTGTGTTCCATTTAGGACCTGGATTGGATGATCCCCGTCATAGATGGTTAACTGATAATGGTGCCACCTGTTTATTGACTGAGCGGTAAATCATTTGGTGAGCTGTTTGGTGATTTACTCAGGGTGTTAATTCCCCAAGAGGGAGTAATTGAAGATGTTGCAACATCTCCCCCTGGGGTGCTGGAAGGCGGAGCCTTGGGAATTTTCTTGAGAGTATCTGGTATGCGGGCTTGGTATTGATCCAGTTTGATGTTGGGTACAGGGAGCCTTGAATTTTGTTGGGCTGTTCTTGCTTTACACAAGCAGAGTTGGTTGTAGTGCATACATTTAAGTTCAGTCCAAGCTCCAATCCCTTTGATGAGGTAGGTGTTATTGGGCTTAACTTTCATGACAATGCCTGGTCTGCGTAGTCCTGGGTCTAGTTTGTGTTGGTCATGATTGACAACCCAGATCTTGTCTCTTACTTGGAACTGTTCTTGTTGCAATGGGATTGCTTCCTGCTGGACCCTTTGGTGTTACATCTCTTCTTGGTCTTCTCTGACTTGTAGTACTCTTGGGTCATTACTGTCTGGTACCTTCTTTGGAAGTGGAAGTTGTGGACCTGTGGTTGTACTGACAAGTGAGGGTATCTGACCATAAACAAGTTTGTAAGGGCTTTGCCCATATTGCAGTTGACCTGTGTTCTGCAGATCATAAGGGCGGTTGGTAGCATATCAACCCAGGCTTTTGGATTGTTGGCAGATAAATTACTGAGGGCTTCTACTAGAGAGCTGTTTAGTTGTTCTATGTGTCCATTTGCTTGTGGGTGATATGGACTGGCTGTGACGTGTTTTATTCTGTTTTTGGCAAGATAGATGTTAGTGTCAATAGCTTTGAGTTCAGTGCCTCCATCTGTGATCAAGAGGTCAGGTTTCCCAAACTTTGCTATGATCTCTTTGCCAATGAATTTTCTCACATTGTTACCTTTGTGCTCTTTTGTAGTTTGCGCTACGGGCCATCTGGTTGCATAGTTGATAGCTGTGATGATTTACTTCTTGCATTTGCTTTCACTGGGCATAGGTCCCACAATATCCAACAACCATACCTTGAAGGGTTGTGTGATGGATATGGGTACTACTGACTTGGGTGGAGCTTTGGTTTGGGCGTACTTCTCACAGACTTTGCATTGCTCCAGTACCTCTCTGATATCATCTAACATGTTGGGCCACCAGTAGTGTGTCTTGAGGTATTCATGCAAGTTTCTGCTATGAGTGTGTCCCAAGTCTCTGTGATATTGGAGGATTGTGTCAATCTTTTGTGTTGACGGGGCGTAGGGTACAGTGTCGCCATTTGGAAGAATTTGGTGAAGGGTACCATATACATTTTTGAATAGATGTTTGTTCTTGAGGACTTTCTCTTGGATGTCCATTGGTGTGCCAGGTGGGAACCCTTTCTGGAGGTTCCCCATAATTAACATAGCCAGTCAGGGTCGCCATCAGTGCAGTGGATGTGTTTATTGTATAGCCTTGATAGGGCGTCTTCAGTAAGCATCTCCTTGCCTGGCTTGTATTCAATGTTCATGGGGTATCTCTGTATGAGACTCATCCATTTGGCTTATCTTCTTGACAGGTGCTGTTGTGTCTTGAAGAATATCAACAACTTGTGGTCAGTGAGTACTTTGAACGTCTGGGCTCCTTCCAGATAGCATTGCCATTTCATGAGGCAATGTATGATGGCAACTAATTCCTTATTGTGTATGGGGTATCTTTGTTCACCATCTGATAGCTTCCTTGATTCATATGCCACAGGAAGGAAGTCCTTTTGGGCCGTTTGAATACAGAGGACTCCTCCTATGGCGTAATCAGAGGCGTTGGTTTCTAGCTTGTAGATACCCTCACAGTTTGGGTATTGCAGGATGAAGGCAGTAACCATACATTCCTTCAGCTGGCGGAAATTTTGGTCTTGTAAGGGTGTTCAGACAAATTTGGTTGTATTTCCAGTGATGGCTGACAAGGGAGCTGTTAGGGCGCCCCAGTCAGGGATGAACCTGTGTACATAGGCTACCATTCCAAGGAATATGCAAGCTTGCTCTTGTTCTTTGGGGATGGCATCTCTGTTATATCACTATCTTATCTGGATCCAATTTGATACCGTCTTTGCTGATGGTATGGCCAAGGAATGGGAGTTCAGTTGAGAAGAACTCGCATTTGGACAGTTTGGAAGTCAATTGGTTTTCTTCCAGGGTACATAGGACTGCGCGGACGTCTTCCCAGTATTGTTGCAGGTTGGGACTATAAATGATGATGTTGTCCAGGTAGATGATTGCTCTTTTCCCAATGTGTTCCTTGAATACTTCATTCATGATGGTTACAAAGGTACTGGGAGTGTTTGCCATGCCAAAATTGAGGACAACACATTCAAAGGATCCATATTTAGTTTGAAATGTGGTCTTTGGGATATCTTCAGGCACACAAATTTGGTGGTAACCTGCTGTCAAATCAATTTTTGTGAAGATTTGGACCCCCCCAGGGCATCAAAAAGGTCATCAATGAGGGGCAGGGGATATCTGTTCTTAATTATGACCTTGTTGAGGGCCCTGTAGTCTGTGACCAGGCAGAGTCCTCTGTCCTTCTTTGCCAAAAAGAAAACAGCGGTACCAAAGGGTGACTTTGAGGGTCTGATGAGGCCTTTTTTGAGTGCTTTGTCAAGGTAAGCTTTTAGGGTGTTGTCTTCTTGTGGTGTAAGGCGGTAGATGGGTTGTGCTTTAGGTACGCTACCTTTTAGGTCAATTTTGTGTTGTGTACCCCAATCAGGGGGTAACCTGGGTAGTGTTTCTTGGAATACAGAGGGGAATTCACTGACTAGCTGGTTTTTAATTGGGGCCTGTTTGTGTTGAGTTTTTGTGTTTTTGAAGTGGATAACTTCATACGTACAGGTGCTCCAATTGATTTTGCTAGGGTCAGTTTCTTCTCCTGTTTCCATGATTTTCACAAATATGTGGTCCCTCATGAGAGTGTCAAGATGTGTTGGGTATACATGGTGGTAGGCTTCTCCTTGCTTTATAGTGAGGGTGGCACTATCCCAGTTGATATGAGGTTTTGTCTTTCTCATTCAGTCCAGGCCAAGTATGACATCATATTTGGGAATTGGTATGATAGGGCCGCTAATTGTTGTTTTTATATCTCCAATTTGGGCACAGAAAGGTTTTGCCTCATGGGTAACTGGTGTGCTTTGGTTATAGCCATGATGACCCTCTTGATGTTACTTTGAGCAGTAGGTAACTTCATGAGGTCTGTAAAGCTCTTGTTGATGAGAGATCAATCTGTTCCAGTGTCAAATAGTGCTATGCCCTGGTATCTGCAAAAGTGGAAAGGATAAGGGAGGAATTTATTTCCAGTTTGGGCGGCAAACAGTAGATGATTGCTGGAGGGAACTTGGATTATGGTGATTGAATCCACGTCTTGTTCTCTGTACAAGTCTTGTGAAGTGGGGGAGGGCGGCTTGCCTAAGCACTCCCCTGAGCTTTTCCCTCCTTGTTGGTATCTTTGGTGCTGGCCTGGTTGACTTGTGCAGTGTGATTCCCGTTTTGAGGCTGGGTACTGTGGGCTTGTTTGTTTTGCTTATTGGGATGAGTCTCTCTTCTAGCTGCAGGGTTTTCCTTACGCTTGTTAGTGGCGTGTAGGCTGTCAGACTTCTGAGCTACGCATTTTCCCTCTAGGAATACATCCTCAAGGTTCTTGCAGCAAGTCATTTTGAACTGACGTCTAATGTGTGTGGTAAGGCTATTGTACAAGTCCAGACGTGGCCCAGGTTCATCAAAGTTGATGGTGTTGGGTGCACAGTCGCATAGTCCTTCATATGCAGTGATGTATTCTTCAATGGTTCCTATTGTTTTGAAGGTTGGAAGCTCAGTCATGATTGCCACGTCCGAGTCCTTCATGGAGAACTTTTCAAGAAATGCGGCCTTGAACACTTCCCAATTTTCCTTTTGGTCAGGGTGTTGGGCTAGCCATTTGGTTACAAAACGTGAAGCAGTCCCTGTGACACAGAGGGCAATATTGCTGACCCAGGGTCTTTGGGGGTACTCCACTTGTTCAAACTTGCTCTTGGTGCTGTTGATCCAAAGAGAGGCATTTTCACGGTGTAGTCCTGAAAAGGTGCCAATTTCAGCAGTACATAGGCGTTGAAACACAATATTGGGTATCTCAGGTTGCATAGGCACTGTTGTGGTTGGTGTGATGGGCAACAGTCTGCGGGCTTTGAGAGTATTGTACTGATTGATGGGTACAAGGACGTTATTGTAGATGACAAGGCCTGTGGGAACGTCTTGTCCTACTTTGTAATCTCTCCAGCTGTTAGGGAGCAACATTGTTTGGGTTCTTTTCTTGGGAGGAATTTTTCCTTTGAGTTGGGTAGGTATGGATAACCTACCTGTGCTACCTCTGTCAAGTTTATACTTCTGGAAAGCATAATAAACAAAATAAGGGGAATATTTAAGAAGAGAATGATACTTTATTGAATATGACTATAGTCTAATATATAGTATCATGACAAGCCACATGCCATCCATGTACATCATGGAGGTCATGAGGCTTATCTGAGTAATGTTTCTCTTGAGTCACAAGGCTTAATCAAGTTGTGTTCTATTTAGGACCTGGATTGGGTGATCCCCGTCATAGATGGTTAACTGATAATGGTGCCACCTGTTTATTGACTGGGCGGTGAATCATTCGGTGAGCCATTTGGTGATTTACTTGGGGTGTTAATTCCCCAAGAGGGAGTAATCGAAGATGTTGCGACATTATTAGGTTTAGTTTTTATTTATACTTGGAATATACAATTTTAATTTTAAATTTAAATAAATATAAATGAAATTTCTTTTTAATAAAGCAATTACATAAAATTTTAATTAAACATGTGATAAGTTTTTCAAGCCTAAAAATACAATAAAATATATTTAATTGATTTATTAAATTCAACTTTAATTCTGTCCTTGGACGGGACAACCACCTAGTTACACATATTTATTATAAATGTTCTTGTGTAATAATTACTTCTTAGGAACTATTTGTTAAATTTACAATATTCATTTTAATATTGACCTTTTTGAAATAAAATATATTTTTTATATCATTTTATTGAAATCAATTATTGTGGATCTAGAGCTTTTGTATAAAAAACCATCTTATTGGGTGTCACATTAACAGCCAGGAACCAAAAAACTGCATCTTATTGACAGACTGAATTCGTATTTGTTCAAGTAAACGGCTCGTAATCTATTAAAATTACTGTGATAAGTTGACTCGAGCAAACAATGAGGTAAATGTAAGGATTCAATAGATTGATCTTATCCAAGTTCTTGATATCCCAATCTTTAGTTGTTTTATTAGCATCATGTCTTTAAGAATAGCAGGTCTTCGTTCGGTCAAACAAGCCAGTTTCTGTTTTCAAACTCGCTTTTCTTCAACCAACGCTTCTAATGCAACCGCCAAGGCTAAAGAAACTGCCTCCAAGGCTGCTGCCGCTTTAAGCTCTGCTACGACTAAGGCTACTAAGACTGCCGAATGTGCCACCAAAGTACTCACAAGTATGACAAAAAAATTGCAACTACTAATCACCTACGATAGCCGTCTGGGAGAAGACTGTATATGGTGCCAAAGTCGGTGCCGAAGTAGCCAAGGAAGTTTATACTAAGGAACAGATGGCTCCTCCTACTTCTGAGCAACTCCAACAAGCTTCCAAGGAGTTATTTGCCTTAGCTAAAAACACCGACATTCAAAAAATTACCCGGGAGGATCTTCTTAATGCTGCATATTATGGATCTCAAGTTTATGGTTTTTTCCTTGTTGGTGAAATCATTGGCCGCTTCAACATCGTTGGATATGCCATCTAAACAGATCATTTTAACCTATGCCTTAAACAGAGTTTGGTAATAACCACGTTGCTTTCTTATGGTACACTTTGGTTATTCCAACTAGAATTATAAGATATACGCTATAGCTTTTTGTTTAGACAATGTTTCATACTCATACATACTGTTTTGGGCTTTGATCACTTTTTGATGTTTATTCGGCCCAAACTTTATTATATCGTACCTTTACTTTAGTATTGAAAGCTCGATTCACATTTTTCTTCCTCCAATTTTTTTATGAAATAACTTTAAATTCATGTTTCTTACTTCTACTGGTCCTTCTACACCACAATTTTATGTCTCTGAACTTTCCTAACTCAAAGTCTAGATGCTTGCGTGGATAGTCTCTGAGGTCTGATTAAAACTAAATAAATCGCCTGTAGGTATAGCTTACACATCTTTTTAGTCTTGGGATGGTAGCTTTATGCTTATGGAATCGTATAGTTTAAGGGCTCTTTTGTTAGACTTTTTTATATTAACTAAAATTTACAACTTTATATACGCTTTTTAAGGATTACTGATTTACGATTTAATTTTTCCTTCTTTTTAAATATAATGTATATCTAAGTGTTAGTTTTTTCCTAAAATTTCTTTAGGCTGAATGTGTATAGTTTCCATATATCCAAAACTGCTTCTCTTGATGTGAGCTGGTTTCGCCCGATACAATTTTCGACACAACTTAGTATCAATGATTTGTTGTTTTGAATGATTGTGGATGATTTTACCCTATAAATAAACCACATTAACATTTTCGATATCACGATATGAACAAAGCATCTGTATTGAAATTTCAAGCTTTCGCTGATGCACAGCCTGAAAATAAAGCTGCTAAAATTCTAAAAGATTTAACTCTGCTTTAGTTCTATGTTTTTGGTGCAAAGCAACAGGCTTGTCTTAATTTTTTATCCAGTCAGATGAGATTTCTGATGATGTTTAAAATACTAATATATATATGTTACATAATAGTTGATTTTTTGTTTGGTTTTGAGAATTCATATATAGAGTGAGAACGTACATAATGAAGTATAGACAAACATATATGCTGTATTCTTTATAATTATATCATGGGATACAATTTCGATATACGTGGTATATCTGCTTTTAGCCATCATGTGGTAAATTTCTTAGGTGTTGCACTTTATAGTCTACACTATTTCACACAGTTCAAAATTGGGGTGTTTCGTGCTAAGTTATACCATGAAAACTAATAGTATTTTCTATTCAAACCATTGATTAGACCAAATGTTTTGTCTTTCAATATAAATAGAAAATACTAACAATTTATCCAGTTTTAATAATTTACATTTTGCAAAAGATGCAAGAAGAAAAATCCTATAATTTCACACTTTAAAAAAGCTCAGCACGTTTAGTAACTATTGAATCATTATATATACATTATAATATTCTAAACGCTAGCTCATAAGAAATATGTGCTACAGTAGTTTTAAAAGCTATGGTGACAACCAAAAATACCTCAGATTTAAATGAAATGATTTCAGATTTGAACGAAATCCAAGTCACGCGAGATTCAGGATTCAAATAATTTAAATATTTTTGGTTAATAAATGAACTGTCAAATAAAAAACAAAATTTCACTAGCCCATTATACAAAATTATAGCAAATATCAAGCAGTGTTGTTTAAACCACAAACGAAATGAACTGACACAACAAGTGAGATGAATGAATGCTGTTCTGGAGTATATTATGACCCAATCAGGATTCATATGAGACACCAACAGAAGGACTAAAATGAAACAAAATTTGGGAAATCTAGAAGCAAGATTTAACAATCATGAAACAAAATGAAGTCACACAAGATGTGTAGTGTGAGCAGCCTAAAATAGAAATATAACAGTTTAACAACCAATCAACAGCTATCCAATTTAGAGACAGAGGCTTTTATTCATTTTTATGGATCCTGATTTGTGTAAAATAGTTTTGAGAACCTTCCAAATATGGAATGGTGATTACAAATAAAATAAATCATAAAATTTTAAACTTCTACTTTTAGTGATTTTATCCTAGGTTTTTTACAATGATTTTTAACAGCAACAACATTTTTGACGGCGCCAGCAGCCAAGCCAGCTTCAATGGAGGCGAGGCTCAGGGTGTGGAGGCACCTGTTTATACCCAAGCCTTTGAGGCAGGTAACAAGGAAGCCGACCTATACCTGACCTCCGACCCCTATGGCTTTGACTTGTTCAGTAGTCATGTAGTGTCTAGCTCTGCCCCTGCTCCCGTACCTACTCCCGCACAAGCTACCTGCCAACCAACCAATCAGGATGGCAACCTCAATCCAGAAAAGTTGCTACCACCACCTAACCTGCCCCCCTACAGCCAATCAGGCTTCAGCTCCCACAGCCCAGTGCCCCAAGCGACAAATCATCACTGCCCAAATTCTCCAGGAAATTGTGGCACTGAATCTGCTGGGTGTCCTAGGATCAGATTGCTGACCAATTGCAATTTACCCGATCCACCGGAATGCAAGAGTTCAATAACCTAATTGTTGTAACTGTGCTGTTTTAGCAGAGTTATATGGGGAAAAATATTTAGAAGATAAATAATAATCTTTAAGTGAGATAGTGATTATATAGTTCACGTGAATCAAGGATAACAGGAACATGATTGGTGATCACACAGCTGGATGGGAGAAGGGGTGTCTTGATCCTGATAATGAGTCAAGCGCCAAAACAAGGTATCCACCATAAAGGATCATCATCTATTCATGTTATTGGATTTGGTAATTCAAGTTGACTTCCTAGTCTGGCTTTGAGTGACCAGATAATTGGATTGCAGGTCACAAACCCGCTTGCTTGGAACCTTGCTGGCGGGTCAAGCCTGTGGTTTTGACACCCCCCCCCGACTGAAGGTCAGCCTCCTCTGGGGGCAGGTCGTGTCAGGGACCTACTTGGCAGGGAATAAGTTCCCTAATTGGTGGGCCAAGGCCCCTAAGTTAAATCCTGCTATTACCAAACCAATAGGAACTGTGATCATTGCAAGGTGTCCTAGGTGTCCCAGGTAAGAAAATCTTCTGAACATAGAACTGAACCAACCAAGGAGATAGTATCCCACAACGTACGTCAAGAGATAGAAGGAGGCGTAAGGTCTAACCAGAGCATGTTTGGCAGGAGGCGTAGTAAATGAACGACCATAATGGAATTTACATCCCCAATGGCCGGTGGGATATTTGAACCATCTGTGGGCAAGGGATTCCTTCTGATGGGCGTCATCTGAAGAAGAGTTGTACCAGTCAGTTGTAGGTGTTGGGTTTTCCAAGGTTGATACCACTGGCAAGAAGGAAGCTAGAAACCAGAACAGGAATAAAATTCCTCTTATGGCTTCAAAATAAGTAATCAGAAGGAGAGTGAGTAGCTGGTATAGGATAAAGTCTTATTTGTTGGAACAAGTGTGAAAGGTAGGAAAAGTTCACTTAAATACCCAAAAATGGGGGTGGCACATTTAAGAGGTTCAATAAAAATAAGGGGATTTGAAATGCAGTCTCAGTAAAATTAAGGCTGAAATGGTTATCTTTACCATTTTGATTTCTACCTGTAACTTAATCATATGGACTGTTAATTCTAAGACCCAGAGGAAACAAGAGGAAGCCACAATGTTGCTTATAATTAAGCAGTGCTCTTGAAAAACATGATCAGATATTAAAAGCAGAGCTAGCTTCAAGTATAGGATGAGTGGTTCAGAGAGCGGCAAGGAAAGTAGAACCAGCCAATCATCTTTCAAGCATTAAGTGACGTGTATAGTCTTTTCAACACTTCTGGAGTCAAAACCAAAGTTGGAAAGAAAGTTCAAATGAATGAAATAAATATAAACAGGTAATATAAACTCATCCAGAGAATAAACACTAACGTTTGACTTTTCTGCAAGGTTCCGGGTTCAATCCACGTCCATATGAATGTTTGATTTAAAGCTTATGACTAGAATTTGATTGCTGGTTTCTTTAACTTTGGTGTCCTATAAATAATTGATCATGCAAGTGAGGTAGTCAGGAAATAATTCCATGAAAGGTTGTCAGGGAGGTCGTCAGGAGCCTGGGTGCTGTATTGAACTAGTTGCTGTTCTGTGGCGGGCAGGGCAGTTTCTTGTTGTTTCTGTCTTGCTTTGCAGGGTTGTAGGCAATCATGGTGTAGGGTCTTGTCTTGCTTACGTTGCCAAGCCCTTGCACAAGGTAAGTGTTATTGTTGTTTACCTTCAGAATGATTGCTGGCCCCACTTTCTTGGGTTGTAGCTTGCTCTTGTCAACATTCATGACCCAAACTTTGACCCTAACTTCATGTCTATTGCAGATGGGGACAAAGGTTTTTTGTAGACGTTCATTCTCCTTCACTGTTTGTTTGCTGTTAGCTCTTACAACGTGAGGGTCTGAGTGTGGGGGGACTTCACTTGGAATTTCAAGTCTAGGTCCTATCAATGCTTGAATGATATTTGGCTGTATGCTATATACCAGTTCAAACGGTCTTTTTCTGGTGGATATGTTCACTTGGGTTTGACACACAAGTAGTGCAGTTTTTAGCTGCTTATACTAGTCTTCAGGTCTCCCAGCGGTGAGTTTAGCTAAGGCTTGCACAAGGCTACCATTAAGCTGCTCTACACATCTGTTGGCCTGTGGGCGGTATGGTGTTGTTACAGTGTGTTTGTCCCCATTTTTTGCAAGGTATACATTGGTGGTTTTGGAGGACAATTCTTTCCCTCCATTGGTTAACAGGAGTTATGGCTTTCCAAACTTGCTTATTATCTCCTTGCCAATAAATTGTTGTACATCATTGCCAGTGTTTGCCTTTGCTGCTTGGGCTACTGGTCATCTTGTAGCAAAGTCAATGGCAGTGATGATGTATTTCTTGTCACTGTGTTTTCCTGGCATGAGACCAACAATGTCAAGAGCCCATACTTTAAAAGATAGTTGTGTGCAGATGGGAAGTACTGACTTTGGCGGGGTTTTGCTTTTGGCAAATTTTTTGCATACCTCATATTGGTCTATAACTTCTTGAACATTGCAATATAAGGTTGGCCACCAGGCCTTATGCTTAAGAAACTCATATAGGTTTTGGATCTTGGTATGTTCAAGGTCTCTGTGATAACATAGGATGGTGTCAACTTGCTGATGCGTGGGAATGTAGGGAATGGTTGTGCCGTCAGAAATTTTTCTGTGTAGGGTCCCATATACGTCAGCAAATAGGTGTTCATTTTTGATGACTGTTTCCTTTATTATGTTGGTTGTGATAGGGGGAAACCTTTGTCCTTTGTTTGTAGTACTAAGAGAGGCCAGTCTGGGTTGAGCTCATTCTCTCCTCTTGAAGCACAGACATACAGGCGGGACAGGGTGTCTGCCATGGCGAGCTTGGCCCCAGGTTTGTACTGGATGAGCATGTTAAATTGCTCCAATAGCTCCATCCACCGGGCCTGGCGGCGCAACAGATTTGCTTGCATTTTGAAATATATGAGCAACTTGTGGTTGGTTAATGCTGTGAATTGTTCCTGTTGTTCTAGGTAACAGCGCCACTTGACTAGACAGTGTACAATAGCCAACAGTTCTTTGTTGTGGATAGGGTATTGACACTTGCCATCTGTCAATTTTTGCAATTCATAAGCTACAGGCAGGAAGTCACCATCATTATTTTTGATTTGTAGTACTCCCCCAATGGATGCATCTGGGGTGTTGGATTCCATTTGGTATTCCCCGTCACGTTTGGGGTATTGTAGGATGGGAGCTGTTGTGAGTTTCTCCTTGAGGCGTCTAAAACAGAGGTCACATTGGGGGGTCCACACAAACTTGGACTTGACGCCTGTTATAGCAGATAAGGGAGCAGTCAAAACACTACAGTCAGGTATGAAGCGTTGTACATAGGCCACCATTCCCAAAAAGGTGTGGAGTTCCAACTTATCCTTGGGTGGTGGCATCTTGCAGATGGCCTGTATCTTTTGACTGTCAGGTTTGATGCCGTTCTTTGAGACTATGTGTCCCAGGAAGGGTAGTTGCTCACAGAAGAACTGGCACTTGGAGGGCTTGGCCAACAGTTTGTGTTGGCCAAGGTAGAAAAGACTGTCTCTAGGTCTTTGTGGTGTTGTTCCACCAAGAAGTTGTAGACAATAATGTTGTCTAGATACACTAGGACGTGCTTGCCTATGTGGGGCGCAAATACTTTGTTCATGAAGGTTATAAAGGTGGATAGGGCATTGGTCATGCCAAAGTTGAGCACCACATATTTGTAGGAGCTGTATTTAGAGTGGAAGGCTGTTTTGGGGATGTCTTCCTCCTTGATGCAAATCTGGTTGTAGCCTGCCGTCAGGTCAATCTTGGAGAAGACTGTGGCTCCTCCCAAGGCATCAAAGAGGTCATCAATCAGTGGCAGTGGATAATAATTTTTAATGATAACTTTGTTTAGGGCTTAGTGGTCTGTGAACAGACGTAAGGTACCGTCCTTCTTAGCCAAAAAGAATACGGCGGCCCCAAAGGGAGACTGTGAGGGGCGGATAAGTCCTTTTTCCAATGCCTCCTTGAGGTAGGCGCATAAGGTGTTGTCTTCATTTGGGGTCAGTCTATAGATAGGGCGCTCTTTGGGTACATCCCCCTTGATTTAGATGGAGTGCTGAATATGCTTCTCAGGGGGCAGTCTAGGCAGCGCTTCCTTGAAGATTTCTGGGTGGCAGGCCACTTTTTGCGGTCCTGAGGCATGGAGGTATCCTGGTGATCCTTGAAGTGTATGATCTTGTACTAACAGGAGTCCCAGTCAATTGCCTTCAGGTCTTTCTTTTTGTCCGGGGTCTCTGTGATACGCACAAAGACGTGGTCACGTAGCAGTTGGTCCACAGAGTCAGGGTAGATCTGGTGGTTGACACCTTCATGCTTGATGGTCAACACTGAGGTTGCCCAGTCTATGTGAGGATTGTTCTTTTGTAATCAGTCTAGTCCCAGAACAATATCAAACTTTGGGAAGCCAATGACGGGACCTTAATTGTGGAGTGGAGGTTCTCAAGCATGACAGAGAAGGGGGCAGTTTCCTTTGTCACGGCAATGTAGTATTCATCAGCCAGGACCACGTTTTTAATCCGCAAAGGATTAGTGGCCAGCTTGAACTTATCCACAAAGCCACTGTTGGCCAAGGTGCAATCTGCGCCCAAATCCAGGAGTGCTGAGCCTGTGTAACTGCAAAAGCAGAAAGGATAGGACATCAATCTATTGGGATATCTGGCAATGGTGTACAGTACCAGGTCCTCCAAGGGCACCTGGATCATTGGGCATTGGTCCATGTCCTCAGGTTGGTACTCATCATTGGGCAAGTCAGGAGTTGCATGGGAAGAGCTTGGCTTGCTTAGTGCTCTCCCCGGGCTTTTCCCTTGTCTTGGTTACCTTGCGTGGCAGTGATACAGAAATGGGTCCAGTTTGACTGGCCATTGTTTCCATTTCCATGTTCATTTGAGCCTGTGGGTTTGTGGTTGGCGTTGTTCCTGTTGCCTCCAGGAGGTGGTTGAGAGGAGCGCCCGCCTGGATGGGAATCCTTGGGTCTTTCATGTTTCCCAGTTTGTGCCTTATGAAGTGTGTTGTAGGTTTGTTCCACTTTCTCTGCTTCACAGTACAAGCTTTGCAGGTTGATCACCTGGTCCAGGTTCACATGCCTCATCACATGCAACTTGAGGGCGTCGTAGTACATGAGGTGTGTGGCTGGGGTGTCAAAGGCCATTTTGGATGGTGTACAAAGACAGAGTTCCTCGTAGGCGTGGATGAGTTCCTTCACAGTGCCTGTCTGGGTCAGGTTCTTTACTTGGTGTATGATCATGAGCGCTGTATCCTTAAGTACAAATCTTGCCAGTAAGTCTTGCTTAAAGGTATCTCAGTTCTTTTTGGTGTGCTCTTTTTGCCACTTGTTGCACCAGGTGCCAGCGTCATGGGTCAGGCAAATGGAAATTTCTGCAATCCAAAACTGCTGTGGGCATTTCATCTGAGCCAGCTTGCTCTGGGCAGACTGGATCCATGCGGCAGCGTTGTGGTTGTTGGCCCTGGCAAAAGCTTTCAAGGCGGCGCTCCATAGTCTTTAAGCTACATAGGCGGGCATGATGGTTTTGTTGGCTGGTTGCAGCATTGAGGGGGGAGCCTGAAAGAAACCTTGTGCAGACATGGCGTTTAAGGCGGGTAGCAGGATTACTGTGTTCTGGTACAGGACAAAGCCATCTGGTATGGCAGTACCAGGGGTGTATGAAGTCCAGTCAGGAAGGAGGCCAGACATAATTCTGCCAAGGATTTGTTGGCCGCGGCGTGTGCGGGCAACAGGCGGAATTTTTCAAGAGAAGGTAGGATGGAGAGCCTACCTGTGCTACCAATGTCGTAGCTGTGCTGTTTTAGCAGAATTACACGGGGAAAATATTTAGAAGATAGATAATAATCTTTATTGTGAGATAGTGATTATATAGTTCAAGTGAATCAAGGATAACAGGAACATGATTAGTGATCACACAGCTGGATGGGAGAAGGGGGTGTATTGATACTGATAATGAGTCAAGCGCCAAAACAAGGTATCCACTATAAAGGATCATCATCTGTTCATGTTGTTAGATTTGGTAATTCAGGTGACTTCCTAGTCTGGCTTTGAGTGACCAGATAATTGGATTGCAGGTCACAAACTTGTTTGCTTGGAACCTTGCTGGCGGGTCAAGCCTGTGGTTTCAACATAATGAACAAAGGGAATCTGATTGGGACAGACAGGAAGCCCAAGAAGGCCCCCAAGTCCCAAATCACAGAAGCCTACCCAATCATGCTTGACCTCCTCCAGCAGGATCCCAAGCTTCCCTTGACCCAGGTCTGGAAGCAACTTGCGCACCATAGCATGTGGGTTTCTGAGTGCATGGTGCAGCTCTGGATGCATGGAAAGATGGCTTCAATATGGATTCTTACCAATTTTGCCGGCAACCAATGGGATGGCGCTGAAGATTCCCTGTATGATCCTACCATCAAATCCACCCTGGTCCAATGCCTGACAAGTTTTTTAGATGATGTCATATTTGTCTCCTACTATAAGCTATCAATAGTTTTTGATGATTTGGCAAGCAAGAAAGAGCTGTCATCCAAAAAGGGAGGAAGAAGTTCAAGAAGGGGACATTCATTGGTGTGTTTCTGGCTATTTCAGCCAAGGGTTCTGTCTACTATTGGACAAAACCAGATTTCACCAATAACTACAAGTACAGCCACATCCTGATGGATTACTTGACTCCTGAGATAGCTCAAATCCCAAACACTGGGTTTTCTTGTTCCACCAAATGGAGGGTAGCTCCACAACCCTTGAGGTCATCCAGGAACATAGGCACCAGGCCTCCTTTACCCAGCTGGTCACACTGACATCCATCTGGCCAATGTTGTGTTCTTTAATATTGGAGATACACTCTGGGAGTGCCACCCTCAGGCTTTCAACGACCTCTATCTTGGGGTCCTTGACCACAATTCTCTCTTTGGTCACCAACTGGTGGCTGACTTGTTTGCGCAAATGGTTTTCCATGTGAACATGGGTAACCAATCACAGAAAGAAAAGCACCTCCCACCCTATACCACAGCCACCTACCATCCAATCAAGGCAATGACAGACAAGGAATATAACAAGTGATATATGACAGCTAACACGCAAAATCCTCCTAATCCTACCCCCGCCACCACTACCCCCCATCTTCCAGCCCCACCCACCCAATCCCAGACCCCCCAGGCCAGCACTGCCTCTTTGTCTTCATTCCTGTGCTATTCTGCCTACTAGGCATCACTCTTCCCCACCCCAATAAACCCCCTGTTACCTACATTTTCTATTTATATTATCTTTATTTTGAATTCTAATTGTCCATGTTCTCTTTGTTTATAATTGGTTTTATTTTTTATGTTCAGCTTATTTCCATAAAAGCATATATTTACTATGCCATGTCTCTAGATCAAGAAAACAGTTATTTTTAGCACTTTGCACAGCCCCTTGTGAAAATATTAACAACAATTTTGTGATCAACTAAATTTGAATTGGAAAAAATAGGTTAATTGTATTTAGATAAAGATGTTACTGATCCAAATTCAAAACCTTAATGATAAACTTTAAGCCAATCAGGAGCCAAGTGATAAAGTGACTGTTGTGACATAAATGGTCACCCAATCATTCTTTAATTCATGTTCCCTAATTAATATGATTGGCTGGTTGATTCCATTGAGCGCCATTGCCAATGTGGCAAGTTGTTGGTGGACTAGTACCCAATTGTTGTGAATACCGCTATTCAACATGTATCAATTTTGCCATCAGTGGGCCATTTAAAAGACAAATCTCTTGCTTTCACTTTTGCCTATTGAAATGAGTTGATGACTGAATCAGGAAATACAATTGTTTGGTTTCTTGATCCTGCACAACTCACTTTCCCCACTCATGCTGGTGGCAAGTGATCCTACTGTCCTGGTAGTGTTTTGTGGTATTCCTAACCACTATATATTCCATTTCATATTCACCAATAAAAATTAAGTTCTATTCACATTTTTGTCTTTGTGTCTTCAGTACTTCTGAGCCTCTCTCTAGCCACAACTAGTAGAGATTATTCTTCCAGGGCTGCAAGGTAAACACATAGCCTTCCCTGTCATCTAATCAAGACTTAGTATGAACCCAATCCTAAGGTTAGGATTTCCCGTTGTGTGTCTGTGCTGTGCCTCAGAACACAAAAAAATGGTACTCATTACAAGGGCTGTAAGCCCCTTGGTTATCTCTTTTGCATCCATGTTTTCAGGTCCTTTTCCTCCGCTATACAAGAGCCGACTTCACCTGAAATTACTAGCCCTCCTATTGAGGAAGATATTGCCAACCTGCCTATTATCTCTACTGTACTGAACCTTGGTAATGGTCCCTGCCTAGTTGCTTACCCCATGAGTACCCCTGATTTAGAACAAGTCATGTTGGTAGCCCCTAGGATAGCCCGTGAAGGAGCCATCCCTTGCCTTTAGCTGCAGTTCAGTCAGACTGAATACTATGAATTGATTGTGGCTCCTCAATTTCCACAGCATCTCCTCTCAGCAGCTGGCTCTGCTGAACACTTACTATTGTCCTTTGTGCAGCCTGCCTTGGCCCACCATCAAATGGTCTTGGGGCTCCACATCCAAGAAATCTTGTCTCTACAAGAAGCAGTTACTCATCACTGGGACCAGTTTGCTGCCTACCAACAGTGGATTCATTCCCTGTTTTCCTTGGTATCTGAAAATCAGTGCAACTACAGCAGGTAGCGGACTTTGCTGCTAATGGCCTTAATAAACTTAGTGCGGTGTTTGATCAAGAGAGAGCTGCCACCGCTGCTGCTATAGCCAAACTCCAGAGTCAAGTGAATTAATTAGTTACGCCCAAGCCAGATTTTCTGTCCTCTCCCCCTTCTGATGACTTGGCGGATCAAAAGCAGAGAATATGGGACACTATTTGAGAGCTACATACAACTACTTGTAGTCAAGGACGTCCTGCTGAGGCTCCTCAACCTGACCCCCAGGTGCTTGAGTTGACTGCTCAAGTTTCAGAGCTACAGCAAGAACTTGCTGCCCTACGTGAGATGATGGCAACTGCTGCTAGTCCACTTGAGGCTGTTGACAAAGATGGTTGCTGCCCTGGCTTACCAGGAGCCCCTTGAATTCAATGTGCTAGGGAACTAATTGCCCTAGCTAACAAGGTGGATCAATTGAAGGGGGACATACTAAACAGGATAGAGACATACAAGAGATTAATGACTTGATCAACTCTAGAATGATAGGTTCACCCCTTGCCTCTCAGTGGGGACATCCCTTACTTTTTGACTGGCTGAGCTCTCCATAATAGTGACCACCCAAGGTCAACGCTTAGATGCTATTGCATAACAGATCACTCAAGCTGTCAATACAGGTGCCCACACTGTTGAGACCCTGACTACCCTTGAAGAGAGTGTTTGTCAGCTATGGGCTAGACAGCCCCCCTCTGAGTCTGAGGCAGAGTTTTTCCCGCGTATAAATGTACTCAATAGCAACAATGGTGGTCCAACTCCTGAAGCACACTTCAAGTCTACCTTGAAGCAAGTCTTTGATCCCAGAACCTCAACCATTGAAGCTTTCCTAACTATCTACAAAACTGCCATGAGACAAGCATCAGACAAAGTTAAGAAAGAACATATTCTGACCTGCTTACACCTGACTTGCCAAGAGGTGGTGGTGCCTGAACTACCCACCATTGAGACGTGGGAAGAGATGAAGCAGCTTCTAATTTACAATTTTGGTGGTGACCTTAGCCTGAAAGTAAAAAATGACGCTTTTATGCATATTGCTTTCAAGCCTAAAGAGTGCTAGCTCAGTTTGCAGACAGATTCTACATGAAAGGACAGCAACTGATAATGAGCAGACAATTGACAGCCCATGAAGCTTACATGGCTTGCACTCAAGCTCTCAAGGTTAACCAGCTTCTGTGCTTTCACTTCAAATCCCATAAGGCTATGCTTTCCTCCATTAAGAGCATAAAGACTCTGTTGCAGGACATGCACCTTACCCATTCTGGAGAAGTTGTTAGGAAAATTTGAGCTCCTTTTAACTCTGGTTTGTCTTCCTGTGGTCCTTGCATTCTTACCATGAACTTTCAAAATCCTCCTTGGCGCCAAGGTTGCCACAACTGTGGTCAGATAGGTCACCATTCTCAAGTCTGCACTAACCCACAGGTTGAAGGAGCTGATCTAAAAGAGCAGGCAGGTAAAGAAAAGTCAACCTAGAGGTAGAGACACTCTTGGTTGACAATTCTTCCCAGTCTCTTTCAATACCTCCCTCTATATCTGACTCCAAGCCTGCTGCTAATGAGGCTTCTCCTATCCTCCTCCTGTTCCACAATATCTCTGACAACTCTGACCTGGATGACTCTGATACTGATGGCGCCAACACATATGGGTAATTTGTCCTGGCTGTTCCTGAAACCATTACAGTCCCCTATAAGTTGCAATCAGGAAAGACTACAACTACCGCTAAGCCTTTGCCTGAAGCCAAAGCAGTTGTCTCTTGCCCTTACCTCACTCAGGCTAAGAGGTCCCCCGTGCTAGAGGAGCTGTCAGAAGAAGCTGCTGAGGTTGCTGATGCTGTCTTCAAGAATATATCTGTTTTACTCCCTCTACAGACTGTTTATAAGGAGTTCCCAGGGTTAAGATGCATGATTGAGAAGTGGGATAAGGAACTAGCAGAGGCTCAAGATATCTTGGCCTCTCTTCCCCCCTTTGATTGCACTACCACTTGAGTAGAGATATCCATTCAAAAAGTAAAGATCAAGGCTGTTTTTGATACTGGCTTGCCAGTCAACGTTGTCTCCTCCAAGCTTGTGAAGAAACTCAAACTTGCCACTGACCTTAATTATCACCAGTCATATGGCACAGCTAGACTGTCTATGACCCGCGCCATAGGGGCGTACTCTGCTCTACCCATGCGGTTTGGCAAGCTTCTCCTAGCTGCGCTAGCAGTTGTCTTGGAAAACGAGAGTTACAATCTCTTAGTTGGCACTCAGTTCCTTAGGGAAAATAATGGGATAATCAACTTGAAAGATGGTTACCTCTCTATTCTGGGATATGAAGTCCCTATGATCTTTGAAGAGCCGGTTAAAGTTCCCAGGAAACAGCTCAAGACATGTGCCGTGTAATATCCCACTGGGGTTTTCAACCTCAAATATTGCACCCACTCCTCTAACATGAAATGTCCACCCATGGCTTGTCCTGCATCTGAAGGGATCCCTCTCCTAGCCATGTCTGCTGTCACCATCCCCCCTGGCTCCCAGGCCATCCTAGACTCCCAGATATCATATGAACTACCTTAATGAACCTTCTTAGAATTGTACTCTCCCCCTTCTTTAGGGCGCAACAAACCTTATATCTGTCCTGGAATCCTAGATGTCTCCCATAAGGACCCTGTTCAGTTGCTTGTAGCCAACCTGACTGCACTCCCCATGACTGTGTCTAGGGGGCAGGTTGTCAGATATGGAAAGTTGTTGAGTGCTCCTGATGTCCTGTCTCTTCTCCCCTTTGGCACATTCCAAGATTTTAACCTAACTGAGGATGAACCCCAAGTCCTATCCTTGTTCACTGTGCAAGACTTTCCACAGCTGTCCCCGGTTCAACAGAAAGAGGTGCTAGACTTGCTAGACCAATTTTCCAACATCTTTGCTAAGGACAGTACCAGCTATGGGTTAGCCAAAGGCATTATCCATCAGATTGACACTGGCAACACTCCTCCCTTCCGTGCTAAACCATATTGCTGCAGCTGTGTAGAGGACGCCCAGGTATCTAAAGAGCTCAAACAACTGTTAGACGCATGGCTGCTGGCACCTTCCCAAAGTCCTTGGTCATCCCTGCTACTCATCTTAAAGAAGAAAGATGGAGGTCATTGTATTGTGATGGACTACTGCCAATTGAACTCTTTGACCAAGAAGGACTCATACCTCTTGCTGTGTATTGATGATGCTCTCCAACATCTTGGAGGCTCTAAGTTTTTCTCTGCAATGGATCTGGCATCTAGATACTGGCAAGTTGATCTGTTGCCCAAGGATTGCCAAAAAGCCACGCTCATTACATCTGAAGGGCTTTTGAGCCTACTCGCATGCCACAGAGACTCTGCAACGCCCCGGCCACCTTCCAAAGGGCCATGGACTCCATCCTCCGCAACTTGAAGTTGTTGTGCGTCCTAGTATACTTAGATGATATAACAGTTTTCAGCACTACCTTCACTGACCACTTGGCTCATCTCAAAGAGGTGTTCCCAAAGATTTGGGAGGCTGGCCTCAAACTAAAACCTTCCAAGTGCACCTTCTTCAAAGAGTGTCTTGAATTCTTGGGCCATAAAGTAACCTAGACTGGGATTTGCCCAATGACTAAGAAGGTTGAGGCCATTGAAAAAATGCTTCTGCCCACCAACCTGTGAGAAGTACAAGTCTTTTTAGGGATGATGGGCTACTACAGACAGTTTATCCCTGACTTTTCCAATTCTAGTGAACCTCTAGTCCAGCTGTTACGTAATGTCCCTTTTGAATGGACTGCCAGTCAGCAGCAAGCCTTTGAAACCCTTAAGCAAAAACTCAAAGAGGCGCCAATCCGTGTGTATCCCAACTATGATAAGGAGTTCATTCTATACACTGATGCTAGTGATCTTGCTATTGGAGCTAGTCTGGCCCAACTAGACAACAATGGTGTAGACCATCCTGTGGCTTACACTTCCTGCGTGCTAAACAAGCATGAGAAGAATTATAGTATCACAGAGATGGAGTGTCTTGCTGTGTTGCATGCAGTCAAACAGTTCTGCCACTACGTGTATGGTACCCATTTCACAGTTGTCACTGACCACGCTTTGCTTAAATGGTCACAACAACTTAAGGAGCCAGAAGGGTGCTTAGCTAGATGGGCCCTACGTCTGCAAGGTTATGACTTCAATGTGCTCCACTGCCCTGGGGTTCAACATTAGAACACTAATGGGCTATCCAGAATGCCCATTCTTGCTTTACATCCTGCAGAGGCTGACCAATTGTATGAACTAATTGGATACCCTTCTTCTTGGGAAAGTGAAACAGAAGAGGTCCAACTGGCTTTGTCTAAGCTATCCAAAGATACCCTCATACGCAACAATCAACTCTTCAAAAAGGTAAAAGATCAGTATCTGCCCTATGTACAACCCAGTCTTTGCCTCTTGTTGGTGTTGCAAGCTCATAAAGAGACTGGGCATGGAGGCATTTCTAAGACTTTGGACTGGCTTCAGAAGAATTACTTCTGGGAAAACCTTTGCCTGCTAATCCCAGACATCATAGCTAGTTGCCACAACTGCCAGCTGCAGAGACCTTGAGCTGCTGCCCACAAATTCAAATTAGTTCCCCCTCAACATTCTTTTCATACTGTCAGCATTGACACAGTAGGTCCTCTCCCCTGTTCACGTTCTGGATGTTGCTTTATCCTGATTGCTGTTGATCACTTCAGCAAGTGGGTAGAGGCTCGCCCTACAAAGGACATCACGGCTAAGACAACTGCTGCTTTTCTGTTACAAGATGTTTTCTACCGCCATGGCTGTCCTCAAGTGCTGCTCTCAGATAATGGGACCAATTTCAATGCCAAGCTAGTAACCTCTGCTGTCAAAGCTTTGGGGTCTCACCAGTCTTTCTCTGCCCCCTACAACCCTTCTACCAATGGGGCAGTCAAGCGTGCAAATTCAACTCTGGTCTCCATCATGAGAAAGCTCACCTACTCCGACGCTGCTAATTGGGACCTATACTTACCTGCTGCTCTCTTTGTGTATTGCCTTAGCAAGCATTATGTCACTGGGTACTCCCCCTTTTCTATTATGTATGGACAAGAGGCTACTACCCCATTGCTCTTGGGAGCCCCCTGCTTTTCTCTGATAAGGCCATGAATCCTGACAACCACATCAAGGATCTAGTCAACCGCATAATTGATATAAAGGCCACTGCCTACACTTTTGCATACAAGACTAAGATGCTTGAACTTTCTCCTGATAATGCTGGACACTCCCCCTTGCCTGAATTTGATGTTGGCAACCATGTTCTTTACTACCAACATAGAGTAGGTGGGTGCACGCATAAGCTGGACACACTGTGGATCAGCCCTCTGGAAGTGACCTTCAAACAAGGGTCTGAATACACTGTGAAGCTCCTCTCCAGTGGTCATCCTTTTGCTTGAGTGCATGTCAAGTTCCTCTGCAAATACCACCCCCTAAGGCCAATCTAGGGGAGGGCAATGTCGTGAATACTGCTATTCACCATGTATTGATTTTGCCTTTGGTGGGCCATTTTGAAGACAAATCTCTTGCTTTTGCTTTTGCCTCTCAAAATGAGTTGATGACTGAATCAGGAAATACAATTGTTTGGTTTCTTGATCCTGCACAACTCACTTGCCCCACTCATGCTGATGGCAAGTGATCCTACCATCCTGGTAGTGTTTTGTGGTATTCCTAACCACTATATATTCCATTTCATATTCACCAATAAAAATTAAGTTCTATTCACATTTTTGTTTTTGTGTCTTCAGTACTTCTGCGCCTCTCTCTAGCCACAACTAGTAGAGATTATTCTTCCAGGGCTGCAAAGTAAACGCATAGCCTTCCCTGTCATCTAACCAAGACTTAGTATGAATCCAATCCTAAAGTTAGGATTTCCCGTTGTGTGTCTGTGCCACGCCTCAGAACACAACACCAATCAGCTGCTGGGTTAGCACTAGTCCACCAACAACTTGCCACAGAGGCAATGGCGCTCAATGGCAAATCAACCAGCCAATCATATTAATTAGGGCACATGCATCAAAGAATGATTGGGTGACTCTTTATTTCACAACAGCCACTTTATCACTTGGCTCCTGATTGGCTTAAAGTTTATCATTAAGGTTTTGAATTTGGATCAGTAACATCTTTATCTAAATACAATTAACCTATAATTTTCTAATTCAAAATTTAGTTGATCACCAAATTATTGTTAATATTTTCACAAGGGGCTGTACAAAGTGCTAAAAATAATATGGCAATTAAGGGACAATGCCAACACAAAGCAAACAACACATATTGAGTTGAGCGTAAAACATATACACAATGACTAAAAAAATGGGATAATGTAGTAAATGGGAAAACAAACAGGAATAAACAAAGCGGCAATGGTATCAGATTAATACAGATTTTATTGGGGCAAAAGCTATAAAAACATATGGAAATGTTAGTAAAAAAATCAATGAGAGAATTGGAGAAGCTTTTGAAGGACCTTGACTCTGCAATTTCAGAGATCAAATAAATTGACCGCAAGGTCAAAGAAAGAGTTAAGTCCACCGTCCTTGAAGGAGACAAAATAGACAAGGTGTCTGTAAAGGCCCTTATGACCAAAATACCAGACACCCCTGAGAAGACAATCAAGCGCTTACTAAACATTCAGAAGTCAGTGGTCAAGGGCCTCCAGCTTAAGGTGTACAATCTTTCTGTACTGTCTGTCTGGGTCAACGACCCTGAAATGTATGCCCATCTCAAACCAGCCAAGCAAGCCCAAACCAAGAACAAAGAATTGCCAGTGCAATTGCTTGCGCCAAGAATGGCTAAGTCTGCCAAAGCCTCTGGCAAAGAGAATACACACAAAGATAATATAAAAAATTAAATACTTACCTTTTTTAGATAACATTGACAGTGAAATATGCCAGGTTCTAGTCCCCTTTGTCCCACCACATTTTATGCAAATTATGCCACTCATGTGGAAAAGCAGCTGTTTCTGTCTCTCCCTGTCTTACAGGAGCTGGAGGACCGCGTCTACGGGTCCTTCCCAATGTCCAGGGAGGAATTAGCTGAGCTTACACATGCTGAGAGGGCATCTGAGTGGACAGTTACTTCCTACAAGGATGCCCAACTGGTCCGCCTGGACCCAATATCTCTCAGTGGAGTTTACTGTGTAAACTTCATTGAGCTTTTTTGAGACGTCCTGGTGACGCTCCCATTGAAGAATATACCAGAGATGGGCCAGGCCCATGTGACTGCTTGCTTCTGCTACCCCTGTCTTACCTGTTGGAGAACTTTGGGTGTGAGGTGTTGAAATTGGCTGTTGCAGACGCAACAGCCATAAAGAAGACAAAAATCCTCCTTGCCAATTTTGGGTTGGCCTGGAGCGCCAATGAGACAGGGCTTCCTATGGCCATGCAGCTGACCTTTGCTAAAACAAAACATTAGAAAAAAAAATAAGCTCAGTGTTTAATAAATTGCAAAAGTTTACTGAAACCTTTTCTGGGAAAAGGCTTCATCTGGTGGTTTACCTTGGGTATCTCTTCTACTTTAGAATGGGTGCAAGCGTGGAGGACCTAGACAGGGTTCTTCTTGGGATTGACAAGGCCCGGCTCTCCCTGGACAACAAGAAGGTCCCCCCTGGGTACAACTTGGTTGACCATGTGATACTGGAGGCCCTGGTCCTGGCTGGAATGTACAGTTCTGCAGCCCTGCCAGAGAAGCTGCAGCTTCACTCCCACCTCACCATACTCCCTTTTACTAGCCGCCAAGAATATTTTAATCAGGGTGTATCCACCGTATACAGTGTGGCGGTGGAGGTTGTGCACCACCTCCATTGCCAGGTGGGTGCATGCTGAAGAACTCACTAGGCGCATCTAATAAAATATATCATTCCAATAAATTTCATTACAATTTATATTATTTTTATTATAATAAATTTTTATGATCTTTATCCTAGCAAACAAGTTTTGCAAAATATATTGCAGAAATGGTTTTCATAAAAGTATAAAATTATACAATCTTAAAATATTATTCTAATTTGTACATTTTACATTTAATTTTTTTAATATCATTTTTATATTTATTTGTTAAGAGTGATATAAATATATTCACATAATTAAGTATCAAGTGTCTGGGATAGCCTCAGATGCCATAATAAAAAATCAATATAAAATAAATAAATTACATACCCTCATTGATGGTCCCGCTGAATGTGATTGTGGGCTTAGAAGCTTCTAAATATAAAATGATAATTAATAAGTCTTAAATATAAATTATAGAATATAAAAAAAGTTGGACACACTAGGCCTTTAATTGATTGGCTGGTTGGTTAGGCATGTGGGGGAAAAAACCAATCAGTGTGGCCATAAAATTTGGCCACAGTCTCAGCTGGGAGGGTGTGGATCCTGGCTTGCAGCAAATCAAATAGGTCCTTGGTCCCAGTTGGGGTCCCACACTTTACGACTTGCTTGAGCCACCCAAAAACTTCTTCAATGGGATTTAGGAAGGGTGAATAATTGAGGAGGAAGAGAAGGCGCAATTCTTTTGTGTCCAATTGCTGGGGGCCCACTGAAATTCTGGTGTTAATCATTGGGAATTTTTTGAGAATATTGGTCACCTTGTGGATACCAACATTATCCAGCACAATAACATTGGTGAAGCCCAGGCTTGTGCGCCTCAGGTGCTCCTGGACCAATTGGACAAATGATAAGAAGGTACAGCTGTTGTGAGAGCCCAAAATCATTTGATACAGCTTGACCCCCTTAGGACCAAGGAGAGCCACCATCAAATAGGCTGTGGCGTGGACTGCAGCACGCTAAGCTACCCCGTCATTGGAGCCTTTTGGGATATACCCATATACATTCTGCATAGACAAGGCAAATGCTGATTTATCAATGTAATATAATTTGACTGTCCCCTTGGCTTTGAGGGCAGTGTATGCCTCTACGTATTTTTTCTGGGTTTTGATGTTGGTTGGGCTATTCCAATTGTACATAGATACCCCAAGCTTTTTCCAGGAAAAGTGCATTCCCTTCACCAGATAATAGTAAAAGAAAATTGAAGCCTCAACCCCAAAAGTAGACTTGACTATTGCCTGTATATTTGCCAGTTCAAGATGGCAATCTCAGGTTATCCAGTGGCAGATTGCCCATTTGTGCTCCTGGTGAGTATGGTGGAAACACACAAGGATTTCTCCACAGCAAGAACTTGGACAGTATCAATAAACTTGTTGAATACCTTGCTGGTTTACTTGTGATCTATCCTGAAAAGGGCTGCAGCTGCCTTGTAATCACCAGATTCCTGTGTTAGCTTAAGCAGGATAATGTGTTTGATATTGGGGATGTGCTTCTGGGCGGGCTTTTTAGTGGTGGGGATTGACTTGTTGGCATTAGGAACAACACAGGGCATGTGCACCTTGGTGTAAAATGCAGCAACTTTCTTCAACACTAACTGCCCCTCATTGGTTTGATAGAACTTGGGCTCCTTGTCATCCTCCTGATTACCATCACTGACGTAGGACTTGTAGCTAGTATCAAGTACAGGCTTCACCTTCTCCAGCATGGCTGACAGGATCAACTCTTGCCGGTACACAACGTTGAACACATACAAAGTAAGTTCTACCTCCTTGTTTCTAACCATTTTTGTTGTGGTAACCTTGGTGGGCTTCTGGGTCAGCTTGAGGACCCAAGGGTTAATGCTCTGCACCTTAGCAGCTTGTGCTCCTGGAACTGGCTGTGTTAGTGCAGCGTAATTATTGAATTCTCCTCTCCTGTCTCCTTCCTGAGTAGGCACTTGGGTTGCACTAACTCTGTTCTTTGACCTGCAGGGGCAACCGCAACCACGGCACACAACAGGTGCATTGTCACTCTTTTGTTATCTACCTTCCATTTTAAAATTTAATAAAATACTAAATAAAACTTAATTAAGTTATTCACTAGTTTTTAATTTTTGCTTTTTATCTAAATATGGGTATTTAATTAGAGTTTTACCCACCCAATATCCTGATTATAGATTTTTTATTTCTTAATTAGTTGTTTTTGATTTTACCTTGCCCAATTTAGAATAACTAAAATAATTTCCAGCCATTTTCTCAGATTTTACGCCAAATTAAGCATTCAACACAATATTTTAAATTTATGTTTCAGATCTTGTGTCTTATTTTAGATACCTTGGTATCATTCTTGATTACAATACATTGCACACAACATTTTAGTGATTTCATTTACACAGTGAGTTGCTATTGTGTTTTGGTTTTGGGTTGAGTTTTGACTCACTGTGCTTGGGTGTATTTTGCCACCAATTCACATAGTAAACATATGTACACCAAAAGTCAACTCACACCATTTTGTTTGTGAATCAATGCATTTTGGATAGTATTTTGTTACATTACGCTTGGCGCGTGAGCACTTCTTTGCTGTGTTGACCCATTTTGCCCCTTCACGCCAAAAATACCTGTTAACAGAGTGTATATTTTAACCTGATGGTTAGATTTTGTTTAAATCTGAAAACATTTTGTTTAACTCTGAGGTATTTTTGGTTTTTACCATAACTTTTAAAACTACTTTAAGTAGTATATATGGAAGAAAGTGGTACTCCCTTTCCTCTCTTGTTTTTTAAAAAAAAATTCTATAAGGGTATAGGAAAACTCTGGTATATTAATAGAAAGATAACAAGGAGTATCACCAAAAAAATTAAGAATAAGTAGATTATTCTTAATACATTTAAATATATCATTTTGGACAACATTGGGCATATTGCTCCTCTTAATTCAAACAACTTATTACCAAAATCAGAGTTATATTTTTTTAATTAGATTTATTAAAGTTATAAATTTATACTTTATAAATTTATAAATTGAAACTTTTAATCAACTTGTTAATTTTTAAAAATATATTATTTGTTCTTATCTGGGAGCTTATAAATAGCATATTTTTTAAGTCCAACTTTTTTTAAGAAAAATGCCCATGGCTGGGATTGAACCAGCAGCCTCAAGATTAACAGTCTTATGTGCTAGCCAATTTTTTGGGGGCTTTTTTAAAAAAATAACTTTATTTAAAGTCAGAGACAACAGTAGAAAAGAACCACAACTTAAGGGAATTGGGAATAGGAGGGTCAATCTAATCCTGTAACATCATTTATTGGATTGTCTAACTGGTCCATACTGGAGTTTAACTATGGGTAAGATCCAATAAATCACCATTACATCATACTGGGGGCAAGTGCCTAAAGTCAAAGTGTGGAGATCAAAATCTCCAAATTGATGGATTTTTTGATTTCTGCACTTTTTTTCAATAAAATTTTTTCTCAAAAATTTAATATTTTTCTTAAATTTGACTTTTTTAAAATGTTTTTACTAGTAGCTAAAATTGAAAAACCAAGTTCAAAGTGCCCAAATCAATGCAATTTAAAACACACCTTAATTTAATTTGGCTTTTAAAATAGAATTTATTTACCCCTTTGAATAGAGGGGTAAAAATCAAAAGTGCAAAAATTGAAGTGCAAAAAAACCTTCAATTTAATATTTGATACATCAAAATTAAAAAAAATTCTATATGTAAAAAAAGAAATTAAGAGCTAAAAAAAGCTTTTTTGACTTTCAGCAAATTTTTTAATTTGTTTTGTTCAAATCTTAATATAAAATAGTATTATAAGCTCTTTTTTTAAAAAAAATAAAATTTTGTCTCATAAAAATTTATTAAAAGTTTACATATAGTTTCTTAATGGGTGCAGAAATCAAAAAGTAGTCAACCCAAAATCCAAAAAGGTGCCAAAAAACTAAGTCCACTTAATATTAAATTTTTGCAAAAAATTAATATTTTATTCATTATGTTTTATTAAGTTCCTCAAATCAAAAGTGAGGAAATCAAAAATCAACTTTTTAGATTTAGTCACACTTTGTATAAGCTTATAAAATTTTAAATAATTATTAAAAACTTTTGAAATTCCTCATGTAGATTCTTTAAGGCCTGATATTTAAATATATGAAAAAAGAAATGAAGTTTTTTGGCAGGTTTTTATTTTATTGCAATATTAATAAATTGGTGTTTTTGGAGGCAATTTCAAAAAATATTAAATTAATATAATATTGTACTATGTTTTCCTATGTTATTTCAAGGGACAAAATTGAAGTTCCCAAATCAAAGTGCACAAAACAAAGTGCAATAAGCTCCTGGCTTTTTTGAAGGTTTCTCCTTTCCACCTCTCATTTTTCCTTGAAATTTTTTTAAGTTTTGTTTGGCCCCTTGGCTGCGCCGGGGGCCAAAAAACTTTTAAAAAAATTCTGCGTCTTCAAGAGGGTGGTTTATATATATTCTGATACCAAGTAGAAAAACTTTCTTTTTTCTTCTCTTCTCCTTTTCTCTTCTCTTCTCTTGTCCTTTTCTTACCCTCAATTATCTTCTACTATCCTATTTCCATTCTTACCCTTGATTATCTTCTATTATTCTCTCTCCATTATTACCCTCAATTATCTTCTACTATATCTTTCACTATATGTATTGGAGTAAAATAAGATGTATAAAATGTTTCTCTTTGATATACAACTTTGAACTATATATATCATCTTTTGGTGAAAGTACTGTCTTTTTAACATAAAAATATTCAAGTCTTTATTTTATGATATGTAAGTGGCAGATTCTTGATACCTTTGAATAGTGTAACTTATAAATAAGATATAAGACTATATCTTTTATTAAGTATAAATTGTATAGTATAGCTTTAATAAGAAAGTAATGTACTTTATATTATTTTAATGATAGACTTCTATAATTTTCATCATTTAAATAAGATCACTAATAAACCAAAATACCTAAAATCATATGCATGTACTGTAAATTCAGAACCTAAAGGTAAAAATGGGGATTGTCAAATTCTTTTGCAAGAACTCACCAACTTAATGGAGAAATTTTATACCAGAACAGCTTACTTTTTTATATAAAAGGATGAAAAATATTTCAGTAAGTTGGTGAGTTCATGCAAAAGAATTTGACAATCCCGCATTTTTACCTTTAGGTTCTGAATTTACAGTATCTTGCAGGAAAAATCCTTTATTTTGCTTATACTGAAGTATTATTATAGCTTTACATAAGCTGGAAATTAAACTAATATTTTTTATGAAACTTATAGTTTATAAATCAGTTTTTTGTCTAGTTTTATATCTTATGTTCAATTGAATACAGTTATATATAAATTCTAGTCTAACTTTGCTTTTGAGACTAAAATAACCTTTCTTTTTAAAAACAGCTAATTTAAGGATTTTTATTATCTAGCATATATTTTTTATTGCAGAAATAAATTTATTGGGGTTTTTTAGTCTATTAAGGATTTTAAAAATATAGTTTTATATTTATAAACTGTATTTTTTATTCTGCTTCAAAGTTAACCTCTGGAAAATTGATTTTTGCACTTTGATCTTTGATATTTTTGATTTTAGCACCCTACATAGTGTTTCAATTTTTGCGCTTTTTGGGGGTCCCATTTTTGATTTTTGCACTTTTGACCTTAGGAACTTCAACCTAAGGAACTTGTCCCATAAAGGGGGGCAAATGTAATTATTTTTTTGTCATAATAGGATTGTTTGGTTGGTCCATGCTGGAAATTCCAGGAAACTGTGGCAAAGTCAACTCCCTGGTACTTGGCACTTTATCAAGTACAAGGGAGTTTACTGCCGCATATGCAAATCTATTAGTTTTTTAGCTTAACTGATTTTAAGCTAATTTTTACTAGTAATTCAGGGGCGTAAAACTAAAATCCAAGATTAAATTCACTCAAATTCAACTCTATTTAATAAATTGGTTAGCTCAAAGATCAATTTAAGGGGCAATTTATAAGTAAGTTCACTAATAAAAATGAAAAAAAACCTGTGTTTAACACTCTAAAAAAAGTGGCCAGTTTGACACTTTTTAAGCCAAATCTTAATTTATTAATAAAACACATGTGACTATATAAATTTTATTATTTACTATAATATTTTTATTATTAGTGTCCATAGTTGTTGTGTGACAGAAATTTTCAGATAGTAAGAAGCTGTCTCCAGGTGGTGGGGAATCACCACCCAAATCCACATAGAGTTGATGATTAACTACCAACGTAGATTCAGATACCGTTTTATGAAATTTCCAAAAGATACATTAGGGTTAAGTAAAACAATTAACCCTAACCAAAGGAGCCCAAGATAAATAACCTGAGAGAGAATCAATGAGTCTTTGGCGTATAATTCAGGACATTGAGATGTTACTAATGTCTCAGCTTCAGATACGGTGGAGAAAACTCCTAAATTTGCAGGCATTGGATTAACATTGGGCAGAGGCAATAATAAATTGCCAACAGCAGGGGCTGTATTCCTGTAATAATCCAGCTAAGAATTAGATTGTAGGGAATGTAGCGCAGCAGGCCAACTACAGTATGCATTTCAAAATAAAGTTAGACCAGAGGATATTTGATTTTTTTTGATTAAAATTTTGGGAGGACTCAACTCTTAAGAGTTGAAACTGTGAAAATTATTCAATATATATCAAAATTTGACTAAGCAATACCATCTAGATCCTTGGCTCCTATTCCTTCTGCATTGTCAAGCAAGTACCTAGTACAGTTTGCAAAGAATCCTTGTGTGATCAACTTTTGATGACTATCCTGATAATTAAGATCATATCTGGTGACTCTCATATTAAGTCAACTTATCAATGTCAGCTTGCAAGGGGGAATTGAATACAACTGGTGGACCAGAGCAACTTTAAACTATTTTTAATCAACTGTTTGATTTAAATCCATCAAATCAGTTAATTTTGTTAATGAGTTTCTAGCTTTCTTACTTGGGCAGATAATTCCTGGCATTTTGGAATCTACTGTGACACATTGATTAAGCTCCCAAGCACCACTATACTGGATTTAGTGGTGTCAGGATTTTTGGATATTGACTAATTAACAGTTTCAACAAAATAACGCGGGCCAGAAGTTAATTGCTCTTAGGAATGGTTTCAACAAAATAATGTTGGCCACAGTTTTGTGGAATCAATGATCAAATCATATCCTGGCATCAAGATAATCCCTATTCCTAATTAATTAGTGAAACATTCAGATATTGTACAATTAATTAGTCTACCTCAGCAACCACCTCAAACATGCTTCTCATAATAATTACTATTCTAAGCTTTAATTATATCCTAGAACAAGGGCCATCATATGGGACATCATCTGAAACACTTCTAGAAGAGTTCACCATGGACTGGGCCGTCAGGCCAAACACTCTAAGATAAAAGGTCCTGAGCCTATTGTATTAGAGTAGCTCTGATTAAGTGAAACAATCATCTCTGTAAAATAGTAGCCACCCACTGGCTAGCTAGCCCTGAAAGTGGCCCAGGTAGACAGAAAGAATACCAATCTGTGAAAGATGTCAAGCAAGCTTCTGTCAAAACCACCCCAACAAGGATAGGCCTCCTGCTGTGTTGACCTAATGCTACTTCAGTCTCTTCTATCATTGTGAGCTAACTCAGATAAAACGCGGACAGGCGGGCCGCCTTAAAGCCAGTCCATTAGAATACAAGACTGATGATTCTGTATTGACTTGATGATTGATTCAAGTCTATTTACTTAATGTGATCCTCTCTTAGGCTTTATTAGTAGAGAAAAAGATGATAATTTGTCATACAGTATAAATATTTATAGTAAAATATAGAAACACATATGGACCTAGATCCAGAAGTAGGAAGACCCATCCCAAATCCTTTGGGCCTTGGGCCCTGTCAGACTTGCTACTTCTGATGACAACAAATATTCTGGGCCAAAGGTTACGCCAAAGTCACAGGTTCTCTGTACTTTCCTAATGTTAGAAAACTTAGGATATCATCTGATGGATGATAAAATACCGCAGTCTGCAATTTTCTAACAAGTGGTATATACATTAATAAAATACCCCACTTGTTTTACATTATGTCATTTCTGGGTTTATAGATTAAGTGGTGCCACATAAATTAAGCCTGATTTATTAATAGATTTCATATTAATTTATAAAAAATGGAAACTTGACTACCCATCTGTTTTACACTATCCACTTACCACATAATTGGTTTTGGATTTAACTAATCAAAGGCTCAGAATTAAGGCTAAAATAATAAGTGACACACTATTATTACCACTTGACACTTTAACTTGGGGACTAGTACAGAAAGCTTCTTAACGTTTTAACTAACACTTATGTAAAAAATTCACTCCCAGTTCCTCCTAGCAACAGCGCCCATGTCAGCACTTTGTTGACATGGTCACTGTTGACTCAAAACTCAAAATCTCCTATGTTTTTTGCTAGTTGCACTAGCTTAATTCTTTTTTTTAAAGCGTTCAGGGGTGCAACCCCAGAAAACACAACAAAACTGTGGCCATTTTAACACAATTTAATATTAAGCTTAATTAAAATCTTGATTCAACCTGATTTTTCCTTTACTTTTACTAATAAAAATTATTTTATTTATTTGTTTTCACAACATAAAAGTGTCAATGTTGACACTTTTTAAGCTGAACTTATTTTTATTACTAAAACTGAAACATCTACAATAAAAAATTAAGTGTGAAATTAAAAATATTTTTATTAAATTTATATATTTAAAAATGTATTGCACATATAGCTTATTGTCAAAATATTCATCTTATAAATTTATCTGTGGCACTTGTTCCGTCTTTAATATATTAAATGGATTGGTGGCTAACAGCAATTCAATAATTTAAGCATGAGTTACTATGTAATTTACTATAGAATTTATTATTAAAAATAATATTGACAATCAAGAATGCTGTCAGGGCCCAGAGGGTCTTGACTGGTTTCCAGCTTACTGAACTTAATATTTAAATCAAACTAAATTAAAACTTTATTTCAAGGCTAACTTAGAATGATCACAAGGAGATCATTGTGAGCAACACCTTTATATACCATTACATTAGATTCTTTAGAATCCTCTTAAATCTGCTAGACAGTCTTAGGGACTCTGCTAGTGGCATCAGGCTTGGGTTTTGGGGCATCTTCTGAACAGCATGACTCATGTTTCTTTGTAAATTCTGGCACATCAGGCTTTGCATCCGTATTTTGTCCAAAATCAGCACAAATCAACTCTCCTGGTGTTTATCTTTAAAATGTGTGTTTGAACGTCCAAATCTGTACAGTAGTTGCTGAGTTATGGTCAAATTAAGATTTGCATCAATTCTTGTGCCTTGGTCACATAATTTCGTCATTTTGCACTGGTTAGGAAGTTCGGCTGGCAGCCAAACTTTAAGAAGCCATAACTCATTGTATAGAGCAGCTAGAAAAGTCATCAAACTAGAATTAGGATCATGAAGAGCAGTAGAGTTTTCCCAAGACATTTCTGTAACATAAGATGTGTCTGGGCGTTTCCTGACAAATATTGTCTATTTGCTTGTGATCATCTGCCAGGGTGGATTTAAGCAAATTAGAGTGGTGTAATTAAGAATAAATTAATATTCCACCTCCTATAAAGAATGTTGTAAGTGACATTGTTGACAATTTACCATTTTCATTACTGAAGACAACTGTTACAAAAGTAACAACTTTGATGCCCCAGGCGGGAATCAAACCCGCTCCTAGCCACCAGGCGGGGCTAGTGGGCAGGGGAGATTTGCCCGCACCTGGATTTTTGCTTTTCAAAGCAAATCCAGGTGCAGGAACCCTTCCTGCCCTGTTGGTAGCTGCAGGGCCCATTCTGGGCCCCAAAAGCTATGCTCAAGCCTTGGTGGGTTTGGCTGGGCCTGGGCAGGCTATTTTTAGCTGCCCAGTAAACCCAGTTCAAGCCCATCCTCCATTAAGTAATTTGGGGTCCCCAATTAGGGACCCCTTTTTTAATCAAGTTCCTTGGCCTCAGGAAAGCCTGTCAAGTCAACCCAAAAAAGGTGATTAAATTGGGAAACCCCCCATAACCCCAGAAGCCAAACCTGCTAGAACCAATGGCCAGCCAAGCCAAGATGGACCACCAAAAAGCCAAACAACTGTTCCTGAAAACCCCAAAAATGACCATGAAGCATCCAACCAAACAGCAGAACCTGAGATGTCAAGCCTTGCCACACAGATAGCACCAGAAGAATGCCCAGAGGCACTTGCATGTGAGTAATTATATAAACCAGAAGCACCTGAAAAATTTCTTTATTGTCATCCTTACCAAATAAAAAGTTGTTATGAACCTTTGGTTCACCAATACGCTTCCATACTTATTTTTGATACTCTTCCATCTGCATACACCCAAGCGTCAGTACCCATTCACTGGGATAGATAGCCAGACTTCAGTTAACAAACCCAAAGCCTTTGACTACTACTGTCTGCCCAATGCTTCATTTGGCCCTGTGCATTTCACTAAGTACCCCCTAAATCCTGACCACAAACCCTGGATATTGGAAGACTTGCAGTGGTACACCTGCCCAAACGCACCCAAAGAACCCTATCAAATTGTCTGTGACAGAAAAGCAATCACCATCTACCCTTTGATCTTCAACGGGAAGTACAACAATCCTGCTGCCTACCTGGTCCTCATGGAGCCACCCCTGACACCCAAACCAACCATCTCTACCCCACCCACCTCTGACGCCACTGGCCAGAATATTCAATTCCTGGGGTGCTTTACCTGGCGCTCACAGGATTGATTGACTCTGCCTTGCTAGCAACTGGGCCTTGGGCTGTGGCTGGGAAGGCCCTTTCCTACCTGGTAAAGTTAGGTCCCATCATCTGGTGGTCCATGTCAGTACCTGCGTTGACTCCTCTCTCACCTACTGGAGCCCCACAGTACTCTTGATATCCTGACAACAACTTGTTAACAACTTCTTATATACCAAATGGTAAAATATCATATTCCCACTCCCAAAATATTATTTTTAATAAAGAAATAAAGAACTTTGATAACTTTTTAACTTATTTTATATGTTTTATTTTAATTATATTATATGAACAAAAAAGCACAGAGAACAGTTAACATTTGCTAGTTTGCTTAAATTTAATTAAGTGTACTATGTTTTTTCATAGTAAATTTTCAAAAAAAATGTCAACAGTATCAATGTCATCTCTAATAATGTCTACAATTTTCCTAATTTTCAGGGAGAATTCAGCTTTTTTACTAATTGTCACTCATAATGTTGACACTTTTCACTTCTCATATATGAAACTTTATGTTTTACATAATAAAAACATTTGAATTTTAACATGTTGTATTTTTAACTTTTTTCTTTCATACCTTTTAATTTTTGAAATAAAACTATATATAAAAATACTAATTTTAAATATTTCTTTTAACTTTTAACTTTTGACTTTTTATTTAAATTTCTAATAAATAAAAAAATTTACAATATTTTCTATATTTAAATTTCATTAAAAGTATTATAAGTGTTAAGTTTAAATATGATAATTCCTATAGTTATTTTGTTTTATTTTTAAATACAAAGCTTTACCTCAGGACTTTTTACTTATTATTTTAGGACAAGAATACCTTCAAACAGCCCAAAGGCACCAAACGTCCCACCAAGGCTCCCAAGACCCCCAAGCAGAAGCCTTCATCCTCAAAAAAGGCTATCACTAAGCCCTCTCCAAAGCCTTCCTCCAAGCCCTCCCCTGAGCCCTCCCCCAAGAAGAGCCCAGCTCACTCCACTGGGGGAGAGAAATCTGATGGCTCCCTTACAGACCACAGTTATTACAACTCATCTTCAGATGAGGAACCCAAAAAAAAGTGACACCAGGCTAAAAAGACCCTCAAGGATAAGTCTCCCACACATGAGGAGCACCACAACAAGCCCCCTTCTGCTTCCCCCCACCAACCTCCCCTCCTTCCAGTTCATCAGGGGATGACTCTAAGCCCTGGTCCAACTACTTCCATGGCTTTTGCCATGCTACTGATGGCCCTTGGGACCCTCTTGTGGCTCACAAAATTTGCAATGTTGATGGGAAGTTTAAGGTTCCTTTCTCTCTTCCCAAGTATTTCCCCATGATTGTCGTGAATGACATTTCAATAATTGTATTGAAAACCTGGGAATTGAAACCCAGGTCTCAGGGAAAGCCTTATATTGACCAGAGTGGACAGGGAACTGCTCAACTGCTAGTTGGGTCAAGCCCTGGACCACCAGAGATAGATGATCCCAAACAGGGGGAACAGAAACCTGCCAACCTGACAAGTGTCAATACTGGAGGTTCAAAATCAACATTGGAGACCCTGGAATTAAACCCTGACCCTCCAAAGACTACTCAAGTCACACAAAGTGGACAGGAACCTGCCAACCCTTTAAATTGCAGACCCAAGTTGACAAGTTACTCCAAGACCTGCTAGTCTCCTGAGGACAATTCCCTGAATGGTCACCAGATTGCTGCCAACCTTGCACCACCAAAGATCTGGACCTATGCAGAGGTTGTAGCTTGCCTTAAGGAGGTTAAAAAACCTAATGTTAACTCTGCCAATGACCACCAGCAGCTACCAGTCTTCTGTCCAGAAGGGGTAGTACAATTAAACTACTCAGGTGACATAGTGAACAGTGGCAGCATAATAAAGCATTGTCAGTTCTATTCACCAGAGCAGGAAAAACCTGGATCTGCCGCCCTCAAGACTCTAAGCCAATATCCATGCCCCGCCAGTGCCTTGTCTGAGAACCTGAACCCTGCAAAAATTGAAGAATCAAAAACCCATGGTATAAAAGCCCCAGTGGTATGTTGATGACCATATTGTCATTTTTGATAATAAATTTTTATGAACCTTTGGTTCAAACAAATCTTACCTTATCTAGTCTTAGTGATCTTCCATCTTAACTCCAGCCAAGTAGACCATCAGGCAACTGCCCCCTCTGGAGACTAACCTACCAACCCTCCCCAGGCACAATACTGTCCCCCAGGAGCCCCTTTTGGACCTGTGCATTTTACCAAATACCTGCCCAACCTTGCCTACGCAGAGTACAACTTGGAGACCATCCTCATTGCTGATCCCTTGGCAAGGACTAGAGAAACTGAATATATAGGACGTGAAGGAAAGAGGATTGAGGTGCTGCCCTTATTGTTCAAAGACAAGTACAATTATCTGCCTACCTACTTTGTTCCCATGACTCCACCCTTAACCCCGCAACCTGACCATCCAATGGAGACCCCCACTGCGGCCAAGACTACGTCCACCCAACTGTTTGGAGTACTCTACATTACTTTGATGGGAATTTTAGACACTATGATGCCTAATTCAGGGCCCTGGTCTTTTCTTGGGCAATCTGTTTCCTATATTATCAAGTTAGCACCCATCCTATGGTGGGCATTAACCTCTGGCCCGGCCGTATTCCAACCCAAGCCAACCAATGCCTCTACCTATGCCTAGCTTCCTTACAATGATGAGTGTGAAAGGGGGGCCATCTATGGTGGCTAACAGGTACATATTTCCCTGCAATAATGCCAACCGGGGCTTTAAGAGCTGGCATTACACCTGCAAGGACTGCTTGTGCCCAGTGCAGCCCAACACTGAGCGCCGGGACTTGGTCCAAACTATCAAGGGTGAGCACACTTGTATGATGCCCAACATCACCATCTCCTGCCTCCTCAAATGGTATCTGGTGCAGGTCATGCCAACCTCAAAGGACCTTTCCCCAACCCAGCTGGCTGTGCTTGCCTGCAAGTACCTCTCCCCCACCAACCTCAAGAGGATGCCAACCCACAGCCAGTTGGTGAAGTTTGTGAGAAATAGGCGTCAAGCCTCCAATTCCATGGCCAAGATTGCCACTACCATTGAAGACCTGGTCCTCACAGATGCTGTGGTGAAATATCTATGAGCTATAATGCTTTTTATCAGCTGCTGTTAGCCAGACTAGGCTATATGCCTTACCTGTCAGCCATAGAAGGCTATAGGCCATACCTGTTGGCCATAGAAGTCTATAGGCCTTATCTGCTGGCCATAGGAGGCCATGGGTCATACCTGTTGGCCATATAATGCTATAAGCATTACCTGTTATCTATAAAAATCTATAGGCTTTATCTGTTAGCCATAAAAGTCTATAGGTCAAAGATGTCGGCCAGATCATTCAATATTTCATATCTGTTGCTCAGATAAAGTATAAGTGATCTTTTAAACTGTCTGTCCCATAACATGTCCAGATTATGACCAATTTGCCATGATTGCCTTTGGAACAACCAGTTGCCAACTGACACTGCTGATCTAACTTACAACCACTCTTTTCAGTTTTAATCTCCGCATGAAACTGTAGCAACTAACTTGATTGATAATCAATGTTCCATATTGTTGATTGACATTTTAGTTGGCTATCATCTCACAAATTCCTATATAATCTTCACTTGAATTATGTAATAAATTAGAGACCTTTTATTGTAAACTAAATACTGGTGTTTCTCCTTTGACTTGGATAAGTTAATTGTCAACTGCCTTTTCAGAGGTGCAGACCTTGGGTCTGTACAACCTATGATAGCTCCTGTAAGCTATAAAGAGATGTTGAGCCCGTGTTTTCAGCACTGTTAATATAGAGACACCTAGGAGCCATAAGTCTGCTGTATGCCACTTATTGATTCTGAATCCTCTCTTCCCCTTCCCCAATATTCATTGTCTGTCCAGATTCCAACTGATTAACATACACCCATTCCTTTGCCAACCCTGTTCTAACCCTGCTGTCTTGTTGCCAACTGACAACTTAATCCTTCCCAAAGTATATATTGTCTATCTGGTGTCAAGGATCTGGATGTACAAGTATTCTGGCTACCGGCAACTCACTTAACATCCAGTCATTGCCTGATTTGGTGCCCTTCCAACATACAGTTTGATATAATGGAAATGGAAACCAAGCAATATCACATGACTGTTCAAGTATACAGTGGCTCAAACCCATCCTGCACATGACCAACCCCTAGGTTTAATCCAATTAATCTCCGCCACGGCCAAATCTATATAAGTATAAAGTATTATCCAATAAAATATGCTTCTCTGCTTTCTCAATTCTATATTTGAAGCTTCCCCAAAAGGTGCTCCTCATCACTGGTAGCAGCTACAGTTTTTTGACCATGCCCATGAAAGAGAAAATGACTGATCAAAACCTGCCCACCTTTGCTCATGTACTCAACCAGGCCACATCCCAGGAGACCTGGAAGACGTACTTCTGCGCCCACAACATTGAAAAAGATATACCTAGTGGATGCACTGTATTTGAAGGACTGGTCATGCCCAAAGCATGCGCCAAGATAATTCAATACAGTTGCTCTCTTTAACCACACACAAACGCACAACCACTATCACAAGTGAAGTTACCAACACCAAATACATTGGTATAAACAAATTCTTTGGTAAAAACAAAAAAATGTCATCAACTGGCTAGACCACTCAGCCGCTAAGCTCTGTGCCAGCTGCATCCCCACAAAAAATGGGTCCAGGAAGGCAACAGCACCCATGTCAACAATAATAATGTTGACACTATAGTAAAGTGACAACCCAGTTTTATTTAATGTTGTTTCCTGAATGTTGACACTTTTTTAATTAACAAAACACTTTACCCTGAACATTTTTAATATAAAAAATATATTAAAATACTTTATTATACTAAAAATGACCCCAGAGAGTTCAAAAATGCAATAAAAATTACTATAAGTAATAAGAATAAGGAGATATAAGAAAATATCTTTCAGTTTACTATGTAAATTACACTCTTTATTATAAAATTATTTTTTATTCCCATAAAAATTAAAATTCCAATGAACCAAAAATACTGTAAATTCAGAACCTAAACGTAAAAAAGTGGGATTGTCAAATCCTTGGTCCAAAGTTTGAATCACTTTTGCAGGATGACCTTTTTTAATTAAATTAATTTTTTGATTATTTATTTGAATATTTGAAAATGCAGGAACTCATAGACACTTTGCAAAGTTCAAGTTGAGCTGCATAAATCCAATGGACAAAATGAAGTAACTGGAATCAGATTTGAAGTGTTCAAATCCATCAACCATTTTCATTAAGTTTACTATGTTTTTTGAAATTTTGGGATTGTCAAATCCATGAACCAAATTTCAAATCACTTTTGAATGCCACTAGTAAACTCAGATATTAATTGCAGGAACTGGAATCCAAATTGAATGTACAGTAAGTAACTAGGACAAATCAATCCAAATAAAGAAACTCCACCACAACTAAAATCAAACTAAAAATTCAATCTCAATAACCATAATTAGACACAAAAAGTTATTAAACTTTAAAATCATCTAAATCCAGAAAGTATACAATATTATTCACTTCAAATCACGGATATAGAAATTCTGTTACTATTCAAGGCTAAGTCAAGAGAAAATAACTACCCACAACTAAACCAATAAATCCAGATAAATACATATTTAATCTAAAATATATTTTTTATTTTATTTTTATGGACCGTCAATTGCATTCTCAGCCCGCTCCTGCACCAGCCCATGGGGCAGCCTGTCCACAAGGGCGTCCCAGAGGGTCCAAGAACAGACCCAGAACCCAACTTGAGGTGAGTCATGCTAATACACAGGCCTCCTAAGGTCTCATTGCCAGCCAAACACTTCCTGCATCCCAAGCCTAATCAACCAGCCTGAATCCCAGACAGAAGCCACTCTCAAGGCCTGCAACCAAAGTCTCCTACACTAGGGTCACTGGAAACACTGAGGTTACTTACACCTCCACTGTGTAGCCAGTTGTCACCTGGCCCCACACTCTTAATCCAAGAGTTGCTACTTACTGCCCCCACATCTTTAATACCTCCTATCAGCCATTGGCCACAACTGAGGAGCCATCTGTGCCTGTGTCTTATGCCACCATTGACGGCGCCAGCGCAACCAAGTGTGATCCCACCTTCTACACAAAGGTCCCCATCCCCTGTGTTGATCCTGGTAGCCAGGATGCTGTGGTACCTTCCAAGGGCTGGCGTTGGTTGACAGATAGTGAGCATGAAGCTCTCCTCAACTGCTTGAACTGGGGAATGGCGGTTTGGGATATTGCGTCCCAATTTGGTGTCACAACCAGATACATTGCCGACATCAACACCAAGTATGGCAACACCAGGTGAATTGCCAAATCTACCAAGTCTAAGTGGCAGCCTAAACTCCTTCAGCCCGTACATATTGATGCAATCAAGCAGTGGGTAGCCAAGGATTGCCACCTGGACACACTTGCTATCCAATCAATGCTTGTCACAGAGTTTGGGCTTTCTGTTTCTAAAACCCTTGTTTACAAAGCAATGGAGGATTCAGGCTTCTTGTGGAAGGTGCTCAGAGTTTCTCTGCACTATAGGAACAGTGAAAAGACCATCAAGGATTGACGCATTTATGCCAAGACATATCTGGTACTAAAGGAGACTGGGAATGTCCAGTTCTTCTATATCAACAAATTGTTATTTTCCTCCTCACTCAGATCTATGCATGGGTGGATCAAGAAGGGGTCCAAGGACAGTGTAGCCCATTGTGCAGCTGTCTGTTCCCAGACCTATTCTATGATTGTGCTTCTTGGTCCTTGTGGGTTGGACCAGTTTCAGATGATTAAAGGCTCTCATAACAGCGGAACATTTCTTGATTTTCTCTGAGCTGTCAAGGAGTACCTTTGGATAAAATACAGCGGCACAACAAATGTTGTTGTGCTTGATAATGTCAGGCTCCACAAAGTGGATCTGGTTGTGTCTGAGTTCCCCCCCATTGAAAAAAACAGTCATTCTGCCAGCCACTGCCTTGAAGACTGCTCAATGAGACTCCTCTTCCTTCCGCCCTATTCTCCATTTCTGAATCCAATCAAGGAGTTGTTTGGTTGGATCAAGAATAAGTGAAACAAGGCCTCCCTCAGGACACAGAGGATCTCTTCAACATTCTTGAGATCAGCCAATTTGCAATGCCACCTGATGTGGTGGCGGCTTTCTATGAGCACTCGGAATCCTTCCTCCCTAGAGCCCTGGCCTCCAAGCCAATCAGATAAATGGGCGCTCCAGGTTTTATTTAGTTTTAATTTTATTTAGTTTGTTTTTATTAGGACACAATAATTATTATTTATATATAATAATGTGACATTTGAATGTATCATAGACATATAAGAATACGTAGAAAAGGTAAGTAAAATTAATTATACTAGGTATGAGGAATATATTTTTATTATAATACACTGAATATTATTATTGGCTTTTGCACTAACAAATAAATAAATTAAAAAAAGATAGAAATAAATTAGTTTATTTAAATAATTGTGAATTGTTGATGGTACTTTGGCTTTTTTAAGCCACAAATTGGACCTTGCATGTCATCATCTGATCCTTGTTATTTCAGTGCCACTATAACCACACAACACAGCAACCAATGATTTTAATGTATTGCTTACTAATTAGTACTTAGGATGCAGGTCAAGTATATCAAATATGTTTACCAAATCACACTACAAGGGAAAATTAATTCGAGTTCTAAACAATCATTTGTTTAGAACAATAGTGGAGCGGGCCGCATGATGCGGATAAATTCAATTCTCAATGTTTATCTATGTGATAAATAAACCCGTACTCCACAAGCTAATAAATAAATAAAATTTAACTTATTTTTAATAGTTGACGTGGTTGCAAATTTAAATAATGTCTTGTAATATATTTAGATATATTTATTATAATTTACATACTAAAAGCTAAAATAAAAATTAAAATATTAAAAAATTATAATTATAAATCTTAAAAGTTAAATATTAAAGTTTAAATAATTGAAATATAACTATTTTTATTAAATTGTGATTTATTCTAATATCAAAATATTTGATATTAAAAATTTTAATATTGTAATATATATTATTAAAATTTTAATAGTAACTTTTAGATATAAAAATTTTAATATTTAAATATGTAATATAAAAAAATTTATAGTAAAATTTTAATAGTACATATTTCAGTATTAAAAAAATTAGTATTAAAATATAAAAAGTAAAAAAAAATAATTTGCAAGGGGAAAATATTTATTGGGGGATGCTAATTACAAAAGGGAATATGATTATTCCGGGGAATTATACCCCAAAATTAAGTTTTTGGCTAAAGCATCTAATTGGATCCACGTACTCTTCTGTATGTGGTGGACAACCCTGGATGTGATTGCTAGAGGGGTGGCGCTCTGTACCCCGGTGGTTGTTGATCATTTGATAAAAGGCAGGTGGGTGAGTGAATCAACTAGTAGGTTTTTTGGCAGGCATGTAGTACCTGTATAGTGTTGCCAATGCAAATGAGTCATACAGGATGTGCTCAACTGTCCTATATCCCTGTGGTGTCTTCTGGCAGTTGAGGGCTACGCGGCAAATATCCATGTGAATAGGTACATCCTCCAACTTTTTGACATTGGTTTTTAATATGCAGTGTAGGAAGATTCCCAGGTATACTGTGACGTGGATTCTCTGTGAGGTATACTTTTCTGAGAACATGCATAATTTTTTGAAAGTTTGAACTAACCTATTAATATAGGATGTTTGATTGAACTTGAAGAGGGTTCCGGGGGCGCCTGACTTGAATCAGCCCCCCAGGCCTCAGCAAACAATATTAATAAAGGTTTAAAATTATTCACAAGGACTGCATCCCCAACTTTATTTGATAGTGCCTTAAATACTTCATTAAAAATTGCAGATTTCAAATATTCATTTCCTATTTGAAAGTTGGTTTTTATTAAATTCTTTTCATATTTGTTGATGTTTGTGAAAGGAAATCTTTGAATACTTTTATGTATATTCATTGAATTTCAGTTTGATATCCCTGCAAATTTCATTCATTTCTTTGATTTTGATATTTGATCCTAGTTCATATGCTTCCCTTATCCATGGCAAGCATCCGCAGGTGATGAATATTCCCTATCTTGAGCTTCAATAAAAAAAATTTATTCATATTCTGTTGAATTATTTTATTTATTTGTTTTACAGGGGCCACCAGTGACTGGTAACCCTGTAAAACCAACTTGGTGTATAAGCCGCCACTTCCATGACCCCATCCCCATTCCTGGTGATGACTAAAATAAATATAAGTAAAAAATAAAAAGACTTACTAATCATTTCCCCTGTGGCCCCCTCAGCCACAGGCGCCACTTTGGCAAACTATATGAGCGTTGGATGCTCTTCATTAATTTTTCTAGGCTGAATTTTTCTTATCTTTCTTGCAACTTGTGTTTCTTCTTGGTTTTCATTTGATAAAGTTTCTGTATTTCTTGAAGCACTTCTGCTTCTTGATTGTGTTTTGTTTTCATCTGTTTCCATTTGATTGTTTTCCTCTTCATTGGTGTTAATTTCCTTTTGAATTTCAGTTCCTTCAATTAGTTTAATCTTATTGTTTTCTTTGGCCCCTTGGCAGAACTCCCACAAATTGTAGGCCATGTTGTTGAACTTCAGACTTGATAAAATTGCTCCCTGTAGATTAAGTAATGCTTCTTTGTTCTTTTCATCTATAATATTTCCCAATTTATCCAGAGCATCTTCTTTTGACTGGATTAGTGGCTGGCCCTTGTTACCCAGCTTTCCTGTTACTATTTCCCTGATATTTTTTTCTATTTCAACAACTTTTTGCAGGTGTGCTTCCAATTTGTTGATCAAGTTATAGATTGTTGACATTTTATTTGGATTCCATCAAAAAATTGGTTTTTATTGTACTATCTTCAATGCAGACATATTTTTCATCATCATTAATAAATTAAAGACAATAAACGTAAATATTGCATTAGAATATTGCAATTAGACGTCAACTCTTGATATTTTGATATTATGTGCATAACTCAATGCATTTTGTTTAATAAAATCCATTATAAACTTGGCCTTTTCCATTATAATTTATTAAAACAGATTGTGTTTATATTAGAGAGCCATTTACGCTTAGTACAAATATTGAAAATTAGTGCATTTTACAGCCTGTATATTTACCTATTGTTAATAATTCTGTAAACTTTTCAGTCGGATTTTGTGAGGTAATAATAATGCAATGTGTTAACAAATTACTATTTATTGTCATTAATTGGCTGATTTTCTTTGCTGTGGCAATTGTGCATTTTCTGATATTTACGCACTAGTATCCAGTTGGTTGGCTTCACATCCAATTGTACAGGCAATAGGAAAACAAGCTGCCACCCCAAGACTAGATGTGGTTGGGATGGCGGCTTGTTTTCCTATTGCCTGTGCAATTGGATGCAAAGCCAACCAATTGGATACTAGTGTGTAAATATCAGAATATGCACAATTGCCACAGCAAAGAAAATCAGCCAATTAATGACAATAAACAGTAATTTGTTAACACATTACATTATTATTACCTTGCAAAATCCGACTGAAAAGTTTACAGAATTATTAACAATAGGTAAATATACAGGCTGTAAAATGCACTAATTTTCAATATTTGTACTAAGCGTAAATGGCTCTCTAATATAAACACAATCTGTTTTAATAAATTATAATGGAAAAGGCCAAGTTTACAATGGATTTTATTGAACAAAATGCATTGAGTTATGCACATAATATCAAAATATCAAGAGTTGACATCTAATTACAATATTCTAATGCAATATTTGCGTTTATTGTCTTTAATTTATTAATGATGATGAAAAATATGTCTGCTCATAATTTTAAGCTATTTGTAAAATGTACAACATTTTATTAATTATAAGAAATTCTAATAATGTAAAAAATACATTATTAATTATGAACTGAAATAACAAAATCATTTTTAATGAGTTGTCACAAAGAAAAGATTTATTTACTCATCAAAGGACGGGAATGGGAGGGAATGGGCAGAATGAACATTGCCTTCATCTGCGCCTATGAAAGGGACGGCATCAGAGATAGTGGTGAGGGAATGGGTGGTGGTTTGGGAGGCAGGGTTGGAAGGCAGATGGCTTGATGGGGGTGTTGGGGAGGCAGGGTTTGTTGACCGGGAAGGGGAAGCAAGAGCTGATTGCTTCAATTGCTCAAATTCTTTCTCTGTCACATATACTGGCTTGACAAAACAGATAGACTGGCGTGGGGGGAGGCAGGGGTCCTTTCTGGACTTATCACCATCACTTGCATAGAAGATGATGAGATCAAATAAGTCCTGGACGGACGTGGAAGGGAAAAGCTCATACTCCTTATCAATTTGGGTGCATAGTTTGTTGTAGGTGGCAGGCTTTAAGCGCCTGAGGGCAGAACCAAAATTGTAGAGACATACATCAGCAAGATGCATGTTGGCGTAGTTGATGGGGTAGAACCAACAAGTATGCCCCGCAGCCCTGATTTCTTGGGTAGCCCATTCCCGCTGCTCCATCTCTGCACTCAGTACAACTGTGTGCACGGTGTTTTGTGTGGCCCACTCCTCCAGCATGGCCTTGAGCTCTGTCTGGTAGGCATACTCATCTGCAGTGTTTGATATTGACAAGTAATAATTGACGCCCAGTGGGGAAACTGCCAATAAAACCCTGACAAAATAATACAAGATTGGGCCGTGCTTATACACGTCAGACTGGATACGCTTCTCTCCAAAGTCTTGGATACTTGCAGATATCTTAGCATATGACAGGAAAATTATGTCATTACAGGCCCTCATTGCCCTCCCTTTGATAAAATTGATAATAGTTGAATTGTAGGGATCAGTGTCCACCAAAATGGGGCCACTGAGAGCTTGATTGTACAAGATTCTAGCAGCAACTACAACTCTGTGCATCCACAAATTCACTGTTCTTTTGTTGGTGAAGATGCTGTGGAGTCCCAACTGGAGACGTACTTGGACCAGGGGTATCTGTAGGTCATGTTCCATAATGGCCATCATAATGGGATGGGCTGTATTACCTTTGGTTTAAGTACAGGCACCAGTCAGGGTCTTCTTGGTAGGGGGGCACAGTTGGCGTGGGCTTGCAGGGTTGCAGCCACAGTGGACTTTGCAAACCCCATTGCAGCCGCAATTTCCCCAAGGGATATAAGCTTCCCTCTCTTTTTAACCATTTCAAGAAAAATCTCTGGAGTGATTAGTTTTCTTCTGTGTCTTGCAGGCTGATTGGCTGGGGGGATGTGTTCATCTTGGGAACTGGTCAATGCCATCTATTTGGCTGTTTTGGGGTCCTGGGCTCTCTGGGTGACCCCATGGCTCACTTGGTCAATTCTGGATGCTATTGTTGATATGCAATCTGGGTTGGCAGCTGCCTGTGCATGGTGGGCAAACAGGGCCATGCTGGAAGTTGCAGGAGAAAGAACAGACTCCTGGATGAGGCTTGCGGAGGGGCCTGCAGGTTGGGAGTGGCCATAGACAGAGGCTTCACTGTTAAGAGACCCTGTGTAGTCCCGCACAATTTTGTCAAGGCCAGGGAACAGCTCATTGACTTGGTTGTTATTAAAAGAAGACATAATAAATTTTTATTAAAAGTTTCAACTCAAGGAGAGGAATGTATATATTAGTCAATTTTATTATTATATATGTTAATTTTGTGAATATTATGATCTAAATTTTAGCCATCCTAAAATGGAATAGGGTGATTTTTGAGAATGCCTATGATTCCTAAAAGAATAAGAACAAATCCACTCTAGATTCTTTGGCATCCTTTTTGAGACACCCATAAATTATATTTATTTCAAATTCCTTGCAATTATGATTTGAAACCTGGTTCTTGGATTTGACAATCCTGCAATTTCAGATTTGTTAAGTTTTACATGATGTCTATGATTTGTTTGAAATACAGGAAATCTCAAATTGTACATTAGAATCTCACATTTCTGATTCATGTATCCCACATTTGTTTGCTGAGTTTTGTCTTTTGTTAGTTGAGTTATCTGCTCAAGAAATTCCAATTTTGCCAATTTAAATAAATCAAAAAAAAGTCAAATTAAATGTTTGATTTTATTAAATATTTTACTTTTCACTCAGCTGATTTGCCCGCAAAAGTGATTTAAAATTTGGACCAAGGATTTGAAAATCTCCCATTTTTATGTTCAGGTTCTGAATTTACAGTAAAGATATTTTATATATAATAATAACTAAAAAAAGTAAGAAAATTCTAATTTTTATTTGTTATACTTTATATAAGCACAACTGAAAAAATCTCATGCCTTAAAGATAAATTAACAAATATAAGATATTTCTTACAAAACCACATTGAAACTGTATCTGAAACTTACTATTTATACCTAAAAAAAATTTTAAAATATAAGTAAATTAAAAAATTAAAAGTTTAAAAGTAAAAAGTATACATGAAAAGCAAAGCAAAGTTTATTTGGCTAATTAAAGCCATCAGCAAGAGTAGTGGCAACGTCCTCAAGGTACTTCTTAATCTCTGCCACCTTGTACTTCTTCTTCACCACCTTCCAAACGTCCTCCTGGTAGTCCTGCTCCTTGGACTTTTGCTTCTTGGGGGCCACCTGGTTGGCCATGTCACAAAACTTGGAGACATTATGGGCCTGCTCCTCCTGCAGCTTAGAGAAGTTATTGTATTTGGGGTTTGACCCAAACTTCACCTTCAGGTGCTTGTGCCACACTTCCAGGCTGGAGGTGGTCTTCATCTCCCCCTTGAGGCAGGTGCCCTGGCAATTCCAAGGGGCAGTGGCCCTGCTCTTTCCTCTCCAGGAAGTCATCTTCTTGCCCACCCATTGGTGCTCAAAGTAATCAAGGTAGCCCTTGAAGATGTTGGAGTGCTTCTTGATATAAGCGTCCTCCAGGAGGGCCTCAAAGCTAATCCCAGTATGCTCTGGGCGCACAAAAGCCAAGGCACCAAACTGGGTGATGGCAAAGTGGCACTTCCCCTTATCATCATTAAGATAATTCTCAAAAAGCTCCTTTTTTCTCTTGAGGTGTTTGATGAGGGCCTACCTAAAACAGAAGAAGCAGCCCTGTACTTCTCCATTGAAGGTGACCTCAAAGGCTCTGAACTGAGCTTGCTTGAAGTCCATGATAGTAACCTTTGGCCCAAGTGAGTGTTCATGAGTTAGCTGCTCTGTGGCTAGGATCAACTCATCCTTCTCAGTGGAGGAGGGATTTGCCCTTGTGGCATGAGTGGGAGGGGGAGCCAGTTGGTGGGAATGGAGCACAAAGCATCCTGGACAACCTTGAAGGCTCTGGTTAGACTTCAGCCTTGGCACCAGGAAAGAGAAAGAACACAAGAGGTATAACCTGGTCATTGAACTGCCCATGCAGGACCCAAAGCTGCTTAAAAATGGTTGGGCAGGTTGAAAATATGCCGTCCCACAGCCAGATGGTAGCAGTATTGAGCTGCTCCAGGTTTTAGGGTGTGGAGTAGGCTATACTCCTATCCTCCACTTCCTGCCCATTATCATGGAGCAGGAATATCTCACCATCCTCAGTTTTTTTGAGTGCATCTGTGAGGGCCAGGTCTTCAATGGTGGCGGCGCTCTTGGCCAGGGGATTGGAGGCTTGACATCTATCACTCACAAACTTGACCAACTGGGTATGGGTTGGCACCCTCTTCAAATTGGTTGGGGATAGGTACTTGCAAGCAAGCACAGCCATCTGGATGGCGGAAAGATCTTTGGAGGTGGGCATCACCTGGACAAGATACCACTTATGGAGGTGGAAATGGTGGTATTTGGCATCACACAAGTGTGTTCACCCTTGATAGTCTGTACTAGGTCCCAGCACTCAGTATTGAGTTGCACTGGACAGTAGCGGTCCTTGCAGGTGTAGTGCTGGCTCTTGAAGCCCCGGTTGGCATTGTTACAAGAGAAAATATAATCATTGGCCACCATGGCTGGCCCACCCTTTATACTCATGATAGGAAAATACTTAGGCAAGGAAGAGGTAACCTTAAATTTGCCATCAACATTGCAGATGTTGTGGGCCAACAGAGGGTCCCAGGGGCCAGCAGGAGCATGGCAGAAGTCAGGAAAGTAATTGGGGTGGGGCTTTGAATCATCCCCAGATGAGCTTGAAGGGATGAGTTTGGTGGGGGGAAGCAGAAGGGAGCTTATTGTGGTGCTTCTCATGTGCAGGAGACTTATCCTTGGGTGGGGTCTTTTTGCCTTGCCGCTGCTTCTCGGTTGGCTCCTTGTCAGAAGCCAAGTTGTAGAAAATGTGGTCTGTAAGAGAACCATCAGATTTCTCTCCCCCAGTGGAGTGATCAGGGCTCTTCTCAGGAGAGGGATCAGGGGAGGGATTTGGTGAGGGCTTTGGGGATGGTTTTGGAGTGGCCTTCTTTGATGAGACAGGCTTCTTCTTGGTGGGTTTGGTTGGCTTTGAAAGACGCTTGGTTCCTTTGGGCTGCTTAGAGGTTTTTTTTGTCCTAAAATAATAAGTAAAAGGGTTTAAAATAAATCAATGTATGTAAAAAAACAGCTTAAAAAGCATAATATATAAAAATTAAATCTTATATGGTTTTTATTGGCATTTAAAAGTTAAAAAACACTTGTATAGTTTTTAATTTATTATAGTTTTAAATAAAAAATTAAAAGTTAAGATATTTATGTGAAAGTATTATATTTAGATATAGACTTTATTTTAAAATTTTAGAATATATGAAAGAGAAAAGTTAAAAATACAACATTAAAAAAAATGAGAAGTTTTTATTATGTAAAACATAAAGTTTTGTATGTGAGAACTGAAAAGCGTCAACATTATGAGCAACAATTAGTAAAAAAAGCTGAATTCTCACTGTTGATTAGAAAAAGGGTAGACATTATTTTTGACAACATTTTCACTGTCAACATTTTTTTGAAAATTTACTATGAAAAACCATAGTACGCTTAATTAAATTTACACAGGCTAACAAAAATTAACTGTTTTCTGTGTATTTTTGTTCACATAAAAATTATAAAAAAACATATGAAAATAAGTTAAAAAATTATCAAAGTTCTTTATTTCTTTTTTAAAAATTATATTTAGGCAGTGGTAATATGATATTTTACCATTGTGTATATGTGAAGTTGTTAACACGTTGGTTAAGATAATGAAAAGGGTAAAGTGTCAACAATGTCACTTACAACATTCTTTATATGAGGTAACATATTAATTTAAGCTTAATTGTACCACTCTAGTTTTCTTAACTCCACCCCAGCAGATGATCACAAGCAAATAAACAACATTTCTTTGTGTTGACATTATTTTTAATAATAAATTCTATAGTAATTTACATAGTAACTCACACTTAAATTATTGGATTGCCGTTAGCCACCAATCCACTTAATATATTAAAGACAGAATAAGTGCCACATATATATTTATAACATGAAATTTTCAACAATCTACTGTATGCACAACGTCTTTTACAATATAATAATTCAATAAAAAATATTCTTAAATATGCACTTGTTTTTTACTGTAGATGTTTCAGTTTTAGTATTAAAAATAAGTTTGGCTTAAAAAGTGTCAACATCAACACTTTTACGTTGTGAAAACAAATGAATAACATAATTTTTATTAGTAAAAGTAAAGGAAAAATCAGGTTGAATCAAGTTTTTTATTAAGGTTAATATTAAATTGTGTTGAGATGGCCACAATTCTGTCGTGTTTTCTGGGTTTGCACCCCTGAACACTTTAAAAAAATAAGCTAGTGCAACTAGCAAAAAACATAGAAGATTTAGAGTTTTGAGTTGACAGTGACCATGTTGACAAAGTGCTGACATGGCCACTGTCAACATAATTATTGTCAACATGGGCACTTTTGCTGTCCAGGAAGCGCCTTTACGGGGCTGCAGCTAACTGGTTTGCCACCTGGGTTGGCTCATAAACTGACAACCAGCTTGATAACTGGGAAGAGTTCAGAGCAGACATCACGCACAACTTCTGCGTCACAGAATCCCTCCAAGACATTGCAATACAGCTCAGCAACCTTCCTCAGAAAACCACTATCATAGCCTGCACCAATGAGTTTGAGGAAATACGCCGCAAAATCCAAAACCCAGCGCAAGCTGACAACTTACATACCAGAGCCTCATTCATCAACAGAATGAAACCCTCTGTTGCAGCCTTCATCTGTCCAGGGCCAACGCCTCCATGCCTGTGACCATTGCAGAAGTCAAGCGCGCAGAAAAACGCGCAAACATGGAATATGCTGCACACAGCGGCAATCTCTCCTCACACAGCAATGGCAGAGAAAACTCCAATGGCAACAAACGCCAAAACACCAATCATAGCAACAACAACTCCAATTGCAACAATGGCAATTGCAGCCAAAGTGAAAACTGTTCCTGTCCCAAGAAAGAGGATACCACCAAAGTAAACAATGCTGAGACAGAAACCTGCTATGAATCTGACCCCACATTCTCTGACCTTGAAGGTCTCAAAACAGAGGAACAGGGAAAAGAAGAGGGGGAACAGGATTAAGTGCCCCTGTCTCCCCCCAACTTGACAAGAAACTGTACCAAGGCACAAACTTTGCCACATGCATCCCACGTGTCCCGCAATCTTCCATTTTTATGAACTTAAAAATTAAAGATTGCTCACAAATTCTTGTCTGCCCATGCACTTATAAATCTCATACACATAAAATTTTATTTGACTCTGGTGCACAACATACTATGGTTAGCAAACCATTTGTAACCAAATAAAAAATACCAGTTGTCAAATCCAACTTTAATTACACCAGAATGGCAGACAAATCAAAGGTTCTACTTGAAGGCAAAATAACTACCTTCATAATTGACCTCCAAGGCATACAAACATCCATCAAAGGACTTTTCATGAACAACATAAACTACAACATTTTAGCAGGCATGGACTGGTTCACCCAAGTGAACCCCAGTGTATGTTGGAAAACAAGAACCATGACCATCAAACGCAACAGAGTCAATTTTAACATCCTCAAAGAACCCAATGACCTCATTCTAAGAGACACAGTATTTGTCCAGGTCATAAACCAAGATGACTCAGAACATTTAACCAAAGATAGTACCCTCCACATAATGAGGTACACTGAATTCAATAACATGCAAACAACCAATATCCAATGCCCAGAACTTGCGGCACTTCTAAATGAATATGCCCATGTATTCAAGGAAGAACTTTCCAAGCTACCCCCAAACGGGAGGGCAAACATGGAATTGACCTATGTAAAGCCATTCCTAAACCTTTAACCCTCTAAAGACCCTCTTCTATGGAGACCCGAACCCTCAAAACCCATATTGAGGACAATCTAGTCAAAGGATTCATTTGCCCGTCTGAATCCCTATGGGGGCAGCAGATTCTTTGTAAAGAAAAAGGAAGGCACTCTTTGTCTATTAACTGACTACAAAGCACTAAATGCAAGCACAGTAAAGAAATAAAAATCTCCTTCCACTCATAGAGGATCTGTTTGCAAGACTCTCAGGAGCCAATTTTCTTCCAAAATTGATCTCACCTCAGGTTATAACCAAGTTGAAGTAAAAGAAAAGGATATACCAAAAACTGTGTTCTGTACACAATTTGATCCTTTGAATGTAGGGTAATGAACTTTGGGATGACAAATACCCCTGCAACAATTGTCACTATGATGAAGTAAAAAATTAAATGGCCTCTCAAATACATTATGCTACCTTGACAATATCATCATATTCTCAAAAACAAAAGAGGAACACCTCATGCATGTCCGCAAGTCACTTGATCAACTTGCAAAGCACAAACTTTATGCCAAGCCTAGCAAGTGCCAATTTATGGAAAAGGAACTCCTGTTCTTGGGCCACATTGTCTCTGACAGTGGCATCAAAGCAGACCCAGATAAAATAAAAGCCATAAATAACATGCAACGCCCCACCTCCTTTAAACAAGTTAGATGCTTTCTTGGTATGGTAGCTTACCTAAGAAAATACATCAAAGACTGCAGAAAGCTCACTGCACCAATCAATGACCTAACCAAGGGTAATGCCAAAAAGAAATTCATCTGGACACCAGAATACAACAAGAATTTCCAACTATTAAAACAAGCTTTGATCAAAGCATCAATCTTGCAATACCCTACTAACAACAGGTGCTACAAGCTCAAGTTGGATGCCAGTGACACTGCCATTGGTGCAGTCCTACGCATCTGCCAGCCAGGGCAGCAAGACTTCCTGACAGTATCTTAAAAAAGTAGAAAACTAACCAACACTTAGCAGAGGTATCCAATACACAATAAGGAATTGCTAGCAATATACCATGCATGCAAGAAATAGAGATGTTATCTGGAAGTATATTTAAATGTCTGAGTACTAACTGACAATAAATCCTTAACCTACTTTAAAACTCAGAACACACTCACACAGCAACAAGCCAAATGGATGTCCCTGCTAGAGCAGCTCAATTTGGACATCCAATACAAAAAAGGGGCAGAGCTGGTCACACCTGATGCTCTCTCTAGGCTATGTCAGCCAAGAGAGGATCATCCTGACCACCTGGACCCTGACTGATCAAACCTATATAATACTGAGTATAAAACCAAAGGTAAAGACCCCTCAACACACCAACTACCCCACAATACATTAGTAAGAAACAAAAAATATTTCCATGTATCAAATGGCACTGTATACCAAATCATTAACAACAAACATGTCCCTTACATCCCACTTTCACAAATAGTTGACACCATATTAAGACATCACTGCCTACTAGGACATACAAAGGCTAACAATCTATACCTCACATTAAAAGAGATAGTATGATGGCCCAATATCAAAAAAGATATAATTGATGTTCTGAAAAAGTGCACAGTGTGCAAAAAAATACACCAGCACAAAGGCTCCCCATCCAACAGTCAACCCAGTACCTGACTCTGAACCATTCAAGGTTTGGGGGCTAGACGTAGTGGGACCCTTCCCAGAAACTAAGACAAACCAATTTTTCCTAATTGTAGTCATTGACTTTTCTACATGCTGGCCCATCTTCTGGGCAACAAAGAATCACAAGGCAGAAACAATAAATTGCTTCATTAACAAGGCAATAATAGCCAACTACAGAACTTCAGACTACATCATAACTGATGCAGCAACAGATTTATCAGGTCACATAGTAAACAACAATCTAAAAGCAAAAAATATCAAACATTCCACAACCTTTCCCTACAGGCCACAGGCCAACAGCAGATTTGAATGCCTAAACATCAGCCTTATCAGAACCCTTGAGAAAATAATGGATGGCAAAGCCAAAGACACATGGCCACTATACGTGAAACATGCATTACTAGTATCCTGGGTCCGCACCAATCAAGGGACAGACTATTCACTGTTTGAGCTAACCTACGGATACAAACCAGAAATAATTACCTTCAACAAGCAGCCATACATAAAGATCCCCTGGTGAAATCCCCTGCAGTAGAACAAGTACCAAACCTACAACACATCTGCCTCAAAGCAAAAATAGCAGAAATAAAGAGGCTCAAGACACAAAGAGTAACCTCCACAGAGGAACCACTTCCCATTGACTCCCCTGTCTGGATTTTAGCTGGCAACAGAAAGAAACTAGACTCAGTACACCAGGGACCAGGAAGAATTATCAAGTACAGACCAGACCACAACACCAATCTAGTAAAATTACAAGGTGCCAAAACCCCAATTGTCAAGAAATACCACAGAACTTGTCTCCACCTCAGTAAAAGAGAACACTTAACCAGACTGGTTCCAACTAGTAAACAGCTCCAGGAGCATATGGCGGCAGCCGTGAAAACAAAGCCCCCTCCTGATGTACCAGAATAACCCCTTAAGGGGGTGTCAAGGAGCTAGATATACAAGTATTCTGGCTACTGCCAACTCACTTAACATCCAGTCATTGCCTAATTTGATGCCTTTTCAATATACAGTTTGACATGCCAGAAATGGCAACCAAGCAATATCACATGACTGTCCAAGTATCCAGTGACTTGAACCCATCCTGCACATGACTAACCCCTAGGTTTGATCCAACTAAATCCCCACCACAGCAAAAGCTATATAAGTCTAAAGTATTATCCAATAAAATATACTTCTCTTCTTCTTAATTTCATACTCAAAGCTTCCCCAAAAGGCGCTACTTATCAGAATAGATAGCCACTTGGCTGATGCATTAAGCAGGATCCTTCCCACCTCCCTTATGCTGTTATGGACGTCAAATTTAACACACATACTTTGATTCCAGATGAGACTGTGGCTCCCTTTGTGTTGACTCTGCTCTCTACGCTTGCCACCATGTCCTTAACTGAGGGTGCAGACTTGGACTTATATTCTAAAGTTAAGCTTTTGCAGCCCCTGTCCAAGGGTTATGATATATTACTAGAACTAGCCTGTGAGCATCCTGTTGGTCATTTACAGGGTTATCACAAGATAGGGCTGGTACTTTATCATCAAGGTTGTCTATGAGTTCCAGAAGGAACTATCTGGGACAAAATCATGGAGGCACATCATACTTGTCTTACGGTAGGTCACTTGGGGAAAAACAAGATGGTTGAACTAATCTGCCAACAATTCTCTTAGAAAGCCCTTACAGTGCAGTAGCAGCCCATGTTTGAGATTCCTTGGTGTGTGTTTAGTCCAAGGCAAGCAAAAAACAAGACTACTGCTTTGTTGGTTCCATTACAACCAGCTGCAGGTCCCTGGATGTTGATATCTGTAGATTTCATTGAAGAACTTCCTGACTCTTATGGGTTCAACGCTATGGTGGTGGTAGATTGGCTTAAAAAAACGGCACATTTTTTTTCTTGCCCAACCACAATTATGTTGGTGGAGACAGCAAGGTTGTTTGTGAACAGAATCTTCTCACTACATGGCATCACAATGGAGATAGTAAGTGACTGCAGGCCTCAATTTATTGCTCAGTTCTGGGAAGCTTTTACTGGAATTCTTGGTATCAAATTGTGCCGTTCCACAGCTTTTCACCCCCAGTCTAATAGACAAATGGAGAGAGTGAACCAAAGTTTGGAGGTCTATCTAAGATGCTACACCAATGTGCAACAAGATAACTGGTGCTCAAACCTACCTATGGCAGAGTTTACATATAATAATGCTCCACACACGTCAACTCAGGTCTCACCATTCTTTACCAATGTGGGTTACAATCTGTTGTCCAACATGAGTCCTAGAATATTTAGCAACGTAGAGGCTTCAACTAATCAAGCTGCTGCATTGAAGAAGGTCCATCAGGAGCTCCAGGTTACTCTTGCTGCTGCTGTGATAAATTACAAGAAATACACAGATTGCAAGCGCCAGGAGAGTCTGGCCTAACAGCCAGGTGACCTAGTCATGGTTGATGCTTGTAATATGAAGTTGAAGGTCCTATGCTGCAAGCTTGATCTAAAGCAAGTTAGTCCTTTTAAAGTTGAACAACAGATTGGTCCTTCCACCTACTGGTTGGGGTTACCACCCTCTTTCAAGATTTTCCACACCTTCTACAAATGTCTTATTACTCCATTCTGAGGTACCAAGGTGGCTTTTTCCCGATCCATTCTGGTGTAAGGAGAGCCTGAGTATGAATTAAATTGCATTCTGGATTCCTGTAAAAACTGCCGTTGAATTGAGTATTTGGTGTCTTGGAAAGGTTATCCTGACTCTGAAGATTCATGGGGTCCCCACTATGACTGTTTAACTTGCCTGATCTCATCTGAGAGTTTTACAACTAGAATCTTACTGCTGTCAGTCATCCTGAGTTTACCTTAGCAGCAATGAAACTACCTCCTGCTCACAAGAATTTTTCCTTGTATCACCTCCTTATAGTGGTATTGTTTTCTGGCCTAAAGTGGGGGGTAATGTCACAGTAGTTTCCATAATGCCTGGTATTACCTGTCCTAATTGCAAAGCTTGGAAGTCAGGTAAACCATTATCTGAGTTAACTAACTTGACAGATTTAAACCAAACTGTTGATTAGAAATGGTTTACTGCCGCTCCAGTTTGTAAGCTAGATTTAATTATCCTGTGCAAGTTGTTACTGATAAATAGATGTAATCTGATGGTCACTTGGTACAACCCCATTTATCAGAATGGTTGACAGAAATTAATCACACAAGGATTCTTTGCAAACTGTACTAGGTACTTGCTTGACAATGTAGATAGAATAGGAGCCATGGATCCAAGTGGTATTGCTTAGTCTAATTTGGTACATATTGAATAATTTTCACAGTTCAACTCTTAAGAGTTGAGTCCTCCCTAAAATTACTCAATAAAACCAAATATTCCTCTGGTCTAACTTTTATTTTAAACTTGCATCTTGTAGTAGGTCTACTCTGCTAAATCATGTATAACTTGATCTTAAGTCAAATTCTTACCAGAAGATGGGGGCCTTCCTTGGTTACTTTGTTGTTGATGCCTCCTAATGTTACTCCAATGTCCCATAATCTTGGTGTCTTTCCTACCAAATCTGAATCTGAGACAGTCATACCTTCTCAATGCCCAGAGTTTTATGCTGAAGATACTTTAATTCTTTATCAGGCTATCTATCTAGGACTCTTTTGGTTGGGTTTAATCATTTTGTTAAACCCCAGTGTATTCTTTGAAAATTTTAAAAAAAAACAGTACTTGAATCTTTGTAAGTGGTTAATCATCAACTCTATGTGGATTTGGGTAGTAATTCCCCACCACGTGGAGACTACTTATTATTATCTCTCAATTTCTGTCACAATGGCACCCCCAATTTTCAAGCTCTATTCCTTGCTCTTGCAGGCTGCAGCTTTCTGCAAGCTTTGGGTCACTCTTTTATGAAGTAAAACATGTCTCATGGTTGATAAACTATGATTTATCTCTGTCAAAACAGCAGGCTTGACCCGCCAGCAAGGTTCCAAACAAGCTGGTTTGTGATCTGCAATCCAGTTACTGGTCACTCAAATCCAGACTAAGAAGTCAACTTGAATTACCAAATTCAACAACATGAACAGATGATGATCCCTTATGGTGGATACCTTGTTTTGGCGCTTGACTCATTACCAGGATCAAGCCACCCCCTTCTTCTATCCAACTGTGTGATCAACAATCATGTTCCTGTTACTCATTGATTCACCATGACTATATAATCACTATCTCACAATAAATATTATTATCTAGCTTCTAAATATTTTCCCCTTGTAACTCTGCTAAAACAGCACAGTTACAACATTGGTAGCACAGGTAGGTTCTCCATCCTACCTTATCTTGAAAAATTCTGCCTGTTGCCCGCACATGTTGCGGCCAACAAATCCTTGACAGAATTATGTCTGGCCTCCTGCCTGACTGGACCCTGTACACTCCTGGTACTGAGATACCCAATGGCTTTGTCCTCTACCAGAATACAGTGATTCCACTACCTGCCTTTAACGCCATGTCTGCACAAGGGTTCTTCCAGGCTCCTGCCTCCATACTGCAACCAACCAACAAAGATGCCATGCCAGCCTACATAGCTCAAAGATTATGAAGTGCCGCCTTGGAACCTTTTGCCAGGGCCAACAACAACAACGCTGCTGCATGGATCCAGTCCACCCAGAGCAAGCTGGCCCAGATGGAATGCCCACAGCAATTTTGGATTGCAGAAATTTCCATTTTCCTGACCCATGACGCTGGCACCTGGTGCAACAAGTGACACAAGGAGCACACCAACAAGAACTGGGATACCTTTGAGAAAGACTTCCTGGCAAGGTTTGTGCTTAAGGATACAGCGCTCATGATAATATGCCAAGTAAAGAACCTGACCCTGACAGGCATCGTGAAGGAACTCACCCACGCCTACAAGGAACTCTGTCTTTGTACACCATCCAACATGGCCTTTGACACCCCAGCCACACACCTCATGTACTACAACGCCCTCAAGTTGCATGTGATGAGGCATGTGAACCTGGACCAGGTGATCAATCTGCAAAGCTTGTACTGTGAAGCAGAGAAAGCGGAACAAACCTACAACACATTTCATAAGGCACAAACTGGGAAACAAGAAAGACCCAAGGATTCCCATCCAGGCAGATGCTCCTCTCAACCACCTCCTGGAGGCAACAGGAACAACGTCAACCACAAACCCACGGGTTCAAATGTACATAGAAGTGAAAACAATGGCCAGTTAAATTGTACCCATTTCCATGTCACTACCACGCAAGGCAATCAAGACAAGGGAAAACCCCAGGGAGAGCACTAAGCAAGCCAAGCTCTCCCCATACAACTCCTGACTTGCCCAATGATGAGTACCAACCCAAGGACGTGGACCAATGCCCAATGATCCAAGTGCCCTCAGAGGACCCAGTACTATACACCATTGCCAGGTATCCCAATAAACTTATGTCCTATCCCTTCCTCTTTTGCAGTTACACAGGCTCAGCACTCCTGGATTTGGGTGCAGATTGAACCCTGGTCAACAGTAGCTTTGTGGATAAGTTCAAGCTGGCCACTAATCCTTCACAGATTAAAAACGTGGTCCTGGCTGAAAAACACCACATCACTATGACAAGGGAAACCGCCCCCTTCTCTGTCATGCTTGAGAACCTCCACTCCACAATTAAGGTCCCGTCATTGGCTTCCCAAAGTTTGATATTGTTCTGGGACTAGACTGATTACAAAAGAAAAATCCTCACATAGACTGGGCAACCTCAGTGTTGACCATCAAGCATGAAGGTGTCAACCACCAGATCTACCCTGACTCTGTGGACCAACTCCTATGCAACCATGTCTTTGTACACATCACGGAGACCCTGGACAAAAAGGAAAACCTGAAGCCAATTGACTGGGACTCCTGCCAGTACAAGATCATACACTTCAAAAATCACCAGGATACCTCCACACCTCAGGACTGCAAAATTGTGGCCCGCCATCCAGAAATCTTCAAGGAAGCGCTACCCAGACTGCCCCCTGAGAAGCACATTCAGCACTCCATCCAACTCAAAGGGGCTGTACCCAAGACGCGCCCTATCTACAGGCTGACCCCAAACAAAGACAACGCCCTATGCGCCTACCTCAAGGAGGCATTGGAGAAAGGATTTATATGTCCCTCACAGTCTCCCTTTGGGGCTGCTGTGTTCTTTGTGGCTAAGAAGGACGGTACCCTACATCTGGTCACAGAATACCAAGCCCTAAACAAAGTTACCATCAAGAATTGTTATCCACTACCACTGATTGACGACCTCTTTGACGCCTTAGGAGGAGCCACAGTCTTCTCCAAGATCAATCTGACAGCAGGCTACAACCAGATTTGCATCAAGGAGGAAGACATCCCTAAAACAGCCTTCTGCACTAAACACAGCTCATACAAATGTGTGGTGCTCAACTTTGGCATGACAAACGCCCCTCCACCTTTGTAACCTTCATGAACAAAGTATTTGTGCCACACATAGGCAAGCACACTCTAGTGTACCTGGACAACATCATTGTCTACAGCTCCTTGGTGGAACAACACCACAAAGACCTCAAGGCAGTCTTTGCTACCTTGGCATGACACAAACTGTTGGCCAAGCCTTCTAGGTGCCAGTTCTTCCGTGAGCAACTACACTTCCTGGGACACATAGTCTCAAAGGACGGCATCAAACCCAACAGTCAAAAGATACAGGCTATCTGTAAGATGCCACCACCCAAGGATAATTTGGAACTCTGCACCTTCTTGGGAATGGTGGCCTATGTACGCCGCTTAATGCCTGACTGTGGCTTTTTGACTGCCCTCTTATCCGCCATAACAGGTGCTAAATCCAAGTTTGTGTGGACCCCCCAATGTGACCTCTGTTTTAGACGCCTCAAGGAGAAACTCACAACAGCTCCCATCCTGCAATACCCCAAATGTGACGGGGAATACCAAATGGAAACCAACGCCTCAGATGCATCCATTGGGGGAGTACTACAAATCAAAAATAATGATGGTGACTTCCTGCCTGTAGCTTATGAATTGCAAAAATTGAAAGATGGCAAGTGTCAATACCCTATCCATGACAAAGAACTGTTGGCTATTGTGCACTGCCTAGTCAAATGATGCTGTTACCTAGAACAGTAGGAAGAATTCACAACATTAACTGACTACAAGTTGCTCATATATTTCAAAACTCAAGCAAATCTGTCGCGCCGCCAAGCCTGCTGGATGGAGCTATTGGAGAGGTTTAAAATGCTCATAAAGTACAAACCTGGGGCCAAGCTCGCCATGGCAGACGCCCTCTCCCGCCTATATGTCTGTGCCTCAAGAGGGGAGAATGGGCTCAACCCAGACTGGCCTCTCTTGGTACTACAAACAAAAGATAAAGGTTTCCCCCCGGCACAACCAACATAACAAAGTAAACAGTTATCAAAAATGAACACCTATTTGCTGACGTATACAGGACCCTACACAGAAAAATGTCTGACGGCACAACCATTCCCTACATCCCCACGCACCAGCAATTAGACACCATCCTACACTATCACAGAGACCTTGGATATACCAAGAGCCAAAACCTATATGAGTTCCTTAAGCATAAGGCCTGGTGGCCAACCTTATATTGAAATGTTCAAGAAGTTCTAGACCAATGTGAGGTATGCAAAAAGTTTGCCAAAAGCAAAACCCTGCCAAAGTCAGTACTTCCTATCTGCACACAACTACCTTTCAAAGTATGGGCTCTTGACATTGTTGGCCCTATGCCAGGTAAACACAATGACAAGAAATACATCATCACCACCATTAACTTTGCTACAAGATGGCCAGTAGTCCAAGCAGTAAAGGCACACACTGGCAACAATGTACAACAATTTATTGGCAAAGAGATAATCAGCAAGTTTGGAAAGCCAGATCTCCTGATAACCAATGGAAGAAAAGAATTAACCTCCAAAACCACCAATGTATACCTTGCAAAAAATGGGGTCAAACACACTGTAACAACACCATACCACCCACAGGCCAATGGACGTGTAGAGAGGCTTAATGGTAGCCTTGTGCAAGCCTTAGCCAAACTCACTGCCAGGAGACCTAAAGACTAGTATAAGCAGCTACCAACTGCATTACTTGTGTGTCAAACCCAAGTGAACAGATCCACCAGAAAAAGCCCGTTTGAGTTGGTATATGGCACACAGCTAAATATCATTCAAGAATTGACAGGGCCTAGACTGGAAATTCCAAGTGAAGTCCCCCCATGCTCAGACCCTCACATTGTAAGAGCTAACAGCAAACAAACAGTGAAGGAGAATGAACGTTTACAAAAAACCTTTGTCCCCATCCACAATAGACATGAAGTTGGGGTCAAAGTTTGGATCATGAATGTTGACAAGAGAAAGCTACAACCCAAGAAAGTAGGCCCAGCAATCATCTTAAAGGTAAACAACAATAACACTTACCTTGTGCAAGGGCTCATGAAACGCAAGCAAGACAAGACCCTATACCATGATTGCCTGAGACCCTGAAAAGCAAGACAAAAACAACAAGAAACCGCCCTGCCTGCCACAGAACAACAATTAGTCCAATACAGCGCCTGGGCTCCTGACAACCTCCCTGACAACCTTCCCCCAGAGGAGGTCAACCTTCAGTCAGGGGGGTGTTAAAACCGCAGGCTTAACCTGCCAGCAAGGTTCCAAACAAGCGGGTTTGTGACCTGCAATCCAATTACCTGGTCACTCAAAGCCAGACTAAGAAGTCAACTCAAATTACCAAATTCAACAACCTGAACAGATGATGATCCCTTATGGTGGATACCTTGTTTTGGCACTTGACTCATTACCAGGATCAAGCCACCCCCTTCTTTCATCCAACCTTGTGATCAATAATCATGTTCCTGTTACCCATTGATTCACCATGACTATATAATCACTATCTCACAATAAAGATTATTATCTAGCTTCTAGATATTTTTCCCCTTGTAACTCTGCTAAAACAGCATAGTTACAACACCTCAAAAAGTTTCCCTTACATTGCTTAAGTCTCTTCTCCTTTTTGAGAGTAAATGTTTTAAAAAAATCAAGGAATAAATATTTCACAGTAGTTTTCAAAGCTATGGTACTATGCAAAAAAAACCCATCTTTTAACCAAAATTAACTCATATTCAAAAGAAAACAGCTTGGATCTTAAAAGAATCAACCCAGATGCAAAGAATTAAACACCAATAAGTTTATATTGATTAACAGTATATTTGGGTTCACCTCTCTTTCATCCACATCTGAGTTGATCTTGCTTCTAGATAAATTGATTTTGTTTTCATCTAAGTTGTTTTTGCTTACAGATGAGTTTTTATGCTTAGCAGCATAGCTTTAAAAACCAATGTACTATATTTTTAGTTTTAATTTGTAATGAGAAATTAGACATTTGTTGCAACATCTTTGATTGCTCCCTCTCAGGGAATTAATTCCCTGAGCAACTGGCCAAATGATTCCCTAAATAATCATTAAGATGGTGGCACTACTATCATTTGATTATCTATTACGGGAATCCAAAAATTTTAATGCTAATTGGAACACAACTTGGACAAGCCTTGTGACTTAAGATGAACAATCACTTGGATAAGCCCTATGACTGCCATGACGTACATGGAAATTATGTGGCTTCCCATGATACTTTATATTATCCTATATTCATATCCAATAAAGTATCATTATCTTCTTAATTTTCAAATTTATCTTGTTTATTATACTTTCTAGAAGTATATGATTGACACATTACATAATTTACTTTGGGCAAATAAGGATACTCAATCTACTCTCTCCATTGTTCCTCATCATTATGATCCTTTTTGTTAATTTCAATATAAGTTTTGGTGAGCCTTCTCCTACTTCTATAGAGCCTCTGTGTGAATTCTTCTGGCACAAGTTTAGTCCTTGTCACCTCAATTCCCCATACTTCAAACTTTCCTGCATCCCTATTGTTATCCATCCAAACATCCCTGGGTATTTTTTGGCTTATAAATATGTTTAATATTCTCTTTTCTAATTCTTGCTATCCTTGGGATGCTTTTGGTAGTAGTTTTTCTGATTAATTTGCTCATGATAGGAGTTTTTATGAGCTCTTCTTTAGTAACTTTAACCTGGGTGCTTTTCTCCACACAATTGGAGAACAGCTACCTAATAAGTGAATTAATGTCATTGAGCCAAATTAAACTGATATTTTCAGAACCATTCTCAATGATGGTTCTGCCATCAATCAGTTTAAATTAGGATTCTGTCCACAAGATGGTTTTAAAGATGCAGCAATACTGGAAACAACAATTGAGATTTCTGATTTGAACTTGATGGCTACAGCAGCAGAAGTCAAACCTGGGGCTTCTCCTGTGGGTATATGTGTATCAAATCTGGGTTCATAAACCTTATTAAATCAAACAACTGTGGTTACAGAGGATAATTTTAGTATTTTTAACCAATCAGAAGCAGCAGAAGTTCCTGGTGATTTTGGTAGCCGTCAGTTTTTGCTAGCAAGCGCCGGAACTTATTACTTTAACGTTGAGTATATAGTAAGATGCTTAATCATATACTTAAGTTTAAGATCTCAAGTTTAAACTGTATGATTATCCTTGTACTATGTTTTCAAAGTTTGAGCAAGTTAAACTGTTGATTAACAGCCAACAATTTTAATCAAGTTGAACTTGGAACCTCTCTTGTTTATTTTGACTATCTTGACTCACAACAGTTTAAATTCCCTATCTCAACTCCCTCACCCCCAAATCTATATAAACCTTGTAGCATTTCTATTAGCATTTTCTTAATTGATAAAAACTTTCAAACCACATGTTTCTTTTTGTTGTTTATAAGACTTCTAGAATAACCATGAAACCATCTAATCTTTCTCTTCTCTGAGGAGTTAGGTTCAAATAGTTCCTTCTACTTCTGTTTTATAAATTTGCGCAAGGTTCTGTCCAGGTAAAAACTAGACCTGGTTCAGGTACTAACACTGAGTACTGTCATAATAAAAAAATGGGTGCCTGTGGTTCCAGAAAAGTGGTAAACTGCTTCTTTGTTCTCCACCAATTCCCTGGTTAAGAAGAAGCCACAACCTGCTCCTGTCAAGCCCAATCCTACTGGTCTTTTCCATCCATCTGCTTTCTTTTTCTTGTTTGCCTACCTGGGAGTGTATGCCTTCTTAGGGCGCTTCAATCCCCTCCTAGGCTGCTACCAAATTTTGGGTGAAATATTCTACTTGGGCATGGTATCCTTGCCCATTGGATCTATGGTCACTGGTTTAAATTCTTCTACATTAATCTATCATACAGGGAATCTTTTCCCTGCAGGGTGGGTTCCTGACAGATACAGTAGTTTCTAAAGCTATGACACTAAGCAACAAACCTGAGATTTAAATAAAAGCAACTCAGATATAAACAAAATCAAAGCTGATTGATTTATATTGATTGATAATAGATTTGGGTTCCCTTCTATTTTGTTTCTTGGGAGTTTTGTTTTCTTGAATCTCAGTCTTGTTGCTCAGTGCCATAGCTTTGAAAACTGCTGAAATTCAGTCACTTTTATCCAAGTGATTGACATTATGTGCACTATGTGCATATTTTTATGTGCTCAAGTGTTGCAACTACCCAATGAGGATTCAGTATTTGGAATTGAGGAAGACAACAGTCCAATAGAAAGGACAGAATAATGAGAATAAGGTATTGTTTATTGTAGAATATTGTGATTAATATTCCATATGGGGAAAGCCACAAGGCCACAAGGGGGTGGCATAGTGGGAAGTTCCATGTAAGGTTTGAAGCTGAGGAATAACTTGTGCGGGGATCAGCAAGCCAAATTGGTAGCTCTCCTAATTAGGATGAAGTACCTGCCATTTGATATTGCCATCAGATTAATCCATGTTGTTAGATACGTCAAGGGGCAACTCATCAAGCGCCCCCTGTGTATTGTAAGATATGTTAGCAGTCAATTCTGGAAACTCAGTTGCAACACTCCTCCTTTCCCCCTGCTTGTTGTCAGATACCAAGACTGGAGTCTGTGGAAGGTCTGGGAAGACCCGCACAAACAGCCTTTGTGTGTGAATGGCGTGGCAGGGGCGCAAGCAATAATGGTGAAGCTTCTTGGTATTCCCTTGGGTGTCTTTGAGTTGATAGGTATGATTGTCATAGACAGCAGCTATCTTGAAGGGCCCTAGGTGGTTGGGCTCCAACTTGGCAGAATTGGGATTGAGGGTGTAGCCGGGGTCTCCTACGGCGTATCTAGCCTTGAGGTGCTTTGTCCCTCCTTCAATCTGCTTGTGTTTGATTTCCCGGGCTTTGGCACGCCATTGATCTAGGGATGGGGTTGTTACTAGGGAAGGCTTGTTGGGAACCTTGGACCGTAGATTTCCCTGTTCAACCCCTGTCAGACTGTCAGGCATCCCAAAGGCCAGGGTGCTGGGGCTGAACCCTGTGCCCCTGTTGATTCTTGCTTTCAGGATAAGTAGAGCGGTGGGCAGGTGTTCAGTACATGCGGTGTTGGGGTGCTCTTGTGAGAGCTTGGCAATCAATTGGACCAGTGAACCATTTAACTGTTCCATACATCCATTGGCTTGAGGATGGTAGGGAGCTGTAACTATACATTAAAGTGCGTTCTTGGCGCAGTATGCCTTCATGACATGCCCAAAAAGTTTGGGGCTGCCATCTGTGATAAGACGTTTGGGTTGCCCAAAGTGGGCCACAATTTTCATGCCAATAAAGCAGTTGATGGTGGTGGTGGTGTGGTTGGTTGTTGCCAAGGCCACTGGCCAGTGAGTGAAGTAGTCAATGGCAGTGATAATGTACTTCTTTCCCAGTCTGTCTTTGGGGAGTGGCCCCACAATGTCAAGGACCCACTGCTCAAAGGGTTCCATGGCCTTGATGGGCAGGACAGACTTGGGGTTGCAGGTTTTAACGTGTTCTTTTTACACAACATGCACGTTTCAAGGAGGTCCAAGATGTCTTGACGCATGCGTGGCCACAAAACCTTTTGTTTCATGATCTCAAAGAAGTTATGCCCTCTGATGTGACCCAGGGTTTGGTGGTAGTGCAATACTGTAAATTCAGAACCTGAACATAAAAATGCGGGATTTTCAAATCCTTGATCCAAATTTCAAATCACTTTTGCGGGCAACTCAGCTGAGTGAAAATTAAAATATCAAATAAAATTAACAATTTAATTTGACTTTTTTTTAGTTTATGTAAATTGGCAAATTTAAAGTCTCTTGAGCAGATAACTCAACTAACAAAAGACAAAACTCAGCAAACAAATGCAGGATACATGAATCAGAAATGCAGGATTCTAATGTATGATCTGAGATTTCCTGTATTTCAAACAAATCATAGACATCATGGAAAAATCAACAAATCTGAAATTACAGGATTGTTAAATCCAAGAACCAAGTTTCAAATCATAATTGCAAGGAATTTGAAATAAATATAATTTATGGGTGTCTCAAAAAGGATGCCAAAGAATCTAGAGTGTATTTGTGCTTATTCTTTTAGGAATCATAGGCATTCTCAAAAATCTCCCTATTCCATTTTAGAACAGCTAAAATTTAGATGCTTGATTATAGTAGATTTCAGAAAATACTAATAATAAAATAGAATTATATATTACAATCTGTTTTTACTATGTTTCCTTTTCCTTGATGTATTGATAGTTCATTTGCTGTTGATAAGGTGTTTACATTTAATTGGATGGTTTCACCTCCAGTTGCCTTGGCAATAGGAAATCAAGCCGCCTCCCTGAGACCAACTGTGGTCGCAGAGGCAGCTTGATTTCCTATTGCCAAGGCAACTGGAGGTGAAACCATCTGATTAAATGTAAACACCTTATCAACAGCAAATGAACTATCCACACCAAGGAAAAGGCAACATGGTAAAAACAGATTGTAATATATAATTCTATTTTATTATTAGTATTTTCTGAAATCTACTGCAACCAAGTATCCTTAATAGCAGTACATGAATACATAGTGCAGTAAACTGATGGTTTGCCTTTTCCTCTCCTTTCTTCCTTGAAAATAAGTTTTGTTGGCCTTGGCTACGCTGGGGGCCAAAAAACTTTTAAAAAAATTCTGCGTCATCAGGAGAGTAGCTCATAAATCATTATATGGGTTTATGGTTGCTATATTAGTGGTTTAGAGTGCAGAATATTGCATCATTTCCAGTTTAGAAAATTTTAAATTTCACTTAATTTCATGTCTAAACATGGTTGTTGAGATTGTATTTTCCATTTGATTTTATCCATAGTGGAGTTTCTTTATTTGGATTGATTTGTCCTAGTTACTTACTGTACATTCAATTTGGATTCCAGTTCCCGCAATTAATATCTGAGTTTACTAGTGGCATTCAAAAGTGATTTGAAATTTGGTTCATCAATTTGACAATCCCGTAATTTCAAAAACATAGTAAACTTAATGAAAATGGTTGATGGATTTGAACAATTCAAATCTGATTCCAGTTAATTCATTTTGTCCATTGGAAATATGCAGTTTGACTTGAACTTTGCAAAGTGTCTATGAGTTCCTGCATTTTTAAAAATTCAAATAAAAATACAAATAATTCAATTTAATTAAAAAAAGGCTATCCCGCAAAAGTGATTTGAAATTTGGACCAAGGATTTGACAATCCTGCATTTTTATGTTCAGGTTCTGAATTTACTGTATTGTGTCACCTTGTTGTATGATGGGAATGTAAGGTGTCTTTTCACCTGTCTCTGCCTGACAGCAGACATTACCAGCATCAGTGGTGAACTGACTTTTGTTGTCCTTCAGCTTGAAGATGGTTACTGAGTTAAGGCCCTCATAGTGAGTTGCCTCAGGGTGGAGGTAAAGCATGGGCCAATCTGGATCCAAACCATCATCCCCAGTGATGGACGCTACGTAGAGTCGCAAAAGAGCGTCAGCTGTGACAAGTTCCTTTCCAGGCTTGTACTTGATGCGCAACTGGTAAAGGGATAGACGCTCAACCCATCCTGCTTGGTGGTGTGTCAAGTGGGACTGTGTGTTGAAGTACTGAAGTGACTTGTGGTCCTTCAGAACGCGGGGTGTGAAGGTCGCACCTTCCAGGTAACAACGCCACTTCTCAACGCAGTGCACAATTGCCACCAACTCCTTATCATGGATGGGATAATGTTGCTCTGAGTTGGTAAGTTTCCTAGACTCATACACCAAGGGGATAAAGATGCCATTTTCAGTTTCTACCCTTATCACACCCCCTATGGCCCTGTCAGAGGCATCGGTCTCAAGTTCATACTGACAGTTTTGGTTGGAAAACTGCAGCACTGGCGCTGTTGTGAGTCTTTGCTTCAACATTTTGAAGGCTTGATCTCTGATAGGGGTCCAATGAAAGCGCTGTTTGGTGTTGAGGAGCTCAGTGAGAGGTGCAATTAGTTCCCCACAATTGGGAATGAACTTGTGCACGTAGGCAACCATGCCTAAGAATGTCTGCACCTGGCCCACATCAGTGGGGGGCAGCATGCTAGTGATTACCTTAATTTTGGCAGGGTTGGGCTTTATCCCTTGGGCTGAGATGGTGTGCCCAAGGAATAGCAGCTCCAGCTTGAGGAACTCACATTTAGAGGGTTTAGCTTTTAGCTGATTTTTCTGAAGGGTGTCAAGGACAGCACGGAGGTGTTGGAGGTGTGTGGTTTGATCTTGACTGAAGACAATAATGTTGTCAAGGTACACAACCACACATTTTCCAATCAGTTCCTCAAATGCTTTGTTCATCAACATGGCAAAGGTGGAGGGAGTGTTGGTCATTCCAAAGTTCATGACACAATACTCAAACAATCCGTAGCGCGTATGGAAGGCATTTTTTGCCTCATCCCCAGGTGCAATGTGGACCTGGTTGTACCCTGCAGTGAGATCAATCTTGCTAAAGACCTTTGCACCTGCAAGCGTATCAAACAGGTTGTCAATCAGCAGCAGGGGGTACTTATTCTTAACCATCACCTCATTTAGGGTGTGGTAGTCTGTGACCAGGAAAAGGGACCCGTCCTTCTTGGCTACAAAGAAGACAGCTGCCCCGTATGGAGAGAGCAAGGGGAAAATGAAGCCCTTATCAAGAGCGTCCACAAGGTGCTAGTGGAGGGTCTCATCTTCCTTTGGTGTAAGACAGTATAATGGTCGTGCTTTAGGTATTAATCCTTGGAGTTGCACAGTGTGCTGAATCTCTCAGGGAGGAGGTAGTTGTTCAAGTGTTTCACTGAACATGTCCTTGTACTTCTCAAGGAGTACAGCAAGCGCAGGTGGTGGTGAGGAGGTCAAGGGAGTGGCTGCAGATGGTTCAGCGCGGATAACTTTGACTGAGCATTGGTTAAAGTCTAGTTTTCCTCCCTTGAAATTGTACAAGCCTGTCTCTGTTATTCTGACAGACACAGTATCGTGGAGTAACTTGCTCATTTCCACAGGGTAAATCTGGAATCCCACCCCATTTCTATTGAGGGTGATGACAGAGGTATCCCAGTCAATGTAGGGACAGTTCTGCCAAATCCAGTTGAGGCCAGCAATTACGTCATGGCTGAGCCCTGCCATGATTGGCCCAGAGAGCTTAACCTGGATGTTTCCCATTTTCACAGAGAAGGGTACTGTCTCATGGGTGATTGCAACTCTGCAGGAGTCAGCTACTTGTACTGCCTTGAACCTGCTGGGCACACGGTCCAGTTGTTGAGAGTTGGCAAACACCTGGTCCACCATTTTGTGGTTGGCCCCGGTATCTACCAGTAATTTGTGAGTGTTCTCACGGAAACAGAAGGGATAGGATAAGTGTGTTACTTTATTTGAGGAGTGACTCACTTGCAGTACGGGGTTATCACTGTGGACTTGGAAGACGTCCAGGGTTTCAACTTTGTGGATGTTGTAGTCACAGGGGTTCTTTGCGAGCAAGGATTGAGAGGATGGGTCAGGTGGGGTTGCAGGTCCTCTCATCGCTACAACTCCCAGGCTTTTCCCAGATCCTCAACCTGCGCAAGCTGGAGCTCCCCCTTGCAGGGGCATTTAGTCCCATTATCCTGCTGACGGGGCTGGTGGCGGCCTACTTGATTGTGGTCACTGCCAGGTGTGGTACGTGGTTGGGATAGAGAGTCACTGGTACGGCAGAAGCCCATTGAGGCCTGGTTGTTAGCCTCCACAATGGCTTTATAGCAGTCATTGATGGAGGTGCAGCAACCTATGGGTACTCACTTGCAGATGTGGGGTTTTAACCCATTGATAATGAGAGTGAGTAGCATTGCATTTCCGTCAGTCACAGCTTCAGGGGCGGCAGATAGAGCTTGATGCCAGGCAGCAAGGTACTCAGGAACGGTCCCAGTTTGTTTGATTGTTAGAAGAGGAGTCCCCACAACAATGGGCAAAAAGGTTTCGCTGTAACAGGACTTGGCAGCGTCTCGGAATGCCGCCCAGGTAAAGTTGAGTTCCTGGCTGACCCAGTTGGTGAACCACACAGCGGCAGGCTCTGTGAGGCAACCAGACACAGTGGCAACCCACATGGGTTCAGGAACCTGACAGATACGGAGGCAGATTTCAGTAGATTGGAGCCAACTGACAATGTTGGCCCCTTGACGCCTCCCGCAAAGGATTCTAGCTGAAGGCTGAGCATGTGTTGGGACAGGTCTGACTGGGGCAGAGTGATGCTGGTGTCACACTTCCTGAGGCAGAGCCAATTGTACACACTGGTGAGAACTAGCTGGTCTTGATAGATGACGTACCCGTTGGGGATGTCCCCCTCGGGGATTGGCAGGAAGGTCTCTTGTTGGGGAGTAGCCATACAGCCCGTAATCTGTCCTTTCTTGGGGGGATTTTGTTTTAGGTAGGTTGTAAACCTACTTCTGCTACCACTGTTGCAACTGAACCAATGAGGATTCAGTATTTGGAATTGGGAAAGACAACAGTCCAATAGAAAGGACAGAATAATGAGAATAAGGTATTGTTTATTGTAGAATATTGTGATTAATATTCCATATGGGGAAAGCCACAAGGCCACAAGGGGGTGGCATAGTGAGAAGTTCCATGTAAGGTTCAAAGCTGAGGAATAACTCATGTGGGGATCAGCAAGTCAAATTAGTAGCACTCCTAATTAGGATGAAGTACCCGCCATTTGATATTGCCATCAGATTAATCCATGTCGTTAGATACGTCAAGGGGCGACTCATCGAGCGCCCCCTGTGTATTGTAAGATACGTTAGCAGGCGAGTCTGGAAGCTCGGTTGCAACACAAGCTCATATTTTCTATTAAAATGGTATAGTTTTAGAGTGGCAGCATATTTTTACTCATAGTTTTATCGCTATATGGTTGCATATCCCACATCTGATTGAACATGACAAGCCCGTACTCTAATCTGCCATGGCAGTGTGTATATAAATGAATATAAAGGATTCAAGACTTTCCTTATTTTGCTTTGCATGGCTTTGATTCACATTTTTATGAGTGTCCTTGTTTGATCTGCATGGTTTTGAATGTGGAATAAAACCATGTTGGTTTTGTTGGAGAGGAACTTATCATGGATTCAGCTTACTTTAAAACTTTATGGTGTGACTGTGCTGTTGGCAACAGCTACTGAGAGGTTAAGGAAGAGGATCTTTATTGAAGAAAATAAGAGGAGTTCTGATGCCCTTGTGAATAGATATCATGAACTAGTCCTAAATTTAACTGGGACTTGGATTTGAGTTGTTTGGGGGAATACTGTTTCTTATAGGATAGCATGAGTAGTGACACTGAGGCTCTGATTAGTGGTGTTATCGATAGATAGATGGTATTGTTTGTTATCCTATTTGAGTGACAGATTGATTTGGGCCCATCACAAAAATTGGTATTATAATATTAGCTTCATTGATTATACAGTTTATAAAATATATTTCAATCCATCATATCAAAGCATGGCTTATACCAAAAAGCACTAACTTATATGCTGTTGGGATGGTTGTGCTATGAGATAATCTGATATCAATACTGCTTTGTGTTTATATCGCTGCTTAAGATTGCTCATTATATGGGTACAGTATACTTGTTATAATCAAATCAAAATAAATCATATTCAGTGCTTGGTAAGCTTTAACAAGTATATATTGGTATTTAAATTTTGTAGCGGTGTAGGATATTAGGTTTCATATAACTATGACTTGGGTTACAAGTAAGGTGGTTCATTTATCTATTGAAGTTTCACAAACTAGAGTATATCTTGCATACGATATCTTTTCTCGAAATGCAGATTTATTGTGACATGCTTGATATAATGGCTTTGTCTGGTTATCTATATTCATAAACCCGTATTGGAGATCTGAGGCTGTATAGATGCTCTATTGTTTTGGGACGTTGTAAGATTTAAGGGGATCCACCAGTAAACGGGACAGTTTTTCTAGCTTTTTTTAAACAATGACTATACACTAGCATTTAACTAAAGGGTGATGTGTTTGTAACGTTTTGGCACTGCTTGCTTTGTCAAATGTGATACGAACTTTTGTTTGGTGCATATAAGCATTGTAATTTATATATGGGCTAAGGGTAAATATTTAAATGGGTCGATTATAGCATTGCAGCGTTTGGGATGGATATATCCTAATTCAGTCTTTAATGGTTGAGCATATTTACTTTACAATGGCCTAAAATATCGCATGACCTCAAAAGGCTTTTAAAATATTGTAGTACATTGGGGCAACACTAGAGTCATGATAATATTACGGCACTGCTGTTTGTTATAGTATACTTACAATCGCTGACTTTTGAGCAGCAAGTAGTCAATCTATAACTTACCATTTTCACACCAACTGTTATGCTATCAATAAGAAAATACTTAATATTTGAACTTCCTAAAGTCAATGACGGACAAAACAAAACTTTTACCGAGTTTTTTGAAATTCTATCATTCCAAAATTATACTTGTTCATTTAAAGCGCGGGATATATATCTTGGTACTTGGTCAATGTAGAGGTCCCTAGACCAGATGATTTAAAATCAATGTATATTCCCTTACTTACTTATCAGAATCTAACCAATATCGACTTTTCAGTAGCCTATTTTAAGTGGCTTTGCTTAAAAGGCTACGATAGACCTTGTCTTTCTCGAGGCTATAGGTTTATTGACGGTCTTTTCTGGCGTAAGCAGATAAAATAAACACCACGGTGACCCTTATTATAGGAAATTTATACTGAATAGCTATACAATTGAAACACTTGAAAATACCTAAGTACTCTTAACTTAAGAGTTCACTATTTGAACATACATACAAAACCCTTCGCTGACGGGCGATGTTTCCGGAACTACATGAACGAATCCTTTCTCAGATAAACTCCTTTGTCATGGTTAGATAAGAAGATGCGCTTAATATTTTCATATATGTTCTAATAAATCGCTTATCGTGGAGGGGAAAGAAAGCAGTATCCTATTTCACAAGCAAACGCACTTTGTTATTATTATACACCTTTTTAAGAAAAGATTATAGATCTATTTAGTTAAATGAACAATAGCTTGAGTTTTAACGCCTTTTGTGGTACTTTTGAGGAAAAGATGATATAAAGGTACTAAGCAACATGTATTAATCTAAGTATCGACAATGTCATCGAGGTTAAGCTAGTGATAATATTATAACCAAACCTGTATTAATGACTCCAAGGGTCAGAGATGTTAAGTTCGAACGCACATTTGAGACCCACCCGCTGAAGCCCCAAGATCTAAATGGTTTAAAAATAACTAATCCTTTTCTCTACACTAAAAAGCATTACATATCTAAAAGCTGAGTGTATATTGTAAAAATGAATCCTTACTGTGCGGTATAAATATATTTAGAGCGTTAAGGGAGTGCTCTATTTAAGATGGTTTTGAAGTAGTCAAGACATCCATGCAAGGCCAAAGCACCTAGATGTTTGTTATACTTCGATAGCCTTTGAAGTATACCTTGGCATATAAATTATAAGCTTATGACCAGGCACTACTCGCATTTAAAAGACAACGAATTAATAAAATTTATATTTTAAAAATCAAAGATTAAATTTGTTATAAATTCATATGGAATTTATAAAGTACCTAAGCACATATGAATAATTATTTTTAAGCTGATTATAGCTTTAGTTAACCGTCTAAGCAGCTATTGAATCGATCGAGTAGCTATTGAAATGTCCATAATCTCTTGTAGCTGAGATAATATCGTTATAACAAGGTGTACAGGTATGAAAGTTAAAAACAATATATGCAAATAAAGCTTAGGTTTATCATGGGGCAGCGTGTAACTGTTAGATTGCGAAGTATTACAGCATGATATATGAGCAAAGAAGACAGCAGGCATGTTAAACATTGAGGGTAGGGAATATAGGAGGGAAGAGCATAGACACCTTGGATCTGAGTCCTTATTAGAGCCATGGATAGTCTACTGAGTCCTCCATAGCGGCAGAGTTGTCTTCACCATCAGAAGTGCCGCCCGATGGTCTAGACTTATTGGTTTTATATGTTGACCTGGTTACTCTGGTTTTACGCTTAGGGCCATTGGGAATTTTTCCCCCTCGCTTCTTAGACGCAGGCTTAGCAAATACTGGAGAGGCTTCTTCTGGAGGGGCTTCGGTTGTAGCACAGCCTGGTTTAGGGGCAGGTTGAATGGGGGCAAGGCATTCGTCATCTGAAGGGAATTTGGATCTGGTAACAACACGACGCGAGTAGTCCTTGGTACCATCAGGACGTATACGAGGATGCCGAGCGCGAGGAGCAAAATCCATTTCGTTCAAGAGCCGGTGACCATTAGGACCAAACAACTGTTCTTCAGTAAACCCGAACTGTTTAGCTCTCTGTATGCTTGCCTCAATCTGGAACTTGGTCAACCTAGAACTCAAAACCGAGATATCGCCAGGAAGACAGGGTTCAGTATTGGGATCAAGACCAGAGTTGAGCAGACGTTTGACGCGAAATCTGTCTACGCAGGCTGGCGAGAACAAGCCGGACATCTGTTCAACTGGTGTGCGACATCCAGATCTGTTGGGGCTATCAACTTCAGTCGACATTTCTTAAAAGTGGTGGGTATGGAATCAATGATGAATGGGATTTAACGCGCCCTTAGCTATATAAGCGCTTGATTTGGCCCACCATGTAGCTAATCAGAAGTACCTCCTGGCTGCCATTATGACTCCACCGCACCAAACGATGGAAGGACGCGTAACGATTGGCTTAAACTCAAAACGCTTGGAACTCGATTTCGATTTGGCTGCGCGCCAATCAAATCGATTCCCTGGTTTAGTGGAAAGTGAATGTATGAAATAAATCACTTGCATCCATAATCTTTTGGTTGAAATAAACCTAAGCCCCAATTTTTTAAGAGGTATATGGAAGGCTTTAAAAATGAATATAAAATAATAAGAATATGCTTCACATCAATAGCATATTTAAATACCACAAAGTAGAATATAATACATCACTTTTATTTGGACTAGGCTTGCACACATGAAAGCCCCTATTCTCCTCAGGGATTTACCTGATTTGTCTTATATTGTATTAAATTACAGCATATAGCTTAAAAGATCAGCTAAATTATTTTATTTTACTTTTGAATGCTAAGTTCTACTTTAACTAACCTTTAAATTTATCTTATAACTTACCTATGATATGTGTTACTATACATCTATCATATTTAGCGTATGTTTATTTTATCCCAAATTATATTGACTTTGCTGGGAGTTCTGGCATATTTTTAAAATAAACCATATTCCACCAATTGACCTTCATAGAAGCATAGTACGATTAGTTGGGATTCAAAGGTTTACTATTTCCCTTTAAAGTGATTAGCAGGACATTTTGAAGAAATTTGAATAAAACATCATGAACCTAAATTTGATGGGGTTTAACTCCAACTTAATAATAGACGCACTACGCGTACAAATTGACACGTTCTTATTGATCAGCACTTTTATTCCAAACCTCTTGGTTTCTACCGCAATAATTCAAAAAAGTGAATTTCGATTCACATTTTATTAAGCTGTGGTGCGGATAAGGAGCCTCCTTGGTTATTAAAATCCAATCACCTAACTTGTCGATTGGGTTTAAATCGCTAGTCTAGCTCCTATTGGCCATCTCCTATTTAAACGACGCGTTGAGATAAACGCGTCAGCTCTTTGTCAACTGACGGGGCTAATTTTGGAATGAGAGCCCTGAAGATCAACCGCACTCTTATAAATTCTAGAGTAAGCCGACCCCTTTAATAGGTGCGGTGACATTCTGGGAGCCACATGATGAGTTCAAAGGAATTGGTTCGCAGTCGGGGCAGAATAGTTGATTGAGATTGAAACTCGACTGGGTTTGGATTGATTGATCGACCAGAAAATCCAAACCTATCGGTTTGGATTTCATGCAGCTTCGGATGGATTCTCGATGCACCCTAGTTACCGTGTCAGGGGCATCGAGTAGGGGGACCTGATTCCAAATTCAAATAACCTGTTTAAACTGTGATCCTTTTATACTTTGCTGGGCATATGGTACAAGTGAGGGCCTTGATAACACACTCAATATAAGGCTGATTTACCCAAGCCCAAAATTTGCTAGTCAACTGTTAGATTTAAAGGCTAGCAAATCAATATCAAGGCTTTCTAGTGCACTACAGTATTATCAGTTACAGACCAATCCAATTTCATCTAAGCCATCAATTCTCATGATACAATATCAACTGAACCCTATCACTCTTGTGAATATTGTGATAGATGTTATGAGGTTCCTTGTACCAATGTCAATTTATTATAATTTATGCTTATACAAATGTGAATCAATGAATGAACCTCTTGTGCACCTCTGTGGTTTATTATGCCAAATCTGTGTATTATGTCATTGAGATTTGGCATGATTCTTAGTGGTATGGATAGAGGCATTTCCCTCTATTTTCATCATCATCATGGTTATTGAATAAAGCTTCATAAATGGAACCACCCCTTGTGTGCTTTGGTTTATTTAGTAAATATCATCTATGGATATTTTAATATATAAAGTTATTTACATACACAGCCCCAAGAGAATTATCTAGATATCAGTATTCTATGAAATAAATAAATCCAGAACAGAAACCACCAAAGTTGGTACAGAAAGATCCATCACAGAGATCTACACAACTTGGAACCCCAATCAAAAAAAAAGTTGAAAAGGGAGGGGGAACGGTTCATTTTTGAACACAGGTTCAATTTTAAGCCATCTGTCCCAAAAAGTATTTATACATGTGATAAAAATGAGCCAATATATCTGTTTACAAGCATCCTGGAAAAATTATTCAGCGTTATTTATAAAGGAGGTGGCAAGGAATATTGTGGCCATACAACAGTCACCTTTAGTATTTAGCCAAATAAATACTCTGAGATATATAAGGCTGTTCTGTTTTTGTTGTTCATTTAATGTGGATAGGTTTGGCTGGAATTCTTTAGGAAAAGATTCCAGATGGGAACTAGTATCTATATTTAATAAAAGAATATCATATGGTTTGTTAGTTAGGTGGCACTAACTGGCAAAATTGAGGCAAGATTGACCAAATCAATCTTGGGGACTAGGTGTCTTACAAACAGTTTAATTAACCCTGAAGATTGATTAAAATATACCCACAGATATGGTTAATGAGAATTTAATCATTGGGCCAAAATGGACTTGACTGTGTCAAATAAAGACTTGGTATCTTTGAATTGATTAGCTGTGTAGGTTAACTAATATAATTGACTGAGGATCAGTTAACTGACAATAACCAAATATAGACAATGGTGTCTTGGAATTTAGGTTTGATCAGCTGGTTCCCAATTGAAACAATGATAGTTGGAATTTGGAATATGAAGATTCTACCGGGTTTTGGTGCCAGAAACTGAGAAGCTTCATGCAGAATCAATAAATTGAAACAAAAGGTATCATGTGATTTCTTTATATTGTAGGTACATTCTCATAGGTTGAGAAATGCAGGGATCTTTTAGGTAAAGATCTGGATTAGATGACATTGTTATGTCATAAATCACATGATAAGAATCAAGAGTTGATTCTTGAACTGGAGGGGTTTACAGTCAAATATGCCCCAAATGCTATATAAGCAAAAACAGCAACATTTTAACAATATATATTCTGTCAAATTTGACGCTTTCCCCTCAATCCTTTTAAATTATTATGTCTTCTTGATTATTATTTTAAAGAGCAAAGTTTGGAGTCCTTATAGTTGAAACTGCTGCCATCTGTAAATCCACTGCCACCTTTGGCCTTGGATTGAACCGTTTTTCTTCTGCCACACCAAAAAAGGCCCAAAAATTGCAGCCCAGCCACTCAACTCTCTAGGTGATTTAGCTCATACTATCAACAAGAGATTTGTCCTGGCCTACCCTGCAGACCTCCTGACTCTGGTTGTTCCCTCCTGGGAAAAAACACTAATTGATTTGGACTATTTACTGGCCTGATGTCGTCCTCTCTTAAAAATAATCAGAAATACCCAATCAAAAAATGCCACATCAATAACCACAAAGTCAATTAAATCTGAAATGGATGGGATGCCCTCCAGCCAATCAGGCGAAGCTGCAGAAATTGCTTTGAAACCCTCCAGCACCCCTGGCTATGGCCTGAAAAATTTATCCCCCACCTAATCAGATTCAAGCCCGGTAGTCATGTGATTCTTTCCCTTGCAGCACACTCCCTTTTACACAACAAGGGGACTGAAAGTCCCCTGCTTGTCTATTGTCAAATTTATTAAAGTTCGGAATTTTGTTGCACTTTATTTTTAATATATTGGTTGAATGGAACTCCATTTCAAGTTTCTATTATCTAAAAATTAAAGTGTTAGTGGCTTTCTTAACACTTACCTTATACTCTCCCGTTTCGAACTCAGGAACTCCTCTGGACTCTTTGGAAGAGGCCTCAGTGTATAGTTGTTGCCTCCTTTTGCTTTTGCTTTTGAACACAGCTTTTGAACTTGAAATTCTATTTAATTTTCAATATAATTCCTATTATTATTTTGAATTTTCTTTAAATTATCTGTTTCTGAACCCGTTTTTGCCTTTTTGTGAAATCCAAGGCCCCCAAGACCACGCCCAAGCTCTCTGAACCCGCTCTGTTGTTCCTTTTGCCCTCTTGCTTGTGGTTGCCTGTCAGGAATGCATTTTCCATTTTTCCTGACAACAACAAGGAAATTTTGGTAGTTCCAGGGTCTGGAAACTCTTCTCCTAATTTGGGCCTTTCTCCAGGACCTAGAAATGGGTTATTAGTAGGTAGTATCAGCTCAATATTACCTTTAAAAGGCTTGAATTCAAGCCCAGAGACCACTTTCTGGGCCAGTATGGGGATCAAACTTGGGTCCTCTTGCTCACCGGTTAATTGCATAAACAATGTTAGTAATTCAAATTTGTATTTGCCTTTGTTATCATTTGAGATGCCTTCCTCTAGCCAATCAGAATTTACGACTGGCTCAGGAGTTTCCAATTTTGCTTCTAATTTGAATTTCAATTCTGTTAAATGTCTACACGGCTCCATAGTTGTTCTGGATAATCCAGACTACAGAGCCTCCTCTTCTGGTGGTTTTCCCAACCATCAGAAGCTCCCCCAAGCTGTGACTTCTCAAACAGCTGGGGTAAAGGTCACCTAGCTGTTTGAGAAGGCCCAGCAGGGGTTATTGATTAATTTAAAAATAATTTTATTTTTATTTTCAAGCCAAGCCAAGCCAAGCTTCCCCTGCCAAGTTCCTTCCCCAATATTATCCCCAACTCCCCTTGAAACTGCAAATTGTATATCTCTTGACAGCCTATACAAGGCTCCATCTTGTCAGGATTATTAATTGTTCAGTTAATAAAGTCAATTTACTTCCTAGTTGATTTATTCTTTTGCCTGCTCTCCAGTCCTGAAATCAAACACTATGATGCTATCCAAGTCATCCCAATGGAGACCATTTGGGTATAAATGGTTGGTTTGGTTGCTCCTTGTCCAGTCCCTTACTGTAAGCCTATATTTTGGAACCAGAGCAGATTCTGGTTCACCTCCTCCCAATTACCTGGACAAGACGTGGCGCCGAATGGTACCAGGTGTATGATACACCGCCACTCCACTGTCACAGAATCCCCCCATCACAGAGGAACCACAGGTCATGGGGGCCAGTCTGCCCACTCCTTCCTTGTTTCATCCATTGGCTTCTGTTTTCCTTCTAAGTTATCTTGGAGCTTACTTCATATTGGGAAGATTCAATCCCCTTTTGGGTTGATATCATCTTATTGGAGAATTGTTCCACATGGGGATGGTCTCCGTTCCAATTGGTTCTCTAATCACAGGATTGAATCCATCCGTGGCCATACACCTTTTGGGTGGTATGTTTCCAAGCAGATGGGTTACTGATATTGCCCCTGTGATCTATATTTTTATTGCTTGGCAGTTTAAAATCTTCATCAATCTTCTCCAAATTTTGAGGAGATTGTAACCATGATACTCCCAGTTCTAAAATTTGTTGCATTTTCCTTGGCCCTGTTTCTGTTGCTTCTGTGGTCAACCTCTCCAGACTTGTAGTCAAAAATCCCTTTTTCTGCTTGGCTTGTGGGTGACAACCCTTCTAGCCTTCTGAATTTCCCTAGTGGTCTCCTCCTCTCTGGAGAGGCCGTGATGAAAAGTTTGACATACAATGACCTGGATTTGGATGATGTTGGTTATATATTGCCCTCCTCTGAGGGAGAGAAAATGTCAATGCCTTCCCTCCCCAGCTGGGAAGAGAGTGATTTGGTCCCCCTCAAGGTTCTTGAGGTGCCCCCTCCCACTCCCTCTCGTGCCCTGTGGTTGATTACTGGTCTTGTGTTGATGGGATTGAACTCCTACTTCCCTCAACTGTCCCCAGTGTCCTCCCTCTGGTACCCCCTTAGAGCGGCCATCCCAGTCCTCCACTGGTTGGCATCCTGGTGGTTTGTTTTACTGGTATGGGAGCCAAATTTAGTTAGTTTAGCCCCCCTTTCTCACATCATCAGAAAGGAGTTCCCTGAAGGCTCCCTGGAGGAGGCCTGGGAGAGTCTTGAGGTTGCAAAGAATTTGCCTAAGGGATTGTTAGTAGAAGTTAAAGCAGCTTTTGAGGAGTTATATTCAGACTATTTTGCCAAGGAAGGAACCCCTGTACAAGGGAATTGAATTTATGCTTGGAACTTGTGGAACTTGCTGGTAGGTTTTGATGAGATTTTGCAGCAGGTAAAAAACGCTGCAAACTGAGAGATTGAGGCTCTCAAGTTGAGAGAAGAGAAAAGCGTGAAGATAATGGCCTGATGATGTGATGACAATAAGGTGCTATCACAAAAAGTTGCCTCCCTGGAGGTAAAGCTTGCTGAAGCTTTATCCCAGGAAGGTGCCAGTAGAAAGATTATGTCAGAAAACAAGAATGATAGGGTTGACTGGCTCAACCTGTATCCCTCAAAGATATACAGTGGTTTTACAGCCGGTCAAGATAAAAAAAATCAGTTCAGGCCAAAATAAATTTCAACCTTTTTGATAAAAATAGGAGCTCATTTCACAGAAAATGAGCACTAATTGATGAAAATGTCCATGCACACAATGAAATATACAAGTCAGAAATGAATTTTTTCCAATTTAACAATAACTATCCTAATCACACAAATGAAATAATTTCAGTCATGCTATTAATCTAATATGTCTACTATGAATTTTGAAAACAAAATAAACTCAGCCACTGAAGTGAAAAACTTGATCTGACAGAAAATTGGCATAACAACTGAAACAGACAAAAAAATGTCAAATATCAAAGCTGTAAAGTTTTGGGAGTCACATTGGTTTTGGATAAGGATATTTTTCCTAGGCCAACTGTTGAACCAAGTTTCCCTCCTTGCCTGCCAACATATCTTACAATACACAGGGAGCGCTCAATGAGCCGCCCCTTGACGTATCTTACAACCTGGATTAATCTGATGGCAAGTATCAAATGGCAGGTACTTCATCCTAATTAGGGGTATTACCAATTTGACTTGCTGATCCCCACACAAGTTATTCCTTGGCTTCAAAACTTACATGGGACACACCACTATGCCACCCCCTGTGGCCTTGTGGCTTTTCCCATATGGTATATTAGTCACAATATTCTACAATAAAATAAATATTATTCTATTTATTTTGTCCTTTCTATTGGACTGTTGTCTTCCTCAATCAAATACTGAACTCTAATTAGTTTATTTGCAACAGTGGTAGCAGAGGTAGGTTCACAACCTACCTAAAAGAAAAATCCCCCAAGAAAGGACAGAGTACAGAACGTATGGTTAGTCCCCATCAAGAAACTTTCCTTCCAATTCCTGAGGGGGACATCCCAAAGGGTATGTTATCTACCAGGAACAGCTGGTGCTCACAAGTGTGTACAATTTTCTTCACCTAGGGCAGTGTAACCCAATTGTCACCCTACACCAATTGGATCTTTTGCAACACATGTTGAATCTCCAGCTTGAGTCTTTTGCAGGTGGTGTAGAAGGAGCTGACATTGTTAACTGGCTTCATTCTACCAAAATTGCCTTTATATCTGCCAAGTGCCTGAACCCATGTGGGTTCCCACCACTTCTGGGCTCCTTACAGGGCCTGCAGCAGTTTGGTTCATCAATTGGGCCTATCAAGAGATAGATGTTACTTGGGCGTTGTTCAGGGACGCCACAAAGTCCTGCTACAGTGAGACATTCTCGCCCATTGTGGTAGGGAATCCCCTCCTGGCTATCAAACAAACTGGGTCTGTTCCTGAATATCTTGCTGCTGCCCCAGAAGCTGTCACCAACAGGAATGCCATGCTGCTCACTCTAATAGTCAATGGGCTCAAACCCCATATCTGCAAGTGGGTTCTTGTGGGCCGCTGTACCTCCATTGATAACTGTTACAAAGCCATTGTGGAGGCCAACAATCAAGCTTTGATGGGGTTCCTCAATTCCAACAACACATCTCCTCAGTCTTGTCCTGCACCTGGCAGTTCCCACAATCAGGTGGGCTTCCACCAGCCCCGCCAGCAAGAGAATGGGGTTAAGCGTTCCTGCAAGGGAGAGCTCCAGTTAGTGCAAATTGAGGACCTGGGAATAGCCTGGGAGTTGTAGATACAAGAGGTTCTGCAGCCCTGATTGATTCCCACTCTCAATCTCTCCTTGAAAAAAACTCCTGTGATTAAAATGTGCACAATGTTAGAACCCTCAATGTATTCCAGGTCCATAATGACAACCCCATCCTCCAAGCAAGCCATTATTTAAATAAAGTAACCCGCTTGGCCTATCTCTTACGTTTCTGTGGGAACACCCACAAACTTTTGGTAGACACTGGGGCTGACCACATCATGGTCAACCAGGAATTTGCAGATCTTCAGCAATTAGACTGAGTGCTTAGTATATTCAAGGAAGTACAAGTAGCCAACTTCTGCAGAGTGGCAATTATCCATGAGACAGTACCCTTCTCTGTGAGAATGGGGAACATCCAGATCAAGCTCTCTGGGCCAATCATGGCAGAACTCAGCCACAACATCATTGCTGGCCTTTACTGGCTCTGGCACAACCACCCATATATCAACTGGGATACATCTGTAATCACCCTTAACAGAAATGGAGTGGGTTTACAGATCTATTCTGTCAAAATGAGCAAGTTACTTAATGACACCATATTTTTCAGACTCACAGAAACAGGTATGTACGGCTTCAAGGGGGGAAGCTCAATTTTAATTAATGCTCAGTCAAAGTCATCTGCTCCAAACTGCCTGCAGCCTCTCCCTTGACCACCACACCTCCACCAGCACTCCTTGTGGAGTACAAGGACGTCTTTAGTAAAACATTAGACCAGTTGTATCCTCCCCAAGAAATACAGCTTGCTTTACAATTGAAAGGGTCACTGCCTAAGGCAAGTCTCCTTTATTGTCTGATGCCCAAGAAAGACAAGACTCTCTGTTAACACCTCATGGACGCGCTCAATAAGGGCATATCTGCCCATCCCTCTCTCCATATGGGACCACAGTCTTCTTTGTAGCTAAGAAAGACAGGTCCCTTCAATTGGTAACCAACTAACACACTCTAAACAAGGTGACTGTCAAGAAAAAATATCCCCTGCCGCTGATTGACAACCTGTTTGACACGCTACAGGTTGTTTGAGTGTTGTGTCATGAACTTTGGAATGACAGACACTCCCTCCATCTTTGCCATGTTGATGAACAAAGCATTTGAGGATTTGATTAGAAAATGTGTTGTTGTGTACCTTGACAACATTATTGTCTTCAGTCAAGATCAAACCATGCATCTCCAATACCACCATTCTGTTCTCAACACCCTTTGTAAAAACCAGTTAAAGGCCAATCCTTCCAAATGCAAATTTCTCCAGTCAGAGCTCCTGTTCCTTGGGCACACCATCTCTGCCCAAGGGATAAATCCTGACCCTGCCAAAATTAAGGCAATCACAAGCATGCCACCCCCCAATGATGTGGGCCAGGTGCAGACATTCTTAGGCATGGTTGCCTACGTGCAAAAGTTTATCCCAAACTACAAAGAGCTAATTGCACCTCTCACCAAGCTTTTAAACACAAAAAAGAGCTTCTACTAGACACCTGACAGAGATCAAGCCTTTGAGATGTTGAAGAAAAGACTTACAACTGCACCTGTATTGCAGTTTCTCCATGGAACTGCCAATACAAACTCAAGACTGACATCTCTGACAGAGCCATAGGAGGTGTGCTAAGGGTGGAAACTGATAAAGAGGTCTTCCTCCATGTGGCTTAAAAATCCAGGAAGCTCACTGACTCAGAGCAAAACTACCCCATACATGACAAGGAGTTAGCGACAATTGTGCACTGTGTCAAGAAATGGCGCTGTTACCTGGAAGGTGCCACCTTTCCACCCCGCATCCTGACAGATCACAAGTTGCTCCAGTACTTCAATACATAGTATCAATTGACACAACATCAGGCAGTCTGGGTTAAACACCTGTCCCCTTACCAACTACACATTGAATACAAGCCTGGAAAGGAACTTGTCACAGCTGAAACCCTCTTCAGATTATATTTAGTGTCCATCACAGGAGACAACAGCTTAGACCCAGACTGGCCCATACTCTACCTACGTCCTGAAGCTACCTGTTACAAGGGCTTTAATTCTGTGACTATTTCCAAGCTGAAGGACAACAAAAGACAGTTCACCACTGAAGCTGATAACGTCTGCTGCTAGGAAGAGACAGGTGAGAAGACAACTTACATTCCCATCACACAACAAGGGGACACCATATTGCACTATCACTGCACCTTAAGTCACATCAGAGGATGTAACCTCTTTGAAATCATGAAGCATAAGGTTTGGTGGCCCCTTATGCGCCAAGACATTTTGGACATCCTAAAAACATGTGTGCTGTGTGAAAAGAACATATCCAAACCTGCCTCTCCCAAGTCTTCCCTGCCCATCAAAGCCATGGAACCCTTTGAACAGTGAGCTCTTAACAATGTTGGACCTCTTCCCAAAGACAGACTGTCAAGGAATCATTTGAGAGGGAACAAGTTCCCAATCTGATGTGACAAGGCCCCTACGTTGAGCCCTGCAATAACCAAACTGATAGGGAGTGTAACCATGGCTAAATGACCAAAGTGCCCCAGAAAGGCAAAACAGCCCATTATTGAGCTGAATCTACCCAGAAAGTAATATACAACTAGATAGGACAACAGGTAGAAGAAGGCATTTGGTCTCACCAATGAAGGTTCAGCAGGAGGAGGTAGTGTTGTGGACCAGCCATACTGGAACTTTCTTCCCCAGTGACCAGAGGGATACTTGAACCAACTTTTTACCAGGGACTCCTTCTGATGAGAGTCATCAGGAGAAGAATTATGCCAATCTGTGGTGGGATTTGGATTGTCAAGGGCCAATACCACAGAGAGGCAAAGAACTAGAAACCAGAACAGGAATAGACTTTCTTTCATGGTTTCAAAAAAGGAGGGTGCAAGAGAAAAGTGTATACAAGCTTAGAATAGAAGGAATAGCTTTATTGTGGGAAAAAGTATTAATGATAAAAACTGATCACTTAAATACTCAAACTGGGCTGGAACAATCTAAGAGGATCCTGAAATATGAAGGGATTTACCAATGATTTTCATGAAGATAATGTTTGAGATTAATACCTGTAGCATATTTGATTTGATTTGGGACTGGAGGATTTGTATAATCTCATAATCAAAAGAGAAGAAGCAAGAACAAGCCACAAGATAAGAAACAATTAAGCGGTGTATGTGATGAAACTTAATGTAAGTGAAGTACAGAACCGTATATGTCACTAGTACAAGTGAATTCAAGAGCAGCAAGCAAGCTGGAGGCATCCAATCAGCTTTCAAGTGTATAGTGACATCTCTTATTGAGTTAATCTTGGAAACAGAGGCAGAACCAAATTTGGGAAATCCGTCCAAAAGCCAGAATTCAATATAAAAAGGTATTTTAAGTTGATCAAGGTTATGTAAACTAAAATTTGGCTTGTCTGTAGGGTTCCAGGTTCAATTCCCATCTAGGTTGATGTCCAAGTTAATCATGGTGTTGACAACTTGGTTCTGGACTGGTTGTATTGGTGAAATAATCTTTGAACAATCCATAAAATAAAGGTAGTCAGAGGAGAAATCCCTGATACAGACTAAGCAAGAGGTACATCATTACAGCCATCAATTGTTTCACCTGTTAGCCAGTAGTGTGGGCAACCACCAACCATACTGCCACCACCATCACTTGTTTCATTGGTAAGGAAAATGTGGTCTGCTTTGGGCAGCCCAAACATCTTATCACATATGGTGGACCCAAGCTTGTTGTCACGGTAAATTCCATAATGCCAGGGATTATTGGGCCAAGTAGGAAGGCTCAAAAATCTATAAAACCTTTAACAAAATTAACTGATTTAACAGACTTGAATCAAACAGTTGATTGAAAATGGGTTACAGCTGCTCTAGTTTGCCAGTTGAATCTGTTCCCCCCGTAAGTTGACGTTGATAAATTGACATAATTTGAGGGTCACCTAATATGATCTTAATTATCAGCATGGTCATCAGAAGTTGATTGCTCAAGGGTTCTTTGAAAACTGGAATAGATACTCACTTGACAATGTGGAAGAAATAAGAGCTCAGGATCCAGGCAGTATTGCTTAGTCAAATTTTGATATATATTGAATAATTTTCACTGTTTCAACTCTTAAGAGTTGAGTCCTCCCAAAATTTTTACTCAATAAAATCAAATATTCCTTGGTCTAAATTTAATTTTAAATGCATTCTGTAGTTGGCCTGCTGCTCTATATTCCCTACAATCTAATTCTTAGCTGGATTATTACAGGAAGATGGGCCCCTGCTGTTGGCCCTTTGTTGTTGCCTCCGCCCAATGTTAATCATATATAACCGCTCAAGTTGCTGGGAAAATTATTTACATATTTTTTACTTGGAAGAACTTACCTTATTTAAGTCTGACAAAGGCTAAAAACACATAAATTTGTGCTTATAAATTAGTTTGGTTTAATGGCTGATGTTGCCGCTCAAAGGGGTTGTTGGACACTTTGCAGTGTCTCACGGCATCCCTACCTACAGCAGTTTACTTTAAAGTAGAATTTTTTTATTGATTAGATGTAAATTAATCTGGTTTGATATTATGATAAGACATTGAATTTTTTATTTGAAATTTACTGATAACCATTGGAGCTAAAAATGACTTCATTAATTATGATTGGTCAACCCATCTATTTCTCTGCCATTAAGATAAGATTAGAAGCAACTAAGCAGGGTTAGGCTTCACTAAACATAATACTAACTTTTTAAATTTTAACACTGTAGATTTACTTCAAAATAAAGGTAAGCTTCAAAATATACATATAATGTTAACTGCTTTAGCATAGTAGATCAAGGATATTCAAGGTAAGCATATTTTTTAAATTTGAAGCTAACTTTAGATTATAAAGGTAACTAACAAACTTTTAAAAAAACCAATTAATTTCAAAATTCAACTTGATTCTGCATTTCAGGTAACCTTTTTGAATAAACTACTAATCTTCTTCAAATTCTTTTAGATGGACTTGGTCCACAGCAGATCAAGGTTAGGTAAGATTTTTTTCTTCAAATTTACTAACCTAGATTAAGAAAACCCAGATTTTGCCCTGAAGTAAAACATGGGCATGGTAAGCAATGTTTTGAATCACTAATATTTTTTAATCAAGCTGAATTTTGGGTAACTATTTTAAAAAAATAACTAACCTTCAAGTCTTTTAGACTTAGCCTACAGCAGATCTTGGGGTGGTAAGTTTTTCACTAAATTACCAGCCTAGATTTAAAAGGCCAAACTTTTACCCTGAAGCTAATCTTGGGCTGGGTAAGTTTTTCTCTAATCACTAACCTTTTTTTATAAAAACCTTTTTACCAGCATCAGATCTTGGATTAGATAAGACTTTTAACTTCCAGATTCTAACCTAAATTTAAAAAAGCCTTGGTCATTGCCACAAGCAGATTCTAACCTAAATTTAAAAAAGCCTTGGTCATTGCCACAAGCAGATTCTAGGCTGGGTAAGTTTTTATTGAGAGCAAGAAATATTTATTACCAATATTTTTGTTGACTGATTTTAAGTCTTTTTTGTTCCAAATGACACTATTATTATATGTTGGGAATTAACCATGTAATAGAAATATTATATATTATTAAAAAATACTTTATAATCTATATCTTTATCTTTTTTTGTATTTTTTAATTTGTCTAAAGCTTTAAAATCTCTACTTTATAAGCTACTTTAAAAGGGTTACTTCCAGAATAACATAGATCAAAGAACTTTTTGAATTATTTATGAATAGCTTTTTTATATGATGTTAAATTCAAAGAAAGTTTTGAACTAATTTTTAATCCACCAAGCTTGCTTATATTAACCTTTAACATGTAGAATCTCTAAAAATAAGGCAATGATTGAATAAAGGAATATAAATTTAGAAACTTTACAATAGCTTTCTAAGTGGCAAAAGATAATAAAAATAAACATTCAAAAATACCTATTGTTGAGTTTATACTTCTGGGAAGTATAATAAACAAAATAAAGGGGAAGATTAAGAAGAGAATGATACTTTATTAGATATGAATATAGGGTGTTATATAGTATCATGACAAGCCACATCCCATCCATGTACGTCATGGAGATCATGGGGCTTATCTGAGTAATGTTCCTCTTGAGTCATGAGGCTTAATCAAGTTGTGTTCCATTTAGGACCTGGATTGAGTGATCCCTGTCATAGATGGTTAACTGATAACGGTGCCATCAGTTTATTGACTGGGCAGTGAACCATTCAGTGAGCCGCTCAGTGATTTACTCAGGGCGTTAATTCCCTGAGAGGGAGTAATTGAAGATGTTGCGACATCTCCCCCTGGGGTGCTAGAAGGCAGAGCCTTGGGAATCTTCTTGAGGGTATCTGGTATATGGGCTTGATATCAATCCAGTTTGGCGTTGGGTACAAGGAGCCTTGAATTTTGTTGGGCTGCTCTTGCCTTACACAAACAAAGTTGGTCATGATGCATACGTTTCAGTTTGGTTTGAGCTTCAATCCCTTTGATGAGGTAGATGTTATTGGGCTTCACCTCCATGACAATGCCTGGTCCGCGTAACCCTGGGTCTAATTTGTGTTAGTTGTGGTTGACAACCCAGATCTTGTCTCCGGCTTGGAACCTTTCTTGTTGCAATGGGATTGCTTCCTGCTGAACCCTTTGTTGTTCCATCACTTCTTGGTCCTTTCTGGATTGTAGTACTCTTGGGTCATTAATGTCTGGTATCTTCTTTGGAAGTGGCAGTTATGGTCCCGTGGTTATACTGACAAGTGAGGGTTTCTGACCATAGACAAGTTCATAAGGGCTTTTGCCCGTATTGCAGTTGACTTGTGTTATGCAGACCATAAGGGAGGTTGGTAGCATGTTGACCCAGGCTTTTGAATTTTTGGCAGAAAACTTACTGAGGGCTTCCACTAAAGAGCTGGTTAGTTGTTCTATGCATCCATTTGTTTGTGGGTGATATGGGCTGGCTGTGACATGTTTTATTCCATTTTTGGCAAGATAGATGTTGGTGTCAATAGCTTTGAATTCAGTGCCTCCATCTGCAATTAAGAGGTCTGGCTTTCCAAACTTTGCTATGATCTCCTTGCCAATGAATTGTCTCACTTCATTGCCTTTGTGCTCTTTTGTGGCTTGTGCTACGGGCCATCTGGTTGCATAGTTGATGGCTGTGATGATGTACTTCTTGCCTTTGCTTTCACCGGGCATAGGTCCCACAATATCCAACAACCATACCTTGAAGGGTTGTGTGATGGATACAGGTACTACTGACTTGGGTGGAGCTTTGGTTCATGCGTACTTCTCACAGACCTTGCATTGTTCCAGTACCTCTCTGATATCATCTAGCATGTTGGGCCACCAGTAGCAAGTCTTGAGATATTCATGCAAGTTTCTGCTACGGGTGTGTCCCAAGTCTCTGTGATAAGGGAGGATTGTGTCAATCTTTTGTGTTGACAGGACGTAGGATACAGTGTCACCATTTGGAAGGATTTGGTGAAGGGTACCATATACGTTTTTGAACAGATGCTTGTTCTTGAGGACTTTCTCTTGGATGTCCATTGGTGTGCCAGGTGGGAACCCTTCCTGGAGATTCCCCATGATTAACATGGGCCAGTTGGGGTTGCCATCAGTGCAAAGGATGTGTTTATTGTATAGCCTTGATAGGGCGTCTGCAGTAAGCATCTCTCTGCCTGGCTTGTATTCAATTTGCATGGGGTATCTCTGTATAAGACTCATCCATTCAGCTTGTCTTCTTGACAGGTGTTGTTGTGTTTTAAAGAATATCAAAAACTTGTGGTCAGTGGGTACTTTGAATGTCTGGGCTCCTTCCAGATAGCATTGCCATTTCATGAGGCAGTGTATGATGGCAACCAATTCCTTATTGTGTATAGGGTATTTTTGTTTGCCGTCTGATAGCTTCCTTGATTCATATGCCACGGGGAGGAAGTCCTTTTGGGCCGTTTGGATATGGAGAACTCCTCCTATGGCATAATCAGAGGTGTTGGTTTCTAGCTCATAGATACCCTCACGGTTTGGGTATTGCAGGATGAAGGCAGTAACCATTCACTCTTTCAGTTGGCAGAAATGTTGATCTCATAAAGGTGTCCAGACAAATTTGGTTATTTTCCCTGTGATGGCTGATAAGGGGGCTGTCAGAGCGCCTCAGTCAGGGACAAACCTGTGTACATAGGCTACCATTCCAAGGAAAGTGCAGAGTTTGCTCTTATTCCTTGGAGCTGGCATCTCTGTTATAGCACTATCTTATCTGGATCCGGTTTGATACTGTCTTTACTGATGATATGGCCAAGGAATGGGAGTTAAGTTGAGAAGAACTCACATTTGAACAGTTTGGCAATTAGTTGGTTTTCCTGCAGGGTACAGAGGACTGCGCAGACGTCTTACCAGTGTTGTTGCAGGTTGGGACTGTAAATGATGATGTTGTCCAGGTAGATGATTGCTCTTTTCCCAATGTGTTCCTTGAATACTTCATTCATGAAGTTTACAAAGGTACTGGGAGCGTTTGTCATGCCAAAATTGAGGACAACACATTCAAAGGGTCCATATTTAGTTTAAAATGCGGTCTTTGTAATGTCTTCAGGTTTCATGCAAATTTGGTGATATTCTGCTGTCAAATCAATTTTTGTGAAGATTTGGGCCCCCCAGGGCATCAAAAAGGTCATCAATTAGGGGCAGGGGATACATGTTCTTTATTGTGACCTTATTGAGGGCCCTGTAGTCTGTGACCAGGCAGAGGCCTCCATCTTTCTTTGCCACAAAGAAGACAGCGGCACCAAAGGGTGATTTCAAGGGTCTGATGAAGCCTTTCTTGAGTGCTTTGTCAAGGTAAGCTTTTAGAGCATTGTCTTCTTGTGGTGTGAGGCGGTAGATGGGTTGTGCTTTAGACACACACCTTTTAGGTTGATCTTGTGTTGTATATCCCAATCAGGGGGCAACACAGGTAGTGTTTCTTGGAATACAGAGGGAAATTCATTGACTAGCTGGTCTTTAATTGGGTTTTGTTTGTGCTGAGTTTCTGTGTTTTTGAAGCAGATGACTTCATATGAACATGTGCTCCAATTGATTTTGCTGATGTCCGTTTCTTTCTCCAGAACCATGATCTTTACAAATATGTGGTCCCTCATGAGGGTGTCAAGATGTGTCAGGTACACGTGATGGTGGACTTCTCCTCACTTTATGGTGAGGGCGGCACTGTCCCAGTCAATGTGAGGCTTTGTCTTTTGCATCCAATCTAATCCAAGTATGATATTGTATTTGGGGATTGGAATGATGGGGCCGCTAATTATTGTTTGGACGTCTCCAATTTGGGCCCAGAAAGGTTTTGTCTTGTAGGTAACTGGTGTGCTGCAGTTGTTTGCCATGATGACTTTCTTGATGCTACTTTGAATGGTAGGTAACTTCATGAGGTCTGCAAAACTCTTGTTAATGAGTGATTGATTGGCTCCAGTGTCAAATAGTGCTGTGCCCTGGTATCTGTAAAAATGGAAAGGATAGGTAAGGAGTTTATTTCCAGTTTGGGCAGCAAACAGTAGAGGATCACTGGAGGGAACCTGGATCATGGTGATTGAGTCCACGTCCTGTTCTATGTACAGGTCTTGTGAAGTGGGGGAGGGCAGCTTGCCTAAGCACTCCCCTGAGCTTTTCCCTCTTTGTTGGTATATTTGGTGCTGGACTGGTTGGCTTGTGCAGTGTGATTCCCGTTTTGAGGATGGGTACTGCTGGCTTGGTTGTTTTGCTTATTGGGGCGAGGCTTTCTCTTAGCTGCAGGATTTTCCTTGCGCTTGTTGGTGGCGTGTAGATTGTCAGACTTCTGAGCTGTGCGTTTTCCTTCTAGGAATACATTCTTGAGGTTCTTGCAGCAGGTCATGTTGAACTGACATCTAATGTGTGTGGGAAGGCCATTTTAGAAGTCCAGGCGTGGTCCAGGTTCATCAAAGTTGATGGTGTTGGGCGCACGGTCACATAGTCCTTCATATGCTGCAATGTATTCTTCAATGGTTCCTGTCATTTTAAAGGTTTGAAGTTTGATCATAATCACCACATCCAAGTCCTTCATGGAGAACTTTTTGAGGAAGGTGGCCTTGATCACTTCCCAGTTTTCCTTCTGGTCAGGGTGTTGGGCTAGCCATTTGGTAACAAAGCGTGAAGCAGTCCCTGTGATGCAGAGGGCAATTTTGCTGACCCAGAGTCTTTGGGGGTACTCCACTTGTTCAAACTTGCTCTAAGTGCTGTTGATCCAAAGAGAAGCATTCTCACAGCGTAGTCCTGCAAAGGCACCAATTTCAGCGGTACATAGGCGTTGAAACACAATATTGGGTATCTCAGGTTGTGTAGGAACTGTTGTGGTTGGTGTGGTGGGCAACAGTCTGCGGGCTTTGAGAGTGTTGTACTGATTGATGGGTACAAGGACGTTATTGTAGATGACAAGGCCTGGGGGGACGTCTTGTCCTACTTTGTAATCTCTCCAGCCGTTAGGGAGTGACATTGTTTGGGTTCTTTTCTTGGGAGGAATTTTTCCTTTGAGTTGGATAGGTATGGATAACCTACCTATGCTACCACTGTTGAGTTTATACTTCTGGGAAGTATAATAAACAAAATTAAGGGGAAGATTAAGAAGAGAATGATACTTTATTAGATATGAATATAGGGTGTTATATAGTATCATGACAAGCCACATCCCATCCATGTACGTCATGGAGATCATGGGGCTTATCTGAGTAATGTTCCTCTTGAGTCATGAGGCTTAATCAAGTTGTGTTCCATTTAGGACCTGGATTGAGTGATCCCCGTCATAGATGGTTAACTGATAACGGTGCCATCAGTTTATTGACTGGGCAGTGAACCATTTGGTGAGCCGCTTGGTGATTTACTCGGGGCGTTAATTCCACAAGAGGGAGTAATTGAAGATGTTGCAACACTATGAAAATAGGTTGGTAGCTTATTTATAAATCATTCACCCATACTTCTTTATAAAGGTTGCAAAAACACTAAATATATCCTTTTATTATGGAAAACTCTAACTTTGTTTGCCACTGGACCATCTTCTAACAAATAAAATAATGAAATTAAAAATTTTCTAAACTACCAAAAGCAAATTATGCTAGGAAACAAGAAAAAGATAACTGGAAAGCTTTGTAAGAATGGGGTTGAGATAGCACAGCTGTTTTCTTTTGTTAGCCTGCAAACTACTGCCCTTTATATACTCATCAATTTCTAATATTATTTAATTGACTAAATCTAAATAATTGCTACCAAGAAACCAGAAGGGTGCCCACATCTTTATACAGCTTTTTATTAGGTATGAGACCATCAACACATACTAGCAGGCCGCCACACCCATGGGGCTTTGCTAAAAAGATTTATGATAACAATTGGTAAAATAAAAAATTAAAGTCTAAAAAAATAAACTGATACCTATTTTTAATCAAAGTTTTTACTAGCTATGGACTAGAAACACATACCAGCGGGCTGTTTTAAAAGAGTGAAGCTGAGCAAAACACAGCTTTGCTCTTTTGGCAGCCTTCCTACACATTTTTACTTTTACCAGATATAGACTAGAAACACATACCAGCAGCCAGCTATCATTAAACGCTTTTTAACAGCTACAGACTAGAAATGTGTACCAGCAGGATACTGTAAATTAGTGACACTGAGTGTAGCACAGCTTTGCTTTTTTAGCAGCCAGCATACACATACTTTTTTTATCAGCTATAACTGGAAACACATACTAGTGGGCTGCCATAAAAGAGTGAAGCTGAGCGTAGCATAGCTTTGCTCTTTTGACAGACAGCCTGACACACCTTTACTTTTACCAGCTAGAGTATAAGATAAAGATTTTAGAAGGCCACTGATTAAAAAAGACAAAAAAGAGTTTTAGCTAGGATACCTAGGAGCGTAATCAGATGGGATGCTATAAAAGGGCAAAGCGGGCATAGCTCAGCTTTGTTTTTTTTGGCATCCCATCTGCCACACCACGCTTGTCCAATTGTCAGGAACACTATTTCTACTATTCCTGAAAACAATAATGGTTCTATAGGATCTGGATATAATTGTGGCTCTTCTTCTATACTGGAGGCTTCCCTGGGTCCTAGAGATGGTTCATTAGTAGGTAGTAAATGTTCTAAATTACCTGGGGACAGCCCTATGATTATTCTGGAAAACTAGATAAACTCCAATACGGGGATCAAACCTTGGTCCTCTTTCTTGCCTGGCTGTCACCTATTGAAAGTTAGTAATTCAAATTTGAGTTTACCTTCTACATCAACTGAGATCAAGCTCCGTAGCCAATCAGAGTTTACGCCTGGGCCATCAGATCTTGAATTCATGCCCAATCATGACTTTGAACTGTTAACTACAGCCATAATCTCCATACTCAATGGTAAACAGTTTAAAAGCTGTTTATCTTCTTCTGATGGTTTTTAAAACCACCAGAAGCTCCTTCCTCCCCAAGCTGATGTTCCCAAACAGATGAGGGTAAATAACACCTAACTTTTTGGGGAGCTCATCAGGGGCCAATTCTTTTACAAAAATGACTTTTATGTTGTTTTTAAGGATGATTGTTCCTGCCAAGTCTTCCCCCTTTGATTCCCCTAAACTTCCCCAACATTGCTCCCCAATCTCTTTTAAAAACTGCAATTTAAGATAATTGAAGGTCTATATAAAGGCTTCATCTTTTAAGATGTTAGTTGTTCAGTTAATTAAAGTCAATTCCTTAACCAACTTGATTTTACTTGCTAGTTTCCTTTTTCACCCCAGAGCCATGAGATTACCCAAGTCCTCCCAATGGGAGCCCTTTGGGTATAAAAGGTGGTTTTGGATGCTCCTGGAACAGGCATTTGCAGCAAGCGTATTGCTAGGGACCAGAGCCAAGTCTGGCTCTTCCATATCCCTAATATCTTGAGAAGTCCTGGCGCCAAGTGATACCAGGCATATGGTATACCACCACGCCCTTGTCCCCAGTCCCACCTATAACAGAGAAATCACAAGTTTTTATGAACCATACTCCAAATACAATACCTAAACTATTCCACCCCTTGGCTTCAGCATTCCTACCCAGCTACCTAGGAGCCTATTTCCTTCTTGGGAGATTAAATCCACTCCTTGGTTGATATTGTTTGCTTGGAGAGCTATTCCACATGGAAATGATCTCCCTACCCATTGGTTCCCTGGTTACAGGTTTGAACTCCTCTGTAGCCATACACCTGCTTGGTGGTATGTTTCCAAGCAGATGGGTTTCTGACACCAATGCCCACAAATTTAGGAGTTTCCACCACCATTTCCAAAGCTGAAACTTTGGTTCTATCTCAATGTCCTGAAATTTATGCCAAAGAATCTCTGATTCTCTTTCAGACTATTTATCTCAGGCTCTTTTGGTTAGGGTTAATAATTTTGCTTAAACCTAGTATCTCATTTGGAAATTTCACAAAATGATATTTGAAGCTGCAACAGTGATTAATCATTAACTCCATGTGGATTTGGGTGGTGATTCCCCACCACTTGGAGACAGCTTCTTACTATCTGGCTATTTCTGTCACACTTGTAGGGCAGGTCATGAAAGCGTACTGCATCAAGAATGCCCTCCAAAGAACAGTCACAACTCCCTACCATCCCCAAGTCAATGGCTGTATGAAGCGCTTAAATGGTTCATTGGTCCAACTGATTGCCAAGCTCTCACAGGAGCACCCCAATACTGCATGGACTGAACACCTGTCCACTGCTCTTATTATATTATGAGCAAAAATAAACAGGGGCACCAGGTTCAGCCCCAACACATTGGCCTTTGGAACCCCTGACAGCTTGACAGGGGTGGAACAAGGGAAATTACAATCCACAGTTCCCAGGAAGCTTCCCTTGTTGACCACTCCCTCCCTGAGCCAGTGGCGTGCCAAAGACCAAGACATTGAACACAAGCAAATTGAGGGGGGGGCAGAACACCTTGAGGCCAGGTACACTGTAGTGACCTTGTCTATGCCCTCAACCTCAATTTGGCCAAATTAGAACCCAACCACCTGTGGACCTTCAAGATAGCTGCGGTCTATGACAACCACACCTATCAACTTAGAATGCCCAGTGAAACACCAAAAAGCTTTGCCTAATTGCTTGCACCCCTGCCACACCATCACCACACAAAAGTTGTTTGTGCGGACCTTCCCAGATTTTCTGCAGATTCTGATCCTGGTGTCTGAAAACAAGCAGGAGGCAAGAGGGAGTGTTGAAACCAAGTTTCTCTCCTTGCCTGCCAAAATATCTTACAATACACAGGGGGCGCTCAATGAGTCACCCCTTGATGTATCTAACAGCATGAAGCAATCTGATGGTAATATAAAATTGTGGACACTTTCTCCTAATTAGGAGAGTTGCCAATTCAACTTGCTGATCCCCAAACAAGTTATTCCTCAGTTTTGAGCCTTACATGGAATAAACCACCATGCCTCCCCCTGTTGCCTTGTGGCTTTCCCCATATAGTATATTAATCACAATATTCTACAATAAATAATACCTTATTCTATTCATTCCTGTCTTTTCTATTGGACTTTTGCCTTCCCCAATCAAATAATGAACTCTAATTGGTTCAGTTGTAACACTGGGACCATTTGAAATAGGTACTATTTGAGCAGCTTCTTGATCAAAGTGGTGGGAGGCATGCAGGTATGTTCCCCCTTTTCCAAGGTGACTTTGTCCCAACCTTGGGTGTTTAGGCTTCCTGGGCAGCTTCTGTCTTCACATATAAAATGTTTTATCTTGCTTCCATGCTTCAGATTAGTGCAGTTAAACACATAGCCATCACTGAACATGCTTGGGCTACCTTTGACTGACATTAATGGAAAGAATTTTGGGAATCTCTTTGGGATCCTGAAGAAGCCCTTAAAATTGCAAATATTGTGGGCTTTTATTGCATTCAATAGCCCAGGAGGAGCATGTATAAAACCAGGAAAGTACTCATGTTGCTCATCATCTTCATGTTCACCAGGAAAGGGCTCAGTGGAGGATTTGGGTGAGGGCTCAGGAGAGGACTTGAAGCTTTCCTTTGTTTTCTTTTTATTGATAAAATCTTCATCTCCATCAGACTCATACCAGCTATGAGAGGTAAAACTATCATCAGAGTCCTTCTCATAAGCTGAAGGTGTAGGGGTTTTTTTGTTCATCTTTTTTAAACTGTTTCTTAAGCAATTTTTTGTAGAAGAAGAAGCCTTAGGCTTAACAGTGTCCTTGGCAGTTTTTTTATTGGGTTTTTTTAGGCTGGGGTTTCTTTGATTTATCCTATAAAGAAAAAGGGATTAGAGAAATAACTGTGAGTAAAGTATAGAAAAATGAAGGTTAAAGCTGAAAATATATCAAGTTGTGGAGAATTATTATATAGAATATGCAAAAAAACTTCAATATTATTATAATATACAGTATTGAAGCTTTTTATTAAAAAAAGTTGGACAAAACTACATTTAAATGTTTAGTGTCAACATTTTAAGTGTTGACATATAGAAATGTTTTGATTCTAGACATTTGGCCTAAAATATTGTGTTAATTCTGACAGTCAACTTGTAGACAGTCCGCATTATTGAGGTAAATCACTATTTAAAAAACATATAAGTATTAATTGAATTAAGATCAGGTTCAAAATCTAGACTGAAATTAGGCTATTTGGGGTTTGGACTATAATAAAGTTATATTCATATAATTTTAAAAAATAAGTACTACATATTGTAATAAATATTTTTATTATTGATATGTCAAGTTTTGGGATTCTAAGCTTACCATTCTGTAAGTTAAAATTGTTAAGCTGTATCTTTTTCTTATTATATTAGTGAAGGTGACAACTTTTTCAGAGTTGGCCTTCTTTTATAGTGGAGCTACTATTAAATCTTGCTTAAATTATGTCTTTATGGGTGCTTAACTTATTACCCTTGTCCCACTTTTGCTTTCTGTTGGGTTTCCTTTATGTTGACTTTAAATGAAACTATATAAATCCTAATTTTAACCTATACAATCTAGCTTAATCCAATTTTTAAGGGTTAACCGGAATACATCCAGTGGTTTCAAAGCTATAATAAACCACTAATATAAAATAAAACAAAGCTTGAAATTTTTATCCACTATATTTAAAAGAACTATGAAAAAAGGGCCAAGTATAAATATAAATAACTTATTATATGTAAAGATATTCCAGATTACATGTATTTTTATTAAGAAATATAATAAACTGTTAATTTACAGTAGTTTTAAAAGCTATGATGACAACCAAAAATACCTCAGATTATAACAAAATGATTTCAGATTTGAACAAAATCCAAGTTGTGCAAGATTCAGGATTCAATTAATTTAAAAAATTTCAGTTAATAAATGAACTGTCAAACAGAAAACAAAATTTCACTAGCCCATTATACAAAATTATATCAAACATCAAGTGGTGTAGTTCAAACCACAAACAAAATGAACTGACACAACAAGTGAGATGGATGGATGCTATTCCAGAGTATATTATAATACAATAAGGATTCATATGAGGCACCAACAGAAGGACTAGAATGAAATAAAATTTGAGCAATCTAGAAGCAAGATTCCACAAGCACAAAACAAAATGGAGTCACACAAGATGTGTAGTATGAGCAGCCTAAAATAGAAAAATAACAGTTTAACAGCCTATCAATAGCTATCCAATTTAGGAACAGAGGCATTTTATCCATTTTCATGGCTCCAGATTTGTATGAAAAGGTTTTGAGAACCTTCCAAATATGGACTCAAGATTACAATAAAAATAAATCATAAAATTTTAAATTTCTACTTTTAGTGATTTTATCCTAGGTTTTTTACAATGGTTTTTAAAAGCAATATCTTTGATGGCGCCAGCAGCCAAGCCAGCAGCAGCCAAGCCAGCTTTAATGGAGGCTCAGAACGTGGAGGCACCTGTTTACACCCAAGCCTTTGAGGCAGGTGTTGTGAATGCCGCCATTCACCATGTTTTGATTTTGCCTTTGTTGGGTTATTTCAAGGACAAATCTCTTTCTTTTGCTTTTGCCCTTTGAAATGAGGCTGGCTTCAAATTGGGAAATAAAATTGTTCAGTTTCCTGATCCTGCACAACTCACTTGCCCCACTCATGCTTATGGCAAGTGATCCTACCATCCTGGTAGTGTTTTGTGGTATTGTCAACCATTATATATTTCATTTACTATTTTCCAATAAAATTAAATTCTATTCACATTTTTGTCTTTGTGTCTCCACTTACTTTGGCGCCTCTCTAGCCACGTCTAGCAGATATTATTCAATCAGGGCCACAAGGTAATCACATAGCCTTCCCTGCCATTCTAACCAAGACTTAGTACAAATCCAATCCTAAGGTTAGGATTCCCAGTTGTGACTCTGTGCCGCGCCTCTGATCACAACAGCAGGTAACAAGGAAGATGACCTGTACCTGACCCCTATGGCTTTGACTTGTTCAGTAGTCACATAGTTTCTAGCTCTGCCCTTGCTCTCTTATCCATCTGCGCACAAGCTGCCCACCAACCAACCAATCAATCAGGATGGTAATTCTGATTTGGAACATCTTCCTGCCACCAGCCAACCTGCCCCCCTACAGCCAATCAGGATTCAGCTCCCCCGGCCCAGCGCTTCAAACACAGAACCATTACTGCCCAAATTCTCCAGGAAATTGTGGCCCTGAACCTGAAGGGTCTGTCCTGGGATCAGATTGCTGACCAATTGAAGTTTACCTGGGCCACCATAATACAGGAGTTCAACAACCTAATGAATAGGGGGAATCTGATTGGGACAGCCAAAAAGCCCAGGAAGGCCCCAAGTTCCAAATCACTGAGGTGTACCCAATTATGCTTTACCTCTTGCAGCTGGACCCCAAGCTTCCCTTGACCCAGGTCCAGAAGCAACTTGCGCATCATGGCATTTGGGTGTCTGAGCGCATGGTGCAGCTTTAGATGTATGGGAAGGTGGCTGTGACAGTCCACATGTTTGGTGGTTTGCAGGTGGGGCTAATGTTGGCCAAGCAAAAGTTTGGTTGTTTGTTGCAGGTAGAGGCCTAGTAGGGAATGATGTCTACTAGGGAAGGTAAAGCCTGGCTAGTAAGTATAAAGACTACTAGAGGCAGATGTTGCCTCCACCCAGCAGAAGATATTGGCTACTGTGGGCTAGAGTTCTTCACTTAGCAGGGAACTGTGGCTGCAAAAGGGTGAATAATGAGATAGCTAGCAGGGAACTTTGTCTGTTTGAGGTGGAGAAGGTTTTGGACCCCTGGCGGGTAACGTGGGCTGCCAGGGAGGGGAAGAGCTCTGAGGGCTCTAAGTATCCTGATACACTTACAGGAGGTCTTCAAGCAAGCATCCTACCTAACAGACTGGTAGGGTGTCCTTGTTTATGCCCCTATGGGAGCTTTTGGGGAGAACCCAGAGTGAGCTTTGGAGGGTATAGATTTTCTTGGAGGTGTCACCAAGGCAGTTTGCTTGGGAAAGCAAGCTGCAGAACTTGGTGTGATCAGGCCTCTGGGAAGTAAAGATGATTACTCTGCAACTGAAAGCACAGACTTAATCACCTGGGTGAGTAAAAACAACAACATAGGCTGTAGGAATCTATGGTTGGATGGCTTAAGTGGAATGCCACTTGTGAGGCCCCAGTCAAACGCCAGTTCAATGTAGACTCATGCCTGGGTCTACAGGTTCTGGTAACGGGGACTGAGATAAAGAACTGAGGTGGTTCACGGAATCAGCAGAGAAGACTAGTGAGAGGAACTGTTTGATCACAGAGAAGGCTAGTTTAAGGAATGTTGGTTTGTATTGAAGTTTGGAACCAAAATGGTTCATTTTACAGGTGGAACCAAGGTAGTTCCTAGTGAGGATAAGTTGAAGGGCTCAGAGATCATGATGCAGGAGTAGCTGGTCATGATAAAGGAGTAGCCAGAGGACTGATAAGCTGTTGAAAGACTGTAATGTGCTGTTTGTTGTCTAAGATGGACTGATTGCTGGTTAAGCTGAAGAGCTGGAATATGAGCTGGCTGAAGGATAAGAAGATGATGATGAAGAGCTGGTGGTCCAGAGAAATGAGCCAAGATTTTGTCAAATTGATTTGCTAAGGTGGTGAAATGTGGAATTTTTTTGCCTTGGTTAAGTAGTAAAATCAAGAAGGAATGTGGATAGAAGTGTGGGTAAGATATTTATTTATTAAGTATCTAGGATAGATAAAGGTATGTTGCTATGAGAGTGGGATACAAAGTTGTTTTGGTGGGACATTTTCCTTGGATTTTACTATATTTGTAAGTATATGGGGAAAACGTTGAAGAAGTTAAAAAAACAATTTAAATAGCATTACACTATTAAAATTGGTTCAGGTTGAATGCAGGAAAGACTGGTGCAAAAATAATGGAACAGTTAATGCTTTGGTGCGTGAAGAGTTGTCAATTTGAGCAGTTTGAGCAATGGAAATTGATTTCTTAGTTGGATCCTGGTGGAACTTCAGAAATGGTCTATTTCTGTGCTCTGCATTCATTAGTTGAGTTCTGGAAGGTTTCCTGGTGAATATGATTGGTTGGAAGCCAAAAGCTTAAAGTATAAGCAAGGAAATAGTAAATTAATACTTTAAGTTTTTGAGAAAGTAAGTTGGTAAGCTTAAGCTATTATAGAAAAAAGTGAGTGGCAATGGTTTAAGCTTTTGAAGAAAGCCATTTTGAAGGCGGAACCATTGGGAAAAAGACACTATAAGAAGTTAGCTAGCTGGAAAGTTACAGGATCTTTTCAGGGTCTTTTTGAAGTCTTTCCCAGGTCTTTTGAGTTTCTGCCAAAAGGTTTTTGGAAGCCTTTTGATCACCAGCAGGAGCTTGTTTGGACTGATACAAGTGGAATACCAAGGCTACTAAAGATATACAGAGAGCTGAAGCCCAAGATAACAAAGCAGGAGCCCAAGAATAAGGAGCTGGATCCTAAGTGCGGCACAGGAGTCTAATTCTAAGGCACAAGAGTCCAAGTTTAAGGAACAGAAGTCCAAGTCTAAGAAGAAGAAGTCCAAGACTAAGGTGCAGGAGTCCAAGATATTATTGGAGGACTCCAAGTATTGGCAAATACATATTGTTTTCTTGACCTCCTGGGCCATATGCCAGAAAGTTTCTAAGGGGATCTTCCTTCTAAGAGTGAATAAAAGCCCATTTTGACCCTTATAAATATTTCTGAGATACATTTTCTCTTACTAGAGAATAACAATCCCTTCCAGCCTAACCCTGGCTATGACCCAGGACACAATTTGAGGACTGGTGGACAGAAACCCCACAGTGGCATCAGTCTGTGTGCTGACCAATGTTGCTGGCAATCAATGGGATAGCGCTGAGGATTCCTCATATGATCCTGCCATTGAATCCACCCTAGTCAAATGCCTGATAAGTTTGTCTGATGATGTCATGTTTATCTCCTACCATAAGATATTGATAGCTTTTGATGATTTTGGCAAGCAAGAAATAGCCGTCACTCAAAAAGGAAGGAAGAAGGTCAAGAAGGGGACTTTCATTGGTGCGTTTCTGGCTGTTTCAGCCAAGGGTTTTGTCTATTATTGAACAAACCCAGATTTCACTAATGGCTACAAGTACAGCCACATCCTTGGTGGATTACTTGACTCCTGGGATGGGTCAAATTCCAAGCACTGGGGTTTCTTGAGCCACCAGATGGAGGGTGGCTCCACTGTCCTTGAGTCAATCCAAGGATGAAGGCACCAGGCCTCAGTGTACCCAGCCGGTCATGCAGATATTCATATGACCAATTTAGCGCTCTTCATTATTGGAGACACAGCCCAGCAGCGCTGCCTCCAGGAATTCAATGATCTTTATCTTGGTGTCCTTGATCACAAGTCTCTCTTTAGTTGCCAAATGGTGGCTGACTTGTTTGCCCAAATTGTCTTCCATTTGAGCATGGGCAACCAATCACATAAGGACAAGTGCCTCCCACCCCGTGCCACAGCCACCTATCAGCCAATCAAGCCAATGGCAGATGAGGAATATGACAAGCATTATATTGCAGCCATCACGCAAAATCCTCCTGCCTCCACCCCTACCACCAACACCCCTCACCTGCAAGCCCAACCCACCCAATCCCAGACCCCCCAGGCCAGCACTGCCTCTACGTCTTCCTTCCCGCGCTATTCTGCCTCCTAGGCATCACTATTCCCTGCCCCAATAAACCCCCTGTCACCAAATATTTTCTATTTATATTATCTTTTTTTTTTGAATTTCAATTGTTCATGTTCTCTTTGTTTATAGTTGGTTTTATTATTTATGTTCAGCTAATTTCTATAAAATCATATGTTTACTATGCTGTGTATATAGATCTGGATCACAGTTATTTTTGGAACTTTGCACAGACCCTTATAAAAATATTAACAACAATTTGGTGATCAGCTAAATTTGAATTAGAAAATTATAGGTTAATTGTATTTAGATAAAGTTTTTATTGATCCAAATTCAAAACCTTAATGATAAACTTTAAGCCAATCAGGAGCCAACTGATAAAGTGATTGTTGTGACATAAAGGGTCACCCAATATTTCTTTGATTCATGTACCATAATCAATCTAATTAGCTGGTTGATTTGCCATTGAGCGCTATTGCTGCTGTGGCAAGTTGTTGGTGGACTAGTGCTAAATCAGCTGCTGGGTTAGAACTAGTCCACCAACAACTTGCCACAGCAGCAATGGCGCTCAATGGCAAATCAACCAGCTATTCAGATTAATTAGGGTATGTTGCGCCTTTTGCATTACAGCGCCACAATTATTGAGAGTATAGGGCACACAACATTTGCCAGAATACAGTCATATGTGAGGGTATGAGTAGTATCATATCAGAAGAGCCAAGATTGAATGGAACCATGATTATTCCCGCACAATGGCTTCTGATTGCACAGAAGCACTTGAGGATTGGGATAAAGGTTAACCAGATTAAAGATAAAATAAAGGTGGTCCAAAGATGATTTTATTGTAGATGATTAATTCTTCTTATACCTTCTGCAAGGGTAATCTCTGGGCTGCTAGCAATGTCTTCTAGGACATTCTAGTATGCCCCTAATTTGGGTAATTTTTAATCTAGGTTTGGCGCTTATCACACGTCAATCAATGGAACATATTCATCTTCACCCAGAACAGGTGATCCTTGCTGGCATGGAATAATTTAGCACTTCAGGATAAATTCCTACTTCTCTGGCATACTGCAAGCTTAATGCTTATTAATGTGATAAATATGGGAATTTGAGATTATGGGGAATTGAACCCAGCGCTTTGGAGCCTGCAATAATTTTCCAGATGGTGCTTGCAATAATTTTCAGTTGGCGCTTGACATGAAGTAGTTTGGCGCTCTGGCACCTAATCCAATTGCTAGGCGGCACCACGGCGCTTGTGTATTTTTAAAGTCCTGCAGCGGCAAATCATGTATCATTTAATTGCCGCGGTGGCGCTTATCATTGGCTAGTTTAAGGCTCAGGTCAGCAGACTACTGCTGATCCAATATGCATATAGTTTATAATACCAATTTATGTAATTTGGTAGCTACAATTCATATCCACAAGCTCCATCATAATTAGGATTATTTTATTTTGTACTACTAAAATATGGATTTGATTGTAGCAACTCCAATCTTTGGGCTCCATCATAATTGGCATCATTGCTTGGTCAAAATTCCCAACAGGGTACATGCATCAAAGAATTATTGGGTGACCCTTTATGTCACAACAATCACTTTATCACTTGGCTCCTGATTGGCTTAAAGTTTATCATTAAGGTTTTGAATTTGGATCAGTAACAACTTTATCTAAATACAAATAACCTATAATTTTCTAATTCAAATTTAGCTGATCACCAAATTTTTGTTAATATTATCAAAAGGGGCTGTGCAAAGTGCCAAAAATAAAATAGCAATTAAGGAAGCAATGCCAACACAAAGCAAGCAACAAATATTGAGTTAAGCGTAAAGCATATACACAACAAGTAAAAAATGGGATATTGGAGTAATGTGAAAAAAAACAGGAATAAACAAAAAGGCAATAGTATCAAAATACTACAGATTTTATTGGGATGAAAGCTATAAAAACACATTCAAAAGGTAGTAAAAATCATATGAGATAACTCAAGAAGCTTATGAAAGATCTGGTCCTTGCAATTGCAAAGATCAAAGAAATTGACTGCAAGATCAAAGCAAGAGTTAAGTCTGCTGTCCTTGAAGGAGAAAAAATTAACAAGGTGTCTACAAAGTCCCTTATGACCAAAACACTAGAAACCCCTGAGAAGACAATCACACTTACTAAACATTAAGAATACAGTGGTTGAGGGCCTCCAGTTTAAGACATACAATCTTTCTGCGCCGTCTGTCTGGGTCAACAACCCTGAAATCTATGCCCACCTCAAACCAGCCAAGCAAGCCCAAACCAAGGACAAAGAATTGCTGGCGCAATTGCTTGCACCAAGAATGGAAAAGACTGCCAAAGCTGCAGGCAAGGAGGAAAACTGCAAAGGTAACCTAAAAAATAAAATTAATAAAAATTTGAAAATACTTACCTGTTTTTAGAGAACATAGACAGTGAACTCCGCCAAGTCCTGGTCCCCTTTTCCCTGCCACATTCTACGCCAACTACGCCATTCATGTGGCCAAGTAGCTGTTTTTGTCTCCCCCTGTCTTGCAAGAGCTTGAAGACAGAATTCACTGGTCTTCTCAATGTCCAGGGAGGCATTGGCTGGGCTTTTGCATGGTGAGGGGGCATCTGAGTGGGCAGTTACTGCCTACAAGGATGCCCAACTAATCCTCCTGGACCTAGTATCCCTCAGTGAAGTTTACTGTGTAAACATCATTGAGCTTGTTTGGGACATCCTGGAAATGCTCCCATTAAAGAATATACTGGAGATGGGCCAGGCCCATGCAGCTGATTGCTTCTGCTTCCCAGTAGAGCACACCCTGTCTTACCTTCTGGAGAACTTTGGGCGTGCAGTGGGGAAATTGGCTGTTACAGACACAACAGCCGTAAAGAAGACCAAGATCCTCCTGGAGGACTTCAGGCTGGCCTGGAGTTCCAACAAGATGGGGGTCCCTCTGGCAATAGATCTCACCTTTTCTAAAACAAAACATGAGAAAAAATAAGCGCAGTGTTTAATAAATTGTGCAAGTTTAATGAAGCCTTTGCTGGGCAAAGGCTTCATCTGGTGGTTTACCTGGGGTTCCTGTTCCACTTTGGGATGGGGGCTAATGCTGAGGACCTAGATAGGGTCCTCCTAAGGATTAACAAGGCCAGGATCTCCCTGGATGGGAAGAAGGCCCCCCGGATACAACTTGGTTAACCATGTGATACAGAACATCCTGGTCCTGGCTGGGATATACAGGTTTGAAGCCCCACCTGAAAAGCTACTGCTTCACTACCACCTGACCCTACTGCTTTCACCAGCATGCAGGAGTATTTCAATAAGGGTGTATCCACCATTCACGGTGTGGCGGTGGAGGTTGTGCGCCACCTCTATTGCAGGGTGGGTACATACCACTAAACCCATTGCAGGCGTCCTTGAAACTCTCTTTTACAATAAATATATTTACACTTTAGATTATTTTTATTATAAATAATTTTTATAATTCTTATTTTGGCAAACAATTTTTGAAAAATAAATCCCAGAGAAGGTTTTCATAAAAGCATAATATTATACGTTAATAAAATACAATTCTACTTTGTACCTTATACATTTAACTTTTTTAATTTGATTTTTATATTTGTTTGACAATAGTGATATAAATATATTTGAATAATACATTATCAAGTGTTTGGGATAACCTCAGATGGGTTAATAAAAAAATTAATATAAAATAAATAAATTACTTACCTTCATTGATGGTCCTGCTGAACGTGATTGTGGGCTTAGAAGCTTCTAAATATAAAATGATAATTAATAAATCTTAAATAGTAAATTAGAGAATATAAAAATGTCAGACAAGACTGTTGTGTTTGGCTCCTGGGGATGACATCCAGAAGGACATAGCGGGAAATCTTTATAACAAAAGATTTGAGGTTTGAAGCTAGCCTTGGGTTAGCCTTCAAGGCAAAATTAAGGGCACATACCTTAATTTCCTGGAATACAAGATGTGAAAGTCCTTTTGGCAAAAAGGACAGGAAAAAGCTTGAAGAATATTAAAGCCAACATAAATGTGGATAAACTTGTCTTTATTAGGAGAGATAATTCTACTTAAATAGTAGACAAGGGACAGTGATCACTCATTAGAAAGACAGAGTGGTCAAGGGGATCATGTTGGGGTGATGTCATACCAGGATCAGAAAAGGGCAGGTACAGTATTCTGGAATGAGTGGATATGGGCACAGACCCATTTACAGAAAGCAAGGAATTCCCAAACTCAAAGGCAAAACCAGTCAAATCTTTGCATTTATCATTATTTGAAGGTCATATCAAAATAGCATTAATGGCGCAATTTCTGACATCTCCCCCCTCAAGATTGGACACAGGGAGTTGATATTTGCAAAGGAATTTGGAATGGACCTGGGCAAAAGGACTTCCAGAGGACAGCAATTTCACAGTATAATCAACACCCTTCTTAAACGTGACTTCACAGGGCCCAACCCGGAGGGAATATAGCTTATGAGCTCTACCACTGTACAATTCTGGTATTAGAGAACCAGGTTGCCTATTTGGTACTCAGGGAGGGGGCTCTAGCAGCATTAGACGGGGAGAGCTCCAGAGCCTTGACCTTGCAAGCAGTGGAATAAGCTGTTGCTTGGATGTCAATGATGCAATTGATTAAGTCTTTAACATGGGACTCAGGATTTGCAGACACATCAACTTTGATCAAGGGGGTCCCAAGATTGAGGGGGTGGAGGCTTCACGTCTATACAGCATGGCAAAAGGGGACTGACCAGTTACTTGGTGTCTACTGAGTTGGTAAGCAAAGAGGGCAGCAGGGAGGAACATATCCCAATTGGCAGCGTCAGAGAGCATGAGTTTCCATATTATGGACACCAGGGAGGAATTGGCTTGTTCAACAGTTCCATTAGTTGAAGGGTTATATGGCGCAGAGAAAGATTGGTGGGTACCCATAGCTTTGAAAATAGACATGATGAGGTGAGCATTAAAATAAGTACCATTATCAGAAAGCAGGACTTGAGGGAAGCCACGCCAGTAGAAGATATCTTGCAGCAAGAAATTTGCAGTGGTCCTAGAAGTTATATCTTTTGTAGCTCTGGCTTTGACCTATTTTCTAAAATGGTCTATGGCAACTAAGATAAATTGACACCCAGACCTAGACCAAGGGAGAGGCCCAACAGCATCAATGCTCACAGTGTGAAAGGCATGTTTAGGGGGGATGAGCTTGAATTGGTGTTGGGAAGGGCGAGGGCGTTGGAGTTGACACAAATGATAGGAGGCAAGAACATCAGGGATCAGAAGGTACATGTTCTCCCAGTAGAAGTTCTTGCATAGCCAGTCATGGGTTTTGGCTATACCTCCATGCCCAGTGTCAATGAGAGCTTGGAGGATAATGACTATTCTCATACTAGGGCAAATTTAGGATAGATAGACATTGTTGACCTTTTTAAAGAGCTGCCTATCTCAAATTATAGTGTCCTTGGATAGGGCTTGTAGCACCAGTTGAATGTCTTCTGGCTTGGTGGTCCAAGAGTCAGGGTACCCTATTAATTTGTATAGGCAATCAGCGTCAGCAGGGTAGATAGCTATTATTGGCATCCTTGACAAGCCATCAGCGTTCTGATGTTGGGCCCCAGGACAGTATACCACAGTAAAATTGTACCCTTGCAGACGCAGAGCCCAACATGCTAATTGACCTTCAGGTTCCTTTAGTTGTTGCAGCCATTTGAGGGAGGAGTGATATGTGACCACAGTGAAGTGGGTTCCATAAATGTAGTTCCTGAACTGTTTTACAGCATGCAGCATTGCCAGACATTCCTTTTCAGTGACGCTGTAGCTCTTCTTGTGTTTATTGAAGACCCGCAAAGAATAGGCTACAGGTCAATCCACGCTTTTGTTGTCAAGATGGGCTAAGATGGCACCCACAGCTACTCTGATAGAGTCAGTATACAAGATGAACTCTTTATAATAATCAGAGTAGACCAATATAGGAGCCTCTTTGAGCTTGGCCTTCAACACTTCAAATGCTTGTTGCTGGCTGTCAGTCCACTCAAAGGGGACGTTGCAAAGCAGTTGGACAAGGGGTACACTCAGTTCAGAAAAATCAGGTATGAACTGTCAATAGTAGCCCATCATACCAAGGAATACTTGGACCTCTCAAAGATTTGTGGGAGGTAGCATCTTGTCAATGGCTTCTACCTTATTATTCATGGGGCAGATTCCCGTTTGAGTGACCTCATGACCTAGGAACTCAAGTTGCTCTTTAAAGAAGAAGCACTTGGAGGGTTTGAGCTTCAAGCCAGCTTTGCAGATCTTGATAAAGACAGCCTTGAGGTGTTCCAAGTGATTGGTAAACATAGCGCTGGATACAGTGATGTCATCAAGAAACAAGGACAAAAGAGAGCTTTAGATCTTGTAGGATGGAGTCCATAGCCCCTTGAAATGTAGCAGGGGCATTGCAGAGTCCTTGGGGCATATGAGTGGGTTTAAAAAGGCCTTTTGAGGTGATAAGAGCAGCCTTTTCTCTATCTTCAGGAGATAAGTCAACTTGTCAGTATCCAGAGGCTATATCCATGGCTGAGAAAAACTTGGAACCACCCAGCTGTCTTAGAGCATTGTCAATTTTGGGCAAGGGGTACAAGTCTTTCTTAGTAAGAGAGTTCAGGCCCGGTAGTCCATTACAATGCAATGTCCTCCATTTTTCTTCTTGAGGATCAGTAGCAGGGAGCCCCAAGGGCTCTGAGAGGGAGCCAGTAGCCCAGTGTCTAAGAGCTGCTTAAGCTCCTTAGATACCTGAGCATCCTCTAACCTACTATAGCAGTATGGTTTGGCACAAAAAGGGGGTGCATCACCTGTATCAATCTGATGGATGACCCCTTTAGCTAGGCCATAGTCCGTAGGTCCAGAGGAAAAGATGTTGCTAAACTGATCAAGCAGGTCCAACACTTATTTTTGTTGGATGGGAGACAATTGGAGGAGGTCAGCAGCGGTGAATAAGGAGAGAACTTGGGGATTGTCTTCAGGTAGATTGAAATCACTAAAAGTTCCAAAAGGGTAGATGGATGCCACTTGTTCTACTCCCAGTATACAACCATGCCTTACAACCTGGCCTTGGGTCACCTGCATGGGCAGGGCTGTCAGGTTGGCAAGCAGTAATTGTACAGGCTCTTTTTGGGTTTGATCTAGAATCCCGGGACACAGGCAGGGTTCTTTACGGCTTAGGGATTCTGGTGAGTAGAGTTCCAAGAGCAACTTTTCAGGTAGTTTGTAAGAAATCTGAGAATCAATCACCACTTGGGAGCCCAGAGGAATGGTGACAGCCGCTGGGGCAAGAAGAGGTACCACTTCTTCTGCAGGGTAAGAAGGAGGAGGGATGCACATGTTGGAGGAGTGAGTCCTATACTTGAGAGAGAAGATACCTGTGGGCTACTCAAGCACGCAAGTTTTAAGGCGTTTTCCTGGGAGGCGCGGAGGTTCCTCAAAAATCAAAGGGACCTAATACCCTAAGAGCAAAAGATATCCATCTTGCAAGTTTACAATCCCGTTATATTCTCAAAGGAATTGTGTACCAACCAAGAGATCATAGATTTCATTCTCAAGGACTACAGCTGGGGAAGCAATGAGGAGTTTCCCAAACCTCATGGGTAAAGCAGAGTAGGCACCACTGGCGCAAGTTTGTGTCATTCCAGCTGTGCCATACAACTGAGTGTAGTTGAGGTCAGGGACCAGCTTAAGTTTCTTCATTAGTTTTGAAGATACTACATTGATTGGAGAAGCTGTGTCCAGAATGGCTTTGATTTTAACCTTTTAGATTGATACTTTCACGCGGGTTGTATCTTTCCCAAAGGGGGGGGGGGACAGCCAACAAATCATGTGCAGCCTCTAGCTCCTTCTCACATTTAGCTAACATGCACCTTAAGGCAGGAATCTCCTTATAGACAGTCTGAAGTGGGAGAGATACAGTTACATTTTGGAAGAGAGCTTTGGCTAGCTTGGCTGCTTCCTCAGAAGAATCAACCAAGACAGGAGGTCAATGAGCCTAGGCTAGGTAAGAGCAAGCCACCATGGCTTTGGATTCACTTGAAGGTGCTCAAGAAGTGGTGGTGGTCTTCCCAGAGCAAAGCTTTTACAGGACAGAGAAAGTTCCCAGAACAGCCAGAACAGAATACCCATAACTATCAGATTTTTCACTATCAGAATATTCAGGTTCTGAATCACTGGAGAGACTGTGGAATAGGTGAAGAATAGTTGGGCCAGAGGAAGACAGAGCTTCCTCATCCAAAGGAGGATCAGGGGAAGATGGGGGAAATTGGTCAGCCAAGAGCGTCTCTTCCTCTAAGCTGACCTCTCTTTTCCCGCCTGTTCCTTGGGGTCACAACCTTCCACTCAGTAATTAGTGCAAGTATGCAAGTGATGCCCTATTTAGCCACAGTTATGACAACCTTGCCTCTTAGTCTGTCCACCTGAACCCAGCGTCATAATGCGTGGCGTACAAGAGGTAGTCCCAGCATTAATGGCTTTATTTTCATGCACCACTGTACTCCCATGGGTTGAATGCATGTCTTGCAAGAGCATCTTAATACTCTTCATGGAAGTGGGTGAAGCCTTATGTGCCTTAAAGTGTAGGCATAGAAGCTGGTTCACTTTCAAAGCATTTGAACAAGCTGTGTAAGCTTCCCAGGGGGTTAACTGTCAACTGGTGATTAACTGTTGGATTTCAATGTAGAGGCAATCCGCAAACTCAGCCGAGGTTTCCTTGGGCTTAAAGGCAATGTGCATAAATGCATCCTTCTTGACCTCCAAGCTGAGATCTCCTCTGAACTCCTCAATAAGGAGGCGCTTCATGTCCTCCCAAGTGACAATGGAGGGGAGTTTGGGGACCACCACTTCTTGGCATGTGGGATGGAGACAGGTGAGGATATTTTCCTTTTTTGAGTTCATCAGTAGCCCTACACATTGCAGTCTCATAAATTGTTAGAAAGGCAGCAATGGTAGAGGTTTTAGGATTGCATATCTGTTTGAAGTTTGACTTGTAGTTTGGGTCAATGGATGAGGAAGAGGACTGACTGTTGTCACCTGGGTTAAGGACGTTAATATGGGAATTGCCCTCAAACTTGGATTCAGCAGCAGGTTGTCTAGCCCAGAGGGGTCAAAGGCCTTCCTCTAGGGTATCCAAGGTAGAGATTTTCTGTCCACTAATATCTCTAGCAGTGGTGGCAGGAACTCCAAATTTTTAAATCTTAATTTGTTGCACCAATAAGGTACCAGCAATCCCGTTGAGGCGAGTGGTCAGGGAAGTGGTCTGGGCAACTAAGGGGATGACCTGTCCATTAATTGTCTTGGTAAAGCGGGAGAGGGTTTGTACCTCTCTTCCCAATGCATCCTGCCTATCAGCAACATCATTTGCTACTTCTGTAAGCTGATACAGTGCACATGCACAGTTGACCCAGGGTTGGCCTTCCAAACCAGGGCAGCAACCATGATTGTCCTGAGTGGGAGTATTAATGGCTTCAGTTTCCTCTTCACCTTCAGGCTCAGAGGACAAGTCCTCAGAATTAGAGAGGCGTTTTATTAAATACTCAATTTCTCCCTGCAAAGTAGCTACTTGATTAGTGAGCAAAGCAATACAAGAATTGAGCATAGGGTCAACTGGAGGGGGGTTCTGAACAGAAGATTAATGCAGAGTGGTAGCCTTGATCTTGGCTATTGCTTTCCATACCTTGGCTTCAAAGTCATATGGGACCTCAACAGGAAGAGCGGGAGGAGTCACCTCAATAGATGCTACTCTATCATCCACATAACTTTGCACTTGATATAGAGTGTCACCTAGTTCAGCCTTATCCAGACCATATTAATGCTGCAGATGGCGGCCCCAAGTATTAACATGAGCTCCAACCAATTTGAGTTGAGAATTAATATGTTCTCAGAATTGGTTAAGTTTGCTAACCAGAGTATCAAAATCATGGTAATGCTTTAGCAGAGAGGCCTCAATTTGCCCACGCCATGCTGATTGATGCTCATTTAATTTGCATAGTCAATCCTTGATGTATCCAGGGAGCAAGGAACAAAGGGAATTTAGTGAGGAGGCCAAGTACTTCTGGGAGGCCAGCAAGTTGCATTGGTTATCTGAAATACACACAATGAGACTGTGGGTCCATTCTTGATATGCCATATTCTGAGCATGATTGTTTGAGACAGTGGTGGCTACAGCATTTACAAGCTGGCTCTGGGATCCTAATGCAAGTTGATGGTGAACCAGGGCAGGTTGGATGAACTGGTTGACTAACACACCAATCATATCCATGGACTCCATCAGTGCAGGGGGGAGACCAAAGTCCAAAAGGAATGAGTACAGGTCTTCAGAAGCGTACCCAGGACAGAGGCCAGGGATAGCGTGCATCTATCAGTGCCAGAATGGAGAAGGGAGCGGGTGGCAGCACAAGCTTGCTTGTAATTGAGAGAGAAAGCTGGAAGGGGGCCCACACGGGCCCGGGGGACAGCACCAGTACCATAGGAGTTGAGGGGGCATTGGCAATGTCTTCTTCTAGAGGAGGACTAGAAACTTTAGGTTTCTTGGGTACTTCAGAAACAAAGGGAGAAGGACCAGAGAATGCACATGGGAACGGGGTAACTGAGGGGCTTGCAGTCCCTGTAGTGAGCACCATTTTGTTGTGTTTGGCTCCCAGGGACAACATCCAGGAGGACACAGCAGGAAATCTTTATAACAAAAGATTTGAATTTCTAAGCTAGCCTTGGGTTAGCCTTCAGGGAAAATTTAAGGGCACATACCTTAATTTCCTGGAATACAAGATGTGAAAGTCCTTTTGGAAAAAAGGACAGGAAAAAGCTTGAAGAATATTAAAGCCAACACAAATGTGAATAAACTTGTCTTTATTAGGAGAGATAATTCTACTTAAATAGTAGACAAGGTACAGTGATCACTCATTAGGTAGACAGAGTGGCCAAGGGGGTCACGTTGGGATGAGGTCATACCAGGATCAGACAAGTGAAGGTATGGTATTACAGAATGGGTGGATATGGGCACAGACTCATTTATAGAAAGCAAGGAATTCCCAAACTCAAAAGCAAAACCTGTCAAATCTTCACATTTATTATTATTTGAAGGTCATATCAAAATAGCATTAATGGCGCAATTTCCAATAAAGCTAATCCTTTAATTGATTGGTTATTTGGCAAGGCACACAGGGATGAACAAATCAGCGTGGCCATAGAATTTGGCCACAGTCTCAGCTGGGAGGATATGGATCCCAGACTGCAGCAAATCAAATAGGTCCTTGGTCCCTGTTGAGGTCCCACGCTTTACAACTGTCTTGAGCCACCCAAAGACTTCCTCAATGGGATTTAGGAAGGGCAAATAGGAAGGGAGGAAGAGAAGGTGCATATTTTCTGTGGCCAATTGCTGGGGGCCCACTGCAATGCTAGGATCAATCATTGGGAATTCCTAAAGAATATCAGCCACCTTATGGAGACCAACATTGTTCAGCACAATGACGTTGGTGAAGCCCAGGCTCTGCGCCTCAGGTGCTCCTGGACCAATAAGAGGAATGATAGAAAGGTATGGCTATTGTGAGAACCCAATATCATTTGATACAGCTCAGCCCCCTTTGGACCAAGGAGAGCCACCATTAAATAGGCTGTGGCGTGGACTGCAGCACGCCAAGCCACCCTGTCATTTGAGCCTTTGGGGACATACCCATATGCATCCCAAATTGAAGAGGCAAATGCTGATTCATCAATGTAATAGAATTTGAGTGTCCCCTTGGCTTTGAGGGCAGTGTATGTCTCTGCGTATTTTTTCTGGGTCTCAATATTGGAGGGACTGTTTCTATTATAGGGGGATACCCCAAGTTTTTTTTTCATGAAAACCACATTCTCTTTACCAGATGGTAGTAAAAGGAAATTAAAGCCTCAACCCTAAAAGTAGACTTGATCATTGCCTGTATATTTGCCAGTTCAAGATGGAAATCTTTGGTTATTCAGTGGTGGATTGCCCATTTGTGCTCCTTGGTGAGCATGGTGGAAACACGCAAGGTTTTTCTGCAGCAAGGAATTGGCCAGTATTGATGAATCTGTTGAAGGTCTTGGAGGCATACTTGGGATCCACCCCAACAAGAGCCGCAACTGCCTTATAATCACCAGATTCTTGCATTAGCTTGAGCAAGATGATGTGTTTGATATCTGGGATGCTCTTCTGAGCAGGCTTAAATAGAATAGTTGAATTGGGATCCTGCTCAGGGACTGGCTTGCAAGGCATGGGTACCTTGTTGTAGAAGGCTGTAACTTTTTTTAGCACTAACTGTCCCTCATCAGTTCTATAGAACTCAGGCTTCTTGTCCTCTTCCTGATTGCCATTGCTGATGTAGGGCTTGTAACTAGTGTCAAGCACAGGCTTCACCTTCTCCAGCATGGCTGACGGGACTGACTCTTGCCAGTACACAATGTCAAACACATACAAAGTAAGTTCTACCTCCTTGTTTCTAACTGTTTTTGTAGTGGTAACCTTGGTGGGCTTCTGGGTCGGCTTTGGGACCCAAGGGTTTATGCTCCGCACCCTAGCAGCTTGTGCTCCTTGAACCGGCTGTGTCAGTGCAGCATCACTATTGAACTCTCCTCTTCTGTCTCCTTCCTGAGCAGGCATTTGGGTTGCACTAACTCTGTTATTTGACCTGTGGGGCAACCACAACCACAGCACACAAAAGGTGCATTGGTATTCTGTTGTTTTGTTCCTTCCATTTTGAGAATTTAATAAAATATCAAATAAATTTCAATTTAGTTACCCCCTAATTTTATTTTTTGCTTTTATCTGAATATGGATATTTAATTAATATTTTTCTCACCTAATATCCCAATTATAGATTTTTTTTTCTTATTTAGTTGTTTTTGGTTTAACAACGCCCATTTTTTAACACCTAAAATATTTCCACCCATTTTCCCAGATTTTATGCCAAATTTAGCACCCAACACAATATTTTTAAAATTTATGCTTTAGATCTTGTGTCTTATTTTAGATACCTTGATATCATTCTTGATTACAATCCATTGTACACAACATTTGAGTGATTTTGTTTACATAGTGAGTTGCTATTGTGTGTTGTTTTTGGATTGAGTTTTGACACACCGCGCTTGGGTGTATTTTGTCACCAATTTACATAGTAAACATATGTACACCAAAATTCAACTCACATCATTTTGTTTGTGAATTAATGTATTTTGGATTGTATTTTGGATGGTTTTTCTTTGCGTGTGAGCACTTCTTTGCTATGTTGACCCATTTTGCCCATTAACGCTAAAAATCCTTATTAACAGAGTGTATATTTTAACCTGATAGTTGGAATTTGCTTAAATCTGAAATCATTTCATCTAAATCTGAGTTATTTTTGACTGTTGCCATAGCTTCTAAAACTACTGTATGTTAATATTGTGTAGATTAATTGTTGAAGTTGGGCTTAAATTAAAATTATAATAATTTGGCATTTTTAATAGTAATTTCCTTCTTATTTTGTAATAAAAATTAAGACTATTATTAGTTGATGTTGACATTGCCTTTTTTTATCATTGATTATTGATTCCAACTATGAGATGCAATATAAAAAATTAGTTTATTTAGCACACAGTTAGTAGGCTTTGGCCTAAGTTCCAAATTAAAGTCAACTATCTGCATGTTGGCAAAGTGTCAACGTGCAGATAGTTGACATGCAGACATTTTAAATGCCAACTATTCCCTTCCAAACCCCATCAAGGCACCAAACAACCAGCCAAACAGAATTTTAACCCTGGTTTGAAACAACTACCTGCCACCAGCCAACTAGCTCCCCCTACAGCCTATCAGGCTTCAGCTCCTGCAATCCAGTGCCCCAACCACAGAATAATCACTGCCCAAATTCTCCAAGAAATTGTGGTGCTAAACCTATGTGGTCTGTCCTGGGACCAAATTTCTGATCAATTGCATTTACCCCAGCTACCACTATGTGGGAATTCAACAACCTAATTTGCAAGGAGAATCTGATTAGAACATCAAAGAAGCCAAAGAAGGCTCCCAAGTTCCAAATCAAGGAAGCATATCCAATATTGCTCAATCTCCTGTAGCAGGACCCCAAGCTTACCCTGACCCAGTTCCAGAAACAATTTGCACACCATGGCATTTGGGTTTTTGAGCACATGTTGCAGCTCTAGATGCATAGGAAAGTGGCTTTGGTCTGGGTACTGACCAACTGCAACAGGGACCAATGAGAAGGCAGAAAAGATTCCCCATATGATCATATCATTGAGTCTACTCTGGTCTAATGCCTGACAAGTTTGTCCAATGTCATCATGTTCATTGCCTATTACAAGCTATCAATTGCGTTTGACAATTTTGGTGAGCAAGGAAAAGCCGCCACTAAGAATAGAAGAAAGAAGGTTAAGTAGGGGACTTTCATTGGTGAATTCCTGGCTGTTTTGGAAAAGAGTTTTGTCTATTATTGAACAAACCCTGATTACACCAATAACTATGGGTATAGCCATATCCTTGGTGGATTACTTGACTCCTGGAATGGCTCAAATTCCACCTACTGGGTTTTCTTGAGCCACCAGATGAAGGGTAGCTCCACCGCCCTTGAGTCAATCCAAGGATGCAGGCACCAGGCCTCAGTGTACCCAGCCGGTCACACAGATATTTATATGGCCAATGTAGCGCTCTTCATTATGGGAGACACAGCCTGGCAGCGCCGCCTCCAGGAATTCAATGACCTTTATCTTGGAGTCCTGGACCATGAGTCTCTTTTTGGTTGACAGATGGTGGCTGACTTGTTTGCCCAAATTGTCTTCTGTGTGAACATGGGCAACCAATCGCAGAAAGATAAGTTCCTCTCACCCATGTCACAGCCACCTACCAGCCAATTAAACCAATGACAGACAAGGAATATGGCAAGCAGTATATGGCAGCCATCACACAGAATCCTCCTACCCCCATCACCACCCCCCACCTTCCAGCCCCACCCACCCAATCCCAGACCCCCCAGGCCAGCACCAGCTCTACACCTTCCTTCCTGCGCTATTCTTCCTAGTAGGCATCACTCTTTCTGTCCCAAATAAACTCCATATTTCCCAGCTTCTATATTTATATTATATTTATCTTGAATTTCAATTGTTTATTTTCTCTTTGTTTATATTTTGTTTTATTCTTTATGTTCAGCTTATTTCTATAAAATCATATATTTACTATGCTGTGTATATAGATCTGGATCACAGTTATTTTTAGCTCTTTAGATAGCCCCTTGTGAAAATATTAACAACAGTTTGATGATCATCTAAATTTAAATTAGAAAACTGTTAAGTTTATTGTGTTTAGAAGAAGTTGTTGCTGATCCAAATTCTAAACCTTAATGATAAAATTTAAGCCAATCAGGAGCTAAGTGAGAAAGGGATTGTTATGACATAAAGGGACATTTTGTTACAGTAGAAAACCAAATGGAAGGAATAGTATGGCCCCGTAAGACCCAAAACCAACAAAGAACCGCCGCCAAACCCTTAAGAGAAATTGACAAATTAAATGCCGTAATTGACAAAAAATGGGTCAAAGCTGGGGTTGCTTAAATAGCCCTAGAAAATCTGGACCTACCATATTTTTATCCAAATAACTATGATAAAAAAATCACATGTTATACATTATTTGGTGATGGAAGCGCTCAACTTGCTGGTTGCCAGAATTTTTCAAATTATGACGTCATTGACGTAAATTCCAATGCAGGACCTACAACTGCTGAAAATATTTGTACCAACCAATCAGAAGCCACAGAATCTCCCCCCCATCCTGAACTACCTTAAGACTTTCCCCATTCCCCTCTAGAAACTTGTTTCTAGATATCTTACTCACCTTGGAATAAAAAAAGAAAGTTAACCTCATGTTTGTGTATTTGGGCCTGTTGGCCCCAGTCTTTGACAATATGGCCAGGGCAGTGGTTCAGTTGGCTTTAAACTCCTTTGCTGTCACTTGGCCTGCCTTTTACGTCACCTTGCCTTCTTGTCATTATTCTAATTTTCCTCTGAAAATGATCTTCTTGACCTCAATCTTGATCTCCATTTTATGCTCCACAGGTTGCGGTTCCAGAATGATCAAGCCCTCCTCTCAATTTGGCTTACTGCTACTCAAACAATTAACTCTGTGTTTATTATATCCACATAATTTTCTTTGAATAGTGCAGCTTGTCATCTAGTTCTAACACATTCAATAATTATTTGATGCATGTGCACTAATTAATATGATTTGCTGGATGTTTTGCCATTGTGCACCATTACTGCTGTGGCAAGTTGTTGGTGGACTAGTGCTAACCCAGCAGCTGATTGAGCACTAGTCCACCAAAAACTTTCTACTGCAGAAATGGCGCTCAACAGAAAATCAACCAGCCAATCAGATTAATTAGGGTACATGCATCAAATAATTATTGGATGACTCTTTATGTAACAATAATCAATTTCTCACTTGACTCCTGATTGGCTTAAAGTTTATCATTAAGATTTAGAATTTGGATCAGCAACAAATTCTTCTAAACACAATAAACTTATAATTTCTAATTTAAATTTGGATGACATCAAATTATTGTCAATATTTTCACAAGGGGCTGTGTAAAGAGTAAAAAAATATGGCAATTGTGGAAGCAATGCAATAAAAAGACAAAGCAAACAACACATATTGAGTTAAGCGTAAAACATATACACAAAGTGTAAAAGGATGAGATACTGTAATAAATGGGAAAACAAACAAGTATAAACAAAGAGACAATAGTATAAGAATAACACAGAGTTTATTGGGGTGAAATCTATAAAAACATATGCAAAAGTTAGTAAAAATCATGTGAGATAACTCAAGAAGCTTCTGAAAGATCTGGTCCTTGTAATTGCAAAGATCAAATACATTGATTGGAAGGTCAAAGCAAGGGTCAAGTCTGCCATCCTCACAGGGGAAAAATTAAAAAGGTGTCTGCAAAGTCCTAGATGACCAAAATCCCTAATGTGTCAGAGAAGACAATCAAGCGCTTATTAAATATTCAAAAAACTGTGGTCAAGGGCCTGCAATTTAAGGCATATAATCTTTCTGCATTGTCCATCTGGGTTGATGACCCTGAGATATATGCACATCTCAAACCAACAAAGAGGGCCCAGAAAGAGGATACCAAATTTCCCACACAACTGGTTGTGCCAAAGATAGCCAAGCCTGCAGAAGCTGTTGGCAAGGAGGACACCAAAAAAGGTAATATACAAATAAAAAATTAATAAAAATTTCTAAATTCTTACCTGTTTTTTAGAAAACATAGACGGTGAACTCTGCCGGGTTCTTGTCCCCCCACCTTCTACACCAACTACAACAATCATGTAGCAAAGCAGTTATTTATGTCTCCTCCTGTTTTTTTGCAATCTGGAGGACTGTGTTAATGGTACCTTTATGATGTCACAGAAGGCATTGGCTGAGCTAACATATGCCAAGGGGGCATCTGAGTGAGCGGTTACTGCCTACAAGGATGCCAAACTGGTCCTCCTGGAACCAGTGGTTTTCAGTGGAGTTTACTGTGTAAACACCATTGAGCTTGTTTGGAATATCCTGGCAACACTCTCATTCAAGAATGTACCAGAGATGGGCCAGGCCCATGCAGCTGATTGCTTTTGCTTCCCAGTAGAGCACACCCTGTCTTACCTGTTGGAGAACTTTGGGCGTGCGGTGGGTAAATTGGCTGTTGCAGACGCAACAGCTGTAAAGAAGACCAAGATCATCCTGGAGGACTTCAGGCTGGCCTGGAGTGCCAACAAAAATGGGGATCCCTCTAGCCATGGAGCTTACCTTTGCCAAGACCAAACATGAAAAAAAATTAGCACAGTTTTTAATAAACTGTGTGATTTTACTGAAGCCTTTGCTGGGCAAAGACTTCATCTTGTGGTTTACCTGGGGTTCCTTTTCTACTTTGGGGTGAGAGCCAACGTTGAGGACCTAGACGGTCCTCCTTGGGATTGACAAGGCCTGGCCTTCCCTGGATGAGAAGAAGGTCCCCCTGGCTACAACTTGATGGACCATGTAATCCAGGACGCCCTGGTCCTGGCTGTCATTTACAGGTTTGCAGCCCCTCCTGAAAAGCTGCTCCTGAACTTCCACCTCACAGTACTCTCCTTTATCAGTATGCACAAATATTTTAACAGCAGAGCATCCACTGTCCACAGTGTGCCCGTGGAGGTTGTGGGCCACCTCTATTGCCAGGTGGGTACATACCACCAAACCCATTATTGTTGCCAATAATAAAGTATCTTTTTCCTATAATATATTTTACAATTTTAATTTTTTTACTTTTTATAAAAATTGTTTTTAACTAACTTCTATTTTAGCAAACTATTATTATGTAGGACACATCATCTCAAAAACGCCACTTTGATTTATGCCATCTCAAATTTAATTTGAGATGGCGTTTTGCGCGTTAGTGATTTTGTGTCAGGGACCCACTTGGCAGGAAACAAGTTCCCTATTTGGTGGGCCAAGGCCCCTAAGTTAAGCCCTGCTATTACTAATCCAATGAGTAATGTGATCATGGCAAGATGTCCTAAGTGACCCAAGTATGCAAATCTTCCCAGCATAGAGCTGAAGCAACCAAGCATATAATACCCCACCACATATGTTAACATGTAGAAGGAAGCATAGGGTCTAACCAACAAAGGTTCTGAGGGAGGGGGAGTGAAAGAACAACCATAATAGAATTTGCGTCCCCAGTAGCCAGAGAGGTACTTAACCATCTATGGGCTAGAGATTCCTTTTGATGAGCATTGCCAGGATAGGAGTTATGCCAGTCAGTAGTTGGTGTTGGGTTCTCCAAGGATAACACCACAGACAAGAAGGCAGCTAGAAACCAGAACAGGAATAGAATTTCTTTCATGGCTTCAAAAAATATAGATCAGAAGGTGGGTGTGGCAAATGTAGAATAGATAAAGTCTTTATTGTTGGAACACATAATATTGATAAGGTTTGCACACTTAAATAGCCTTCAAAATGGAGGCTAGGATATTTAAGTGGATATTGGGGAAAATAAGAGGGATTTGCCAATGATTTTCATGATTATACTGGATAAAACTAATACCTGTGTCATATTGGCCTTGATTTGATTCTGTAGGGATTTTATAATCTCATAGTTAAAATGAAGGAAAAAAGGCAAGCCATAAGATCAGAAAAAATTGAGCAGTGCATAAGATGAATATCAAGAGAAATCAAGTACAGAGCCTCAGTTTCATATAGTATGAGTGGATCTGTGAGCAACAAGGTAGTCCAAAGCAGCCAATCAAAGGCCAAGCAGTAAGTGATGTTATCACTTAAACTAATAACCTTTTTGAACTCAAATTAAAGTGCAAAAGAAAAAAACTGATTCAATTGAATGATTATAAATAGGTAAAGTAAGTTGCTTAGTTGATTATTCACTAACAATAGGTGTTTTCTGAGGGTTCTGGGTTTGATTCCCATTAGAATCAAAGCTAGGATGCCAATTGGTGTCTAATTATTTGTTGCTGTGTGGCTGTATCTGGGCCTTATTAACCATGTTATAAATAAGATTAATGGAGTCAGGGAAGGAATCCCTGAAATTTTGAATCACAAAAAATTAAAATAAACAAAAAATAGCTAAAATTTACATATACTTTTATAATGTGGCATCTCAAATTTAAGTCATCTTGATTCTGTCACTTTGAGTCAGATTAATTAAATCTTATTTTGCTAACTTATTTTACATATGAAATCACTTAGTGTTGGGTGGGTTTATGCCATCTCAAATTTACCTCATTTAAAATCACGCTATTTATCTTTAACTAAAATAAGCTTATACCCAAACTAAAATAAAGCCTGCTGTATAGTGCCAGAAGATGTTCCTATAGTATTAATCCAAGACACTTATACTAAGAACAACCTAAAAAGACACCACTATGATATTCCTTCTAGTGATTGTCATTGCTGGGTAAAAAACCAGTTTTGTTATATGTAATTTATAACTTTATTATACATAGATACATTGATAAGGGTCCTCTAATAAAATATTTTAATAGTGATTTTAATATGGAAGTGGGTGATTACGCCATTTTGATTTATGTCACTTCAAATTCCACCAAGTTTCATATCACCCAATTGATTTGATGTGCACAATGAATAGGGGAAATGAGGGGAAAAGCCATATGACTCCAGGCTACGCTATATTGATTCCCTCACCGCAATTCTTGCTTTCCACTTTTTAAAAGTACATTTTCACATAAAAAACCATATTAATAAAGAATGTAAGAAATTTCCTGAAACTCTGCAAATATATGTTTTTTAGTCTCCTCTAAACAACTGAGTACTTTTTAACCCCAGTTGTATAAGCTAGTTTTTGAGAAATTCAAGCTTTCCTCTTTGGCCTGGTTGAGGTAGCTCCACCGTAGATTTCTTAATTTAATATAAAAAATGGTCAAAAACACTATGTTTTTGAGCTACGGCACCCCAATTACGTCACTTCAAAAACACCATTTCAACTGAAAGTTTTCAGTCAAAACTCAAAGTTTTGCATACTTGCATTACTAATAAAAACTTTATTCTTATTAAACAAAAAACATTGAAATTTTGATATTATATATTTTTTAATCTCTTCTACAGTTCTATGTAAAAAAATTACTACTTTTATATTTAAAACAACCCCCAAATTGCCCATATTTTTAAACTAATTCACTTTTAGATGCCTCTCAAGTCAATTACCAAAGCTGCGCCTAAGGCCTCCAAGGCCTCAAAGTCCAAGATCACTCCTCCAAAGGCCAAAAAGGCCAAGACTACCCCAAAGAAGCAGCCTTCTAAGGCCAAAGCTCCCCCCAAGACCCCAACTCCATCACCTGAGCCAGAGGGAAACAGTCCTACCCCTCCTCACTCTCCATTTGTGTACTACCCCTCAGACCCCCAAGAGAAGTTATTCAACTTCAATTGTCACTCTGATCCCACATCAGAGCCTGAGGAAGAAGAGGAGCAGGTGCCTGGTGCTCCTGCAGATGACCAAATTGAGCTCTGGGATCTTAATACCATCCATAATATATGCAATCAAAATGGTACTTTTGCTGTGCCTTCCACATATCTAGCCAGCTATCCCATCATGACAAAGAAAGGGGGTGCCAGCTTTGTCTACAAGGACTACAGCTTCAGATGTAATGATGAGAAGAAACCCATCTGTCAACATCACTACAAATGTGACAACATTGGCTGCCCAGCTAGACTCACCACTTATGGGTTCACTAGATTTAAAGCCATAACTGTCAACCATGACTGCACTGAGTCTTTTGACCCCTTTTACCAACTTATCCGCTGGTTTCTTTGCCAGGTGATCCCAACCACCAAGGATCAAACTGCCACTGAGGTGATCAATGATGCCCTCCTTAATCTAAATGATACCCAACTTGCTACTGTTGGTGGCGCCTCAAAATTACAGAGGTATCTCACTGATCAGAGATATGCTCTGAGCACTGAAGGTGTCATTGCAAGCTCCATTGACCAGTTAATCCTTACTGAGGAACAAAAATTATCTTGCCATGAGAAGAGATTCCTTCTTTACAATGATGATCAACATGCCCCTGAGTGTATTATCTGCTTTACCACAAGCCAGGATCTGCACAACCTTTTTAAAATGCAAGACCTGGCTTGCAGATGGCACTTTCTCAACCTTCCCAAAGCTCTTCAGCCAGCTTTGGAATATCCATGGGCAGATTGGTAATCTAGTTCTTTCCATGGTCTTCTTTTTCCTTCCCAACAAGAAGCAGGAAACATATGTCTGTGCACTCAAAATTTTGAAGGCCAAGTTGGATGCAATACTCCCAACCATCAAAGAGGAGCCCAAGGAGACCAGAGGGCGCAAGAAGAAGGCCCAGTCACAGGAAGCCACCCAAACCAGGAAGTATCCAGAAAGCCTTCCCTATCACAAATATCTGGTAGTGGATTTCAAACAAGCTCAGGCAAATGCCTTCATTCAAGTCTTCAAGAGCTCCCCTCAGGGATGCTACTTCCACTTCCGGCAGGCACTCTGCCGCCGCCTCCAAAAGTGCTCTGACCTTAATGAGTTGGTCAACTCTGAAGGCACCAAAGAAGCCAAAGACGTTTTTAATTACTTCACTGCCCTTGCTCTGGTTAGAAAATAGGAAAATAATGCCTTTTATGACGCTCTCTTCTGCCATCCTTATATCCTTGCCAACCAGGAAGCCTTTGCTCCATTCATAGAGTATTTTAAAACTCAATGGGTTGGAGTGTTTTAGGAGCACGCCACATCAGAAAGGGCGGTGACTCAATCACCTGGAACTGCTTTAAGCAGGTAAAAGATGGTTTAATCAAGACTGCCTCTTCTCTTGAAGGATGTCATAGCCAGTTTGCTACAGAGGGCAGGGTTCATAAGCCCAAATTCAACAAAATAAAGGTACATCTCAAGACCCAACAAGCCATCTATGCCTGCCTCTTCAAGACTGGTATGAAGACTAAGGGTGATCCCCCCAAACAGAAAAAGGCAGTGAAAAAGTATACTGAAATCAGCAAGGTGGTCCTTTCCTGCTATCCTAAGGATAGAAAGCTTGAGCATCTCCAGGCTATCTCCTTTGCTCTTTCTACCAATATTTGAGTCCTTTCCCAATAAACTATTCTTTATCTTCTCTCTTATTTACTTTGATTTTACCATTCTTTGACTTTTTTTTGGTATTTGGTACAATTATATGTTTATTTTAAAGTATATTTTATAGTTAAAATATATGAAAATAGTTGTTTTTGGGATTATTTTAACTTTTGGGCTTTACACAACTATGTTGCTACTAATTGACCCCATTTTTTATTGCAGATTTGAAATTCTGAGGCTTTTTTAAGCCTAGAAATGTTTTTTGAATTTTATTTTTTGGGATTTTTGGGTTATTTTTGGAGTTCAAAAAATCTAAAAATTTAAAACTTGTTTTTCTTAGTCAAAATGCCATAGTTTGAAATGGTGCTTTTACTAATAAATCAAGATAGCGTAAATTGAGATGGCGTAATTTGAGATAGCATTTTTTGAGATGCTGTTTTCAAAATGATGTGTCCTACTTATTATTATAAAACAAAACTTACAGAAGTTTTTATTACATGCAAACCGCTACAGTTAATAAAAACCATACATAACTTCAGTGCTTTCATTATTATTTTTTAGTTTAATTTTTACATGTATTTGAAAGAAGTGTCACTTCTATATAATTATCATAATGTGATATTAACTATTTGGGATTGGCTAACAGGATACAATAGAATAAATTAATTTGAAATACAAAAATTAGGCATATGTATCAATGGTGCTGTTCTATGTGATTGAGGGCTTGGAAACTTCTAAATATAAAATAATAATATAGATATATTTAAAAATAAGTAAAGAATATATAAAAATTTGGAATATATACACCCTTTATTTGATTTGCTCCTTGGCTAGGCACGCAGGGGGAGGGGTAAAAATCAGTGTGGCCATAATAAATGGCCACAGTCTCTTCTGGAAGGGTGTGGATCCTGGCCTGCAGCAAATCAAAAAGGTCCTCAGTCCCAGTTGGCGTCCCCCACTTGACAACTTGCTTGATCCACCCAAAGACCTCCTTAATAGGGTTTATGAATGGGGAATAGGCAGGGAGAAATAGGTAGCACAAATTTGATGTGGCCAATTGTTGAAAATTCCTCAAGAATATCTGCCACCTTATGGAGACCAAAGTTTCCAGCACAATAACATTAGTGAAGCCTGGGCTTGTGAGCCTCAGGTGCTCCTGGACCAATCAGAGAAATGATAAGAAGGTCTGTCTGTTGTGGGATCCTAATATCATTTGATAGAGCTCAATCCCCTTTGGACTAAGGAGAGCCATCATTGAATAGGCTGTGGCGCAGACTGCAGCATACCAAGCTACCCTGTCATTAGGGCCTTTGGGGAAATAGCCATATGCATCCTGAATAGAAGAGGCAAATGCTGATTCATCAATGTAATAGAATTTGACTGTCCCCTTGGCTTTCAGGGCAGTGTATGCCTCTGTGTATTTTTACAGGTCTCAATATTTTTAGGGCTGCTTTGGTTTTAGGGAGATACCCCAAGTTTTTTTTCACAAAAACCACAACCCCTTTACTAAATGATAATAAAAGGAAATCAAAGCCTTGACCCTAAAAGTAGACTTGACCATTGCCTGTATATTTGCCAGTTCAAGATGACAGTCTTGGGTTATCCACTGGCGGATTGCCCATTTGTGCTCCTTGGTGAGAATGGTTGAAACACTCAAGGATTTCTCTGCAGCAAGAACTCAGCCAGTATTGATAAATTTGTTAAATGCTTTACTAGAGTACTTGGGATCCACCCCAACAAGGGCCGCAGCTGTCTTATAGTTCCCAGATTCCTGCATAAGCCTGAGAAGAATAATGAGCTTGATGTTGAGAATGCGCTTCTGGGCAGCCTTGGTGGGTTTTTTGAACTGGGATCCTACTCAGGGCTAGGTATGCAAGGTATGGGCACCTTGTTATATAATGCAGCAACCTTTTTTAGCACCTACTGCCCATCTGCAGTTTGGAAAAAATCAGGCTCCTCAACGTCTTCTTGGTTGCCATTGCTGATGTAGGGCTTGTAACTAGTGTCAAGCACAGGCTTAACCTTCTCTATCATGACTGACAGGACCAACTCCTGGCAGTACATATGATCAAATACAAAAGAGGTAGGCTTGAGCACCTTTTTTCTAACTGTTTTGGTGGTGGTAACCTTAGTGGGCTTCTGGGTCAGTTTGGGGACCCAAGGGTTGATGCTCTGCACTCTTGCATGATGTGCTCCTTGAACTGGTTGGTCAGTACAACCTCACTATTGAACTCTCCTCTCCCGTCTCCTTTCTGAGTAGGCACTTGCATTGCACTGACTCAATTTTTTGACCTGCAGGGCAACCACAACTGCTGCGCACAACAGGTGCATTGTTACTATGTTGTTGTGTTCCTTCCATTTTAAAATTTAATAAAATACAGAATAAATTTCAATTAAGTGACTCCCTGGCTTTTATTTTTGCTTTTTATCTGAATATGAATATTTGTAAGGTCTTGTCCAATAAGGCGCAGGATTATAAACTATACTGTGTAAAGTGTTAGGAATTAAGTTTAAAAGATGTAAAAAAGTAGGCACAGTTTGTAGAAGTACCTTTAAAAGACCTACCAAAAACTTATGATTAGAAACAAAAGGTGTCATAGAGTTAACTAATCCACAAACTATACTATATAAAGTGTTTAATAAGGATTTGTTTGTAACCAAAGGTATATCTACATCAGGATACTCCCTGTGGGAATATATCAACATAAAACTATTCAAATTATCCCTAAAGTAAAAAAATGGTGACAACAAGCTAAATGCTTGTTGTCTAGCTATCTCCATTCTAATTATGTTAGCTTTTTGAGACTGGGAGGCAAATTAAGAGCTAACAAGGTATCTAATCTAAACCTAAGCTTCTTTTAATTTTAAAGATGATAACCTAAGTAAATTTAAAAGTTATAATTTGAGAATGAAAATATAAAAAGAGGAAAAAAACCTGTGAACAGTGATTGGGGAAACCCCACTTAGAATTCCAGCTTAAAAGCTTACTTTTCTGGTGTCTTTATTTATAGCATAAAAAACCAAGCACTGGGGAAGATCCTCATTAGAAAAGGAGAGAGTTTCTTGGCAGCTGGGATTGATAGACAAAGGAGAAAACATGGTGGTGGGGAAAAACTGCTAGCAACAGCAAGCCAAAGATCTGCATGATGTAGGAGAAGAAGACAGCGGTTGTGTAAGCAAAAATAAAATAAAAGAAGCCTATTTAAAAATAGGAATTATAAAGGTAATGAATAGCCCGCGCGCACGTGGGAGAGAAAGCAAAAGCAAAACCAAGAGTGAAAACAAAAGCGGACCAGAGGCAAGAAAAAACTACTAGGTAAGTTTTGATTTAACTTACTAATAATTATCTACTCAAAATTTAAATTTGAACTAGATTTTAAAAATCAATTCAAAGCCTGCCCTTTGGGGCAGGGCACGACAATATTTAATTAGAGTTTTCCTCACCCAATACCCCAATTATAGATTTTTTATTTATTAACTAGTTGTTTTTGGTTTTAAAACACCCATTTTAGAATACCTGAAATGATTTTCACCCTTTTCCCCCAGATTTTACGTCAAATTTAAACACCCAGCACAATATTTTTATCATTTGTGTTTCAGATTGTGTACCTTATTTTAGATACCTTGGTATCATTCTTGATTACAATCCATTGCACACAACATTTGAGTGATTTCATTTACATAGTGAGTTGCTATTGTGTTTTGGTTTTGGGTTGAGTTTTGAGTTTTGATTCACCAAGCTTGGGTGTATTTTGTCACCAATTTACATAGTAAACATATGTACACCAAAAGTCAACTCACACCATTTTGTTTGTAAATCAATGTATTTTGGATTGTATTTTGAATAGTCTTGCTTGGCGTGTGAGCACTTCTTTGCTGTGTTGACCCATTTTTTCCATTAACGCCAAAAATTCCTGTTAACAGAGTGTATATTTTAACCTGATAGTTGTATTTTGTTTAAATCTGAGGTATTTTTGGTTGTCACCATAGCTTTTAAAACTACTGTATCAGTTTTGTTACACAACTGCTATAATAGTTGATGTAGATTGCTTCAGAAAGTGGCTGAGTGTGTTTGTTTTGAATATGGGTTGCTTTTGTTTACTGTCCCATTTCTGGGGTTCAGTAGTTGACTTAAATGTTGTTATGTGGTTGGCTATTTTTGTAATCTGGACCTAGATGAAGGGAAGTCTTACTGAGTAAATTGACCTTCAACTGGTTCCAGTTGAAACTTGTTGTATGACTAAGCCCATTTTTTCTGAACTGAACCATTCTTGTTTATCTCAGTAGGGTGAAAAATACTGTATCTCATTAATGTATCCCACATTTTTTGACAAGTTTTGTCTTGGGTTAGTTGAGTTATTTTCAGGGCCTGTCTCACTAAAGAGAAAGCTGGCTAGCAGCAGGTGGGTCCTAAAAACCTGGGCAGCTGTAAAAGGAAATCAACTTTGTGGGGTTCCTGGTCACCAGTCCCCAAATTGTGTCCTGGGTTGTAGCCAGGGACCGGCTTGGAGAAGTTATCATTTCCTAGTAGTGGGAGGTGGCTTGCTAGAAGTTTATACTTAGCCTGCATGACTGCAAACTCTTCCAGTACTTTTCCAATCACTAGGCGGGTATCCTCACCATTCACCTGTACTTCAACTGGCATCAACCCTTCTGTGGGTCTTTACCAGACTTTTAACAACCTAGTAAACTCATTTTCTATTGACTCCCTTCCCCTATCTGTCATCTCAAGATGACTAGTTAATCTCTCCCACTCCTCCTGGGAAGTCTTACTGGTTGCAAATCTTCTACAATATTGAAAATAGGTATCTTACTCCCCTTGACTAGAGTAAAAGATATGGGGTAGTTCACTAATAGGGCTTGCATCTGTATCACTAGAAAATTTGGGCAGGGGTCAAAATATGCTTTTATTCACTTTTAAAAGTAAGATCCCCTTAGAAACCTTCTGATATATTGCCTGGGTATTGGAAACAATATGTGTTTGCCAATACTTGGAGTCCTCCAACAATCTCTTGGACTCCTTGCATTTGGTCTTGGGCTCCTGCACTTCAATCCTGGGCTCCTGTGCTTTGCTCCAGCTCCATATTCTTGGGATTCTGCACCTTCTGTAGTCCTTGTGGCCTTTTTAATCCACTTGATCCAGCCCCTGAAAAGCCTTAGATAGCTTCCCCTTTTATAGCTCCTTGTTTCAGTCCAAAATCTCTCTTAGAACTCTTGTTTTCCAAAGCTTAAACTATCCAGTTTTTCTCTCTCTACAATATATTAAACTTTAAAACTTACTTCAGCCAATGAAAGCCTTGAATTTTCTGCTTCTGCTCCTCATTTTTAGGCTTTAAATCTTCAGTTAAAGCCCTCAAAACACTGATCAAATAGGCTTTGGCCCGCAGACAATCAAACGCCTTGATTCAATGGTTTTGCTGAACAGTTCACCCAAATGACTTGCTCTTGACTATGGTTCAACCCCAGAACTTTCTTGTTCTGGATAAACAACTGCACCACGTTCAAATGGTTTTGCCGTAATGCTTGTCACATTTCTCTGGCAAAACTCAAATGCTTTGGCTATGTTTTACATAGAGAATTTTTGAACCCTTGATTCCTCAACATTTTGTTGCAACTGAACCAATTAGAGTTCAGTATTTGATTGGGGAAGACAACAGTCCAATAGAGAGGACATAAATGACTATAATAAGGTATTGTTTATTGTAGAATATTGTGATTAATATACTATATGGGAAGCCACAAGGCCACAAGAGGGTAGCACAGTGGCATGTTCCGTGTAAGGGTTAAAGTCAAGGAATAACTTGTGCGGGGATCAGCAGGTCAAATTGGCAGCACTCCTAATTAGGAGGAAGTGCCTGCAGGTTGATCTTGCCATCAGATTGATCCATGCTGTTAGATATGTCAAGGGGCAGCTCCTCAAGCACCCCCTATGTATTGTAAGATATGTTAGTAGACAAGGAGGGAAACTTGGTTACAACAGTTTCTCCAAGTTTCCTGCGTTTCTTCAATCATTTCACCATTTTGAACTTGCATATTAATTGCCTTTTGTCTCTCTTAATCATTTTGGCAAAATTCTGACTCCTGTTCTCACAGTTTCCCTGCCCTGTTTCTGGCCTCCTTATAACTTCCTCATAATCAATCAACTCTTTAAGAAATCACAGTTTAATACCTTGAAAATTTTCTTTTTTCCCTCTCCTTTTAATCATATGATAGTTATTATAATCTTTCTATCATATTTTTGGCAGCATTAAATCATTATTTAACTGCTTCTGTCTTATTATTTCCTCTCTTAAGAAACCAAAAACAGTATTCTAGATCCTGTATTCATTCCAGCTGGTCCTTCTAAGCCATCTTCCAGCTCCTCAACTAGTCCTGCACCATCATTTTCTGATTCTTCAGCTATCTCTTCACCATGATCTTATGATCCTTCCTCATTCATCATTAGCCCTTTACAGTCTAGCAAACAACCCTTTTCAGTCACCAAGCAGCTTAAGCCAGTCCTTCAGCTACTCCTGCATCCTGATCTTCCGGTCCTTTGACCAATCCTGTATTATGATCTTCTAGTCCTTCAGCTAATCCTGCATCATAATCTTCTGGTCCTTTGGCTAATCCTTCATCATGATCAGCTAATCATGTATCCTGATCTTCTAGTCCTTCAGCTAGTCATCACTATGAACCACCTTGGTTCCAATTACACAATGAATCATCTTGGTTCCAAACTTCAACATGATCCAACAGTCCCTTGACTAGTCTTCACTGTGATCATACAGTCCTTCTTACTAGTCTTCACTGTTGATCCCACACTATGAACCACCTCAGTTTTATATCTCAGTCCTATTAACAGTTCCTGTAGACCCAGGCATGAGGCTACATTGTTACTGGCGTTTAACTGGGCCCTCACAAGTGGCAACCACTTAGGCCATCCAACCATAAATCATTAAAGTCTATGAAATTATCTTTACTCACCCAGGTGATAAAGTCTGAGCTTTCAGTTGCAAATTAATCAGCTTTACTTCCCAGAGGCCTGATCACATCAAGTTCTGCAGCTGCTTCCCCAAGCAACCGCCTTGATGACACCCCTGAGCATATCTATGCCCTCCAATGCTTACTTTGGGATCTCCCCAAAGCTCTCATAGGGACATAGACAAGGACACAATACCAGTTTGTTAGGTAGAGTGCTTGCTCACAGACCTCCTATAAGCGTATTAGGGTATGTAGAGCTCTCAAAGCTCCTCCCCTCCCTGGCAGTCCGCGTTAACCTCCAGAGGTCCAACATTCTACAGCCCTGGTAGCCAAGTTACCTACCATTCTGGCACAGTCTCTCACTCTGGTAGCCTGTGTTACCCACCAGGCTATCAACAACATCCAGCCTGAGTAGCAAATGCTACCCAACAGGCTGGATCACTCCCCACCCCAAGCAGCTAAAGTTCTCTGATGAGCTATCCCATTTCTCACCTCTGGTAGCCACAGTTCCCTTCTGGGTGAGGACCTTTAGCCCACAGAAGCCTATATCTCCTGCCAGGTGGGGACATCATTTGCCTCTAGTAGTCCTTTTCTAACTACTAGCCAGGCTTTATCTTCCCTAGTAGCCAATATTCCCTAATAGGCCTCTACCTACAACAAACTAACAACACACTGTCAATCTTCAGAATAGCGTCTTTTTTTGAAGCCAAATCAACCCTCACCTGCAAAACCTCTCACATGGGGATCATCATAGTTGACCCAAATCATAGGATCCAAATTGGCTTGAAACCCCTGCTGCATGCAGCAGAAGACCCCAAAAGGAAACCTAGTTGGGGTTGGCCCAATAAGCCTAACTCAGCTGACTTCCTAGCAGCTGAGAAAAGGCTAAAGGGCCTAATTTGATCAAATTCTCTTCTGGCCCAGAATATGAGAGAGGGGGGCTAAACTAAATAAGTTTGGCTCACATCCTGGAGGAAATATCCACCAGGATACCATTCAGTGCAGCACTGGTATGGTTTCTTTAACAGGGCCCCATAGGGATAAGATAGAGGAAAAAGGAAGAAGATATGCAACTACTGTCATCAGAAGCATTCCAGACAACAACCAAGGTGTACAAGAGGAACCAGAGGCGCAAAACTGCGGGACAATCTCTCCAGGGGTACCTTGCTCACAGGTGCAGGTGCAGAGGACTCCTCACTGAACACAGGTGGATAGAGGAGTATCTTCCAAGTCAGGGCAAGATCTCCTTTATCAGGAGCCAGATTTTGGATAAGTGTCAGGATACTAAGAGTACCGTGGGGCTCCAGCAGGTGAGGAAGGAGTCAAAGCAGGTACTGGCATGGCCCACCAGATGATGGGACCTAACTTTATCAGGTAGGAAAGGGCCTTCCCAGCCACAGCCCAAGGCCCAGCCACTGACAAGGCAGAGTCAATCAATCCTGTGAGCGCAAGGTAAAACACCCCCAGGAATTGACTGTTCTGGCCAGTGGCGTCAGAGGTGGGTGGGGTTGAGATGGTTGGTTTGGGTATTGGGGTTGGCTCCATGGGGACCAAGTAGGCAGCAGGATTGTTGTACTTCCTGTTGAAGATCAAAGGGTAGATGGTGATTGCTTTGCCGTCACAGACAACTTGGTAGAGTTCCTTGGGAGCGTTTGGGTGGGTGTACCACTGCAAGTCTTCCAATGTCCAGGGTTTGTGGTCAGGATTTGGGGGGTACTCAGTGAAATGCACAGGGCCAAATAGAGTGTTGGGCAGACAGTAGTAGTCAAAGGCTTCAGGTTTGTCAACTGAAGTCTGGCTATCTATCCCAGTGGATGGGTACTGACACTTGGGTGTATGCAGATGGCAGAGTATTAAAAATAGGTATGGAAGCAGATTTGTGAACCAAAGGTTATTAACAACTTTTATTTGGTAAGGATGACAATACAGAACTTTTTCAGGTGCTTCTGGTTTATATAATTACTCACATGCAGGTGCCTCTGGGCATTCTTCTTGTGCTATCTGTGTGGCAAGGCTTGAAATCTCAGGTTCTGCTGTTTGATTGGCTGCTTCATGGTCATTTTTGGGGGTTTCAGGAACAGTTGTTTGGCTTTTTGGTGGTCCATCTTGGCTTGACTGACCATTGTTTCTAGCAGGTTTGGCTTCTGGGGTTATGGGGGATTTCCCAATTTGATCACCTTTTTTGGGCTGGCTTGACAGGCTTTCCCGAGGCCAAGGAACTTGATTAAAAAAGGGGTCCCCAATTGGGGACCCCAAATTACTTAATGGAGGGTGGGCTTGAACTGGGTTTACTGGGCAGCTAAAAATAGCCTGCACAGGCCCAGCCAAACCCACCAAGGCTTGGGCATAGCTTTTGGGGCCCATAATGGGCCCCACAGCTACTGGCAGGGAGAAATGGTTCCTGCACCTGGATTTGCTTCAAAAAGCAAAAATCCAGGTGCGGGTGAATCTCCCCTGCCCACTAGCCCTGCCTGGTGGCTAGGAGCAGGTTTGATTCCCGCCTGAGGCATCAAAATTGTTACTTTTGTAACAATAAGGGTGGTACCTGTGACTAAAGATACCTGAGCTTGCCTGGGCAGGTTTTCTAAAACATAGAGGATACAAATAGGATCATCCCTAACTGAAATGATTGAAGCAACCAAGAAGTTCCACATATCAGGAGAAATGGTGCGCAGAACAAGCAACACAGGTAGCACAGAGATAATTACAAACTTAAGCAAGGGGAACAACATTTTTGAACTCCCAGTAAAATTTGGGAAGTTTTGGTGCAGTGATATAAGAGTTTTAGCATATACAGGAGAGAAATCAAGGCTATCTGGGTGGATTTTGCACTCTAGTTGGTGGAAATTAAAGCTAGGGAAAAAGGAGACCGTCAGGTGTTCTTCTAAGTCTTTAGCTAGGGCTTCAAAGCCAGGTTTTGCTCTAAAAGCAAGGAAATCAAACTTGAAATAGGTAAATATAAGTTCTATATAAACCAAATCTAAGTTCAACCCCAGTTTTTCTTTTAAAACAGGTAAGCAACTAAGGTTTACACCAACATAAAGGTTTACAATAGGCGCTGTAAAGCCAGGAGACAATGGGAAGGAGGAGTAGGTAATAAATCTAACAATTTCTACTAATAAAATTGTAATCCAGAAAGGAAACCCCTGAATAAAGAATTAACAAGGAGTCTAGACCAGATTTTAAATTTATTGCAAAATAGACAAGCGAGGATCCCTTGAGGACTTGCTTGGAATTTAGGGGGTGGGTTTGCTAGTCTTGGTGCCACTAAGGGCAGGGGAGGCTCCTGGTTAGCTGGAGTAGAATATTTTCACTTCAGAGCCAAGAGGACTAGAGAATTTGTGATTAGTTCCTCAACCAATTGTGATTGGCTAGATTTAGAAAAATTGTCAGGGATCCAGTCTTGGGCAACTGGCCTGTCAGTTTTTGGGACCATTCAGGCTGGGTTTTTTACAGATAAAGCCCACCACAAGAGAGGAGCTAACTCGATAGAGTAGGAGAATGACTTCCCCACCCAGGACCACAAGCTGGCAGCCGGGATTATAGTGTCAATCACCCCTGTGAGGGTGATGTACACAATCCTGAACAGCTTGCCAGTGTAGTCAGTTGGGAGGTCAGGTGAGGAAGCGGGCATAGGCTTGGGGGTCACAGGCGGTTTCATACAGAGCTTGTAGGCAGGAAAGTAGTTGAATTTGCCTCTAACAACTTGGGTGTTGAGAAAATCCAAGGGACTTGATGGTTGTATCTAACTGCAGATTGTATGCGGGCCAAAGGATCTAGTTTAAGGATCTTTTCTGGGGTGTAGTCCTTATATTCAGGTTTAGATGGTATTCTGTGAAGTGGATGGGGCCAAAGGGAACACCTAAAGGACAGTAATATGCAGGTGGAGGGCCAGAAGATCTTGTAATAATTTGATAGACAGCAAAGGCAAAATAAGGCAGTAGCTGTGTAAGCCAAAATAACATAACCTTTATTCAAAAATGGCAATAAATTTGAAGCGCAGGGTCCTTTGGTCTATATAGTACCCCACTTCCAAACTTAATATTTTCCAAGGGGGGTTCATCAGGGCATAGGGAAAGGCAGGCCCGGGGTTCTGGGTGCTCTGGTTCAAAGGCAGCAAAATGGCACCTGGGCCAGGAATTCTTTCATTGGTCAGAGATCTTGAATTGGTTACTTGATTATTGTTGCAACTGAACCAATGAGGATTCAGTATTTGGAATTGGGGAAGACAACAGTCTAATAGGAAGGACAGAATAATAAGAATAAGGTATCATTTATTGTGGAATATTGTGATTAATATACCATATGGGAAATCCACAAGGCCACAAGGGGGTGGCATAGTGGGAAGTTCCATGTAAGGTTTAAAGCCAAGGAATAACTCATGTAGGGATCAGCAAGTCAAATTAGTAGCGCTCCTAATTAGGATGAAGTACCCGCCATTCAATATTGCCATTAGATTAATCCATGTTGTTAGACACGTCAAGGGGCGACTCATCAAGCGCCCCCTGTGTATCATAAGATACATTAGCAGGTGAGTTTGGACGCTTGATTGCAACATTATCTTGCTCTAGAGTTGTGGTCATGGGGTTGGGCTGCAGGCCTGTGCCTCCTTCTGGGAGTGGCTCTTGATTGGCCACCAGTGTAGACTTCAAGCTCATGAGGCTAATGGTTGAGGTTTTGTTGCCTCCATTAGGCGCCTTGATTACTCCTTCATTTGGTGTGCTGATTTCTTTGGTTTGGCTTACTTTATCATTTTGTCCATCAATCTTGGCTTCAGCTTGCGGGGGCTCAACCTCAGGAAATCACAGGCAGGCAGCCCCCTGGTCCATAGGGCTGGCAGCCTGCAGGGATTCAGGGTCAGGGTTCAAATCCCAACCTTGGGCCCGGGTTTCAAGAGTAAAAGAATTGTCAATCCTGACAAGAATGGACAGAGTGATTCAAAACTAAGGCATCAGCGCAAGGGAAAACGTCCAATTTGGCAGATTCTGATTGGGTGGTCTCCAGTTGATTGCAGTGAGTGTGATACCAAGCCAAGAGATAATCTAAATTAGTTAAATAATCTTTCAGTGTTGGAACTGGAAATTGCGACCAGGTGGGAGGCGTCTGGGAAGGGTACACCAGCACAAATATCTTATCTACTGTATGTGCCAAATCTGCAAGTGAGTTTAGGGGCTTGACAGGGCTTTGAGAGGATTTCTTGGTTCTTTGTGGAAAAAGAACCCTATCCAGGGCCAAAGGGGGAAGTAGCTTTACATAGAAGATCACCCCAGTATGGGAAGAATCCCCCAATGCCCTCTAAAAATAGGAGGAAACCAGTCCCAGCCCAACAATTCGGGTAAAGAGATTGCAACAAACTCTTCCAGGGGGTTTTGGACAAGCACACTCCAGAGGAAGCCCCAATAACTTGCACAGATCCAGAAGCCCATCCAAGACCAACCCATGGAGGCCGGAGGATCAGCCTTGGAGCATAAGAACCCCAATTCCCCTGGCTAACAGTTGTTGCCATTTTCTAATAAAGATTACTATCAACCTTTGGTTCAGCCAACTCATTCCTTATTTTCTAGTAGCCATATTTTAAGCTTAGATCACTCTACCAATCCCAAGACCTTGAGGAACCTAACCTATTGCCCATGGTTGAAACAACTTCCCCCAAGCCTGGTGTTAGCCACTCCTTGAATACCAAACTACCTTTACCTGACACCCTCTTGAAAAGATACAAAGGACCTCACACTTAGGTTATACACAACAGCCAATGATTCATCTCATGCCCAGCCTACCTAGATAGTAAGCCCAATTGGTTTATGCAGAAAACTCCTCTGACACCATAACCCAGCCCATAAGTAGGAAGCGCTGCAGCTTCTAACAGCTCTTCCCCCTTGACGGCCCAGGGTATCTAAGCCCCCTCTACCTGACAATAACTGGCCTGATCGATTCCATGACCCAACACCTGGCAATAGGGCTCTATTAGGCCACATGATCTCTTACCTTATGAAGTTGGGATCAGTACTCTATCTTATCTGGCCCTTTGTGCACTCCTTGCTGACGCTGCTGACCAGCCCTGGATGCGAATGGTGTGCGGTTCCTGACACCTATCTGGGCTTGAGGTTCGAAACTTGCTAAATTAAAATAGATAAAGGATGTTGAATTGAATGGCAGTTTCTATTTACTGCTGCTGTCCACCTGGTTGAGTTGCTTGCAAATATGATTCGGAATTTGGACTTGGGGTTAACAATCCTGCATCTCTGCCGTTGGGGCCTGAACCTGCAGTACAGCTGGGGGTATCTTGCCACCAGGGTACTTAGTACACCGGAAGATGGCTGAACCCATCTCGGTTGTGATCTTCGGATCTTTAGACTGTGCGCTGATGGCATACTTTAACAGTTCGGTATGGTCGTTGTATAGCTGGGATGTTCTGCCTATTGACATCTCAGTTCCTGGTAACTTTGTGCACATTTTCCTGGTATTCAGAGTTCATCTGATATTGTATCTATTTTGTTTACAGGAGGCTTGTTTTTGTTTATCTTCACAGCTGTCAAAGCCGCTATATCGATCCCTTACTCTCCAGACAGCTTGTATATTTTTTACTTATTTAGATACACATGCACTTTTTGTCAGCTTTCGACCGTGTGAGCGATGCGGGATTCTAATTGTTACACTTGTTTCTTTACGCCAAAAAATGCAATGGTCACTCTTTGCAGTGAGCCTACGTTTTACAGGGCCTGGCTATCCTGGTTAGTTTCGCTCCTTGCGGAAGCTATCTCTCTATCCGACGAAGGCGAAATCTTGGGGCCCGTGTCCCTATCTTGAAGTTTAACCGGGACCAAAAGCTTTACCAAGAGAATGTTCATCAGAAGAGATTAAGCTTATGATACTGCCAATTACAGTTGTCTTTGCAAGTAATTCAGTGTAAAAGATTGTGATAGAAGGTTTCCCGAAACAAGTCTGGGCCGTTAAGCACTGACCTAACGTTAAACTTCAAGCGCTGATAAAAATACGCCGTAAAATTTAAAGTAAGGATAGACTTCAGAAAGATGTCGTGACAGGAAAAAGGTTTCAAACCTGTTTTAGACAGGCTGGCTTGTATTTACAGCAGATCAAAGTAGGGTTTGCGATTGAGAAGTTAGGATAGCCTCATTGCAATATTTGCCAAACGCGGCGGCGGAATAGAAATGTCGTGCAGAAAAGGATGAGTCAAAGAAGATCCTGTACGTTTGGTTTTTAATCCTTTTGCTGCTCTTTGCAAAGATCAGCTTATAGAGTCTGAAACTCATGCAAGCATAAACTTCCTGACATTGTTAAGCCAGGACATGTACTCGTTTTGCTCTTTGAAGACGGCATATTCGCGAACAAAGGCTGCCATCTCTTCATCGATACCACGATTTTCAAGGTGGATCTCTATGGCCTCTTTGATCTCATCTTCCAGATCTCCAAACATAGAGATATACACTTTGTCGCATAGGCGTGGGGTATCACTAACCCGCGTTGGTTGTGCCCGCCAGTTTTCAGGGTAATACATGACATTATGGGTTTCCAGGCTAGCATCAACGATCATGCAATCAAAAAAGATAGATCCTTTACCGGGCTAAGGGCGTCAGCAGATCAGAGATTGATTACTAACCTTTGCAAGTACAGCATGGAATTTGATCGGATGCTCGTTTTCCTTAAACATAAGCATAAGCTAATCAAATGCCTTACCGGGCTAAACACATTGGGAGCCAATAAAGCTGGATCTATAGGGCTATGGTGGAGATCTAGAACAGTAAAGCGGACTATGATGCTACAAAATCAATACGAAACAAGAACCCCCTACGTTTCTTTCTTGACCCACTTGCGAAGCTCTACAATTGCATCTCCGTCGGTTTGCACCAGCTACCTTGGATTAAAGACATGCGGATCGAAATACCTTGAAGCCGCTCTTCTCGAGATACGCCAGCATCCTGGGGTTAGGTGCAGCCTTCTTCGAAAGCTCGTGCGTAAGCTCTTTTTCTAAGCATTTGGCAAGCTTCTGGGAGGCTAATAAACTTAGAACAAACTACTTTTCCAAAGAGTCTTGAACATTTCCAGAGTGAAGAAACTTTAAACTCAATTTAATAACAGTAACCAAGAATTAATGTGTCTATGTATTTGCTTTGATAAAGGTTTAGAGTGAACAATAATTCCTTTATGAAATACTTTAAAGCTTAAAGTGGATGTCAATGTTATAAGCCAGTTCAAAAGAGACAAAGTCATTGAAAATTTCGACCAGTTCTTCACAAAGTGTATAAAATTGTTGCTAAAGTATGCAGAACTTACTACTAGGTTCGGCCAAAGGCAACTCTGTGGGTTTAGGCTCTTGTTGCGAACTGTTGAGGAAACTTGAAGTTGAGAAAGGTTTGGGAAGCAGCTTTCCAGGATATGACCCCTTTAGATAAACGCTATTATAGGATACACTTCTGAAAATATTTTTCCCTAATCTAAGAAAGGCCATGTTTGGAAGGTTTAGTCGACAGGTTTTTGTAGGTAGTGGTTTTCAGAATGGCACTGGCTCTATACTGGACTATGAGCTTTAGAAAAAGTCAGAAAAATAACTAGGTTTAGGAGTCATATAAATGCGTCTAAAAATAACAGTAAATGTGGTGTGATATATTTAAGAAACCTAGTTTTACAAAAAAAATCTCAGGGGCTTTAAGTAGCGTTCCATAAAGGTCGGGAACAAAACATACATCTTGGAAATGGTATAAAAATAGGTCGTCTATAAAGTTTAATTAAGATTTGATTCAATTTAACTATGAATGTAAAAAATTGTACCCTTGTAAGCAATATTTTTATCCTGGTCCAATATTTAATATTTAATCCTTTGAAGAGGGTAAGTAGATTATCTCGTCATATTATGTATATTCGCCTTGAAGTGTGAATTCGTTCTTAGCTTCAAAGCGCAGTCGGATTTAATGAGCTCATAATTTTCAAGTCATTAGAATCTGACAATGAAAAATTTAGAAAAATTGAAGCTCCTAGCCATAAACAAGAGCGAAAGTTTAATCATCCTCTTTCCAATATATTTCTTTCAAAATGCGTCCTCTTACTGATGAAGAAACCAAAACATTTTTCGAAAAATTGTCGAGCTTGTAAGCTTTGTATATTATAATGCTAGACATGTCTCAACCAGAAAATTTACATCTTTCGATTTCACTTCCACCCTTTCTTTACTGACGCTTTTTTTTAAACATCTTAACTTACAGCAGTAAAAATAAAACTATGTTTTCTAGAAATTAAAAGTGCTGATGTTTCTTCAATATTGCTGTCTTTATTTTTCAAACTTGAAATCAAATTAGCTCACTTTATTTTCAGCTTCCCTACAAAGTTTATGTTTAATTGATGACTTTTTATTTCAAGTTGCTTGTGTTTTTAGAGGTTCGAATAATTTCATAAACTTCAGTCTTAACTATTATATGCTGGCTCTTTGCAGTTTCTGGGTTTAAAAAGGATCGGTCTTTTACTTTTTGAATAAGAGTGCTCTGTCTTTCACAAGTTTCGTTTTTAGGGACTTTGGTTTGCATATGCTTGCTAAGTTTTTGAATAGCATAGGTAGAAATATCGTACATCTTATTGAGCGGCCCGATGAGCAATATTGCTTCAGGTTCCATGATAACCGTGTCTATTATGTCAGGTAAGAATTTTCAGCCTTATTTATTGTTCTCTTTAATTTTTCATTGTTGAACAAGTTTTGTAGCGAAAAGATCATGCGCAAGGCTACTTCGGTAGAGAGAGACTCCTTAGTTTCTCTTGGCATTTGCTTTGGAAAGTTTACTAAATCTGGGAAGTTTAAGCTTCACATTACTTGTCTCGATTACCTTGCCCAGTATGCACAGGTATTGAGTCTTTGAATATCTGATCTAATGTCAAGTTTAAACTATGGATCAAGCCAAATGGTGAAATGCCCTTTCTCTATGGAAACCATGTCGTGAAAGCCCATCTTGGACGTATTTCAGATGACGTTCCTGAACATCAAGGTGTCGTCATCCTTTCCATGTCGGATATGCCTCTGGTAAGCTACTTTCACTCTTAATCTAATCCTCTCAGGGATTCGGAGTGACATCTCGGTCTAGTGCTGACATGAAGAAGCTTGACCCGACCGGCATCATCGCGTTTCACCAGGCCGATGTGGGCGAATATCTGCGCCAGGAAGACACCTTGACATGATTGTGTATCCTTTAAAATAGACCCCGATTCGTTTGTAATAGAATAGATTTTCGGATATCCCTTTTACTGTGCACCTCCATCTAACCACTTGCTCGAGCTCTACATACAAGTTGCATTCTGCGGCCTATCCCTTTTTCCGAATTACTGATAGAATAAAGTTTTGTATCTGTCAGATGTTACAAATCATATTCTTTTCTTTATCCAACAATGGCATACTTACCTCAATCTAAATCATGTTAATATATATCAATTGACATAAAGCCTATCCACTTTTACTATTTATTGAGGTTTTCTACAGATTCTTTATTCAACTTATCGCACAACTAATAAAAGTCAATTGTCTCTCCTAGCTTGGCATTTCTACTATTTAGAAAGGCCACATTTTTCTTTGAGCTCCAATATAGCCACAGAATCAAACAAGCTTATAAAACTGCGTACAATTGGTTCCACCAATACTTTCACCACTGCAGAAAACACGTACTGGTGGTAAAAACAAGCTATGCATGACCAGTAGTTAGATGCCGGCCAATCCAATATCCTACTAAACTGGTCGGTATCTAACTATTTATCATACCCAGCGGATCCTAAGCACGGTGGTAAAAACGGATACATTTGGCGGCATTTAGAAAAACATCCGTGCCATTATTACATGACATGGTAAAGATTTAATCAAGTGTAGTTAACAGAAATCCTGCAGCCAGTATGACGGAAGCAAAAGAAAGACAAAATGTTGCCACACTGTAAAACAGCAGGCTTGACCCGCCAGCAAGGTTCCGAGTAAGCAGGTTTGTGACCCGCAATCCAATTATCCAGTCACTTGAAGCCAGACTAGGAAGATGACTTGAATTTCCAAATCCAGCAACATGAACAACTGATGATCCCTTACAATGGATACCTCGTTTTGGCACTTGACTCATTACCAGGATCAAGCCACCCCCTTCACCATCCAACCATGTGATCAACAAAATCATGTTCCTGTTATCCATGACTCACATGAACTATATAATCATTATCTCTCAATAAAGAATATTATCTAGTTCTAAAAATTTTCTCCTTGTAACTTTGCTAAAACAGCACAGTTATGACATTGTAGCACAGGTGGGTTCTCCATCCTACCTTATCTTGCAAAATTCCACCTGTTGCCTGTACTTGCCGCGGCTAACAAATCCTCAATAGAATCATGTCTGGCCTCCCGGTAGACTGGACACCGTACACACCTGGTGCCAAGATGCCTGATGGGTTTTTCCTCTACCAGAACATGGTGATTCTACTCCCTGCGTTCAATGCCCTGTCTGCCCAAGGGTTTTTCAAGGCACTCTCTGTCATGCCCTGCGCAACTGATGAAAATACTATGCCAGCCTACGTAGCCCAAAGACTTTGAAGCGCTGCCTTAGAATCTTTTGCTGGGGCCAACAACAACAATGCCGCTGCATGGATCCAATCTGCCCAAAGAAAACTGGCCCAAATGGAATGCCTGCAACAATTCTAGATTGTAGATCTCCATCTGACTGACTCATGATGCTGGCACTTGGTGTGACAAGTGGCATGAGGAACACACAGAGAAGGACTGGGACACCTTCAAACAAGACTTCTTGAAAAGATTTGTGCTAAAAGACACCACACTTATGATTATACGCCAAGTAAAGAACCTAACCCAGACTGGCACTGTGAAGGAGCTCACCCGCACCTATGAGGAACTCTGACTATGTGCCCCCTCAGATATGGCCTTTGACACTTCACTACCCATCTCATGTACTATGACACTCTCAAGGTGCACCTAATGAGACACGTAAACCTGGACCAGGTAACCAACCTACAAAGTTTGTACCGCAAGGCAGAGAAAGCAGAACAAACGTCCAACACTCTCCACAAGGCGCAAACTGGAAAAAGAGAGAGACCCAAAGACTCTCACTCAGCCGGGCGTTGAGTCAACCACCCCTGGGAACAACGGTAGCAACACAAACCATAAACCCGCAGGTGCCAATGGACACAAAAATGGGAGCAACAGTCAGCCAAACCGTACCCATTTTTGTATCACTGTCACACAAGGCAACCAAGACAAGGGAAAAGCCCGGGGAGAGCATTAAGCAAGCCAAGCTCTCCCTGCACAACTCCTGACTCTCCCAATGATAGATACCAACCTGAGGATGTGGGCCAGTGTCCAATGATCCAAGTACCCTCACAGGACCTGGTACTTTGCATCATTGCCAGACACCCCAATAAACTGATGTCTTACCCTTTCTGCTTTTGCAGTTACACAGGCTCAGCACTCCTGGACTTGGGCGCAGACCGAACCCTAGTCAACAGCAGTTTTGTAGACAAGTTTAAGCTAGCCACTAATCCTTTGCGGATTAAAAACATGGTTTTAGCTGATGAACATCACATTGCTGTGACAAGGGAAACCACCCCCTTCTCTGTCATGCTCAAGAACCTACACTCTACCATCCAAGGACCAGTCATTGACTTCCCCAAGTTTTGCATTGTACTGGGTCTGGACTGGTTGCAAAGGAACAACCCCCACATAGACCGGGTAACCTTAGTGTTGACCATCAAACGCGAGGGCGTCAACCACCAGATCTACCCTGACTTGGTAGACCAGCTCTACGCAACCACGTCTTTGTGCCCATCACAGAGACCCTGGACAAAAAAAGAAAACCTCAAGGCAATTGGCTGGGACTCCTGTCAGTACAAGATCATACACTTCAAAGACCATCAGTACACCACTACACCTCAATATTGCAAAATTGTGGCCCGCCATCCAGAAATCTTCAAGGAGGCTTTACCCAGTCTGCCTCCAGAAAAACATATCCAACGCTCCATCCAACTCAAAGGAGCTGTACCTAAGGAATGGCCTATCTATTGTCTGACTCCAAAAAAAGACAACACCCTACATGCTTACCTCAAAGAGCACTGGAGTTGGGACTTATCCACCCCTCACAGTCTTCTTTTGGGGCTGTTGTGTTCTTTGTGGCCAAGAAGGATGGTACCCTGCGCCTAGTCACAGATTATTGAGCCCTAAAAAAAGTTATCATTAAGAATTGTTACCCACTGCCACTTATTGACAACCTCTTTGATGCCTTGGGCGGCGCCACAGTCTTTTCAAGATTGAATTAACTGCAGGCTACAACCAGATTTGTATCAAAGAGAAAGATATACTCAAAACAGCCTTCTGTACTTTGTTGCTCATACAAATGTGTGGTGCTTGATTTTGGCATGACAAACACCCTGTCAACTTTTGTGACCTTCATGAACAAGTTGTTTGCACATCACATAGGCAAGAACACCTTAGTCTACCTTGATAATATTATTGTCTATAGCCCCTTGGTAGAGCAGTACCACAAGGACTTAGAGGCAGTCTTTGCTACCTTGGCATAACACAAGCTGCTAGCCAAGCCCTCCAAGTGTCAGCTCTTCTATGAGAAGCTGCCCTTCCTAGGCCACATAGTCTCAAAAGATGGCATCAAGGCCAACAGCCAAAAGATACAGGCCATCTGCAAAATGCCACCACCCAAGGACAAGCCGGAAATACGCACATTCTTAGGAATGGTTGCCTACGTACATTGTTTTATACCTGACTGCAGCGTCCTAACTGAACTCCTGTCTGCCATAACTGGCACCAAATCCAAGTTTGTATGGACCCCCAACAAGACCTTTGCTTTAGATGTCTCAAAGAGAAAATCACAACAGCACCTATCCTACAGTATCCCAAACATGATGGGAAATACCAAATGGAAACATACGCCTCAGACACATCCATTGGGGGAGTACTACAAATCAAAAACAATGATGGTGACTTCCTACCTGTAGCCTAAACATCACCAAAACTGACAGATGGCAAGTGTCAATACCCCGTACACAAAAAAGAATTGTTGGCAATTGTGCAGTGCCTAGTCAAATGGCATTGCTACCTAGAACAACAGGAATAATCCACGGTGTTGACCGACCACAAGTTGCTTATATATTTTAAAACCCAAGCAAACCTATCCTGCCAACAGGCCTGCTGGATGGAACTCCTAGAGAGATTCAATATGCTCATACAGTACAAGCCTGGTCTAGAACTCACCATGGTGGACACACTCTTGTGCCTGTACGTCAGAGTCACAAGGTGAGAGAATGGGCTTGACCCAGACTGGCCCCTCCTGGTACTCCAAATAAAGGACAAGGGCTTCCCTCCTGGCACCACATACATAACAAAGGAAATAGTCATTAATAATGAACACTTATTTGCAGATGTGTATGGAACCCTACATCAAAAAAATTCCGATGGAACCCTAATCCCTTACATCCCCACAAATTAGCAAATGGACACCATCCTATGATATCATAAGAACCTAGGACACACCAAGAGCCACAATCTATAAAAATTCCTTAAACACAAGGCCTGGTGGCCAACCCTGTATTGTGACGTTCAAGAAGTCCTAGACCAATGTGAAGTATGTGAGAAATTTGCTAAAAGCAAAACCACACCTAAGTCAGTACTACCTATCTGCACTCAACTACCCTTCAAGGTGTGGGCCCTAGACATTGTCAGCCCCATGCCAGGAAAACACAATGATAAGAAATACATCATCACCGCCATAGACTTTGCCACACAATAGCTAGTAGCCCAAGCAGTAAAGACACACACTGGCAATGTCGTGCGGTGGTTCATAGGAAGAGAAATAATCAGCAAGTTTGGAAAGCCAGAACTCCTGATAACCAATGAGGCAAAGAATTGACCTCTGAAGATACCAACTTATACCTCACCAAGAATTGGGTCCAGTACACGGTGGCAACACCTTACCATCCTCAGGCCAATGGATGTGTGGAGCAGCTAAATGGCAGCCTTGTGCAAGCCTTGGCCAAGCTCACTGCCAGGAGACCTGAGGAATGGTACAAGCAGCTATCAACTGCATTGCTTGTATGCCAGACTTGTGTGAACAGATCCACCAGGAAAAGACCCTTTGAGTTAGTTTACAGCACACAGTGTTACAAAAGTAACAGTTTCAAGGCCCTGGGCGGGAATCAAACCCGCTCCTAGCCACCAGGCAGGACTAGCAGGCGGGGGAGATTTTCCCGCACCTGGATTTTTGCTTTTCAAAGCAAATTCAGGTGCAGGAATCATTCCCACCCTGGTGGCAGCTGAGGGGCCTGTTTTGGGCCCCAAAAGCTGCGCCCAAGCCTTGGTGGGTTTGGCTGGGCCTGGGCAGGCTATTTTTAGCTGCCCAGTAAACCCAGTTCAAGCCCACCCTCCATTAAGTAATTTGGGGTCCCCAATTGGGGACCCCTTTTTTAATCAAGTTCTTTGGGCTCAAGAGAGCCTGTCAAGCCAGTCCAAAAATGGTGATTAAATTGGGAAAACCCCCAAAATCCCAGAAGCCAAACCTGCCAAAATCAATGACCAGCCAAGCCAAGATGGACCATCAGAAAGCCAAACAACTGTTCCTGAAAACCCCAAAAATAACCATGAAGCAGCCAACCAAACAGCAGAACCTGAGATGTCAAGCCTTGCCACACAGATAGCATCAGAAGAATACCCAAAGGCACCTGCATGTGAGTAAGTATATAAACCAGAAGCACCTGAAAAAGTTCTGTATTGTCATTGTTACCAAATAAAGTTGTTATGAACCTTTGGTTCATAAATCTGCTTCCATACCTATTTTTATACTCTTCCATCTGCATACACCCAAGCAACAGTACCCATCTACTGGGATAGATAGTCAGACTCCAGTTGATAAAACCAAAGCCTTTGACTACTACCGCCCACCTAACGCTCCCTTTGGTCCTGTGCATTTCACTAAGTATCCCGCCAATCCTGACCACAAACCCTGGACATTGGAAGACTTGAAGTGGTACACCCACCCAAACGCTCCCAAGGAACTCTACCAAGTTGTCTGTGACGGCAAAGCAATCACCATCTACCCTTTGATCTTCAACAGGAAGTACAACAATCCTGCTGCCTACTTGGTCCCCATGGAACTGCCTCCAACACCCAAACCAACCATCTTAACCCCCCCCCACTTCTGACGCCACTGGCCAGAGTAGTCAATTCCTAGGAGTGCTTTACATTGCGCTCATGGGATTGATTGACTCTTCCTTACCAGCGGCTAGACCTTGGGCTGTGGCTGGGAAGGCCCTTTCCTACCTGATAAAGTTAGGTCCCATCATCTGGTGGGCCATGCCAGTACCTGCTTTGACTCCTACCTCACCTGCTGGAGCTCCACAGTACTCCTGATATCCTGACACACAGCCCAACATCATCCAAGCATTATCAGGACCCAAGCTGAAAATACCAAGCAAGGTTCCCCCATGCTCAGACCCCCAGGTTGTGCAAGCAAATAGCCACCAATCAGAAAGGGAAGAAAAGTGTTTTCAAAAGACATTTTTCCCCATCCAAAACAGAAATGAGGTTGGAGACAAAGTTTGGGTCATGAACGTCAACAAAAGCAAATTAAAACCAGAGAAAGTAGGCCCAGAAATCATCCTAAAGGTAAAAAACAACACTTACCTTGTGCAAGGACTTGGGAAATGTAAACAAGACAAGGTCCTCCACCATGATTGCCTGAGACCCTGCAAGGCAAGACAGAAACAATGTGAGACCATCCTATCTGCCACAGAATGACAGTTAGTTCAGTATGGTGCCTGGGTGTCAGGGACCCACTTGATAGGGAACAAGTTCCCAACCTGGTGGACCAAAGCCCCTAAGTTGAGCCCTGAAATTACTGATTCAATTGGTACCATGATAATGGTGAGATGTCCCAAATGGCCCAAATAAGCAAATCTACCCATCATGGAGCTGAACCAACCCAATAGATAATACCCTACCAAGTATGTCAACAGGCAGAGAGATGTGTTGGGTCTAACCAGAGAGGGTTCTACTGGAGGAGGAGTGGTGTTGCAACCATAATTAAACTTTCTTCCCCAGTGGCTGGAGGAATACTTGAACCACCCATTGGCCAGAGACTCCTTCTGGTGGGCATCATTGGAGAGGAGTTATGCCAGTCAGTGGTGGGAGTAGGGTTTTCAAGACCTAATACAACTATAAGCAGGAGGACTAGAAACCAGAACAGGAATAAGATTCCTTTTGTGGTTTCAAAATGAGAGATCAGAGGATAAGTGTGATCAGGAGTAGAGTATAAATAAGTCTTTATTGTTGGAACAAGTAAGAATGATAAGAATTGATCACTTAAATACCCTCAAAGTATAGGTTGGAACATTTAAGAGGATCCTGGGAAATGAGGGGATTTACCAAGGAGTTTCATTAAGCTAATGATTGAAATTGATACCTGTTTTAAATGGGCATCAATTAGTGGCTTAATGCTATATGATATTATATAGGTATAAGAGAGGCACCAAAGAACAGCCACAAGTTGAGAAACAATTAAGCAATTAACCAGCTTAAGATCATAGGAAATCAAGTACGGAGCCATGCTCACATATAGGCTAAGCAGATTCCAGAGCGGCAAGGAAGATGAAAGCAGCCAATCAGAACGCAAGCAGTACATGATGTTGCTGATTAATCCATTAATGATTTCAATAGCAGGTTTGGAAGACAGAGCAAAAGTCAAAAGCAAAAAATTAATATAAAAAGATAAACTAAGATGATAAGTTGACAATAAACTAACATTCAGCTTGTTCTTAGGGTTCAGGGTTCAATCCCCGTCCTGCTCACCACCCTTGTTATCCAATGCACTGTTACCCATTGTTTGGAATAAAGATTCATATTTCAAATCATCCATGTAATTGATGTAGTCAGGGAAGAATTTCCTGACACCGGGCTCTCAACAACCTCCCTGACAACCTGCTGTCACAAGTGACAAACTCCTATTGATCATGCTTACTGGCAAACCTCAACTACAAGATTCAAACCCTGACACCCTGCAGGCCGCCAGTCCACAGATTTTTGGGCAGGAACCAGAACAGGATTTAACTTCAGAAAATCTTTTAAAGCTTGATGAGTCAAAATCACCTGCATCAACACTCCCTATCTTAAAGGTTCCTGTTAACTTAACCAATCAGCGGGCGAGTCTAGCCATAGAACCCAAAATAAGTCAGGCCACCACAGAAGGGGAAACAAAGAAACTTCCTATAGAATGCGGGCTGCCCAGAGATGACCAACCCCACGACCCAAAAAGGGAATTGAGTATTCTCACCTCAAACCAGCCAATGAATTAACTCCTGCAATGGATGCCACCAAGGACTGGAAGAACCTGGTAGACGGTAACACCCAGACCAAGATAATTTGTAAAATTTTACCCATGACAGAGGGGCATACTTATACCCTAGACCACCAGGAAGTTGCCCATTGCCATTCTTGCAATAAAGTGACATGAACCTTTGGTTCAACCAGGTTATTTCATATTTGATATTAGTTCTATTTTATTTACAGTCTACCTCCCGTGGTTCCACACCTCACATCCATCAACCCCAAGAAACCGCAGACCAGCTGCCCAACCTTTATTGTTCACCAGGAGCCCCCTACGGCCCAGTACATTTCACCAAGTACCCCACCCCAACCCTGCGTATTTGGAGTTCAGCCTAGAGGAAATCCTAATCTACAAACCAGAGGCCAGAACCAGAGAGACTGAAACTATCTACAGGGAAGGTAACAAGATCACTAGACCTCTCCTGTTATTGTGCAACAAGTACAACTACCTTCTTGCAAATTTGGTCCCAATGACTCTGCCTCTCACCTTGCAGCCCAACCGCCCGCAAGAATCCGTTGCTGCCAATGAATCCACTTCCACTCAGATATTTGGAGTGATGTACATCACTCTTATTGGCTTGATAGATTCTATGGTACCCGCCAGCAGACCTTGGGCTCTCCTGGGCAAATCATTATCTTATATTGTAAAGTTGGCCCCAATCTTGTGGTGGGCCCTCCTTGCTGGGCCTGCGGGCTGTCCGCCCTCAAGTTCCCAGGAACCCCCCACAGGCTGGATCCCTGACACCTGCCCTCAGAGGAGGCTAACCTTCAGTTGGGAGGGTTTTAAAACAGCAGGCTTGACCTGCCAGCAAGGTTCCAAGTAAGCAGGCTTGTGACCCACAATCTGATTATCCAGTCACTTGAAGCCAGACTAGGAAGATAACTCAAATTTCCAAATCCAGCAACATGAACAACTGATGATCCCCTACAATGGATACCTTGTTTTGGCACTTGAATCATTACCAGGATCAAGCCACCCCCTTCACCATCCAACTGTGTGATCAACATAATCATGTTCCTGTTATCCATGACTCACATTAACTATATAATCATTATCTCTCAATAAAGAATATGATAATGTTTCTAAACATTTCCCCCTTGTAACTTTGCTAAAACAGCACAGTTACAACAACATATAAGTTTAAAGTTATTCAATGGCTGGCATGCAAAGGTTTTAAAAGCTTGTAAAAGCATATAAATGAGGTAGCCAAAACAATTTGGTAACATTTTTGAAGTTCATTTTGTAATAACCACAAAATATTCTGATGCCATTTTGGAAATGTAAAACAGTAAGCCAATGACATCATCCCATAACTAATCTCCTGGTACCAGAACAGTAGAAAAGTTATAAACTTTTCAAACCAATATACTTGAAAATGAAATCATGTTGGATCATGACAATCCTGTCCCAAATGTACAATTACAAAGCAAAGCCATGCTTGGGATCAGCAATGTTTTTCTATAAACCAACCATCCCCTGATACTAGCTACCAAAGTTCAATACCCTGGTCTAGCTGCTCCTTATTTTATTTTTATGTCAAAACAAATGGGTCAATCCCCAGCAAGGTTCCAAACAAGCAGGTTTGTGACCCGCAATCCAATTACTCAGCCACTCAAAGCCAGACTAGCAAGTCAACTCAAATTCCTAAACCTAGCAACATAACCAGATAGCAATCCCATACAGTGGATACCTTGATTCAGCGCTCAACTCTCTACAAGAATCAAGCCATCCACTAAACCATTCAATTGAGTGATCACCATAATCATGCTCCCAATATCCAGATTCACAGCAACTATATAACAACTATCTCTCAATAAAGAATATTATTGTCAAGAATATACTTCCTAGAAGTATGATAAACAAGATAAAGGGAAAATTAAGAAGAGAATGATAATTTATTGTATATGAGTCTAGAGTATTATATAGTGTCAGGAAACGCCCTGACACATCTTGTGTTACAGAAATGCATTGGGAAAACTCTACTATTATCCAAAATCCCAATGCTAGTTTGATGACTCTCCTAGCTGCTCTAGACAACGAGTTATGGCCTTTTAAAGTTTGGCTGCCAGCCAAACTTCCTAACTAGTGCAAAGTGACAAAAATATGCAACCAAGGCACAAGAATTGATGCAAATCTTAATTTGAGCATAGCTTAGCAACTACTGGACAGATTTGGACGTCAAAATACACATTTTGAAGCCAAGCACCAGGAGAGTCAATATGTGCTATTTTTAAAACAAAATATGCATGCAGATCCCGATGTGCCAGATTTTACAAAGAAACAGAAGTAATGCTGTTCAGAAGATGCCCCAAAACCCCAGCCTGATGCCACCAGCAGAGTCCCTAATACTGTCTAGAAGATTTAGCAAGATTCTAAAGAATCTAATGGAATGGTATATAAAGGTGTTGATCATAATGATTCCCTTGTGATCATTCTAAGTTTAGCCCAATAAAATAAAGTTGAATTTAGTTGCTTTTGAAAGGTTTATATTAAATCTGTGTCAGTTGTTTCTTATGGAGACCCATCAAGACCTACTGGGCCCTGACATATAGTATCATGAGAGGCCACATATTGTCCATGTATGTCATGGCAGTCATGGGGCTTATCCAAGTGATTATTTCTCTTAAGTCACAAGGCTTGTCCAAGTTGTGTTCTGCTTAGGATTCAAAAATTTTGATCCCCATAATAGAATGGTCAAATGATAGTAGTGCTATCAACTTAACAATTAGTTAGGGAATCATTATACAAGTCACTTGGAGAATTAATTATCTGAGAGGTAGTAATAGTAGATGTTGAAACATCTCCCAATGGGGTGCTGGAAGGTGGAACCTTAGGAATTTTCTTGAGCATGTCAGGGATTTGGGCTTGGTATTGATCCAGTTTGGTATTGGGAACAGGGAGTCTGGAGTTTTGTTGGGCTGTTCTTGCTTTACACAAGCGGAGTCAGTTGTGATGCATACATTTCAGTTCAGTCCAAGCTCCAATCCCTTTGATGAGGCAGGTGTTATTGGGCTTCACTTCCATGACAATCCCTGGTCTGCGTAACCCTGGGTCTAGTTTGTGTTGGTTGTGATTAACAACCCAGATCTTGTCTCCAACTTGGAACCTTTCTTGTTGCAATGTGATTACCTCTTGCTGGACTCTTTGGTGTTCCATTGCTTCTTGGTAATTCCTGGCTTGTAGTACTTTTGGGTCATTACTGTCTGGTATCTTCTTTGGAAGTGGCAGTTGTGGTCTGTGGTTGTACTGACAAGTGAGGGTTTCTGACCATAGACGAGTTTGTAAGGGCTTTTGCCCGTATTGCAGTTGACTCGTGTTCTGCAGATCATAAGGGAGGTTGGTAGCATTTCAACCCAGGATTTTGGATTGTTGGCAGATAACTTACTGAGAGTCTCCACTAGAGAGCTGTTTAGTTGTTATACGCGTCCATTTGCTTGTGGGTAATATGGGCTAGCTGTGACGTGTTTTATTCTGTTTCTGGCAAGATAGATGTTGGTGTCAATAGCTTTGAGTTCATTGCCTTCATCTGTGATTAAGAGGTCAGGCTTTCCAAACTTTGCTATGATCTCCTTGCCAATGAATTGTCTCACATTGTTGCCTTTGTGCTCTTTTGTGGCTTGTGCTACAGGCCATCTGGTTGCATAATTGATAGCTGTGATGATGTAATTCTTGCCCTTGTTTTTGCCAGTCATTGGTCCCACAATATCCAGCAACCATACCTTGAAGGATTGTGTGATGGATACAGGTATCACTGACTTGGGTGGTGCTTTGGTTTGGGTGTATTTATCACAGACTTTGCATTGCTCCAGTACGTCCTTGATATTATCTAGCATGTTGGGTCACCAGTAGCGTGTCTTGAGATATTCATGCAAGTTTCTGCTACAAGTGTGTCCCAAGTCTCTGTTATATTGGAGGATTGTGTCAATATTTTGTGTTGATGGGTTGTAAGGTACAGCGTCACCATTTGGAAGTATTTGATGTAATATGCCATATACATTTTTGAACAGGTGTTTGTTCTTAAGGACCTTCTCTTGGATGTCCATTGGGGTGCCAGGTGGGAACCCTCCCTGAAGATTCCCTGTGATTAACATGGGCCAGTTGGGATTGCCATCAGAACATAATATATGTTTGCTGTATAGCCTTAGCAGGGCATCTGCAGTAAGCATTTCCTTGCCTGGTTTATACTTGATTATCATGGGATACCTTTGTATGAGGCTCATACATTCCACTTGTTGTCTAGATAGTTGTTTTTGAGCCTTAAAGAATACCAATGAATTGTAGTTGGTTAGCACTTTGAATATCTGTGCACCTTCCAGATAGCATTGCCACTTCATTAGGCAGTGGAAAATTATCAGGTCCCAATGGCTCCCAACTCTGATCCATTTAAACTATAGTCAAAGAGAAGTCCTTTATTTATTATTCAGACCAAGAATGATCACAATGGGGAAAAAGGGAACTGGATTCTTTTTATAAAATTTACATTGGTCCTTGAGATTCTTCCTGATTATTCCTGAAGGTCCTTGTCTCTCTATCTGGGGGGTCATGCTAAAAGTTTGAGACATCAGCTGACTAATTCTAATCATATTCCTTTAGCCAGATTTGAACTTCGCGCTTTGCCTCAGTTGATCATCTAAAAATAATTTGGATAATTTTCCTGATCTTGGGCTTTCATTTGAGTGTAAGAACGTCCAAAACTAATCACTGGAAGCTGAGATATAGCTGGATTTGCCCGCTCACTAATTGTTGTTTGTCTTGATTTGAAATCAAATCCTGTGACCATTTTGGGACATGTTGACAGGGTTTTTGAACTTGGCTCCTTAAATTGCCATAAATTTTGATCTAGGGTACCTAGGGAGATCATCAAGGTAGCTTTCTGACAGCAAGATGTAGCTTTATTGATTCAAGCTTTTAAAATGTGACTTTTAAAGCTACCATGTTATGGCAGGTCATGACAACAATAGCTACCAGTTCCTTGGCATGTATTAGGTATCTTTGCTCACTGTCAGACAGCTTTCTCAATTCATGCACTATAGGGAGGAAGTCCTCTTCTGCAGTTTGAATTTGGAGTACTCTTCCTATTGTATAATTGGAAGTGTCATTTTAATTTGTACACTCCTTAACAATTTGGATATTGTAAGATAGGAGCAATGACAATTCATTCTTTTAATTGTCAAAAGTGTTGGACTCTTGGCAACTGTGGTAAAGTCAGCTCCCTGGTACTTGACACTTTGTTGAGTACCAAGGAGTCAAGTGTCGCATATGTGAATATATTAGTATTTTTGGCTTAACTGATTTTAAGCTAATTTTTACTAGTAATGTAGGGGTTCAAAACCAAAAACTGAGATTAAATTTACTTGAATTTGACTCTGTTTAATAATTTGGTTAGCTAAAAGACCAATTTAAGGGGAAATTTATAAGTAAATTTACTAATAAAAATGAAAAAACCTGTGTTCAACACTCTAAAAGAAAAAGTGGTCAGTTTGACACTTTTTAAGCCAAATCTTAATTTCATTAATAAAATACACATGCACTTATATAAAAAATTTTATTTGCTATTATATTTTTATTATTAGTGTCTATAGTTGTTGTTTAAGCTGCCAAGCATCACTATACTGGATTTAGTGGTATAGACATTAATTAAATACCTCACTTGTTTTACATTATGTCATTTCCAGGTTTTTGGATTAAGTGGGGCCACATAAATTAAGCCCAATTTATTAAAATATTTCATATGTAATTTATAAAAACAGAAACTCAACTCCCCCTATGTTTGACTCTGTTCACTCAACACTTTAACCTGAGGTTTAGTACAGAGAGCTTCTTAACGTTGTAACCAACACTATGGTAAATAATTCACTCCCAGCTCCTCCCAGCATAACTTAAACACTAATAAACACCTTCCCATACATTTAATTTTTATTTTATGTTGTATTTTTTATTTTTGAGCATATGAAACTGCCTTGCTTTTGGGTTAACTTTCAAACCCGCTTTAAAATTAGGCAAGTTTTATATGTAAAAAACATAGTAAATTTGATTTTTATGCTCAACTCTGGGAAATTCAACAGTGAGAATTCAGCTTTTCCCAGCTGATTGACAGTGCTGAACTCAGCACTTTACTATGTTTTGATTTTTTAACTCCCAATAAGAAAATCCATACAATAATTTTTTTGCAATTATAATCTCTACTCTTCCTTCTACTCCCCATATAATTTTTATATACTTTTTTTTATTTTAATTATAGTTTTACATTGATTTAGCACTAAGATGTTATGCTGAACCTAACATTTTTGATGATTAACATAAAATCACTTATTTTCTATGTTTTAACCTTTATATCTATACTTAGAGGTTCTGTTTTGCTTCTATTTACTTTGTTATATTTTTTTATAAATAAAACTTTATTTGCATACTTTTTATTTAACTTTTGCTTTGATTTACCTCTTTGTGTTTTATATCTTTCATACTGCTTTATTTAAAAAACTAAACTTTCCTTTATCCAAGATCAAATAAGAACAATACTCCTACCAAGCGCCAAGCCTCCAAGGGCTCTTAAGAACCAGCCTCTACCCCCAAGTGTGTCAAGAAGCCTGCAAAGGCAAACTCTCAACTATATCTCCTACCAATCCTTCCCCATCCACCCTCATCTTCAACTTCCCCCCAAGTCCTCAAATAAAAGGGATGAATCTCTCTCTGATCACTCTTTCTACAAGTCAGAGGCTGACTCCAAGCCCACCAAGGAGCGCTGTACTAAGAAGGCAAAAGCTGCCAAGGAGCCCATCTCTTCTTCAGATAAGAAAAAGGAGGCATCCAATCAGGCCTCAAAGAACCCTTTCCCTCCCCCTCCTGATGGCTCTCCCCCTCCCTCATCTGACCCCCAAGATGAGCCTGAGGAGTACTCCAATAAGTTCAAAGCTTCTGGTCACGTGGCTTGGGATCCACTGGCCATCCACAACATCTGCAATGTGAACGGAGAGTTCAAAGTCCCCAAGTGCTTTCCCTGTTTTTTCTCCATCATATCTGTAAAGGGCGGCCCTGGCTTTATTGCCAAAAATTACATCTTCAATTGCAACAATCAAAAGTGGCAAACAAAAAGCAAGCCCTTTTTCTGCAAGGATAAGACTTGCAGAGCCTGCCTGCACACCAAGGGCTGGGAGCAGATAGCTGCTGAGAAGGGGGAGCACACATCTGAGCCCCCTAATCATTTAATCACTCAGATGCTTAAATGGTATCTGGTTCAGATGATTCCCACCTCCTCTCACCTCTGGGCTTCTGATCTGGCCATAAAGGCTTTGCAACATCTCAAACCCAACAATCTTAAGTTAGTGCCAACACAGGAGCAGTTAGTCAAGTTTATCAGCAACAAGAGGATCACTGCCTATTCCCCTCCTCCCAAGGCCTCTGACGTCCTATCAGAGATCACACTTACTCATGAGCTTAAGCAGCTCCCAAGTGGGGAGCGCTTCCTCCTCCATGGCAATGGGCCCGGCTCCAAGGACCACATAATCTGCTACACAACTCAGCAGAACTTGATGGAGTTGAAAAGGGAGTCAATATGGCTTGTTGAAGGTACCTTTGCCACTTGCCCCCAGATGTTCAAATAGCTCTGGATAGTTCATGACCATATTGACATCCAGGTGATTCCACTTGCCTTCTTTCTTCTCCCTGGGGCCACCAAGGCCATATATACCCATGCTTTCTCTATCCTTTGCAGAGCACTTTCCCTCCTTCCCCCTGATAACAACAACAATGCCAAGAAGATCTGCCCACACCCACGCTAATCCTCCTACCGCTGACAAGGACCAGGCCACCCTGGACTTGGAGGAAAAGATAAAGCTCAGAGCTCTAGTGCCTCACATTTGCATTATGGACTTTGAGCCTGCTCAGTTCAATGCATTTGAGAAGCTGTTTAGCAGGGAGGTTCAGGGTTACCACTTCCACTTCTGCCAAGAAGTTTCTTGTAATATGCAGGCCCATGCCAAGCTTAGTAGGTTGAGCTGGAGGGACACTTTAGACAACTGCAAATTTGTGCTTGCACAATTTAGTGCCTTGGCTTTTTTTAAAACCAGAGAATACTGTGCAGGGGTTAGAGGTTCTCTCAATGGATCCCCAAATAGAAAATAATCTGGAGTGCATGCCTTTCCTTGAGTACTTTGAGCCCCAGTGGATTGGGAAGGCCGTCACACAGAGGCCAGGCAAGGCCTGCGCCAAGGTCAGTTGGAACATTTACCGGGCGGCTGTCAATGGAGAACTGAAGACCACTTTGGCTCTTGAGGCTTATCACAAGCATCTGAAGGATAACTTTGGGCTTCACCCAAAGTTCAACAAGTTCTTCTCCCTCCTGAAGCATCAGCAAGAAAAAACCATCTCCAAGCTCAGAGATCTTGCCAACTGTGTCCCCCCAACCAAGCCTACCACTCGATCTACCCTCTTCACAAAGGCCATCCAGGGTGCAGCCAAGAATAAGTATAAGGCTTCTGAGATCAAAAAGCAGCTTGAGCTTATTGTCACTGCCATACTGGAAGGAGCTAAGATGAAAAAGGGGAAGATAGGGGAGGAATAAACTTGCTTGCCTGCCTCTATGGTTTTAACTTTTAACTTTTTAGCTTTAATTTTTACTTTTTAGTTTTGATCATTTGGTCTTTAGTTTTAATTTTTAATTTTTTTGATTTAATTAGATAGCACTTATTATTTTATGTATACATGGTAAGTTTGAGATGAATAGTTTAGTTGAAAGTGAGTGAAATATCTTAATTCTTTGTTAATTTACTAGTAAAACATAAGATATCCACAGTTGTGCTTATATGAACTATATCAAATAAATTTTAATATTTTTTTATATTTTGCATAGCTTATACAATTGTATTTTTGTTTATTTTTGTTTAATTGGAACTTTAAATTTTATGTTATTCAAAAATATTTTTATAATAAAGAGTGTAAATTACATAGTAAAATGAGAAATAATTTGCTTATTTATCTTTTTTCATTAAGTAAGGTACTGTTTTTATTGTCTTTTTGAGTACTCTGGGGTCATTTTAGTATACCATAGCTGTAAAATTTAATTTTTATTAAAAAGTTTTAGTACATCAAGATCTGTTAGTTAAAAAAGTGTCAATTTCCAGTTGTCAATCAAGGAAAAAGCTGAATTCTCACTTTACTATAGTGTCAAGCACCAGGGAGTCAATCACCAGCAAGTTGAACTTACCACAGTTGCTGTCTCTCAACGGTGCCCCACAATTTTTTTGTCTTGCCAGTGATTACAGATAGGGGAGCAGTCAAGGCGCCCCAGTCAGGGATAAATCTTCTAACATAGGCTACCATGCCTAGGAATTTACAAAGCTCATTCTTATTTTGCGGTGCCAGCATATTGGTTATGGCTCTTATTTTCTCTGGATTGGGTTTAACTATGTCTTTGCTGATAATTTATCCTAAAAATGAGAGTTCTGTTGAAAAGAAGTTGCATTTAGAAGGTTTGGCTATGAGTTGATTATCTTAAAGGGTGTGGAGAACTAGACAGACATCTTTTCAATGTTGTTCCTTGGTCAGGCTGTATATAATTATGTTGTCAAGATAGAAAATAGCCCTTTTCCAATGTGATCTTAAAATAATTCATTAATAAAGGTTATAGAGGTACTTGGGGCATTTGCCATGCCAAAGTTGATTTATTCAAGCTACCCAGGGATTGCTGACATGGTATAGCAAGCCTTGCAACCAGGGCATGATCAAATTTAAGGGGAAAGAGCAGAGGGAAGCAAGGAAACCTGAAGTGCAGGAGAAAAATCTTTCTGGGGAGGGCAGGTGGGGGTGGTAGGAGAAGGAGGGTATGGGGACAAGGGAGGTCAAGGGGAAAAGGTGCATGGTCTAACTCTGGAGGAACAATGGTGACAGAGAAGTCTGTGTCAATGATCACCAGGCCTGGGATATTTTCCCATTACAGAGCAGTGTCTTTGAAATTCTTATTTCTAGGGTTTCCAAAGAATTCCTGAGTTGCAATCCAAGAAAACTTCTGGGCAATCAAGGACTGGTGTATCTGGGTGGGGGCAGCCTTCTCATCAAAGGAGTGGATGACTGAGAAGTGGATGGCCCACAGCGCCACATGAAAGATTGCACCTTTATAGGAATCAGGTACCCTGGAGGGGGAACCATATAGGAACCAATATACCTCATCATCATGGTAGGGAGAGTTGTTTTCTCTGGAAGGGTGGAGGAGGGAGCAAGCAGTCCTCCAAATATTGACTCTAGTGGGACATAGGAAGAACCTAGGACCAGGGTGTCCTTTGCCCCATATCTTGTGCAGATAGGATTAGTGCATTTGCTTCTATCTGCAGTCCTGTACACCCTGTGTAGGACTTTCCAAGTGTTGGTTCTGATCTTTAGGTTGATTATATCCATGTGACATGCCTGTCATTAGAACTTGCTAAGGGTAGTGTATCTTTATGGCAGGAGTATATCCAGGGCTTCAGGGGTGATATTGCAGAAGAGGGGCTCTGTGACTTTAGTGCCTGGATGTTCCAGCAGGTCCAGGAAGTTTGCTGCCAGAAAAGAAGGGCTCTACCCCTGTGCTGTGTCTCAGGCTTAAAAGACCTCAGGCTCCAATATTCTTTTTAGACAGTCAGAGATCTCTTCCAGAATGGGTCCATTCCCTGAGGGCCTCTCTCAGTTGTGACTCCATAGAGACAGTTGTTTAAGGTGTGAGGCTTTTGAGCTGGTGATAGTCCCAAAGCTCTAGTCTATTGAGTCTTCAGGGCTTATGTCCAGTGTGAAACAGGGATGTGAGCATAGAGGATAAGAAACATTGCTATGTCAAAGATTCTAGCTAAAACCTGCTTGAAATTGGTCAAACCAAAGCCACCCTTGCTGGTGCTCCCACAAAGCTTCAGGGTTCTAATGGCTGGGTGTTGGGCCTCCAAAGCGCTGACTGGACTATCCTGTTCAGAGATTGTCAGAAAGTTGTGGCTAGGGGAAAGAACTGTGCTATGAACCAAATCTTGGAATAACCTAGGGTGTTGATAACCTGAACCCTGCCAAGTTGGGTGACCAAGTTGCAGCGCCAGCTTGACATGGCTTGAGTAATTTCTCTTAGCATGTTGGATTCTGTCAGTATCATCAATTATGATGATTCTAACACAGAAAATTTAAACTCTTGAAATACTGCACAAAAGGGTTTTACTGACAGAACTGAGAAGCAAGATTTTAAATTTCAGCTTTTAGATGTCAAGCCAGATCTAGTAGGGACAAAAGTCAAACTCAGAACCTTTTCTGTGGACTTTGAGCGCGCTAAATTCAGTTCAAAAGCAACTAAGTGTTTAATAAAAACACAAGAAGATTTCAAATTGCTTAACCCAGCCAATCAGATCTTACAACGGCGGCTGCTGATGTTGACAAATGCCAAGCACAGATAGGAAGCTCTGTAAATCAATCAACTCAAGTTTAAGTACAACTGCTTAAGTTTAACATAAGTTGAGCAACTTAAATCAACTTAAAGCTATAATAATAGCAAATTTTTAAGGTAAATTGAATCACTTATGACTCATAAGAGTTGGTTTCAATGTTTGAGATATTTTATAAACTGTTTCAACTGGTAAAACGTTTCAAAATAAATTCCTTTCCCCAATCACTCCATCTCTATCACTATATGTTAAGATTTTGGGATATTGACTAATTATCAGATTCAACCAATTATTGCAAGCCAGCTGTCAATCACTCTTAGGAATGGTTTCAATAGAATTATGCGGGCCGCGGGTTGTGTGATCAATGAATCAATGACCAAATCATATCCTGGCATTAACAAATTCATGCATTGCAATTAATTAATGGAACATGCAACTACTGCTCATTAATTAGTCTGCCTCAACAACCATCTAAAACATGCTTCTCATAATAACTACTATTCTAAACTTTAATTATATCCTAGAACAAGGGCCATCACATGGGCTGTCATTTGAAACACTTCTAGAAGAGTCCAAAATAGACTGGGCCGTCATGCCAAACACTATAAGATAAAAAGGCTTTGAGCTTATTGTATTATAGTATCTCTGATTAAGTGAAACACTCATCTCTGCAAACTAGTAGCCAACCACTGGATAGCTAGTCCTGGAAGTGGCCCAGGTAGACAGAAAGGATACCAATCTGTGGAAGATGTCAAGCAAGCTTCTGTCAAAACCACCCCAAAAAGGCTGGACCTCCTGCTGTGTTGCCCTAATGCTACTTCAGTCTAATCTAGTGTTGTGAGCTAACTCAGATAGCACGTGTGCAGGCGGGCTACCTTAAAGCCAGTTCATGAGAATAAAAGACTGATGACTCCTTATTGCCTTGATGATTGATCCAAGTCTTATTTCCTTAATGTGATTCTCTCTTAGGCTATTATTAGTAGAGAAGAAAAATATACTGTCATCATACAATATGATTATATATATTAAAATATAGAAACAAACTATGAACCTATATCCAGAAGTGGGAAGAACTGTCCCAAATCCTCCAGGCCTTAGGCCTTGTCAAACTTGCTATTTCTGATGATAACAAAATATTCTGGGTCAAAGGTTACGCCAAAGTCACAGGTTCTCTGTACTTTCCTAATGTTAGAAGACTTAGGATATCATCTGGCAGATGATAAAATACCATGGTCCACAATTTTCTGACACTATATAAGCTCCTTTGCATTGCCTATGGTAAATGCTCAATCAATAAAGAGTTTTTACCTAAACTTAAATATTTTTACTGCTTGTAAGACTTTTAGAAACTCATTCATGAAGCCGCCTAATACTTCCCTATTTTGGGGAGTCAGGCTTAAATGAGTGACTCTAATTTTGCTTTGTACTTTAGTACAATTGTCCGTTCAGATGGAAACACATCCTGGGACAGGAACCAGCACAGAGTACTGCAATAACAGGAAGTGGGTACCAGTGGTACCCGGGAAAGGATAGACAGCCTTATTTTTCTTGACCAATCCTCCCACCAAGCAACAAGCTCAATCTGCGTCAACCAAACCTTTGAAAATCAGTCTGTTCTGTCCTTTTGCCTCTGTCTCTTTGCTTGCTTACTTGGGAGCGTACACATTCCTTGGGTGTTTCAATCCCTTACTTGGAAGATACCAAATCCTAGGAGAGTTCTTGCACCTGGGTATGGTTTCTATAACTATAGGTTCTATGATCACTGGGTTAAACCCTTATGCCTTAATCCACCATGTTGAGAGCTTATTCCCTGCAGGGTGGGTTCCTGACAGATTCCATCAGATGGGTATCAAAACCCCCCACCTTCACCTAGGTGCCATACATCATCTGAGGTGGGCTTGATGCCCATGGGAGGATTAAACCCCAGAGCACCCAGGATGATTGCTGGGGCTTACTGGAGTTTACCTTTTCCTGGGAGAAAACAGAGTATCTTTTCAGAAGTGAAAAAAAGATCTTGGCATTCTGTTTAGAAGATAAACCCACAATGCAGTCATCAGTAAATTCTTTGACTGTAAGAGGCCTCTTCCAAAGGCGGTGATACCTTTCAGGTCCTTGCTTAAGCTCTTGATCCAAGGATCAATAACCATGTTGTAGAGAATTGGGCTCAATGGATCCCCTTGTCTGAGTCCTCAGGATAAGGGAATCCTGTCTGTTTCTCCATGGGCTGTTGCAACCTGGATAGTGGAGTCCCTGAGAATAAATGTCACCTATTATCTAATGCTTGATTAGAAAGAGTGGGCTTTCAGGAATGTATCCAAGTACTTCCAGGATACTATGTTGTAAACTTTCTCTTGACTAAGAAGACAGCCACTCCTTGCTGAGAAGTGTCCCTGAGGACAGTTGCCACCATGTTCACATTGCTGGTTATGATTCCACCAGATGAAAAGCCATGTTGGTTCTCATGAAGGGTATGAGGTGTGAGGGTGCTCAGTCTGTTCATCAGGAGCTTACTCAGGATTTTCTGGTCTGTGTTAAGGAGGGTAATGGGTCTCCAGTTCATGAGCTCCTCTTTGGGTCCTTTCTTGTGGATTAGAATGGTTAGTCCTTGGCCAACTTCATGGATGCTAGATCCACTTGCAAGTGAAGTGTTGTAGACCTCAAGATGTGTATGTTATATGACCTCAAAGTGATGCCTGTAGAACTCATAAGGAAATCCATCAAGTACAGTGGCTTTGTTCTTTGGTGTCATGAGTGATATTTCAATACTTTTATTGAAAACCTGGGAATCAAACCCTGGTCCTCAGGAGACACCTTTCATCAACCAGGATGAACAAGAGCCAGCCAGACTTCCAGTTGGGCCAAATCCTGGACCACCAATGATGCCTTGCCCCAACCAGGAGGAACAGAAATCTGTCAGCCTGTCAAATATCAAGACTGAAAGTTTGAAATCAACATTGGAAACAACAGAATCAAATCCTAGCCCTCCAAAGGCAAATAAAGTCACAAAGGAGAAGCAGGGACCTGCCAACTCATTGAATTGCAAACCTGAGTTGTTGAATTACTCTGAGACCCGCCAGGCTATTAAGTATGATTCCCCAAAATAGTCACAAGATTGCTGTTAACCATGTGCCAACAAAGACCTTGACCTATGCATAATTTGTAACTTGCCTAAAGGAGGTTAAAACAAGGCCCACTACTAGTCTCACTAATAATCACCAGCTAATGCCAGTTTCCAGTCCAGAATGGTTAATACAATTGGCCTGCTCAGGCAATATGGTGAACAACAGCGGCAGAAGAAAGCATCACCACTTCTGTTCACCAGAGCAAGCACAACCAGTATTTGCTGCCCTTGAAACCAAAAGCCAAGATCTATGTCCTGTCAGTGAATTGTCTCTGGAGCTGAAGTCCACAAAAAGGGAAGTAGTAACATCATCTGGTATAAGAACTCTGGCGGTATGAGGAGGACCATATTGTCATTTTTGATAATAAAGATTTATGAACCTTTGGTTTGAGCAGATCCTACCTTATCTAGTCTTAGTGATCTTCTATCTTAACTCCGGTCAAGTAGAAAATCAGGCAACTGCCCCCCTCCAGAGACTAACCTGCTGAACTTCCCTGGCACTATACTGTCCCCCTGGAACCCCCTTTAGACCTGTGCATTTTACTAAATACCCGCCTTACCCTGCCTACTTGGATTACAACTTGGAGACCATCCTCCTTGCTGATCCCTTGGCAAAGACTATAGGAACTAAATACATAGGACACAAAGGAAAGAGGATCAAGGTGCTGCCCTTATTGTTCAAAGACAAGTACAATTATCTGTCTGCATACTTTTTCCCCATGACTCTGCCCTTAATCCCACAACCCAACTGCCCAATGGGACCCACCACTGCTGCTGAGACCATGTCCACTCAACTGTTTGGAGTAATATACATTACCTTGACAGAATTGGCGGACTCTATGGTGCCCAACTGCGGCCCCTGGTCTTTGCTTGGACAATCTGTATCCTATGTTATCAAGTTAACACCAATCCTATGGTAAGCATTACCCACTGGCCCGGCTGTACTCTGTCCTGAGTCAATCAATGCCTCTACCTATGCCTAATTTCCTGAAATTTGGTGAGCTTTTGATTACATCCTCCAGTTCTTCCAGGTCTACAGGAAAATCCAATGTATCTTGTACAGGGGTCCTTAGAACAACTGTGAGCTGGTCATCCAGTGCTGCTTGAGAAGGAGTGTATTCAGAAGTGTATAGATTTCTGTAAAATTTCTCAGTTCCTTTTAGCACAATAGTGCCATCATCTACTGTTTTATTGTCTATAATCACTTCTTTCAGAGATTTTTGTGCTCTTCTAGATTTAAATTGTGACATGAAAGCCTTGGTAGGCTGCTCCCCTTTGATATCAAGGGAAGTAGAAGCCATTAATCTCTCTAAGTTTGTTTGACGGTACTCTGCCTCAGCCAAACTGCAATGTGATGCATTCCAGACAGCTGCCCATTGCAGGGAAACAAAATTTGGCTTGTTTGCTTCAAGATGCTTGATTTTATTAATCAGTTGTAAATCATGAGATTTTTTAGTGCAAATCAATTTTGCTGATTCCATTCAGCTCTTGCTTTTTGTGATTGCTTTGATTCTAATCCATGCCTGAACTTGGCCAATGTACGTTGAGAGACTATGTGATTGGTGGATCTCTTTGTAAATTTGTTTACATCCAGAGTCTGTTGGGAGGAAGTGTGCGGGTTTATCATAAGATGATTGGCTGCCAATCTCAAACTTTGTGCTTATATAACAATGGTCAAAGCCCACTACATTGCTTGGCAAAATAGGTGACACAGTGAGCAAGGACTCTGGCCCAGCAAAATGTAATCAAGACATGTTGTAGAGAAATTCTTTGTCAAAACAGCAGACTCAACCCACCAACAAGGTTCCAATTAAGCAGGTTTGTGACCTGCAACTTGACTTCTCAGTGACCTGTATCCAAACTAGGAAGTCAACTCCAATTTCCAAATCCAGCAACATGAACAGATGATGATATCTTACTATGGATACCTCAAGTTGACATTTGATTCATTATCAGGATCAAGCCACCCCCTTTACCATCTAACCAAGTGATCAACACAATCATGTTCCTGTTATCCATAACTCACAATGACTATATAATAATATCTCCCAATAAAGAATATTATCTAGGTTTCAATTATTTTCTCCTTTTTAACTCTTCTAAAACAGCACAGTTACAACAATTTTCTGATGTTTTTAATAAAGAATCAAATAAGAAAGGGGGTTTGCACCTTTGATACAGTAGTTTTAGAAGCTATGGCAACAACCAAAAATACAAGAGATTTAAACAAAATGATTTCAGATTTAAGAAAAGTCCAACTATCAGGTTAAAATATATACTCTGTTAACAGGGTTTATTGGCATTAATGGGCAAAATGAGTCAACACAGCAACAAAGGGCTCACACACAAAGCAAAACCATTCAAAATACAATCCAAAATACATTGATTCACAAAAAAATGGTGTGAGTTGACTTTTGGTGTACATATGTTTACTATGTGAATTGGTGACAAAATACACCCAAGCAAGGTGTATCAAAACGCAAACCAAAAACAAAACACAATAGCAACTCACTACATAAACAAAATCACTCACACAATGTGTGCAATGGATTGTAATCATAAATGATACCAAGGTATATAAAATAAGACACAAGATCTGAAACATAAATTTTAAAAATATTGTGTTGGGTGTTTGAATTTGGCAGTAAAACCTAGGAAAATGGGTGGATTTTTTTAAGTATTCTAAAATGGGCGTTGTAAAACCAAAAACAACTAATTAAGAAATTAAAATCTATAATTGGGATATTGGGTGGGAAAAACTTTAATTAAATATCCATATTCAGATAAAAGCAAAAATTAAAATTAGGGAATAACTTAATTGAAATTTATTTAATATTTTATTAAATTTTAAAATAGAAAGAACACAACAACAGAGTACCAATACACCCGTTGTGCGCCGCAGTTGAAGTTGCCCCCGCAGTTCAAAGAATAGAGTTAGTGCAGCCCAAGTGCCTACTCAAGGAGAAGACGGGAGAGGAGAGTTCCATAGTGACACTGCACTGATACAACCGGTTCAAGGAGCACAAGCTGCTAGGGTGCAAAGCATAAACCCTTGGGTCCCAAAGCTGACCTGGAAGCCAACCAAGGTCACCACTACAAAGAAGGTTAGAAACAAGGAGGTAGAACTTACTTTGTATGTGTTTGAAGTTGTGTACTAGAAAGAGTCAGTCCCGTCAGCCATGCTAGAGAAGGTGAAGCCTGTACTTGATACTAGCTACAAGCCCTACGTCAGTGATGACAATCAGGAGAATGACAAGGAGCCCCAGTTCTATCAAACCAATGAGGGACAGCTGGTGTTAAAAAAGGTTGTAGCCTTCTATACCAAGATACCTATGCCCTGTGTTGTGCCCAATGCCAATGAGTCAATCCCCACTGCTAAAAAGCCCGCTCATAAGCGCATCCCTGACATCAAACACATCATCCTACTTAAGTTAATGCGGGAATCAGGTGATTACAAGGCAGCCGCAGCCCTTGTTGGAGTGGATCCCAAGTACGCCAGCAAGACCTTCAAAAAATTCATCAATACTGGTTGTGTCCTTGCTGCGGAGAAATCCTTGTGTGTTTCTACCATGCTCACCAAGGAGCACAAATGGGCAATCCACCAGTGGATCACCCAGGACTGCCATCTTGAACTGGCAAATATACAGGCCATGGTTAAATCTATTTTTGGGATCAAGGCCTCAATTTCCTTCTATTATCATTTGGTCAAGGGAATGCGCTTTTCCTGGAAAAAGTTTAGGATATCCCCCTACAACAGAAACAGCCCAGCCAATATTGACGTCCGTAAAAACTACGCAGAGGCGTACACTGCCCTCAAAGCCATGGAGACAGTCAAATTTTTTTATTGACAAATCCGCATTTTCCTTGTTAATGCGCAATAAGTATGGCTATGTCCCCAAAGGCTCCAATGACGGGATGGCTCAGCGTGCTGCAGTCTGCGCCACAGCCTACTCAATGGTGGCTCTCCTCAGTCCAAAGGGGGTTGAGCTTTATCAAATGATATTGGGTTCTCACAACAGCTGTACCTTCTTGTCATTCCAATTGGTCCAGAGCACCTGAGGTGCACAAGCCCAGGCTTCACCAATGTGATTGTGTTGGACAATGTTGGTCTCCACAAGGTGGCTGACATTCTTGAGGAATTCCCAATGATTGACACCAGTATTGCAGTGGGCCCCCAGCAATTGGCCACGGCAAATTTGCGCTTTCTCTTCCTTCCTGCCTATTTGCCCTTCCTAAATCCCATCAAGGAATTCTTTGGGTGGCCCAAGCAATTCTCAAGAAAGGAATCCCAACTGGGACCAAGGACCTCTTTAATTTACTGCAGGCCGGGATCAACACCCTCCCAGCTGAGACCATAGCCAAATTCTATGGCCATGCTGATTTGTTCATCCCTGCGTGCCTAGCCAAACAGCCAATCAATTAAAGGCTTAGTGTGTTCAATTTTTTTATATTCTCTTATTTACTATTCAGAATTATTAATTATCATTTTATATTTAGATGTTTCCATGCCCGCAATCACATTCAGAAAATCCATCAATAGATGTAAGTAATTTATTTATTTTATTATATATTATTTTATTATGCCATCTGAGGTCATCCAAAAGCTCAATACTGGATTACGCAAATAGATTTAAATCACTTTGGTCAAATAAAAATAAAAATAGTTTTAAAAAAATTAAACATAAATTTACAAGTTAGAATTTATTTTATTAATGTATAATTTTATGCTTTTATGAAAACTATTTCTGGGATATAGTTTGAAAAACTGGTTTGCTGAAATAAAAATATATTAAAAATTTATTATAATTAGAATACTATAAATTGTAATAAAATTTATTGGAATCATATTTTTTTTGTGTGTGCCTGTAGTGGGTTCTTCAGTATGTACCCACCCTGCAATGGAGGTGGCGCACAACCTCCACTGCCACACTGTGGACAGTGGATACACCCTAGTTAAAATACTCCCTCCTGCTGGTGAAAGACAGTAGGGTCAGGTGGGAGAGAAGCAGCAGCTTTTCAGGTGGGGGTACAAACCTGTATATCCCAGCCAGGATCAGGGTGTCCTGGATCACATGATCAACCAAGTTGTATCCAGGGGGGACCTTCTTCCCGTCAAGTGCAAGCTGGGCCTTGTCAATTCCCAGAAGGACCCCATCTAGGTCCTCTACAGATGCGCCCATCCCAAAGTAAAATAGGAACCCCAGGTAAACAACCAGATGAAGCCTTTGCCCTGAAAAGGCTTCTGTGAATTCACACAGTTTATTATAGACTACACCAATCTTCTTGTTGTGCCTGGTCTTTGCAAAGGTCAGCTTCATGGCTGCAGGAAGCCCCATCTTGTTGGCACTCCAGACCAACCCAAAGTCCACCAGAAAGATCTTGGCCTTCTTTACAGCTGTTGCTTCAGCAACAGCCAATTTGCCAACCGCGCGCCCAAAGTTCTCCAACAGGTAAGATATGGTGTGCTCCACCAGGAAGCAGAAGCAAGCAGCCGCATGAGCCTGGCTCATCTCCAGTAAATTCTTGAATAGGAGCATCAACAGGACTTCCCAAACAAGCTCAATGGAGTTTACACAGTAAACTCCACTGAGGGATACCGGTTCCAGGCGGACCAGTTGGGCATCCTTGTAGGCAGTAACTGCCTACTCAGATGCCCCCTTGGCATATGTAAGTTCTGCCAACGCCTCCCACAGCATTGGAAAGGACCCGTAGATACGGTCCTCCAGCTCCTGCACAACAGGGGGGACAGATACAATTGCTTTTCCACATGAGTGGCATAATTTTCATAAAAGGTGGCTGGGACAAAGGGGACCAGGACTTGCTGGAGTTTGCCGTCTACATTTTCTAAGAAAAAAGGTAAGTTTTTTAGGCTACCTGATTGTGTTTCTTCCTTGCCCGCAGCCTCAGCCAGCTTGGCCATTCTTGGTAAAATCAATTGCGCAGGCAATTTGTTATCCTCTGCCCTGGCACGCTTGGCAGGTTTGAGATGTTCATACATCTCCGGGTCATCAACCCAGATGGACAATGCAGAAAGATTATATGCCTTAAATTGCAGGCCCTTGACCACAGTTTTTTGAATATTTAATAAGCGCTTGATTGTCTTCTCTGGGGTGTCTGGCATTTTTGACATTAGTGCCTTTGCAGACAGCTTGTCAATTTTGTCCCCAGTGAGGATGGCAGACTTCACTTTGGCTTTGACCTTGCGGTCAATGTCCTTTATTTTGGCAATTGCCAAGTCAAGATCCTTCAGTAGCTTCTTCAATTATCTCATTAATTTTTTACTAACCTTTCCATATGTTTTTATAGCTTTTGCCCCAATAAATTCTGTATTATTTTGATACTGTTGCCTCTTTGTTTATTCTTTTTTGTTTTCCCATCTACTACATTATCCCATCTTTTTACCCATTTTGTATATGTTTTACGCTCATCTCAATATGTGTTGTTTTCTTTGTGTTGGCATTGTTTCCTTAATTACCATATTATTTTTGGCCTTTGAATAGCCCCTTGTGAAAATATTAACAACAATTTGATGATCAGCTAAATTTGAATTAGAAAATTATAGTGGTAACTGTTTTTAGATAAAGTTGTTACTGATCCAAATTCAAAACCTTAATGATATACTTTAAGCCAATCAGGAGCCAAGTGATAAAGTGATTGTTGTGACATAAAGGGCATTTAATAATTCTTTGATGCATGTGCACTAATTAATATGATTGGCTGGATGTTTTTGACATTGTATGCCATTGCCGCTGAGGAAAGTTGTTGATGGACTAGTGCCCAATCAGCTGCTGGGTTAGCACTAGTCCATCAACAACTTGCCACAGCGGCAATGGTGTACAATGGCAAAATATCCAGCCAATCATATAAATTAGCGCACATGCATCAAAGAATTATTGAATGATCCTTTATATCACAACAATCACTTTATCACTTGGCTCCTGATTGGCTTAAAGTTTATCATTAAGGTTTTGAATTTGGATCAGTCACAACTTTATCTAAAAACAGTTAACACTATAATTTTCTAATTCAAATTTAGCTGATCACAAAATTGTTGTTAATATTTTCACAAGGGGCTATGTTTAAGTGCTAAAAATAACTGTAATCCAGATCCAGATACACAAATTAGTATATATATGATTTTATAGAAATAAGCTGAATATAAAGAATAAAACCAACTATAAAAAAAGAGAACATGAAAAATTGAAATTCAAAAAAAAGATAATAAAAATAGAAAATGTTTGGTGACAGGGGTTTATTGGGGCAGGGGAGAGTGATGCCTAGGAGGCAAAAAACGCGGGAAGGAAGATGTAGAGGCAGTGCTGGCCTGGGGGTCTGGGTTTGGGTGGGTTGGGCTTGCAGGTTAGGGGTGTTGGTGGCGGGGGTGGAGGCAAGAGGATTTCACGTGATGGCTGCCATATAATGCTTGTCATATTCCTCATTAGTCATTGGCTGGATGGGCTGATAAGATTCAGTAGCCCAAGGTGAAAGGCACTTATCCTTACATGATTGGTTGTCCATGTTCACATGGAAAACCATTTGCGCAAACAAGTCAGCCACCATCTGGTGGTCAAAGAGAAAATTGTGGTCAAGGACCCCAAGATAGAGGTTGTTGAAAGCCTGAGGGCGGCGCTCCTGTAGTGTATCTTTAATGTTAGGAAGATAACATCAGCCAGATGGATGTCTTTGTGGCCAGCTGGGTACATGGAGGCCTGGTGCCCACATTGCTGGATGGCCTCAAGGGCAGTGGAGCTACCCTCCATCTGGTGGCTCATGAAAACCTGGTACTTGGAATTTGAGCCATCCCAGGAGTTGATTAATCCACCAAGGATGTGGCTGTACAAGTAGCCATTGATGAAATCTGGGTTTGTCCAATAGTAGACAAAACCCTTGGCTGAAACAGCCAGACATGCACCAATTAAAGTCCCCTTTTTGACCTTCTTCCTTTTTGAGTAGCGGCTCTTCCTTGCTTGCCAAAACATCAAAAGCTATTGATAGCTTGTAATAGGAGATGAACATGACATCATCAGTTAGACTAGTTAGGCATCAGACCAGGGTTGATTTGATGGCAGTGTCATACAGGGAATCCTCAGCACCATCTCATTGGTTGCCAGCAAAATTGGTAAGGACCTGTATGGAAGCCACCTTCCCATAAATCCAGAGCTGCACCATGCGCTCGGAGACCCATATGTTATGGTGTGCAAGCTGCTTCTGGACCTGGGTCAAGGGAAGCTTGGGATCCCGCTTGAGGAGGTCAAGCATGATTGGGTATGCCTCAGATATTTGTGACTTGGGGGCCTTCTTGGGCTTCTTGGCTGTCCCAATCAGATTCCCCCTGTTCATCAGGTTGTTGAATTCCCGCATGACAGTAGCTTGGGTAAATTGCAACTGGGCGGCAATCTGTTCCCAGGACAGACCCTGTAGATTCAGTACCACAATTTCCTGAAGAATTTGGGTGGTGATGGTTTGTTGCTTGGGGTGCTGGGCTGTGGCTCTGAAGCCTGATTGGATGTAGGAGGGCAGGTTGGCTGGTGGCAGGAAGTTGTTCCAAATCAAGGTTACCATCCTGATTGGTTGGTTGGTGGGCAGCTTGTGCGGGGGTGGGTACAGGAGCAGGGGCAGAGCTAGACACTATGTGACTACTGAACAAGTCAAAGCCATAGGGGTTGGTGGTCAGGTACAGGTCAGCATACTTGACACCCGCCTCAAAGGCTTGGGTTTAAACAGGTGCCTCCACGTTCTGAGCCTTGCCTCCATTGAAGCTGTCTTGGCTGTTTGTGTCATCAAAGATATTGCTAGTAAAAACCATTGTAAAAAACCTAGGATAAAATCACTAAAAGTAGAAATTTTAAAATTTAATGATTTATTTTTATTGTAATCTCAAGTCTATATTTGGAAGGTTCTCAAAACCATTCCATACAAATCTGGAGCCATGAAAATGGATAAAATGCCTCTGTGCCTAAATTGGATAGCTGTTGATTGGCTGTAAACTGTTATTTTTCTATTTTAGGCTGCTCATACTACACATCTTGTGTGAGTTCATTTTGTTTTTGCTTGTGTAATCTTGCTTCTAGATTGCTCAAGTTTCATTTTGTTTTAGTTCTTCTGTTGGTGCCTCATATAAATCCTGATTGGATTATAATATACTCCTGAACAGTATCCATCCATTTCACTTTTTGCGTCAGACATTTTGTTTGTGGTTTGAACTACACTGCTTGATGTTTGATATAATTTTGTATAATGGGCTAGTGAAATTTTGTTTTTTGTTTGTCAGTCCATTTTTTCACTGAAATTTTATAAATTAATTGAATCCCAAATCTTGCGCAATTTTGGATTTTGTTTAAATCTGAAACTATTTTGTTTAAATCTGAGGTTTTTTTGGATGTTGTCATAGCTTTTAAAACTACTGTATTTTACTAGTAAATTATATGTTTTTTGTAGTTTTCAATATAGAAAAAATTTATATTACTGAACCTGATTGTTTTATTTTGCTATAATATGTAACTTTTTATGTAGTATCTTTTTGTGTATTGGATTTTTTTGTTTTTATAAGTGGGAAAAAGTTCATTATAGTAAAGATAGCTAATTTCATAGTAGAATAAAATAAAAGTGTATTTTTATGACTTTTTTAATTTTCATGTATAATTTTTTATGTAGTTTTTAAAATCTATGTTGTCACATTACCCTAAAAAATATCTTGAAGCTTAATTTTTTTAAGTAAAATGTTTAGGAAACAGGTTTTTGCTTATTAAAAAAGTGTCAAAATTTAGTAGTCTGCATGAGTTAAAGCTTAATTCTGACTTTTCAATGCTGTTCACATTAAAGTATTTTTAATTCTGATTATCAACATATAGTAATTCAACTTGCAGAATGAGTTAATTCTGGCAGTTGCCCTCCAGTTCAAGTCATTTTCTCTCTCCGCGCTGTCTGTCTGGGTCAACAATCCTGAGATGTATGCACATCTCAAGCCAGCCAAGCAAGCAAGAACTGAGGATACAGAATTTCCTGCCCAACTGCTTGCTCCAAGAATGGCCAAGCCTGCCAAAGCAGCTGGCAAAGAGGAAACACAAGAAGATAACCAAAAAATAAAATTAAAAAAATTTTCTAAATACTTACCTTTTTTTAGAAAACATAGATGGTGAACTCCACCGGGTTCTGGTTCCTTTTGTCCCCCCACCTTCTACGCCAACTATGCCAATCACGTGGCCAATCAGCTCTTTCTGTCCCCCCTGTCTTGCGGGAGCTCAAGGATAGGATTCACAGTACCTTCCCAATGTCCAGGGAGACATTAGCTGGGCTTTCACATAATGAGGTTTGCATCTGAGTGGGCAGTTACTGCCTACAAGGATGTCCAACTGGTCTGCCTTGACTCAGTGGTCCTCAGTGGAGTTTACTGTGTAAACTCCACTGAGCTTGTTTGGGGCGTCCTGGAGACGCCCCATTCAATAATGTACTGGAGATGGGCCGGGCCCATGCAGCTGCTTGCTTCTTCTTTTCCCGTAGAGCATACACTCTCTTACCTGCTGGAGAACCTCAGGCATGCGGTAGGAAAACTGGCTGTTGTGGATGCAACAGCCGTGATGAAGACCAAAATCCTCCTTGCTGACTTTGGGCTGTCCTGGAGTGCCAACAAGACGAGGGTCCCTCTGGCAATGGAGCTCATGTTTGCCAAGACAAAGCACAAGAAGAAGATTAGTACCATGTACAATAAGCTCTGTGAGTTTACAGAAGTCTTTGCTGGGCAAAGGCTTTGTCTTGTTGTATACCTGGGGTTTCTCTTCTACTTCAGGATGGTAGCATCTGTAGAGGACCTGGACGGGGTCCTCCTTGGGATTGACTAGGCCAGGCTCTCCCTGGATGGGAAGAAGGTCCTCCCCAGATATGACTCAGTGGACCATGTTATCCAGGACACCCTGGTCCTGGCTAGAATTTATGAGTTTGCAGCCCTGCCAGAGAAGCTGCTGCTTCACTCTGAGCTGACTGTACTCCCTTTCACCAGCAGGCAGGAGTATTTTAACCAGGGTATATCCACACTCCACAGTGTGGCAGTGGAGGTTGTGCGCCACCTTCATTGCGGGATGGGTACATACTGCCAAACCTATTATAGACGCACTTAATTTTTCTATATACCAATAAACATCTTATATACTCTAGATTATTTTTATTATAAATAAACTTTTTAAAGTCTTATCTTAGCAAACAAGTTTTGCAAAATATTTTGTGGAAACGGTTTTCATAAAAGCATAATAATATATGCCAATAAAATCTACTTTTAATTTGTACACTTTACATTTAACTATTTTAATTTGATTTTTAAATTTATTTGACAAAAGTGATATAAATATATTTGCGTAATCCAGTATCAGCGTTTGGGATTACCTCAGATGGCATAAAAAAAATATATAATAAAATAAATAAATTACTTACATATATTGATGGATTTTTTGAACGTGATTGTGGGCGTGGAAACATCTAAATATAAAATTATATTTAATAATTCTTGAATAGTAAATAGGAGAATATAAAAAAGTCAGGTAATCTAAGCCTTTAATTGATTGGCTGTTTGGCAAGGCACACGTGGATAAACAAATTGGTGTGGCCATAGAATTTGGCCACAGTCTCAGCTGGGAGGGTGTGGATCCTGGCCTGTAGCAAATTAAACAGGTCCTTGGTCCCAGTTGGGGTTCCTTGCTTGATGGCTTGCTTGAGCCACCCAGAGACTTCCTCAATGGGATTTAGGAAGGGCAAATAGGCAGGAAGGAAGAGAAAGCGCAAATTTGCCGTGGCCAATTGCTGGGGGCCCACTGCAATACTGGTGTCAATCATTGGGAATTCCTCAAGAATATCAGCCACCTTATGGAGACCAACATTGCCCAGCACAATTATGTTGGTGAAGCCTGGGCTTGTGCGCCTAAGGTGCTCCTGGACCAATTGGAGAAATGATAGGAAGGTCTGGCTATTGTGAGATCCCAAAATCATTTGGTACAGCACGACCCCCTTTGGACTGAGGAGAGCCACCATTGAATAGGCTGTGGCGTGGACTTCAGCACGCCAAGCCATCCTGTCATTGGAGCCTTTTGGGACATATCCATACCCATTGCACATTGACAAGGAAAATGCTGATTTGTCAATTTAGTAGAATTTCACCATCCCCTTGGCTTTGAGGGCAGTGTACGCCTCAGCGTATTTTTTCCAAGTCTCAATGTTGGTTGGGCTGTTTCTATTATAGGGAGATACCCCAAACTTTTTCTAGGAAAAACGCATTCCCTTCACCATATGGTAGTAAAAGGAAATTGAAGCTCAACCCCAAAAGTTAATTTGACCATGGCCTGTATATTTGCCAGTTTAAGATGGCAGTCATGGGTTATCCACTGATGGATTGCCCATTTGTGCTCCTTGGTGAGCATGGTGGAAACACGCAAGGATTTCTCTGTGGCAAGGACTCAGCCAGTATTGATTAATCTATTGAAGGTCTTGGAGGCATACTTGGGATCCACCCTAACAAGAGCTGCGGCTGCCTTGTAGTCACCAGATTCACACATTAGCTTAAGTAGGATGATGTGTTTGATGTCAGAGATGTGCTTCTGGGTGGGCTTAGCAGGAGTAGTTGAATTGGGAACCTGCTCAGGGACTGGATTGCAAGGCATGGGTACCTTGTTGTAGAAGGCTGCAAATTTCTTTAGCACCAACTGTCCCTCATCAGTTCTGAAGAACTCAGGCTCCTTGTCCTCCTCCTAATTGCCATCACAGATGTAGGGCTTGTAGCTAGTATCAAGTACAGGCTTTGCCTTCTCCAGCATGGCTAACGGGACCAACTCTTGCCAGTACACAACATCAAACACATAAAAAGTAGTTTCTACCTCCTTGTTTCTAATTTTCTTGGTGAAGGTAACCTTGATGGGCTTCTGGGTCAGCTTGGGGACCCAAGGATTTATGCTCTGCACTCTAGAAGCTTGTGCTCCTCAAACTGGCTGTGTCAGTGCAGCATCACTATCAAAATCTCCTCTCCTGTATCCTTCCCAAGTAGGCATTTGTGTTGCACTAACTCTATTCTTTGACCCGCAGGGGCAACCGCAACTGCGGTGCACAACAGGTGTATTGGTACTCTGTTGTTAAGTTTCTTCCATTTTAAAATTTAATAAAATATTTTATAAATTTCAATTAAGTTACTCCCTAATTTTTTTTGCTTTTATCTGAATATGGATATTTAATTAATGTTCCCCCCCCCAATATCCTAATTATAGATTTTTTATTTCTTAATTAGTTGTTTTTGGTTTTACAAGGCCCATTTTAGAATACTCAAAAAAATCCACCCATTTTCCTAGATTTTACTTCCAAATTCAAACACCCAACACAATATTTTTAAAATTTATGTTTCATATCTTGTGTCTTATTTTAGATACCTTGGTATCATTCATGATTACAATCCATTGCACACATTGCGTGAGTGATTTTGTTTACTTAGTGAGTTGCTACTGTGTTTTGTTTTTGGTTTGCATTTTGATACACCTTGCTTGGGTGTATTTTGTCACCAATTCACATAGTAAACATATGTACACCAAAAGTCAACTCACACCATTTTTTTGTGAATCAATGTATTTTGGATTGTATTTTGAATGGTTTTGCTTTGTGTGTGAGTCCTTTGCTGCTGTGTTGACTCATTTTGCCCATTAACGTCAATAAACCCTGTTAACAGAGTGTATATTTTAACCTGAGAGCTGGATTTTGTTTAAATCTGAGGTATTTTCTGTTGTTGCCATAGCTTTTAAAACTACTGTATCAATATAGGCCATGTAATACAGTCTAAAGCATCAACCTGTCAATATAAAATCAATGATTTTATAAAAACAGTATCATAAAAAATTAATGAGTTATTTATAATAACTATTTATTTAAATATTATACTTAATATATAAGAACTATATAAAAAATTAGGCAATACTCAACAAATTTAATTGAAAGCTAGACTGTGATCACCTGGTTGCCATTAAGAACTATGGCAGTTTTCTTAATGTATTCCCCAAACTCTGAAAGCTTATACTTGGCCTTGACAATATCCTTGATCTTCTCTTGATACTGTTTCTCTTTGGTGGTTCTCTTTTTCTTGGATGGGCGGTTCTCAATATCTCTGATGGATGCAACAGTCTTCCCCTGTTGGACTTTAAGGTGCTCATAGAAGGTGTTGTATCTGGGCTTAATTCCAAAGGAGGACTTGATATGCTAATGAAAGCCCTCCAAATATGAAGTAGTTTTCATCTCATCCTTAAGAACTGCCTGGTAGCAGTTCTAGTTGTCTTTGGCTCTGGGCTTGCTCCAGTGCTTAGTGACCTTACGTCCAATCCACTGTGGTTCATAATATTCAATGAAAGGGTAGAAGGCACCATCATGTTTCTTGGTATGTGGATCCTGATATAGGAGCTCAAAGGCTTGTCCAGCATGCTCTGGCTTTACAAAGGCTAGTGCTAAAAACTGCTGAATTAAGAACTTTCACTTTCTTGATGTATCTAGACAGTGGAGCTTGCTGAGCTCAGGTAGACCCTTTAGTTTCCTGTTGACAGCCTGTTGATAATGGAAAAACACCCCTGGACCTCTCCATCAAATTTATTTACAAAAGCGTTATACTGGTCAGTTTTATAGTCCATGATTATAGTTGAGGGTCCAAGTACTTTATCTTGAGCTTCTTTTTCTGCAGCAAGGGTGGCTTCATCCTTTACATCATCATCTGGATTGGCTCTAGTGTTATGGCCAGGGGTACTCTTTCTATTACTGGGTAGGGCTTTGATGCCCTCCTGAAGGATTTTAAAGGCTTTTGTGTATATCTCTTCTGTTGCCCCAGGAAGCAGAAAGTAGGCAAATGGGAGCACCTTGCCTTCAATAAGGGAATGTAAAGCCCATAGTTGGTAAAAAAAGGCGGGGGCATACTGCAAAGGTACCATCACATAACCAGGTCTCTGAATCTCTTAACTGCTCCAGGTTCTGTTGTGTAGCATAGAAAATAATTCTTGCCTCTTTTATAGGCCCATCATCATGTAAAAGGAATACCTCATCACCATTGAACATCTTTAACTCCTCTGTCAAGACTAACTCTCCTTGGACCATGGCAGATTTCTTATGGGGGAATAGATTGCAGCGTTTGTCATATATGTACTTCACTAACTGGTTACAGTCAGGGATGAGCTTCAGGTTCTCATCACTTAGGTGAGTGGTGGCCTTAACTGCCAGATCAGAAGCCTTGATGTCTTTGAAGACTGGGACCATTTGGTAGAGGTACCACTTTAGAAGCTTTTCAATATGATTTATTGGAGCATTGCATGTGTGCTCTCCTTTTTCACTAGTGACTTTATCCCATCCTTCTGTATTGATCCTGGCAGCGCAGCTTCTATCTTCACATACATAATGCTTGCTTCTTCCTGCTCTCTTTTGATTGTTGCAATTGAAAATATAACCATCACAGACCAAACTTACATCTCCTTTGACAGACATTAGAGGGAAAAACTGAGAGAACTTCTTTAGGAGCTTAAACTCTCCTTTGACATTACATATATTCTGAACCTTTAGGGAATTCCATGGGCCAATTGGTGCTTGATGATAGTCAGACAGGTAATCATCAGGATCTTCTTTATTGATACTTGATGAGAAGGATGGAGGTGTAGATTTGTTGGGCGGTGGAGGGGAATTATCTGGAGTTGGATTCTTGCGCTTCTTGGACTGGGATGAGCTTGATTCCTTGGGTATTGATTTTTTTTGAGCTTGATTCATCTGGGCTTGACTGGGGCTCTGGACTCTTGGGTATTTTCTTTTTTCCTTGCTTCTTTAGTGGAACCTCATCTCCTTCTGATTGATACCAGCTTGGAGAAGAGGAGGGGGCAGGGGAGGGCTCTTTGCTTTCAGGGTCTGGGGTCTTCTCCTTTGTCTTCTCTTTCTTTGAGGGCTCTTTGGATGGCTTTTTGTTGAGGTAGGGACTTTGGGCCTTTCCAGAGGCTTTGGGTATTTTCTTGGTTGACTTGGTTGACTTGGGGCTCTTTTATGGCTTCTTGGATGATTTTTCCTACAATAATTAGAGTAGAATTCATAAAGTAAGAATAATCATGTGAAGCATGAATAAAATTAAATAATAATTGCTTGTTTTATTTTTTATTATGAATTAAATAGTTTATATAAGTATGGAAAGTAATTTTAGAGCTAGTTTATTAGTAAAGAATAGAAATAAAACCATGTTTAAATAAAAAGTTATCATTCTGGTAGTCACAATAGTCAAAAATATTTAATTTAGTTTGTCAGCATAAAAAAACCCTTTAATTTTGATGTCAACATACTGCCAGTCAGCATTAAACTAGAAAAACACTATGTAAATCACTTATAAAGCTTAGTTAATATTTTCTGGAGTTGGTTTTTAAGGCCAAAATTGATTATTTTTAAATTAAAAAATTTAAAGATTTGCATATGTAACTTATGAAAACTAAATAATAGAGATTGTAGAGGGACGTCTAAAATACAGCCCTGGGTACTTTGGCCTAAATTATCATACCATTGTATGTGTGCTTTTTGTTAAGTGGCAGTGTTTTACTAATAAACCAGTGAAAGTGTTGACATTCAGGCAGTTAGTGTTCTTTTATAGTAACTCTCCTATTCAATCTCACTTAAATTATGTCACTTTGTTTGCTTAGCCAAACCCCTTTGTTGCAATTTAGGTGATACAGTGATTTGACACAAAGTTGACATTATAAATGCATATATAATTTCTAGTTTTAACATATGTGTTTTGGCTTAAGTGGACTTCCAGAAATAAGCTATAGTTTATCCAGTGAGTTTAAAATAACAGAAAATATCTAAATAATACAAATAACACTCTGAAAGTTGGAATATGTCTTTGTTCAATGCTTATCTTATTATTTTTTTAATAAAAACAGAAGTATAAAATATAAAAAATAGTTATTTTTAGAATATTAATTAATTTATTAAGAAACTCATGGATTCTTATTTGGGGTTGACATCCAGATATTACTTACTGTAGTTGGCCTTAATGTAAAAGTACAAATAAACTTACATTTTCATAGTAAATTATATTAGTTTTTTGGCTTGAAATTAAGCCTTTGTTTAAACGGTGTTAACATTATGTCTTTTCCTTTTTAATTTTGCAATTCTGACTTAATAATTCACTATGAAAAATTAGCTTAGTTTTGGAAATGCCCAATTCTGGCAGATAAATACTAAAATAATGTCAATTTACTGAATGATTTAATTCTGGCAGTTGCCAACTAGAGGCCCTCAACTACAGTTTTTTGAACTTTAAGAACACGCACAATTGTTATTTTGGGAGTGTCTGGCATCTTGGCCATGAGTGACATGGCGGACACCTTTTCAATTTTGTCCCCTGTAAGAACAGCGGCCTTGACTTTTGCCTTTACCTTGCAGTCAATGTCTTTGATTTTTGCAATTGCAGAGTTGAGATCCTTCAATAGCTTCTCCAATTCTCTCATATGATTTTTTTACTAATCTTTCCATATGTTTTTATAGCTTTTGCCCCAATAAAATCTGTATTATTCTGATACTTTTGCCTCTTTGTTTATTCCTGTTTTTTTCCCATTTGCTACACTATCCCATCTTTTTACCCATTGTGTATATGTTTTACACTCATCTCAATATGTGTTGCTTGCTTTGTGTTGGCATTGTTTCCTTAATTGCCATATTATTTTTAGTACCCAAACACAGCCTCTTGTGAAATAGTAACAACAATTTGGTGATCAGCTAAATTTGAATTATAAAATTATAGTGTTAACTGTTTTTAGATAAAATTGTTACTGATCCAAATTCAAATCCTTAATGATAAACTTTAAGCCAATCAGGAGCCAAGTGATAAAGTGATTATTGTGACATAAAGGGTCATTCAATAATTCTTTGGTGTATGTGCGCTAATTAATATGATTAGCTGGATCTTTTTATATTGTATGCCATTGCTGCTGTGGCAAGTTGTTGGTGGACAAGTGCCCAATCAGCTGCTGGGTTAGCACTAGCCCATCAACAACTTGCCACAGCGGCAATGGCGTATAATAGCAAAAGATCCAGCCAATCATATTAATTAGTGCACATACACCAAAGAATTATTGAATGACCCTTTATGTCACAACAATCACTTTACCACTTGGCTCCTGATTGGCTTAAAGTTTATCATTAAGGTTTTGAATTTGGATCAGTAACAACTTTATCTAAAAACAGTTAACACTATAGTTTTCTAATTCAAATTTAGCTGATCACCAAATTGTTGTTAATATTTTCACAAGGGGCTGTGTTTGGGTACTAAAAATAACTGTGTTCAGGATCTAGATACATTGCATAGTAAATATATGATTTTATAGAAATAAGATGAACATAAAGGAATAAAACCAACTATAAACAAAGAGAACATGGATAACTGAATTCAAAACAAAGATAATATAAATAGAAAATGTTTGGCGACAGGGGGTTTATTGGGGCGGGGAAGAGTGATGCCTAGGAGGCAGAATAGAGCAGGAAGGAAGAGGTAGAGGTGGTGCTGGCCTAGGGGTCTGGGATTGGGTGAGTTGGGGTTGCAGGTGAGGGGTGTTGGTGGCGGGGGTATAGGCAGGAGGATTTTGCATGATGGCTGCCATATAACACTTGTCGTATTTCTCATTGGTCATTGGCTGGATGGGATGGTAGGTGGCAGTGGCCCAAGGTGGAAGACGCTTATTTTTATGTGATTGGTTTCCCATGTTCACATGGAAAACCATTTGCGCAAATAAAGTCAGCCACCATCTGGCAGCCAAAGAGAAAATTGTGGTCAAGGACCCCAAGATAGAAGTCTTTGAAAGCCTGAGGGCGGCGCTCCTGTAGTGTATCTTTAATGTTAGGAAGATAACATCAGCCAGATGGATGTCTTTGTGGTCATCTGGGTACATGGAGGCCTGGTGCCCACATTGCTGGATGGCCTCAAGGGCAGTGGAGCTACCCTCCATCTGGTGGCTCATGAAAACCCGGTACTTGGAATTTGAGCCATCCCAGGAGTTGATTAATCCACCAAGGATGTGGCTGTACAAGTAGCCATTGATGAAATCTGGGTTTGTCTGATAGTAGACAAAACCCTTGGCTGAAACAGCCAGACATGCACCAATGAAAGTCCCCTTTATTGATCTTCTTCCTTTTTGAGTAGCAGCTCTTCCTTGCTCGCCAAAATCATCAAAAGCTATTGATAGCTTGTAATAGGAGATGAACATGACATCATCAGTTAGACTAGTTAGGCATTGAACCAGGTTTGATTTGATGGCAGTGTCATACAGGGAATCCTCAGCGCCATCCCATTGGTTGCCAGCAAAATTAGTAATAATCTGTATTGAAGCCACCTTCCCATACATCCAGAGCTGAACCATGCGCTCAGACACCCAAATGCCATGGTGCGCAAGTTGCTTCCGGACCTGGGTCAATGGAAGCTTGGGATCCTACTGGAGGAGGTCAAGCATGATTGGGTATGCCTCAGATATTTGTGACTTGGGGGCCTTCTTGGGCTTCTTGGCTGTCCCAATCAGATTCCCCCTGTTCATCAGGTTGTTGAATTCCCGCATGACAGTAGCTTGGGTAAATTGCAACTGGGTGGCAATCTGTTCCCAGGACAGACCCTGTAGATTCAGTGCCACAATTTCCTGAAGAATTTGGGCGGTGATGGTTTGTTGCTTGGGGCGCTGGGCCAGGGAGCTGAAGCCTGATTGGATGTAGGGAAGCAGGTTGGCTGATGGCAGGAAGTTGTTCCAAATCAAGGTTGCCATCCTGATTGGTTGGTTGGTGGGCAGCTTATGCGGGGGTGGATACGGAAGCAGGGGCAGAGATAGACACTAAGTGACTCTCAAACAAGTCAAAGCCATAGGGGTTGGTGGTCAGGTACAGGTCAGCTTCCTTGACACCCGCCTCAAAGGCTTGGGTGTAAACAGATGCCTCCACGTTCTGAGCCTTGCCTCCATTGAAGCTGGCTTGGCTGTTTGTGCCATCAAAGATATTGCTAGTAAAAACCATTGTAAAAAACCTAGGATAAAATCATTAAAAGTAGAAATCTTTAAAAATTAATGATTTATTTTTATTTTTATTGTAATCTTAAGCCCATATTTGGAAGGCTCTCAAAACCATTCCATACAAATCTGGAGCCATGAAAATGGATAAAATGCCTCTGTTCCTAAATTGGATAGCTGTTGATTGGCTGTAAACTGTTATTTTTCTATTTTAGGCTGCTCATACTACACATCTTGTGTGACTTCATTTTGTTTTGTGCTTGTGGAATCTCATTTATAGATTGCTCAAGTTTTGTTTCATTTTAGTCCTTCCGTTGGTGCCTTGTATTAATCCTTATTGGATTATAATATACTCCAGAACAGCATCCATTCATTTCACTTGTTGCATCAGTTCATTTTGTTTGTGGTTTGAACTACACTGCTTGATGTTTGATAGAATTTTGTATAATGGGCTAGTGAAATTTTGTTTTTTGTTTGTCAGTTCATTTATTAACTGAAATTTTATAAATTAATTGAATCCTGAATCTCGCGCAACTTGGATTTTGTTCAAATCTGAAATCATTTTGTTTAAATCTGAAGTATTTTTGGTTGTTGCCATAGCTTTTAAAACTACTATACCTAGGAAGAAGATAGAGGTCACAGAAGCAGGGACTATCTCCTGGTCCAGCTTTCTGGAGAAAAGTACAGGGGCAAACCTTGGTTGGTCTTAAGCACTAATAAGCTGTTCAGTCTTCCAGAGCTGGCGTTGAAGCTGTAGGTGCTTTATGTTTGACAGTACTATAGTATAATATTTGTAATGATATAATAAACTCCTGCAAAAGTCAAATGCTCAGATTGCATTAACTAACAGCTGCCTATTTAGAGATGTCAACAAGGAGGGGATTACAACTTGCCCAGCTATATACTGCTAGGAATATGTTTTTGTCTAGATAAGGCATTATTATTGGCTGGCTGGTCACCTGCCACTATTTTCCTAGCAAAGCTGTCATCTGATTGGTTTCCAGGGGCAGCACGCTATTCTTAGGCCCTAGTTCTTGGCCCAAACCTTGTGTCTTTTTGGTGATTTTTAAGGTTCACAATCACTAACTTCTGAGGGTTTTGGCTAATTAGAAAGGTACCTAATGATTAACAACGCTTTTTTGGATGCCTCCAGGAGAAGGCGTCCCCAGGGCATCATTTCTGAATTTTGGGAAATAGAGGCGTCAATTATGAAAGCCTTATTTGTTAACCTAATTAGGCAAGTGTGTGATTTTAAATTTGCATTACTTTGATTTGGTATTGTTAATTCTTTTTTGGGCTCATTTCAGGCCCTGACATTAGATATCAACTATAGGCTTTATCAATTAATTGAATGAATACTCTTTTTTATTTGCCCCATTATCTTTAAATTTTTTAAACAGCCTAGATGTGAGAGAGAGGGGCTAAACTAACTAAGTCTGGCTCCCATCCTGGTGAGAAAAACCACCAGGATGCTGCCCAGTGGAGGACTGGGACAGCCTCTCAAAGGGGGGACCACAAGGACAACATGGGAAACATTTGAGGAAAATAGGCGTTTAGACCCGTCAACACCAGTCTGGTGAGCAGCCAAGGGGTGCAGGTGGGAGTGGGCGGGGACACCACAGGGACCATAAGTGGTACTGAATCACTTGGGGACAATCTGAGAAAGGGAGGCATAGAAGACGCATCCCCCTCAGAGACAGGCAAGGAGAGATCTGCAATACCCAATTCCAAGTTGTCACACATCAAACTCTTAACCACAGCCTCCCCAGAAAAGAGAAGGGCGCTGGGGAGATTCCAGAGACTGGAAGGGTCTTCACCCACAAGACAGGCAGAGGAGGAGATCTTTTCTCACAAGTCTGGGGAAGTGGACCACAAGAGCAGCAGAAATGGGGCCAAGGAAAATACCACAAATTTTTCAATAGGGAGTATCATCAGAAAAATCAGCACAAGATTTAAAGGAGATTGGTGAAAATTTCCAAACTACAAACAATAAAAAATTGGGGAACCTGGGGACACACACAAAGGAAAACCACGCAGGAGGCAGTAGGACAATCCTGGGGGCTTGGCAATGAGCTCAGAAGGCTTTAAGAGCAATTAAAACAAAGAACAAGTTCAAAAACCAAGAAATTAAAGGAAAATTGAGATAAAAGAAGATTTTTATACTGATTTTAACTTTAAATTTAGGTTTCAAACGTGAGTTTTGAAAGCAAAACAGAAGACAACAACAGCTATACGCTGGAGCCTGCTCAGGAGAAGCTAGAGGAGAGCCCAAGTTTGAAACAGGACGCAGGAAGGTAAGTGTAAAGGGTATAACTAACACTTTTAAAATTTAGACAATGGGAACTCCAAACAAGGGGCTTCAATAATCAGGGTTTATTTTAAAAAGTGAAGTGCAAGAACCAAACTTTATTAAATTGGAAAATAGACAAGCAGGGGACTGAAAGTCCCCTTGTTGTGTTAAAAGGAATGGATTGCAATGAAGATGATCACATGACAGTTGAGCCTAGATTCAATTGGCTGGGAGAAAAACTTTGCTGGATAGGGTCAGAGATACTGGAGGGTTTTACTCTAATTTCCGCAGCTCCACCTGATTGACTGGAAGGCCTCCCAACCATTTCAGATTCATTTGATTTCCTGGTTGTTGATGTGGTATCATTTGATTGGCTGTCCCTGATAATTTTCAAGAGAGGACAACACCATGATAACAAACAGTCCAAATTAATCAGTGTTTCTTTGCAAGCTGGACAACCAAAGCAGGGGGATCTACAGGGTAAGCCAGAACAAATCTCTCATCAACAGTGTGGGCTAAATCTTCTAGAGAATTTAATGGCTTGGTTGTTGTTTTTGGCCCCTTTTTGGTGTAGCGGGGGAAACGGTTTGATCCAAGGCCAGAGGTGGCAGTGAATTTACAATAGATATAGTTGACCTACTTTGAATAACTCAATTATATCACCCCCAAAAGATAAAGCACCATCTAGGACCTGCCCCTGGGATGACCTCTAGTCTTCTCCCCTCTCTGATACCTGATGTTGAGCACTAACCCTATTATTAAAATAGAAACATGGTGGTTACCTTAATCATCCTTAGTCTGGCTATGATTGTTGTATCCATTCCATAAACCTATTACCCATAGCAACTGGGATCTAGTACCTTTTCAGATCTGCACCTTTGCTTAACTGGGCTCTTATTTCCTGACACCCAAAAAAATGGGCAGACAAGTTATCAACTTGAGGTTACAGAACCCCTGACCATGAAATAAAGTAAATCACTTAAAGTTACTGTCAAAACTGCAGGTTTGACCCGCCAGCAAGGTTCCAACCAAGTAGGTTTGTGACCTGCAATCCAATTATCTGGTCACTCAAAGACAGACTAGGAAGTCAACTCAAATTACCAAATCCAACAACATGAACAGATGATGATCCTTTATGGTGGATACCTTGTTTTGGCGCTTGACTCATTACTAGGATCAAGCCACCCCCGTCATCATCCAGCCATGTGATCAACACAATCATGTTCCTGTTATCCTTGACTCACAATGACTATATAAGCACTATCCCTTAATAAAGATCATTATCTATCTTCTAAATATTTTCCCCAAGTAACTCTGCTAAAATAGCACAGTACTACATTGGTAGCACAGGTAGGCTTTCCATCCTACCTTATCTTGAAAAATTCCGCCTGTTGCCCGCACACGCTGCGGCCAACAAATCCTTGACAGAATTATGTCTGGCCTCCTGCCAGACTGGACTCCATACACCCCTGGTACCGCCATACCTGATGGCTTTGTCCTGTACCAGAACACAGTAATTCTGCTACCTGCCTTCAACGCCATGTCTGCACAAGGTTTCTTTCAGGCTCCCTCCTCAATGCCAAAACCAGCCGACAAAACAACCATGCCTGCCTACGTAGCTCAAAGACTACAGAGCGCCGCCTTGGAATCTTTTGCTAGGGCCAACAACAACAACGCTGCTGCATGGATCCAGTCTGCCCAGAGCAAGCTGGCTCAGATGGAATGCCCACAGCGGTTTTGGATTGCAGAAATTTCTATTTGCCTGACCCATGACGCTGACACCTGGTGCAACAAGTGGCATTAAGATCACACCAACAAGAACTGGTATACCTTTAAGCAAGACTTCCTGGCAAGATTTGTGCTTAAAGATACAGTGCTCATGATCATACGCCAAGTGAAGAGCCTGACCCAGACAGGCACTATGAAGAAACTCACCTGTGCCTACAAGGAACTCCGTCTTTGTGCACCATCTGACATGGCCTTTGACACCCCAGCCACACACCTCATGTACTACAACACTCTTAAGTTGCATGTGATGAGGCATTTAAACCTGGATCAGGTGACCAACCTGCAAAGCCTGTACTGTGAAGCAGAGAAAGCAGAGAAAACATCCAACGCACTACATAAGGCACAAACTTGGAAAAGAGAAAGACCCAAGGATTCCCATCCAGGAAGGCGCTCCTTTCAAACACCTCCTGGAGGCAATGGGAACAACGCCAACCACAAACCCACGGGTTCAATTGGAAAATGGAAATGGAAACAATGGCCAGTCAAACTGTACCCATTTCTGTATCACTGCCACGCAAGTTAACCAAGATGAGGGAAAAGCCCAGGTAGAGCACTAAGCAAGCCAAGCTCTTCCCACGCAACTCCTGACTTGCCCAATGATGAATACCAACCCAAGGACGTGGACCAATGCCCAATGATCCAGGTGCCCTCAGAGGACCCGGTACTGTACACTATTGCCAGACATCCCAATAAATTGATGTCCTATTCTTTCCGCTTTTGCAGTTACACAGGCTCAGCACTCCTGGATTTGGGCACAGACTGAACCCTGGTCAACAGTAGCTTTGTGGATAAGTTCAAGCTGGCCACTAATCATTTGCAGATTAAAAATATGGTCCTGGCTGATAAACACCACATTGCCGTGACAAAGGAAACTGCCCCCTTCTCTGTCATGCTTGAGAATCTCCACTCCACCATTCAAGGTCCCTTCATTGACTTTCCCAAGTTTGACATTGTACTGGGACTAGACTGGTTACGGAAGAACAATCCTCACGTAGACTGGGCAACCTCAGTTTGACTATCAAGCGTGAAAGTGTCAACCACCAGATCTATCCTGACTCTGTGGACCAACTGCTATGCAACCAAGTCTTTGTACATATCACAGAGACCCAGGACAAGAAGGAAAACCTGAAGGTAATCAGCTGGGACTCCTGCCAGTACAAGATCATACACTTCAAGGATCACCAGAATACCTCCACACCTCAGGACTGCAACACTGTGGCCCACCATCCAGAAATCTTCAAGGAAGCGCTACCCAGGCTGCCCCCTGAAAAGCATATTCAGCACTCCATCCAGCTCAAGGGGGCTGTACCCAAGGCGCGCCCCATCTACAGTCTGATCCCAAATAAGGACAACGCCTTATGCGCCTACCTCAAGAAAGAATTGAAAAAAGGACTTATCCACCCCTCAAAGTCTCCCTTTGGGGCTGCTGTATTCTTTGTGGCTAAAAAGGAAGGGAGCTTACGCCTGGTCACAGACTACCGCGCCCTAAACACAGTTACCATTGAGAATTGTTACCCACTTCTACTGATTGACAACCTCTTTGATGCCTTGGGAGAAAGCCACAGTCTTCTCCAAGATTGATCTAACTGCAGGCTACAATCAGATTTGTATCAAGGAGGAAGACATTCCCAAAACAGCCTTCTGCACTAAATACGGCTCCTACAAATGTGTGGTACTCAACTTTGGCATAACTAATGCCCTGTCCGCCTTTGTAACCTTCATGAACAAAGTTTTTGCGCCCCAAATAGGCAAGCATGCCCTAGTGTACCTAGACAACATTATTGTCTACAGCCCCTTGGTGGAACAACACTACAAAGACCTGGAGGCAGTCTTTGCTACCTTGGCACAACACAAACTGTTAGCCAAACCCTCCAAGTGCCAGTTTTTCTGTGACCAACTACCCTTCTTGGGACACAGTCTCAAAGGACAGCATCAAACCCAACAGTCAAAAGATACAGGCCATCTGCAAGATGCCACCACCCAAGGATAAGTTGGAACTCTGCACCTTCTTGGGAATGGTGGCCTATGTATGATGCTTCATACCTGACTGTGGCATTTTGACTGCCCCCTTATCTGCCATAAAAGGCGCCAAGTCCAAATTTGTGTGGACCTCCCAATGTGACCTCTGTTTTAGACGTCTCAAGGAGAAATTCACAACAGCTCCCATCCTACAATACCCCAAACGTGACAGGGAATACCAAATAGAAACTGACGCCTTGGATGCATCCATTGGGGAGTACTACAAATCAAGAATAATGACGGTGACTTCCTGCCTGTAGCTTATGAAGTGCAAAAATTGACAGATGGTGAGTGTCAATACCCTATTGACAACAAAGAACTGTTGGCTATTGTACACTGCCTAGTCAAATGGCGCTGTTACCTGGAACGCCAGAAAGAATTCACAGCATTAACCAATCACAAGAAACTCATCTATTTCAAAACTCAAGCAAATCTGTCGCGGCGCCAAGCCTGGTGGATAGAGTTATTGGAGAGATTTAACATGCTCATCAAGTACAAACCTGGGGTTGAGCCCGCCATGGCAGACGCCCTGTCCTGCCTGTATGTCAGTGCTTCAAGAGGAGAGAATGGGCTTGACCCAGACTGGCCTCTCTTAGTACTACAAACAAAGGACAAAGGTTTCCCCCCTGGCACAACCAACATAACAAAGGAAACAGTTATCAAAAATGAACACCTCTTTGCTGACGTATATGGGACCCTACACAGAAAAATGTTAGACAGCATAACCATTTCCTATATCCCCACACACCAGCGGGTAGACACTATCCTACGCTATCACAGAGACCTAAGACACACCAAGAGCCAAAACCTATATGAGTTCCTTAAGCACAAGGCCTGGTGGCCAACCTTATACTGCAATGTTCAAGAAGTTCTAGACCAATGTGAGGTATGCAAAAAGTTTGCCAAAAGCAAAACCCCGCCAAAGTTGGTACTCTTCATCCACACACAACTACATTTCAAAGTATGGGCTCTTGACATTGTTGGCCTCATGCCAGGAAAACACAATGACAAGAAATACATCATTACCACCATTGACTTTGCTACAAGATGGCCAGTAGCCCAAGCAGTAAAGACACACACTGGCAATGATGTACAACAATTTATTGGCAAGGAGATAATCAGCAAGTTTGGAAAGCCAGAACTCCTGATAAACAATGGAGGCAAAGAATTGACCTCCAAAACCACCAATGTATATCTCACCAAAAATGGGGTCAAGCATAGTGTGACAACACCATAATACTCACAGGCCAATGGACGTGTAGAGCAGCTTAATGGTAGCCTTGTGAAAGCCTTAGCCAAACTCACCGCTGTGAGACCTGAAGACTGGTATAAGCAGCTACCAACTGCACTACTTGTGTGTCAAATCTGAGTGAACAGATCCACCGGGAAAAGCCTGTTTGAACTGGTATATGGCACACAGCCAAGTATCATTCAAGCATTGACAGGACCTAAACTGGAAATTCCAAGTGAAGTCCCTCCACGCTCAGACCCTCAAGTGATAGAGGCTAACAGCAAGCAAACAGCAAAGGAGAATGAACGTCTGCAAAAGACATTTGTCCCCATCCACAATAGACATGAAGTTGGGGACAAAGTTTGGGTCATGAATGTTGACAAGAGCAAGCTACAACCCAAGAAAGTGGGGCCAGCAATCATTCTAAAGGTAAACAACAATAACACTTACCTCGTGCAAGGGCTTGGAAAATGTAAGCAAGACAAGACCCTACACCATGATTGCCTACGGCCCTGCAAAGCAAGACAGAAACAACACAAAACCGCCCTGCCTGCCACAGAACAACAATTATTTCAGTATGGTGCCCGGGCTCCTGACAATCTCCCTGATGACCTGCCCCCAGAGGAGGCTGACCTTCAGTCGGGGGGGGGTGTCAAAACTTCAGGCTTGACCTGCCAGCAAGGTTCCAACCAAGCGGGTTTGTGATCTGCAATCCAATTATCCGATCACTCAAAGCCAGACTAGGAAGTCAGCTCAAATTACCAAATCCAACAACATGAACAGATGATGATCCTTTATGGTGGATAACTTGTTTTGGCGCTTGACTCATTACTAGGATCAAGCCACCCCTGTCACCATCCAACCGTGTGATCAACACAATAATGTTCCTGCTATCCTTGACTCACAATGACTATATAAGCACTATCTCTCAATAAAGATTATTATCTATCTTCTAAATATTTTCCCCATGTAACTCTGCTAAAACAGCACAGTTATGACATTACCTTGGTTTAAAATGAGTTTTTGAGAATCTCAATTGATCTCTCTAAAAATTAACATCAAATGGAGAAAATATTTTAGGGTTGATGTAGAGTTGGTTGGAAAGTATTAGAGAATGATGTTTAGTCCAAGCTATGCATTTTTAAAGCTAAGCTGATATAAGAAAGTTTGGTCTGATATTTGGTTTGAATTTGGGTTGAGCCAATAGGATATCTGTCATATTGACAAGAACCTGGTTAAAATACTTGCCAGAGTATCATCCTGATCTATTAGATTGGGTGACAGTTAGGTCATGATTAGAGTAAGTTGTACTGGGCTGTGCTAGATGCTCTTGAAAGGCAAGCTCTGTATTGGGTTTGAACCAAAGTTTTCTTAAGGTCTTGTTGATAGATAATATACTTAAAAATAATAAAATAAGTGTGCTTAAAATATTGGATTTTGTCACAATTTATTGGAGGATGGTTGTGTACATGGTAATATCACAGATCTCAACTTGAGACTCTATCTTATGATTGAATGATTTCATAAAACCATTAGAATTCACTATAATTTTAGAGTCTTGATTGTGTGTTACTGTTTATGAGACCAAAAGATAGATTAACTATTTTTTGATGGGGTTTGCTAATTAATCCTTAATTCTGTGATATGCTTTCTATAAAGTTTCAAGACTATGGGATGTCAACCAAGTTGTTTATGGTTGGTACACTATATCTTTGTAAAGTCATCAAACTGCTGCACCTATCTCATAAGCCTGCTTGTATATTTTTGGGATCTTTGCATGCTAGCCAGAAACTTGGCTTTAATCTGATATGTGACTTTTGCTATGATGACAGTTTTTGTTTAACTTAATGATTAGTATGTTTAGTTAATGAAAACTTAATAAATTCCCAACATGTTGCCTCTGAGTGATACTAGCATTTTCCAGAGTATTATCAAGTAAAGTTTTGCTTCTCAGCAGGCTTGATCATTGATACACCTTCTTTTTTCTAAAGGTTCATGGATAGGGCTTAAATTTTTACATGATTTCTTAAGCCAGCAGAAATGTATAAAGAACTTACCACCCTAACCAGCCACCAGTGTTTGAAACTTATTCTCAATTTGATATTTGTAACTATAGTTTCCCTCACTTGGCCCCAATTGTCAGGGCCCAGAATGCCCTGGATAATCAGCTGGCCTTCTTAGAGGCCAAACAATCCACAGCCTGGAAATCATTACCAACTATCTCCCCGAGTAAAAAACCTCTCTTTTAAATTACAAATGGCCTGCAATTTGAGAGGCATATGAGCCTCAAATCACTGGCTTCAATTCTATTAACAAATTTGGCCCACTTAACTATCGGGAAATGATACATCAGGAGCACAATTGTTTGATTGCTCGCGGTTTCTATAAATAGCTGTGGCACCTCAGCATGCTGTGCTCAAGCAAGGTTCCTGTTATGCTAGCCAATAACCATCCATCCCTAAGCTCAAGTACGCAATTACTGGGCAAAATCACCAGTTTGAATGAAAATGATGCCACCAGATCCCTGGTGGCACAAAAGGCTGAACTTTCACCAGTAAGTATAAGTAGTGAGGAGGAAAAGCCCTTCTCACTGTTGACATCATAAAATAAACAACTTTATGCCCAGGACCCATTATTTTCTTGCAGGAATCATCTATTTTTGCACAAATATAATTATTCTGTTTGCGTCTATTTGTGAATCTACTACACACTATAAATGTGTGTATCCATTCTCCTGGTTCAGCTCCCATCACTGTGGTCAAACCACCTAGAGCTCTTGACTTGGAGCTCTTCCATCCCCACCACCTGGATCTCCCTCCTGGCCACCCAAGAGTGACTGTCCCACCTAGCATGAAGGAAATTCCTACTACTTCCCCCCTGCCCAACGCGCCTCCTGCTCAGGATTGAGTAAGTTAGGGTTCATTTATATCACAGTATTGGGGCTGGCCAACCAGGTTGTGCCCCATGCTGGGAGTTGGCATTCCCTAGCTACTGCAGTAAACTACCTGGTCAGAATAGTGCCAATTGTGTACATGGCCTTCCAGGCCCGGCCTGCCTCCCCTGTGGGAGTCCAGCCGGACTCTGGCATGGGCTATGACACCAATTCCTAGCTTAAGTGAGCAGAGAAGTTACAAAGCCATAAATTTACTATAGACTCTTTGGAGCTGCATTAAGCTAATCTCCCATCCCAACTTACCATAGCAGCCATCCTTGTTTGAGGTAGAGCTTTAATTTCCTGCTTGCATAAATTTCTGCAGCTGCTGATTGTCCCACGATGTAGTCTTATAATGATCCTTTAAAGGTTAGAGTTGGGTCTTTAACAGTGCTTATAAAACCAGGGTCAAACCTAATAAATGACTCAGCTGCTCAAGTCTGATTAAAGTTTGCTGCCCCTTGTTACACCCACTAGACTCCATCAGCTGCCCATCCCTAGTAGGGGCACTGATCCTTAATTTTAATGAAAATGCTGGTTAAAGTCCACTTTCAGGAGCAACTTCCCATTTAAGATCCACATTGAATGCTGTTTTCATTGATTGCTTATCTCCTTCTCTGATCCTGGTCAAATGTGAGACTTCCCTATGAGAAGATTGTCCAGTTTACCCACCAAAATGCTTATCATCCAAGTAGCACTTTGGTAGATGTTTCTACACATCCCTCTTTCCATATCCAGTTCAGCCCTTGGATAACCTGCTGTAAGATAACCCCTCTGGTATGGGATTTCAAGACCAAGTTATCTGAGCCTTTAGCAGAGATGGTATCCCTTCAAATAAGCTTGACCTCTTCCCCTATTAAGGACCCTATTTAGGCCTTGACTTTGCTTGGTTATAGCTTCACCCAAAAAAGTCATTCTACCTTCAGTGTCTCATATTTTGTGGTTATTGGCGGGATCTGTTTTAACCTGCTTAATAGACACTTTCCCTGGACTTTCCACAGCTCTTTCTTTATGAGACCCATCAGAGTGGATACCCTTTTGCTTTGTTGGGTAGTGGTCAGGTGGTGAAAACCACCTAGTTGGGAGTCTGGGCTTATTAGCTTAGCTCTCTCTAGCAAAATAAAAATATGAAAATAAAAAAGACAACTGCTTATTATAGCTTAATTCTACAGTAGTTTTCAAAGCTATGGCGCTAAGCAAAAAATATCAGATTTAAATGAATTCAACTCAGATGTAAACTAAAATAGCTAATCTGTAAACAAAATTAGAACCCAATGAATTTATATTAATTTACAACAGATTTGGGTCCATTTCTATTTCGTTTTCAGATGCTTTGTTTTTGTTTACATCTGAGTTGAATTCATTTAAATCTGAGTTTTTTATGCTTAGCACCATGGCTTTGAGAACTACTGTAACAAGCTTCAGGTAAAGTAATTGCAGCCAAAATGCTGTAGAAACCTTTTTAGAATGGGATCTAATATTGCTATTCTATTTACCTAGCTATTATATAAAAAATATCCTTCCAACTTCTTTAGGAAACAGATAATACTTAGTATTTGATGAATGAAGATAAACTTAAGTCAACAGGTGCAAGTAAACCTGTTACCTTTAAAAAATAAATGCAAGGGCAACATAGGTCTATAGGAAACATTTTGGCCATGTCTAAACACTAAATTTGGGACTCGATGAAAAACGCTAGCTGGATTAGATTATAACTTATAATAAAAACTGCTCAACAGATGAAATCTCACTACCAACTTCCGAAACTACGTTCCCCAAAGCCCATTACGTAATTGCAATGGCCACCTTCCCGGGGGATGAGCGCTCGACTACTGGCGCAAGAAGGTTGGAAATCAGGGGTTGGCTGGGAAGTGCCGATCAAATTAAACTGAGTATTTTCGGCTGCCAGATAAATTTGCTTCTACTGAGAGATTCTGGCTCTGTCTAGAAGCTGTTACTGGCCGGGGATACGCTTAGAGATCTAATTGGCTTTCAAGGGTCAGATAACGAATTCGAGAGCACATACCTTCATAAGCTTGATGCGACTGGGATATCTGCACTTCCTTTGACTGGCCATCGACTGATTTGAGCTTCTTGGGGGTAACTACAGTTAAGGTCAATATGGTGTTTCAAGGTTACTTACCTTCAGGATTTTCGGCGGCCTTTCTTTTTACCCCTTGTTTGCGTGCTAGTGCTGATTAGCCAGACAAAACGATTTCGGTTACCTGTCTCTTGGGAGTGCCCATTGGGTGGTCCCGTATAAGGGATAAGCTGGTTTGGTTAGTAAAATTAAATAAAAGCATTTACGTTTTCTTGGACTGTCTTGCTTTTGGCGTTTGCGATTGTCTTGTGGGTGGCGACGAAGGTGTGATGATCAACCAAGTTGGGTACGAGGTACTTGGTATAGTCGATGGGGAAGTAGCTGAGCCCGTAGCCCAAGTAGTAGTTCCCATTGAAATCGGTTAAGCAGCAGGGAAACTCCGGCTCCAAATGGGTGTTTTTTACACCAAACTTCTTTTTGCATTTACGGCAGTTGCAAACCCCTTTGCAGCAGTAGCATGTCCAGCTTTTCTCGAAAGAGAGCTCGATTGGGTTGACTCCATATTTGCCGGTTAGACAGGAATGGCAATAGTAACGTGTTTTGCACTCCGTACACTGCACCATATCTCTATTGAATCTGGAACTAGTGCACTGGTGGCACGCTCTGTAAGAAGCCTAATATTTAGAAGGGCGAATCAATATTTCCTTACTATTTTGAACAGGTCATTGTTTCTGACAGCAAGTGTCGCTGAAGAGTATGTCTCTGGATGGAGCGATTCTAAGTCACTGACACAAGTTAAATAAACCAAGCAGGGGCTCTTACGATATGGTGGAGTATAGCGGCACACAACTGAAGGAGGGCTGGCTGGAAATCAGAGGCGAAGAGTTGTAAACCTCAGAGTAACGCTGGAGATCCTGGAAGCATTCTTGGATAGGACGATGGCAATACCAGGTCAGCCTTTGGTAATCAAGGCACTGGCGATTTTCAGCAACACAATCAGTGCAGAAGTCATGCCCCCATTTAGGTATGCAAGTATCACAATGATACCAGGAGTTCCAAATATCACAATGGCAGAAATCACAGACCCGAGTGTGTGGCATAGGATCATCACATACCTTGGGTTGCTGCTGGGTCTTTGCCGTATAGGAGGAATCAACTGTATCCATTGCTATAATCTTGGCATACAGTTTCAGTAGTATGCTATAGTTGTGGGCAAGGTTATCTGCAGTGTAGTTTTTGCCCAGCTCCAACTTTTGAGACTGCAGCTGTTGGCCAAGCGAGATAACACCCTGCTCTATCATTGCTTTGATACGGTAGGTTTCCATCTTCAAAATGCGACGGTTGACAGGGAGAATCTTGTGCAAGCAATAGTCCAAGGATTGCACAGTGTTCCGGCTATACGAGTATTTGATATTGACGCCAGGGCCCAAGTTGACCACCTGGTGGGCGCTTTCGCTAGGGACCTAGATGTGAGTTGGTATAGCAAAGCAACATACCATAACAAAGTCGCCGAGCTGCTGCTCAAACACATAGACAGGAAAGTCGGCCTGGGCCAAGACTTCAGCACTGATGGTGAAATTGTCCTGGTCAAGGGATGTGTTCCCACCCCCATTTTCTGCCCAGAACTTGCGCGCCTTGTCCGCATACTTCTGCTCAACCATGAACCACAGTGCGGAGCAACCAGGATCAGCATAGACCATAAGGTTGTGGCCAACAGAGCCACATATGTCAAAGTGTGAGGCGGTGTGGGTCCCTTCGTGCCCGACATAGATCATCAGATTCTCAACTCTAAGCTCTTCGGGGAGAAGATCTACAGAAAGCAAGTCAGCAGAAATAGTTGTAAGGCTTTACTGTTCAGGTCATTTGGCCCAAGGTAGTGCAAGTAAGGCGGTAGCATCTTCTTGGCCAGCCTATCCCACTCTGGGGGGCAGTCAATATCTTTCCCATAGTACCGGATTTCAGCATGGGATTTACCCCGGTTAGCCTCCAAGAAGTTGTCAAAGGGCATCTGGGTGTCGAGCTTGTCCTTAAGATCGCGGATAGCAACCTTGACTGCCCCCTTATTGGCCTTGAGCCAGGCAAGGCTAAAGATATCCTTGTTGAATAGCGGGAGCTGGTGGAAGTTCCGGATCAGCAAAGGCTTGCCCTTATCACAGACAGTCCTTTCCAGTGAAGCAATCAGCTCCTCAACAGAAACTTTCAGGATGTCCAGAATTACAGGGAGGAAAAACTTTGTGGGGTAGGTCTGGAGCAAATGCTCTTGGTTATAAACCTCAGGGGTGAAGTTAAACTTTACAGCTTTAGGCCGGTAGATCACCCTGGGAGTATTTTTGAGCTGAGTCTTTTGCTTAGATTGGCTGAGCCCATTTTCAGAAGTGGCAGCTGAATCACAAAGCTGACTTTTGTTAGGAGCCTCAAACTCCTCATGGCTAAAGGGAAAGTCATAGTAATTCTGACTTGAAGTTGACTCTAAATCACTTGAGTGGGGCTCAATTTGTGGAGAAAATGCATTGGCAGCTTCTAAAAAGCCCAAAGGTACATCAGTACAAGGAAAAGAATCTGCAGATGCACCAGGAGTAGATTTCAGAGGAGCTGGCAAAGCTGCAGCAGGGGACCAGGGTGACAAGGTTAGTGGGCTTGAACCAAATATGCTGAATTCTGAAGCTGGCATGCAAGTTAAAGGGCTTGATGCAGGGAGATTTGAATCAAATGATGACATCAAGGCTAATAATTTATTGTAAGGTAGAGGTGTAACAAACTATCCCTTCAGCAGTGAGAATAGATAAAGTGATAAAGGGATTTAGAAATTGGGCTTGAAACCACTTGATGGATTTCATTTGGCCATGCGGAGCTATCTGATTGGCTTAAAGTGTGACAATTCCAATTGACAATTTTCCAGTTTGTTAATTTGATACAAAGCCAGTCCTTGATGGCAGGCATTATTTCCATCACACTGTGATAGTGTCGACCGCTGATTCGTCGAATTTAAGTAAATTCGAATTGATTGGTCGACACCAAAATGATGGGTATAAAACCCAACCTCTCATCATTCAATAAACTTGTTCTTATCTCCCTATCTATTTTGGTCTTTTTTGTAGTTCACTACTACAACACCATTATAAATGCTAAATAGCCCCACTTATTAAAAACAATATGGCTGAAAATTAATAATTTTACTAAACAGCATTCCATAATTTTTACTAATAAATTCAACAATGCAAATGCTAAATTATCCTACTTTTCAAAACCAACATGGTTAAAAATTAATAATTATTTTAAACAATATGCCATATTTTTTACTGCATAAATCCAACAATGCAAATGCTAAATAATCCCACTTTTCAAAACCAAAATGACTAAAAATTAATAATTATTCTAAACAATATACCATAATTTTTACTGCATAAATCCAACAATGCAAATGCTAAATGTCAAGATTTTGGAGTCTTGAGGAATTGTGTTTATTAAAGAACATTGTAATATGAGTGTTGATATAGATTGTATGAGGACAATTCTTGCTACCAATTGAGTCTTGAGAGAGGCTATGGCCTGGCGGTACTCCAAGTCTGTAGGAGAAAACACACGGGTCTGCAAGTAAACAGCAACACGCTCTACTTAGATACTTCTGACTACTAGGCTTTGGCTAGTAGTGATACAGTGATAGAGATTCTTTAATTTCTATCCTCAAGGGTGAATATTTTGCTCAATCTCTAATCAGGAGAGCACTTTATATAGGGTGGATAGACCCTCTTACCAGATTGTAATCTGACACATCTAATTCTTACTAGTCAGTCTATCTGTTCCCCTAACTGCTAGTTTCAGCCCCCAGAGATAGGCAGCCATGCCGGTCTGGCATGGGACTTCAATAGATTACCAGGCCTCAGCTTATCTTATCAGTGTATTGGCGGCATCTCATCTACAGTTTATGCATGTGCAAGTTTAGTTACCCTGTCTACTGGGATTTCACATCATGCATTATTTATCTGAACGGCCTTCTATATTGGTCATGGAAAACGAGGTATCTACAAGTGCAAATGTTTGGCATCAACCATATTGCATTAATATCCCTGAGCATTCTGTCTTATTGACTGTTCAACGTTCTGTGATTTTGGCCCGGGACATCAAGCCTGTTTGCTCAGGTTCAATCCAATGAGGGGACCATTCTCAGATCAGAATCAATCTTCAGAGTAATCATCAATGTAACTCTAGCTGTATCTCAGGAGCAGGATAATTTGATGCTTCTACAATCAAGCCAGTGGAATGGCAATTGGCCATCTAACCAATAAACCAAGGAGAAAAATGGTCAAGTCTATTACATCATTCCGGAGGCTTGACATTTTCCCCAGCTAGACTGGACCATATATTCTTCTCTTAACCAGAGACCTTGTGCATATGGATAACACATCAAATTAATTCAATTATACTAGCAAGACAGATGCTAGACAGTACATCACAGAGATATTGGAGGAGGAGCATAAGGTGTTCTACAATCTTTTGATTAAGGCCAGACGGGCGTTGATCCAAGGACTTTGCAATGGTGGTTCAGAGTCAGTGTTTACTGGGTTGGAAAACCCTTTTCAGTTGGATACTCAGGAAGACGGCAAGCAGTCAGAGGGGACTGACACAACTGCTTCCAGAAAGCGCCCTTCAGAAGAACCAGTCAATGTGTGTTTGCCTAAGCAGGCTACCCAGGCTTCAATTCAGGTCACAGACGGGCAAGAGTTAGTTGCAACTTCAGCCCGGGATCAATACAATGCCTTTGGGAGAACCCAAGAATCCGTGTTTACCCAGTTTTGTCTGGGAGAGGAAGGCTTCTCCACAAGGAATCTGTTCCTGGGTGAGGATATCATTCCTCTGTTTCTTTTTGTGGCAACGCAGAAGCGTCCTTGGGTGGATTTGAAGAAGCAAATTCAGAAAACAGCCAGTGGATTTTACACAGTAGAAGACTCGTCCTCTTGGCAGGATGCCTTGTAAGACCTGACTGGCCTTCTAGCGGGCCCAGCAACCGTAAGAGCAGTGGACATGCCAACCTTGGGGTTTATCCTTGATTTTGGCCTTGAAGTCCTTAACAGCTGGATTTCCCCTTTGGATCCTTTTCCCAAGGTGTATAGTTCCTTGGGAGTTGAAAACTCAGATGCACAGGACAGCCGGATTTGCAGGGCTACTAGGAGGGCCTGGGAGGCACTTCATTGTGGCAACAAGAAGCTGGCTCTTTGAGGAATGGCCTTGTGTGGGAATCTGCTCTTGACTCCAGACTTTGTCTGCCCATGGGGACATTTGACAACATGGCGGCACACTGGGAAAAATATCACAACAAGATAAGTGGTATTCAAGCTCCTTTGCCGCTTATCTATTGATACATTTCCGACTTCATGCTTGACTGCATGGTCCTTTTGTGCTGCTTTCCTCTGGACGCCGGGCTCTGGCAATTGGACGCCTAGCAGGCCTCTATTCCTCTTCCGCTTGTTCAGTACTCACAGCCTCTAATTGCAGTTTGTAGAGTGTGGCTGCAGGTTGCCACTTCCTTTTTCATCAGAGGTTGTACTTTTCCTTTTGTTCCTGTCTGTAGCATGGCTCAGTCAGGAAGACAGCGCCAGTCTAAGCAGGCCCAGGAGAAGGTGGTGAAGCATCAAACTTCAGTGAGCTAAGACCCTAGCAACAATGGAGAGACTGAAGAAGACAAGGATGAGGACAACAAGGATGATGAAGATCCAGAATATCAGAAAGGCAACCCTTGGCCATCTAATAAACACCTATATTTACAATTATATTTTTAGTTACCGTATATAAGTTATAAGGATTAATTGTTGCCAATACTAGGCATAGAAAAGAAGGGTTTAAGGAATCTGGTGTGTACTTGGTTTATGAGTTGTCCATCTGCCAGATTCTTAATAGTATATGCGTCCTGTGAGGTTTTTTCTATAACCTCAAAAGGACTCTTCCATAAGCTATCCAACTTATGAGATTGACCCACAACCTTATCATGGTATGAAACCTGACTTCCCACTTTGAATTCCATCAAAGGATGTTGCTTTGCGTTATTGGCTATCTGATCCTTTGTTCTGGACAGAGAGGTTTCTGAGAAAGCTTCAGCTTGAAGCTTGATCAGCGTCTCGGCTAACTTAGTTAGGTACTGCTGATAAGTCATGCCTTCAGGATTGCCCATGGCAGAGTACAGGATTGTCAGAATAGCAGGGTGGCGTCCATATAATAGCTGGAAGGGCAAAAACCTAGTGGTGCTGTGGATTGATATGTTGTAGGCAAAGACCACAGCAGGCAGGAACAGGTACCATTCTGAGGTACAAGTATCTGCTAATTTTCTCAGGATGGAGACTAATGTTTCATTCACTCTCTCCATCATACCATTTGACTCAGGGTGGTATGGAGTAGAGAGGACTCCTTTCACACCCATGAGCTTGTTCATCTTGGGAATGACATTGGCGGTGAAATTAGTGTTGTTGTCTGTGAGGATGAACTGAGGACATCCATGTCAATGGATGATACACTTTAAGATGAAGGTGGCCGTTGCCTTGGCGCTTACTCTCTATAGTGGCTTGGCTTTGACCCATTTGGTTAAGTGATTGATGGTCACTATGATATATTGGAGGAGTCCTACGTACATTGGGAGCGGACCTACAACATCTATGCTTACAGTGTGCCAAGTAAATTTTAGTTCCACCTTCTTGTACTGGTGGCAGCCCATAAATGGTTTCTCATTCTGGCATTTGGAGCAGCAGGTGAGGGTCTCTTTGACTTCAAACAGCAGGGACTTCCAATAATAATGGAGCTGCAGCTGAGTAACGGTCTTCCAGAATCCCCCATGGCCTACTGCCTTTTGTGCTGCAATTATGATTTTGGGCCTTTCTCACGGACAAGGGAATAAGTACTTTTTACCTTTGTGATATTTGTAGAGTTTATTGTTCTCTACCTGGCAGTCCTTTCTTAGCTCCCTCAGAATGGCCTGGATTTCCTATGGCTCATTGTCAAAGGTGGATTTTACCATCTTGTTGTACATGTTGTCTGCTTGTGAGGATATCAGTGCTACAGTGGGTAGGCGAGAAAGGCAGTCAGCATTTTGGTGGCCGGCTCCAGGGCGGTGGACTATCTTGTAGTCAAAGGCTTGGAGTTTCAGTGCCTATCTGGCAAGGTGTTTTTTAGGCTCTCTGAGATTCTGAAGCCAACTGAGGCTGGCATGATCTGTTACCACGGTGAGGTGTACACCATGTAGTTCCACCCTAAACTGCTTATAGGTGTATATCACAGCAAGACATTATCTTTCCGTGACAGTGTAGTTTTGCTTGTGGTTATTAAGGGACCTGCTGGCATAGGCCACAGGATGCTCAGCTTCCTCATCATTGTGTTGGGATAGAACTGCTCCCAATGCTGACAACAATGTGTCAGTGTGGACAATAAAGGGCTTGTTGAAGTCCAGATACATTAGGATGGGGCTGGATGAAAGGCTGGTTCTAAGAGAATCAAATGCAGTCTGGCACGCTGTAGTCCACTCAAAGGTAGTTCCATTCTTAAGGAGGTTGAACAATGGCTTGCCAGTGCGGGAGAAGTTTGGAATAAAGCGTCAGTAGTAGCCAATCATCCCTAGGAAGACTTGTATGTCTTGTTTGCTTTCTGGTTGCTTCATATTTGTGATTACTTCAACCTTAGCAGGTTGAGGCCAAAGTCCAGTTGTGTCTACAACAAAGCTAAGGTATTTGAGCTGATCTTTGAAAAACTGGCACTTTCAAGGCTTTATCTTCAGATGGGCGTCAGCCAGTCTTTTGAATAGGGCCTCTAGATGATCCAGATGTTCATTGAAGGTCCTGGAAAATACGTTAATATCATCCAAATATACCAGAACACAGGACAACTTGAGTTCTCCAAGAATCAAATCCATGGCTTGTTGAAACATGGCGGAGGCATTACACAGACCCTGGGGCATACGTGTTGGCTGGAATAACCCTTGCAAGGTTATTATTGCGCACTTCTCTTGTTTTTTAGGCGGCAACTCAATTTGCCAGTAACCAGAAATTAGATCCATAGTGAAGAAATACTTGGCTCCACCTAGACAATCAAGTGCATCATCAATTTGTGGGAGAGGGTACAAATCCTTTTTTGTTATCAAGTTGAGCCATTGGTAGTCAATCACAACCCTATTGCTACCATCTTTTTTTCTTAACTATGAGCATAGAAGACGCCCAAGGGCTCTTAGATGGCACTAGCATGCCTCTATCCAAGAGCTCCTTAATCTCCTTAATCACTACCTCCTTGCTGGCTTTGAACCTTCTGATAGGACAAAGACAAATAGGTTTCTGGTCACCAGTGTCAATTTGATGGGTGACATCAGTGGCACATCCTAGATCAAAATCATCCTCTACAAAAATGCAGCAATACTTTTTGAAAAGCGCGCTGGCCTTCTTGCATTCTTCATCTCTCAAAGAGGATAGGTCAGCCAAAGGGGTAGTTGCATAGGAAGAGGCTTCTACTTGATCTGGTAACCCCATGTTGGAGAAGTCACCTATGCATTGGAATTCCTCAATTTTGATGACTGGGAGGAGGTATACAAAGGTAACTACCTGATGCTTCTTAATATTTAGGTCAAATTCCTGTAAGTTAGCCAAAAGAACATGAATTTCCTGTTGCCCGGGAATGATGATTCCAGGGGCAACACATGGTTTGAAATGGGAGCGGCTCCAAGGCTGATGGATTTCACCGTAGAGTCCTTCAGGTATGTCTAAGGTTAACCCCAAGTTGATGACTATCTGGGTGCCACTTGGGAGTGTGAAGGTTGACCTTGACTGGAGGGGAATGCCCTTGTGCTCCTTTATCTGTGTGGGCAGCCACTTGCCCTTTTTCCCTTTGATTTCATAGTGTACTGCTATCACTCCGTCCTTGTACGCCAAGTGAATGCTTTTAGTTTCCTTTGGTGGCATCTTCTCCTTAGAGTAGTACAACAGGATCATCTGACTGAGCAGTGTCAGTGTCTCCACTTCCATGTCTAGCTTAACCCCGTACTTGCAAAAAAATGCCGTCCCAATCAGTATATTGTAGTTTTGACTGGGCAAGACTACTGCAGGCAAGGAAACCGCAATTGAACTGAATCTCATTAGCAGTGAACTGTATGCTCCAACCAAAGTAGTGATATATATGCCAGTGGTACCATAGACCTTGGATTGGGCTACGTCTATAGCCAGACTCAGTCTTTTCACCAGGTGGGTCAAGACTATATTGATGGGGGGCCCACTATCTATAATGGCCCGTAATTTTACCTTTTTTACGGAAATATTAGCATAAGTACATTCAGTATAAGATTTGGATTGGAGATTTAATAGATGGATACCCAGTGGTCCTGGGGTATCAAAATATTAGCGGAGGCTCTGGCCAATCTCAGGAAAGTTGGCTTCTATGGTCTTCAGTGGCATGGAGAACTGTACACCTTTCAGTGGCGGCAGGTTGCTGGACACGTTTGGGTTAGAACCAGTACATACCTCCTGAACTTGAGCGGTGTAGGGCTTGGAGACAGTCTCTATTGCGTTGGCGTTGATTTTCCTGGGGCAGCCTCTACCTTGGGTGGGGATTGCATACAGGTTGTCCACTACTAGCTTATGGATAGAGTCCTCCTCAAAGTCTTTTTATGGTAGGAATAGATCAGGAAGGGGCTGGTTGCTGGCCGTGGATGTGTCTGTGAATATTGCCAGAGTAGGTGCTGTCTCCTCGCTGGTAGGCATGGAGACTGTGTTGCTGACCTCAAGGCGCTGGCTGGCTGTCTCTCAATCAGTATCTTTTGGAATAGGGAGGGGATTATCAGGACTAGTACATTCTGTTACTGGCCCACCTTCCCTTTTCCCTGTTCTGCAGGCTTGGCTACCGTGACCACATTGACAGAAGGAGGACTAGGCTTTCCTCCTTGGCAGTCTGCTGCAAAGTGGCCTTGCTTCCCACACTTATTGCAGTTACCAGAATTTTGATAGGATTTTTTTCTCCCTTTGGCTTATTGTCAGGTGTGTAATCAGTAGGCTTGGGGGTTTGGGAGTGCTCCTTAAAGTTGTTAAAACTTTTACCTGACTGTCCCTTGTTTGGTGCCTTGAACTGGGAACCAAGTCTGATGAGATAGCTAGTAATTCTCTGGGTGCCATTAGACTGGTTGAGTACCAGGAACATCACATTGGCAAGCTGACAATATGGCTGTAATGCTCTGCTCATAGTAATGCAGCAATATAAATTGTAAAGTACCCTGGCCCCAAGGAGAATCTGCGCCTTGTGGTAAAATTGATCAGCAAAGTCAGAGACAGTCTTGTACTTCTTAAAGGAGATATTGCTAAACTCCGCCTTTCTGGCCTGGAGTTTAGTCTTGCTGCCAAATTCACCAATGACCGCCTGTTTGGTGTCTGTGTATGTCCACTCTTCCTGCGGTAGCTGTGGCATGACAACGTCTATGCTGGAGGAGTCCAGGGCATTAATGAGGGTGGTAGCCTTCATGTGGTCTGATGACCCTCTCATGGACATCTTGAATAGCGGTATAAACGTTCTAATGTTCCAATTACAATCAAATTTAGGTAAGTTCAATGGCTTTAACTTATGATCAGGAACCAAAGTTTCTTCTATAGGAGTGGCTATTGGTCTTCTGGTGGGAATAGAAGGAAGCCTGGTGGAGGTCATTGGAGTGAGAGGAGGCAATGTTGCAACTCCCATGGGTATATTACGTGTGTACTGTGAGCCATTAATCTCACAATCAGACCCTACTTCATGGAAGTAATCAGGAGAGGAAGTCTTCTGCCTTTCCGAGGAAGAGGCAGGAAGGGGTGAAAGACCTTGGCCAGAGCTACTACTACCTGCTCTGCTAGCCTGTGTCTCAAGCTTGCTTAGTCTTGTAGAAAACTTAAGCTCCATCTCCTTTCTAGCTGCTTGTTCCTGTACCAGCTGTTCCAGTAGGTTACTGTGGTTCTCCTCCAGCATAAGGACCGTAGAAGTGAGCGTACCATGATGTTGTTTGTCCTTCATGCAACCTCCCTCCAGGTGGGTGATCCATTTGCGTGCTGACTCCAGATCCTCATACAGAAAGCTGGCAAGTTCTCAGACGCTTTTGATGATCTCCCAAAGATTGTTTTTGTTATCCACATAGGCATTGTGGTATAGGCAACAAGCATGGGGGTTGGAGGCAATCTCTTGGGAAGCAATGCTCAGCGGGGCAGGGAACTTCCCATTTCTCAGGCTGTCTAACTTGCTGACTAGTTTTTTAACGTAAGCCACTAGCTCAATATATTGGTTGATACTTCTGTCATCAGCATTGTCCAGTATACGGCGCAGAGCTTCTTTATCAGGAGTCCCTTCACTCTGGATCAGATGCTGGGCCAACTTGTCAAATCTTTGAGTAAGGCTGATAAAGTGGGCTGTCACGTCAGTGATCCACTGTGGAGTGATGCCAGTGCTTTTGAAGCAATTGGCAATGATGTGTCCAACCTGAAAGTTAAACTGTTGCACAATCTCATCCACTCGGAAGTGGGCATGGTTGGTGGTATTGAACAGATTTCTCAGGATACCCTGCAACAAGTCAAAGCTAGTGTTTAGCTTATGAATTGTAGTCAAGTGGGCTTCCTGCAATTCATTGCGGCTAGCCCCCAGCTCAGTAAGTTCCAAGCTTTGTCTTGCAAAAAGTTGCTGCAAGTGCTTAATGCTTGGATGAACAAAGTAAGAGAGGAAGTCTTCAACTTGCCCCTTCTCCTTGTTCAACAGTTGACTGATCTGCATGCTGTTTGCCTCCTGGTACTGGCAATATGCAGTCCAGAGGTTGTCAGCATTCAGATTGTAGCTAAAAAGTGTGAACTCTGTCTCCTGTTGGGCCCCTTTGTGTTGACAACCATGTAGTAGTGCGCCTAGCATGGCGCGGACCTCTTCTAGGGAATACTGGCAAGGTTGGTGTGGTCCCAGGACATTGGCGGGGTCTAAGTGAAGGCAGTCATCTTGGAGCTCAATGGCTCTGTGTGGCGTAATTTCCAGGCAGAGACTAGTGTCCCTTTTGGTGTCACTAGTGTCCATGCATCCCCCATACTTATCAATGAAGCTGGGGTGGGAAAGAGGCAAGGCAGCACCTTGACTTGACTCCAATGGTAGCTTGTTTTTGTAGTGAGCACCACTGTCAAGATTTTGGGGGTCTTGAGGAATTGTGTTTATTAAAGGACATTTTAATATGAGTGTTGAAATAAATTGTATGAGGACAATCCTTGCTACCAATTGGGTCTTGAGAGAGGCTACGGCCTGGCGGTACTCCAAGTCCGTAGGAGAAAACACACGGGTCTGCAAGTAAACAGCAACACGCTCTACTTAGATACTTCTGACTACTAGGCTTTGGCTAGTAGTGATACAGTGATAAAGATTCTTTAATTTCTATCCTCAAGGGTGAATATTCTGCTCAATCTCTAATCAGGAGAGCACTTTATATAGGGTGGATAGGCCCTCTTACCAGATTGTAATCTGACGCATCTAACTCTTACTAGTCAGTCTATCTGTTCCCCAGACTGCTAGTTTCAGCCCCCAGAGCTAGGCAGCCATGCCGGTCTGGCATGGGACTTCAATAGATTACCAGGCCTCATCTTATTTCATCAGTGTATTGGCGGCATCTCATCTACAGTTTATGCATGTGCAAGTTTAGTTACCCTGTCTACTGGGATTTCACATCATGCATTATTCATCTGAATGACCTTTTATATTGGTCATGGAAAACGAGGTATCTACAAGTGCAAATGTTTGGCGTCAACCATATTGCATTAATATTCCTGAGCATTCTGTCTTATTGGCTGTTCAACGTTCTATGATTGTGGCCTGGGAAATCAAGCCTGTTTGCTCAGGTTCAATCCAATGAGGGGACCATTCTCAGATCAGGATCAATCTTTGGAGTAATTATCAATGTAATTATAGCCGTATCTCAGGAGAAGGATAAGTTGATGCTTCTACAATCAAGCCAGCGGAATGACAATTGGCTGTCTAACCAATAAACCAAGGAGAAAAATGGTCAAGTCTATTACATTATTCCAGAGGCTTGACACTAAAGAATCCCACTTTTCAAAACCAAGATGACTAAAAATTAATAATTATTTTAAACAATATACCATATTTTTTACTGCATAAATCAAACAAGGCAAATGCTAACTAATCACACTTTTCAAAACAAAGATGACTAAAAATTAATAATTATTCTAAATACTGCAAATTTAGAACCTGAACGTAAAAATGCGGGATTGTCAAATCCTTGGTCCAAATTTCAAATCACTTTTGCAGGATGGCCTTTTTTAATTAAATTGAATTCTTGAGTATTTATTGGAATATTTGAAAATGCAGGAACTCATAGGCACTTTGCAAAGTTCAAGTAAAACTGCATATTTCTAATGGACAAAATGAATTAAATGGAATCAGATTTGAAGTGTTCAAATCCATTGGCCATTTTTATTAAGTTTACTATGTTTTTTTGAAATTGCGGGATTGTCAAATCCAAGAACCAAATTTCAAATCACTTTTGAATGGCACTAGTAAACTCAGATATTAATTGCGGGAACTGGAATCCAAATTGAATATACAGTAAGAACACTAGGAAACACCAACCTAAATAAAGAAGCTCCACCACAACTAAAATCAAATGAAAAATTCAATCTCAATACCCATGTTTAGACATAAAATGTGATTAAACTTTAAAATCATCCAAAACTAGAAAGGATACATTATTATACACTTCAAATTACATATATAGAAACTCTGCTACTACTCAAGGCTAAATAAAGAGAAAAAAATTACTCACAATTAAACCAATAAGTCCAAATAAATACATATTTAATCTAAAATATATTTTATTTTTTATTTTTATGGACCATCAATTGCATTCCCAACCAGCTCCTGCACCAGCCCGCAGGGCAGCCCATCCACAAGGGTGTATGAGAGGGTCCAAGAACAGACCCAGAACATAAATTGAAGGGAGTCATGCTGATACACAGCCTCCCAAGGCGTCAGCACCAGTCAACCACCTCCCGCGTTCCAAGCCAGATCACACAGCCTTAATCCCAGACAGACGCTGCTCTCAAGGCCTGAAACCAAAGCCTCTTACACAAAAGTCATCAGGAATAATGAGGTTACATACACCTCCACCATATACCCAGTTGTCACCTGGCCCTGCACTCTTGATCCATGAGCTGCCCCTTCCTGCCCTCACGTTTTTGATACATCCTATGAGCCATCTGCGCCTATTGTGTATTAAACCATTGACGGCGCCACTGAAAGCAAGCGTGATCCCACCTTCTACACAAAGGTCCCCGTCCCCTGTGTTGAACCTGCTAGCCAGGATGCCGTGGTACCTGCCAAGGGCCAGCATTGGTTAACAGATAGTGAGCGTGAAGCTCTCCTTAACTGCTTGAACGGGGAAATGGCAGTTTGGGATATTGTGTCACAATTTGGTGTCACAGCCAGATACATTGCCAATATCAACACCAAGTATGGCAACAGCAGGAAAATTGCCAAATCCACCAAGGCTAAGCGACAGCCAAAACTCTTGCAGCATGTGCATATTGACGCAATAAAACAGTGGGTAGCCAAGGATTGCCACCTGGACTCACTTGCTGTCCAATCAATGCTTGCCACGGAGTTTGGGCTTTCTTTTTCCAAAACCCTGTTTTACAAAACAATGGTTGATTTGGGCTTCTCCTGGAAAGTACTGGGAGTTTTGCCGTACAACAGAAACAATGAGAAGACCCCAAGGATTGACACATTTATGCTGAGACATATCTGGCACTAAAGGAGACTGGGAATGTCCAGTTCTTCTTAATTTACAAATTGTTGTTTTCCTCCTGACTTAGGTCTAGGCATGGGTGGGTTGAGAAGGGGTCCAAGGACGGCATAGCCCATTGTGCAGTTGTCTGTTCCCAGACCTATTCAATGGTTGCGCTTCTTGGTCCTCGCAGGTTGGGCCAATACCAAATGATCAAGGGTTCCCACAATAGTGGGACTTTTCTCAATTTTCTCTGAGTCATCAAGGAGTATCTCTAGATCAACTACCACAGTACAACCAACATTGTTGTGCTGGATAATGTTGGACTCCACAAAGTGGATCTGGTTGTGTCCAAGCTCCTGCCAATCAATAAAAATAGCCATTTTTGCCAACCACTGCCTGGCTGACTGCCCAATGAGACTCCTCTTCCTCCCCCTGTATTATCCATTTCTGAACCCAATTGAGGAGGTGTTTGGTTGGATCAAGAATAAGGTGAAACAAGGCCTTCCTCAGGACACTGAGGATCTATTCAATATTCTTGAGGTCAGTCAATTTGCAATGTCGCCCAATGTGGTGGCGGCTTTTTACAAGCACTCAGAATCCTTCTCCCCAAAGCCCTGGCCTCCGAGCCAATCAGATAAATGGGCGCTCCGGGTTTTATTTTTTTTATTTTTATTTATTTTGATTTTATTAGGACTCAAAAATTATTATTTATATATAATGACGTGATGTTTGATTGTATTATAGACATATAAGAGTATGTAGAAAAGGTAAATAAAATTAATTATATTAGGTATGAGGAATATATTTTTATTATAATGCACTGAATATTATATTGACTGTTGCACTAAAAAATAAATAAATTAAAAAAGATAGAAATATATTAATTTTATTTAAATAATTGTGAATCCTTGTCAGTACTTTGGCTTTGTTAAGCCACAAATTGGACCTTGCAGGTCATCATCTGATCCTTATTAAATCAGTGCCACTATAGCCACACAACACAGAAGCCAATGATTTTTATGTATTGCTTACTAATTAGTAGTTAGGACGTGGGTCAAGCATATCAAATATATTTATCAAATCATACTATGAGGGAAAGGTAATTTGAGTTCTAAACAATCACTTGTTTATAATATAAGTGGAGCGGGCTGCACAATGCAGATAAATTCAATTCTTGTTGTTTGTATATGTAATAAATGAACCCATACTCAATGAGCTAGTAAATAAAAACATTAATAACTTATTTTTATTATTTGATATGGTTGCAACTTTAACTAATGTCTTGTAATATATTTAGATATATTAAAATTATAATTTACCTACTAAAATTTAAAACAATCTTAAATATAGAAAGTAAAATTATAATTATAAATCTTAAAGTTTATCTATTGAAGTTTAAATATTCAAAATTTAACTATTTTTATTTAATTGTGATATATTAAATATTGAAATATTATATATTATAAAATTTTAATGTTGAAATATGTATTATTAAAATTTTAATATTAACTTTTAGATACTAAAATTTTAATATTTAAATATGTAATATTAAAATTTTACTACAAAATTTTTAATATTACATATTTAAATATTAAAATTTTAGTATTAAAATATAAAAATTTTAAAAAAATAAAATTTAATTTGCAAGGGAAAAATATTTATTGAGGGGATGCTAATTGCAAAAGGAATGCAATTATTCCAGGGAATTAACCCCAAAATTAAATTTTTGGCTAGAGCGTCTAATTGGATCCACGTACTCTTCTGTACGTGGTGGACAACCCTGGATGCAATTGCTAGAGGGGTGGCGCCCTGTACCCCGGTGGTTGTTGAACGTTTAATAAAAGGAAGGTGGGTGAGTGAATCAATTAATAGGTTTTTTTCAGGGGGCACATAGTACCCGTACAACGTTGGCAATGCAAAGGAGTCAAACAGGACCTGCTCAGCTGTCCTATACCCCCACTGTGTCTTCTGGTGTTTGAGTGCTAACCGGCATATGTTCATTTGAATAGGTACATCCTCCAAATTTTTGACATTGGTTTTTAATATGCAGTAAGGAGGATTCCCAGGTATACTGCAACATGAATTCTTTGCAAGGTATATTTTTCCAAGAACATGCACAAATTTTTGAAGTTTTGAACTAACCTATTGATATAGGATGTTTGATTGAATTTGAAGAGGGTTCCGGGGGGCGCCCAACTTGTATCAGCCCCCATGCCTTGGCAAACAAAATTAATAAAGGTTTAAATGTGTTCACAAGGACTGCGTCCCCAACTTTGTTTGACAATGCCTTGAATACTTCATTAAAAATTTCAGCTTTTAAATATTCAGTTCCTATTTTAAAGTCAGTTTTTATTAAGTTTTTTCCATATTTGTTGATGTTTGCAAATGGGAATTGTTGAATGATTTCATAGATATATTCATCAAAGTTTAACTTGACATCCCCAAGAATTTCATTCATTTCTTTGAAGTTAATATTTGATCCTATTTCATATGCTTCCCTTAACCATGGCAATCACCCTGCAGGTGGTAAATATTCCCTATCTTTAGCTTCAATAATTGAAAAATTATTCATATTCTGTTGAATTATTTTATTTATTTGGTTTTTATTTATTTGTTTTATAGGGGCTACCAGTGACTGGTAACCCCCGTAGAACCAACTTGGCATAAAAGCCGCCACTTCTGCAACCTTGTCCCCATTCCTGGTGATGACTAAAATAAATATAAATAAAACATAAAAAGACTTACAGTAGCTTTAAAAGCTATGGCAACAACCAAAAATACCTCAGATTTAAACAAAATGATTTCAGATTTAAACAAAATCCAAGTTGCGCAAGATTCAGGATTCAATTAATTTATAAAATACTAGTTAATAAATGGACTTTCAAACAAAAAACAAAATTTCACTAGCCCATTATACAAAATTATATCAAACATCAAGCAGTGTAGTTCAAACCACAAACAAAATGAACTGACACATCAAGTGAAATGGATGGTGATGTTCCAGAGTATATTATAATCCAATCAGGATTCAAATGAGGCACCAACAGAAGAACTAAAACAAAACAAAACTTGAGCAATCTAGAAGCAATATTACACAAGCACAAAACAAAATGAACTCATACAAGATGTGTAGTATGAGCAGCTTAAAATAGAAAAATAACAGTTTAACAGCCAATCAACAGCTATCCAATTTAGGAACAGAGACATTTTATCTATTTTCATGGCTCCAGAATTGTTTGAAAAGGTTTTGAGAACCTTCCAAATATGGACTTGAGATTACAATAAAAATAAATCATTAAAATTTAAAAATTTCTACTTTTAGTGATTTTATCCTAGGTTTTTTACAATGGTTTTTACAAGCAATATATTTGACAGCACCAGCAGCCAAGCCAACTTCAATGGAGGCAAGGCTCAGAACGTGGAGGCACTTGTTTACACCCAAGCCTTTGAGGCGGGTAACAAGGAAGCTGATCTGTTACTGACCACTAACCCCTATGGCTTTGACTTGTTTGTGAGTCACTTAGTGTCTAGCTCTGCCCCTGCTCCCATACTCACCCCCGCACAACCTGCCCACTAACCAACCAATCAGGATGGTAACCTTGATTTGTAACAACTTCCTGCCATCAGCCAACCTGCCCCCCTACATCCAATCAGGCTTCAGCTCCCCCGGCCCAGAGCCTCAAGCAACAAATCATCACCATCCAAATTCTTCTGGAAATTGTGGCACTGAATCTATAGGGTCTGTCCTGGGAACAGATTGCCACCCAGTTGCAATTTAACCAAGCTACTGTCATGCGGAAATTCAACAACCTGATGAACAGGGGGAATCTGATTGGGACAGTCAAGAAGCCCAAGAAGGCCCCCAAGTCACAAATATCTGAGGCATACCCAATCATGCTTGACCTCCTCCAGCAGGATCCCAAGCTTCCCTTGACCCAGGTCCAGAAGCAGCTCGCGCACCATAACATATGGGTCTCTGAGCACATGGTGCAGCTCTGGATGTATGAGAAGGTGGCTTCCATACGGGGTCTTACCAATTTTGCCGGCAACCAATGGGATGACGCTGAGGATTCTCCGTATGACCCTGCCATCAAATCAACCCTGGTCCAATGCCTGACTAGTCTAACTGATGATGTCATGTTTATCTCCTATTACAAGCTATCAATAGCTTTTGATGATTTTGGCAAGCAAGGAAAAGCTGCCATCAATAATAGAAGGAAGAAGGTCAAGAAGGGGACGTTCATTGGTGCATTTCTGGCTGTTTCAGCCAAGGGTTTTGTCTACTATTGGAAAAACCCAGATTTCATTGATGGCTACTCATACAGCCACATCCTTGGTGGATTACTCAACTCCTGGGATGGCTCAAAATTCCAAGTACCTGGTTTTCTTGAGCCGCCAGATGGAGGGTAGCTTCACTGCCCTTGAGGCCATCCAGGGACGCGGGCACCAGGCCTCAGTATACCCTGCCAGCCATGAAGACATCCATCTGGCTGATGTTGTCTTCTTCAACATTGGAGATACACTACAGGAGCGCCGCCCTCAGGCTTTCAACAACCTCTATCTTGGGGTCCTTGACCACAATTTTCTCTTTGGCCGCCAGATGGTGGCTGACTTGTTTGCGCAAATGGTTTTCCTTGTGAACATGGGCAACCAATTTGTAAGGATAAGCTCCTTTCACCTTGGGCCACTTCCACTTACCAGCCCATCCAGCCAATGACCAATGAGGAATACAACAAGCGTTATATGGCAGCCATCACGCAAAATCCTCCTTCCTCCACCCCTGCCACCAACACCCCTAACCTGCAAGCCCAACTCATCTAATACCAGACCCCCCAGGCTAGCACTGCCTCTACATCTTCTGTTCTGCGTTATTCTGCCTCCTAGGCATCACTCTCCCCCGCCCCAATAAACCCCTGTCACCAAACATTTTCTTTTATATTATCTTTTTTTGAATTTCAATTGTTCATGTTCTCTTTGTTTATAGTTGGTTTTATTCTTTATATTCAGCTTATTTCAATAAAATCATATATTTACTATGTTGTGTATCTAGATCCAGAACACAGTTATTTTTAGCACTTAAACACACCCCTTGTGAAACTATTAACAACAATTTGGTGATCAGCTAAATTAGAATTAGAAAATTATAGTGTTAACTGTTTTTAGATAAAGTTGTTACTGTTCCAAATTCAAAACCTTTATGATAAAATTTAAGCCAATCAGGAGCCATGTGATAAAGTGATTGTTGTGATATAAAGGGTCATTCATTAATTCTTTGATGCATGTGCGCTAATTAATATGATTGGCTGGATGTTTTGCCATTGTACGCCATTGCTGTTGTGGCAAGTTGTTTATGGACTAGTGCCTAATCAGCTGATGGATTAGCACTAGTCCACCAACAACTTGCCACAGTGGCAATGGCGTACAATGACAAAGCATCCAGCCAATCATATTAACTAGCGCACATGCACCAAAGAATTATTAAATGACCCTTTATGTCACAATAATCACTTTATCACTTGGCTCCTGATTGGCTTAAAGTTTATCATTAAGGTTTTGATTTGGATCAGTAACAACTTTATCTAAAAACAGTTAACACTATAATTTTCTAATTCTAATTTAGCTGATCACCAAATTGTTGTTAATATTTTCACAAGGAGCTATGTCAAGCGCCAAAAATAATATGGTAAACAAAGAAACAATGCCAACACAAAGCAAACAACACATATTGAGATGAGCGTAAAACATATACAAAATGGGTAAAAAGATGGGATAATGTAGTAGATGGGAAAACAAAAAGGAATAAACAAAGAGGCAACAGTATCAAAATAATACAGAATTTATTGGGGCAAAAGCTATAAAAACATATGAAAAAGTTAGTAAAAAATCAATGAGAGAATTGGAGAAGATTCTGAAGGATCTCAACTTTTCAATTGCCAAAATAAAGGACATTGACCACAAGGTCAAAGCCAAAGTGAAGTCTGCCATCCTCACTGGGGACAAAATTGACAAGGTGTCTGCAAAGGCACTAATGTCAAAAATGACAGACACCCCAGAGAAGACAATTGAGTGTCTTCTTAACGTTCAAAAAAATTGTAGTTGAGGGCCTCTAGTTCAAGTCATTTGCCCTCTCCGCGCCGTTCATCTGGATCAACGACCCTGAGATGTATGAACATCTCAAACCTGCAAAGCGCGCACAAACTGTGGACACTAAATTACCAGCACAATTGATTGCGCCAAAAATGGCCAAGCCAGCGGAGGCTGCGGGTAAGGAAGAAATACAAGAAGGTAGTCTAAAAAACAAAATTAATAAAAATATATAGATACTTACCTATTTTCTTAAAAAATGTAGACAGCAAACACCAGCAAGTCCTGGTCCCTTTTGTCCTGGCCACCTTTTATGCAAATTATGCCACTCATGTGGCAAAGCAATTGTATCTGTCCCCCCTGTTGTGTGGGAGCTGGAGGAGTTTATCCACAGGTCCTTTCTGATGTTGTAGGAGGCGTCAGCAGAACTTACACATGCCAAGGGGGCATCTGAGTGGGCAGTTACTGCCTACAAGGATGCCCAACTGGTCCGCCTGGACCCAGTATCCCTCAGTGAAGTTTACTGTGTAAACTACATTGAGCTTGTTTGGGACGTCCTGGCAACGCTCCCATCCAAGAATGTACCAGAGATGGGCTAGGCTCATGCGGCTGCTTGCTTCTGCTTCCCAGTGGAGCACATCATATCTTACCTGTTGGAGAACTTTGGGCACACGGTTGGTAAATTGGCTGTTGCAGATGCAACAGCTGTAAAGAAGGCCAAGATCCTCCTGGCAGACTTTGGGTTGGCCTAGAGTGCCAACAAGACAGGGCTCCCTGGAGCCATGGAGCTGACCTTTGCAAAGACCAGGCACAACAAGAAGATAAGCACGGTCTATAATAAATTGTGTGAGTTCACAGAAGCCTTTGCTGGGCAAAGGCTTCATCTGGTTGTTTACCTGGGGTTCTTATTCTACTTTGGGATGGGTGCGTCTGTAGAGGACCTGGACAGGGTCCTTCTGGGAATTTATGAGGCCCAGCTTGCACTTGACGGGAAGAAGGTCCCCCTGGATACAACTTGGTTGATCATGTGATCCAGGACGCCCTGGTCCTGGCTGGGATATACGGGTTTGTAGCCTCGCCTGAAAAGCTGCTGCTTCACTTCCACCTGACCCAACTGTCTTTCACCAGCAGGAGGGAGTATATCAATAAGGGTGTATCCACTGTTCACAGTGTGGCAGTGGAGGTTGTGTGCAACCTCCATTGCGGGGTGGGTACATACTGAAGAACCCACTACAGGTGCACACAATAAAAATACAATTCCAATAAATTTTATTACAATTTATAGTATTCTAATTATAATAAATTCTTATAATTTTTATTTCAGCAAACCAGTTTTGCAAAATATATTGCAGAAACAGTTTTCATAAAAGCATAAAATTATACGTTAATAAAATATATTCTAACTTGTACATTTTAGGTTTAATTTTTTTAAAACTATTTTTATTTTTATTTGACCAAAGTGATTTAAATCTATTTGCGTAATCCAGTATTGAGTGTTTGGGATTACCTCAGATGGCATAATAAAATAATATATAATAAAATAAATAAATTACTTACATCTATTGATGGATCTTCTGAATGTGATTGTGGGCTTGGAAACATCTAAATATAAAATGATAATTAATTATCTTGAATAGTAAATAAGAGAATATAAAAAATTGGACACACTAAGCCTTTAATTGATAGGCTGTTTGGCTAGGCATGCAGGGATGAACAAATCAGCGTGGCCATAGAATTTGGCCACAGTCTCATCTGGGAGGGTGTGGATTCTGGCCTGCAGCAAATTAAAGAGGTCCTCAGTCCCAGTTGGGGTTCCTTGCTTGACAACTTGCTTGAGCCACCCAAAGACTTCCTCAATGGGATTTAGGAAGGGCAAATAAGCTGAGAGGAAGAGAAGGCGTAAATTTGCAGTGGCTAATTTTTAAGGGCCCACTGCAATGCTTGTGTCAATCATTGGAAATTCCTCAAGAATATCAGCCACTTTGTGGAGTCCAATGTTGTCCAACACAATCACATTGGTGAAGCCCAGGCTTGTGCGCCTCAGGTGCTCCTGGACCAATTGGAGAAATGATAGAAAAGTCCTGCTGTTATGCAAACCCAATATCATTTGGTAGAGCTTGACCCCCTTTGGACCAAGGAGAGCCACCATTGAGTAGGCTGAGGCATGGACTGCAGCACACCAAGCCATCCCATCATTGGAGCCTTTTGGGACATAGCCATACCCATTGCGCATTGACAAGGTAAATGCCAATTTTTCAATATGCTATAAATTGGCCGCCCCCTTGGCTTTGAGGGCAGTGTACGCCTCTGCGTAGTTTTTCCAGACATCAATATTGGCTGGGCTGTTTCTGTTGTAGGGGGATACCCCAAGCTTTTTCCAAGAAAAGCGCATTCCCTTGACCAAATGATAATAGAAGGAAATTGAGGCCTCAATCCCAAAAGTAGATTTAACCATGGCCTGTATATTTGCCAGTTCAAGATGGCAATCCTGGGTTATCCACTGGCGGATTTCCCATTTGTGCTCCTTGGTGAGCATGGTTGACACATGTAAGGATTTCTCTGCAGCAAGGACACATCCAGTATTGATGAATTTTTGGAAGGTCTTGCTGGCATATTTGGGATCCACTCCAACAATGGCCGCAGCTGCCTTTTAATCACCTGATTCCTGCATTAGCTTAAGTAGGATGATGCATTTGATGTCAGGGATGCGCTTCTGGGTAGGCTTTTTAGCAGTGGGGATTGACTTGTTGGCATTGGGCACAACACAGGGCATAGGTACCTTGGTATAGAAGGCTGCAACCTTTTTTAACACCAGCTGTCCCTCATTGGTTTTTATAGAACTGGGGGTCTTTGTCATCCTCCTGATTGCCATCACTGACGTAGGGCTCATAGCTAGTATCAAGTACAGGCTTCACCTTCTCCAGCATGGCTGACGGGACCGCCTCTTGCCGGTACACAACGTCAAACACATACAAAGTAAGTTCTACCTCCTTGCTTCTAACTTTCTTTATAGTGGTGACTTTGGTTGGCTTCTGGGTCAGCTTTGGGACCCAAGGGTTTATGCTCTGCACCCTAGAAGCTTGTGCTCCTTGAACTGGCTTTGTCAGTATAGCGTCACTATGGAACTCTCCTCTCCTGCCTCCCTCCTGAGTAGGCACTTGTGTTGCACTAAGTCTATTCTTTGACCCGCAGGGGCAACCGCAACCGCGGCACACAACATGTGCAATGGTAGTCTGTTGCTGTGTTCCTTCCATTTTGAGAATTTAATACTTTATTAAATAAAACTTAATTAAGTTACTCCCTATTTTTAATTTTTGCTTTTATCTGTTTATGGATATTCAATTAATATTTTTTTCCCACCCAATATCCCAATTATAAATTATTTATTTCTTAGTTAGTTGTTTTTGGTTTTACAACACCCATTTTAGAATACTCAAAAAAATCCACCCATTTTCCTAGTTTTTACTGCCAAATTCTAACACCCAACACAATATTTTTAAAACTTATGTTTCAGATCTTGTGTCTTATTTTAGATACCTTGGTATCATTAATGATTACAATCCACTGCACACATTGCGTGAGTGATTTTGTTTACACAGTGAGTTGCTATTGTGTTTTGTTTTTGGTTTGCGTTTTGACACACCTTGCTTGGGTGTATTTTGTCACCAATTCACATAGTAAACACATGTACACCAAAAGTCAACTCACACCATTTTTTTTGTGAATCCTTGTATTTTGGTTTGTATTTTGAATGGTTTTGCTTTGCATGTGAGATTTTGTTGCTGTGTTGACTCATTTTGCCCATTAACACCAATAAAACTTATTAACAGAGTGTGTATTTTAACCTGAGAGATGCATTTTGTTTAAATATGAAATCATTTTGTTTAAATATGAGGTATTTTTGGTTGTCACCATAGCTTTTAAAAATACTGTACTATCTGTTTCCCCTGTGGCCCCCTCAGCCACAGGCGTTACCTCAGCAAATTTCATGAGTGTTGGCTGCTCTTCATTAATTTTTCTAGGCTTAATTTTTCTTTTATTTCTTGCAACTTGTGTTTATTCTTGGTTTTTATTTGATAAGATTTCTGTATTTCTTGAAGCGCTCCTGCTTCTTGACTGAGTTTTGTTTTTTTCTGTTTCCATTTGGTCAGTTTCCTCTTTATTTGTGTTGACTTCCTTTGAAATTTAATTTCCTTCAATTAGTTTGATTTTTTGAGTATTCTTTCTATTGGTTTTTGCAAATTCCCACAAGTTGTAACTTTCACTTTTGAAATATAACTGCTTGAGTATTTTCTTTTGAAGATTTAAAATTATTTCCTTGTGTTCTTCATTAACTATTGTTCCCAGGCTATTTTTTGCAATTTCCTTTTGCTGGACCAAGGCTCTCCCCTCATTTCCCAGTTGATTTACCACAATTTCCCTGATGTTGTATTCAAGCTCAACAACCTTTTGGAGGGCTGACTCTAATTCATTGATAAGTGTGTAAATATTTGACATTATGTTTGAATTTCATCAAAAAACTGGCTTTTATAGTGCTACCTTCAACACATACATATTTTTCATCATCATTAATAAATTAAAGACAATAAACGTAAATATTGCATTAGAATATAGCAATTAGACGTCAACTCTTGATATTTAGAAATTATGTGCATAACTCAATGCATTTTGATTAATAAAATCCATTGTAAACTTGGCCTTTTCCATTGTAATTTAATGAAATGGACTGTGTTTATATTAGAGTGCCATTAACACTTAGTACAAATATTGATACATAGTGCATTTTACAGCCTGTATATTTACCAATAGGTAATAATTCTATAAATTTTTTAGTTGGATTTTGCAAGGTAATAATAATGTAATGTGTTGATAAATTACTGTTCATTGTCATTAATTGGCTGATTTTCTTTGCTGTGGCAATTGTGCATTTTCTGATATTTACGCACTAGTATCCAATTGGTTGGTTTCACATCAAATCACACAGGCAATAGGAAATCAAGCCGCCACCCCAACCACATCTGGTCTTGGGGTGGAAGCTTAATTTCCTATTGCCTGTGCAATTTGATGTGAAACCAACCAATTGGATACTAGTGCTTAAATATCAGGAAATGCACAATTGCCATAGCAAAGAAAATCAGCCAATTAATGACAACAAACAGTAATTTATTAACACATTACATTATTATTATCTTGCAAAATCCAACTAAAAAGGTTACAGAATTATTACCAATAGGTAAATATACAGGCTGTAAAATGCACTATGTATCAATATTTGTACTAAGTGTTAATGGCACTCTAATATAAACACAATCTGTTTTAATAAATTACAACAAAAAAGGCCAAGTTTACAATGAATTTTATTAATCAAAATGCATTGAGTTATGCACATAATTTCTAAATATCAAGAGTTGACGTCTAATTGCTATATTCTAATGCAATATTTACGTTTATCTTCTTTAATTTATTAATGATGATGAAAAATATGTATGCTAATAATTTTAAGCTATTTTTAAAATGTACAAAATTGTATTAATTATGGGAAATGTTGATAATGTAAAAAGAAAATATTATTAATTATGAATTGAAAGAGGGATATCAATTTTAATAAGTTATCACAAAGAAAAGATTTATTTTACTGATCAAAGGATGAGAAGGGGAGGGAATGGGCAGAATGAACATTGCCTTCATCTGCGCCTGTGAAAGGGGTGGCATCAGAGATAGTGGGGGGATTGATAGTGGCTTGGGAGTCAGGGTTGGAAGGCAGGTGGCTTGATCGGGGGGGGGTTGGGGAGGCAGGGTTTGTTGACTGGGAAGGGGCAGCAAGAGCAGTTTGCTTCAATTGCTTGAATTCTTCTTCCGTCATATATGCAGGCTTGACAAAACAGATGGATGGGCAAGGGGGAAGGTGAGAGTCCTTTCTGGACTTATCACTATCACTTGCCTAGAAGATGATGAGGTCAAATAAGTCCTGGACGGACACAGAAGGGAAAAGCTCATAACCCTTATCAATTTGGGTGCATAGTTTGTTGTAGATGGCAGGCTTTAAGCACCTGAGGGCAGAACCAAAATTGTAGAGACATACATCTGCAAGATGCATGTTGGTGTGGTTAGTGGGGTAGGACCAACAGGTATGCCCCGCAGCCCTGATTTCTTGGGTTGCCCATTCCCGCTGCTTGATCTCAGCACTAAGTACAATTGTGTGCACGGCGTTTTGTGTGGCCCACTCCTCCAGCATGGCCTTGAGCTTTGTCTGATAGGCATGCCCATCTGCAGTGTTCAATATTGCCAAGTAATAAATGACGCCCAATGGGGAAACTGCTAATAAAACCCCAACAAAACAATACAAGATTGGGCCGCGCTTGTACATGTCAGACTGGATACACTTCTCTCCATAGTCTTGGATGCTTGCAGAAATCTTAGCATATGATAGGAACATGACGTCATTACGGGTCCTCATTGCCCTCTCTTTAATAAAATTGATGATGGTCAAATTGTATGGGTTGGTATCCACCAAACTGGGGCCACCAAGAACCTGATTGGATAGGATTCTGGCGGCAACAACAACTCCATGCATCCACAAATTCACCGTTCTTTTGTTGAAGATGCTGTGGAGTCCCAGCTGGAGACGTACCTGGACCAGGGACATCCACAGGTCATGTTCCAAAATGGCCATCATAAGAGGATGGGCTGTGTCACCTTCAGTCAAAGTACGGGCACCAGTTGGGGTCTTCTTGGTAGGGGGGCACAGTTGGCGTGGGCTCGCAGGGTTGCAGCCACAGTGGACTTTGCAAAACCCATTGCAACCACAATTTCCCCAAGGGACATAAGCATCCCTTGCTTTTTCACTATTTCAAGAACAATCTCTGGAGTAATTAATTTTCTTCTGCGCCTCGCAGGCTGATTGGCTGGAGGCGGGGTGTGTCTGCCTTGAGAACCAGACACTGTCATCTGATTGGCTGTTTCTGGATTCTGGCTTCCATTGGTGTCCCCATGGCTCACTTGGTCAATTACAGATGCTAGTGTTGCTATATGATTTGGGTTAGCAGCTGCCTGTGCGTGATGGGAAAACAGGGCCATGCTGGAACTTGCAGGAGAAAGAACACACTCCTGGGTGATGCTTGCAGAGGGGCCTGCGGGTTGGGAGTGGCCATAGACAGAGGCTTCACTGTTGAGAGACCCAGCGTAGCCCTACATGATTTTTTCAAGGCCAGAGAGCAGCTTGTTGACTTGGTTTTTATTGAAAGAAGACATAATAAATTTTTATTAAAATTTTAAACTCAAAAAGAGGAATGTATATTTTAGTCAATTGTATTTTTATATATGTTAATTTTGTGAATATTATGATCTAAATTTTAGCCATCCTAAAATGGAATAGGGTGATTTTTGGGAATGCTTGTGATTCCTAAAATAATCAGCACAAATCCACTCTAGATCCTTTGGCATCCTTTTTGAGACACCCATAAATTATATTTATTTCAAATTCCTCGCAATTATGATTTGAAACTTGGTTCTTGGATTTGACAATCCCGCAATTTCAGATCCATTAATTTTTACATGATGTCTATGATTTGTTTGACATACAGGAAATCTCAAATCATACATAATAACTTGCATTTCTGATTCAGTATCCCACATTTGTTTGCTGAGTTTTGTCTTTTTTTAGTTGAGTTATCTGCTCAAGAGATTCAAAATTTTCCAGTTTAAATAAATCAAAAAAAGTCAAATTAAATGGTTGATTTTATTAAATATTTTAATTCTCACTCAGCTGAGTTGCCTGCAAAAGTGATTCAAAATTTGGACCAAGGATTTGACAATCCCGCATTTTTACGTTCAGGTTCTGAATTTACAGTAAATTACCATAATTTTTACTTCATAATTATAAACATTAAATTAAATATTTATATTTATATTTTAAAAATATAATTAAAATCTAAGAGCTCTAATTGATATAAACAGTACCCATGGGCTTCAAGCACTTATCAATATATAAAACTATATAAATAAATAATTGAAATTATTTTATTGTAAAATTTGGGTATAAATAAAGGGTTACATTTCAAAATCAGTCATGTTGCCACTTTTTTTAACTTATTATATTATATATGGCATGGCCTTAGGACAGCATATACCATGAAGGTAAGATGATTTTTATTTTTATGGATAGTGGATCATCATAGCCCAATACAAGAATTGTACAGACTAGGCTAGATAAAAAGGCCTGTGACAATGGGGCAATAGGCTCCAAGGGTATAAATAGTGTCATAGTAGTGTTGCAACATCTTTGATTACTCCCTCTTGGGCAATTAATGCCCTGAGTAGATCACCAAATGGTTCACTGGCCAGCCAGTAAACTGATGGCACCATTATCAGTTGATAATCTATTACAGCTTCTTTAAAATCTATGGCAACAAACAGAATGAACTCAGATTTAAATGAAATGAATTCAGATTTAAGAAAAATTGAAATGAATCCAAATCTATTGTAAATAAATATAAATTCATTTGTTTTTAATTTTGTTTGAATCTGAGTTTATTTTGTTTAATCTGGATTGTTTTTGCTTGTTGCCATAGCTTTTAAAACTACTGTACGGGAATCACCTAATCCAGATCCTAAGCAGAAAACAACTTGAAGAAGCCTTGTGACCTAAGAGAAACATTACTCAGATAAGCCCCATGACCCCCATAACATACTTGGGCGGTATGTGGCTTGTCATGATACTATATATTATTCTATATTCATACTCAATAAAGTATCATTCTCTTCTTAAATCTTCCCCTTATCTCATTTATTATACTTCCAAGAAGTATAATCTTGACAGTAGTTATATTTATCCTTGAGATTTATTTTCTAATGCAAAAAAGGCTAACAATAAAAATCTGCAAACTTCTGAAAATACTAGCAACTTAAATCAAGTTATTGGTTGTAACTGGGGTTTAACTGGTTTTGCATTAGAGGAGCCTACTGTTTTCATATCTTTTTCCTGGAGAATTATGAGCTTCTCACATTAAAATACTTGCCCTCTTTTTAAAAGGTGGCTAGTCTTCTGGCCACCAAAATTCAGCCACTAACAATGCCATAAACTCATATGAGTTGAAGTAAGAAAATGCGTGAAAAAATTCTCCTCAAGCCAATCAGAGTCAGCCAAGCACCATCCAGTTGAATTTTAAAGTCTTCTCACTCCCTTCAGAAAGCTTATTTCATGATAGTTCTATTTTCTAAATAATGCTATATTACTCACTCTTAAAATAATAAATTTTTACCTGAGACTTTGGCCTCTATGATGAATATTGGCTGCTAAAGCTGCTATGAATTGGGTAGTGGCTTTTTACCCAGATGATCTCTGCTTGATCTTAATTTTTTTCTTTTCATATAAATATATTATTCTCCTGCTTAATCTTTATTTTGGTTACTTCATTTTTGGCTTTGTTCCAAAAAATTACCTCTCTTAAAATTTATCCTGTTATTTACAGTTTTATGCTGTTTTTAAACTTACCCTTGACTTGAGTGCTCCTTTTACATGAAAACTGCTTCCATCTAAAAAATTTAATCCAATCCTGGCATAAGCTATGTGTTGATCAGAATGAGTACAGTTAGAATAATCATCTTAATTTTGCTGTGATCATAGGGTTGGATCTCAGAAGCAGTGAGAGAGACAGAAGGAGGAAGATATAAATAGTCCATAACAGGGTTGGGTCCTGGCTGGTACTTCATAAATGAAGGCTACAGGTGATTTCTAAATTACTGTAAAATATCTGTTCCAATTATTAAGGAAAGATAACGTAACTAAAGTCAATAAAAATAGTAGTTATATTCATTTTACTCAAAAACTGTCTACAACTGACTTGAGTGTTGCAACTGAACTAATGATAGTTTAGTATTTTTTTGGGGAAGACAACAGTCCAATAGAAAGGACAAGAATAAGATGATGCTTATTGGTCATTATTGTGACTGATATACTATATGGGGAAAGCCACAAGGCCACAAGGGGGTGGCACAGTGGCAGGCTTCATGTAAGGTTCAAAGCCAAGGAATAACTTGTGCAAGGATCACCAAAGTCAAATTGGCAGCACTCCTAATTAGGAGATAGTGCCTGAAATTCAACATTATTATCAGATTAATCCATGTTGTTAGACACATTATGGGGCAACTCATCAAGTGCCTCTGTATATTGTGAGATACGTTAGCAGGCAAGGATGAAATCTCAGTTGCAACATTGAGTGTAGTAAAATGGGGTTTATATCATACCTGAAAATAATAGATAACATCTAGAGCAGGATCTTTTTATGAGACATGACCTTGGCCCAAGCCTTGAGCATAGTGTCAAAACAGCAGACTGAACCCGCCAGCAAGGTTCCAAACAAGCGTGTTTGTGACCCGCAATCCAATTACCCGGCCACTCAAAGCCAGACTAGGAAGTCAACTCAAATTACCAAAACCAACAACATGAACAGATGATGATCCTTTATGGTGGATACCTTGTTTTGGCGCTTGACTCATTACCAGGATCAAGCCACCCCCTTCACCATCCAGCCGTGTGATCAACACAGTTATGTTCCTGTTATCCTTGATTCACGTTGACTATATAATTGCTATCTCTCAATAAAGATTATTATCTATCTTCTAAATATTTTCCCCATGTAACTCTGCTAAAACAGCACAGTTATGATATTGGTAGCACAGGTAGGTTATCCATCCTACCTTATCTTGAAAAAATTCTGCCTGTTGCCTTCATGCACTGAGGCCAACAAATCCTTGACAGAATTATGTCTGGCCTCCCGCTGGACTGGACCCCGTACACCCCTGGTTCTGAGATACCTGATGGCTTTATCCTGTACCAGAACACGGTGATTCCACTACATGCCTTCAACGCCATGTCAGCACAAGTGTTCTTTCAGGCTCCCTCCTCTATGCTGCGGCCAACCAACAAAAACACCATGCCTGCCTACGTAGCCCAAAGACTGTGAAGCGCTGCCTTGGAATTTTTAACTGGGGCCAACAACAACAACGCTGCCGCATGGCTCCAGTCCTCCCAGAGCAAGCTGGCCCAGATGGAATGCTTGCAGCAATTTTAGATTGCGGAAATCTCCATCTGCCTGACTCACAACACTGACACCTGGTGTGAAAAATGGCACAAGGAACATGCCAACAAGAGCTGGGATACCTTCAAGCAAGATTTCTTGGCAAGATGTGTGCTTAAGGACACGGCGCTCATGATCATACACCAAGTAAAGAACCTAGCCCAGACAGGCACCGTGAAGGAACTCACCCTTGCCTACAAGGAACTCCAACTTTGTGCACCATCTGAAACGGTCTTTGACACCCCAGCCACACATCTCATGTACTATGATACCCTTAATTTGCATGTAATGAGACATGTGAACCTGGATCAAGTGACCAACCTACAAAGTCTGTACTGGGAAGCAGAGAAAGCAGAACAAACCTCCAACGCCCTTCATAAGCACAAACTGGAAAATGAGAGAGACCCAAGGATTCCCACACAGGCAGGCGCTTCACTTGACCACCCCCTGGAAACAACAGGAATAACACCAACCATAAACCCACAAACTCAAGCGGACATGGGAATGGGAACAATGGCCAGTCAAATTGTACCCATTTCTGTATCACTGCCACACAAGGCAATCAAGATGAGGGAAAGCCCAGGAGAGCATAAAGCAAGCCAAGCTCTCCCTGCACAACTCCTGACTCACCCAATGATAAATACCAACCTGAGGACGTGGACCAGTGTCTAATGATCCAAGTACCCTCAGAGGACCCGGTACTGTACACCATTGCCAGATATCCCAATAAACTGATGTCCTATCCTTTCCGCTTTTGCAGTTACACAGGCTCAGCACTCCTGGATTTGGGTGTGGATTGAACCCTGGTCAACAGAAGCTTTGTGGACAAGTTAAATCTGGCCACTAATCCTTTGCAGATTAAAAACAGGGTCCTGGCTGACAAACATCACATTGCTGTGACAAGGGAAACAGCCCCCTTCTCCATTATGCTTGAGAATCTACACTCCAACATCCAAGGTCCCATTGTTGATTTCCCAAAAGTTTGACATTGTACTGGGGTTAGACTGGTTACAAAAGAACAATCTTCATGTAGACTGGGCAACCTCAGTGTTGAACATCAAGCGTAAAGGTGTCAACCACCATATCTACCCTGACTCAGTGGACCAACTCCTACAAGACCACGTCTTTGTGCGCATCACAGAGACCCTGGACAAAAAGGAAAACCTGAAGGCAATTGACTGGGACTCCTGCCAGTACAAAATCATACACTTTAAAGATCACCAGGATATCTCCACGCCTCAGGATTGTGAAATTGTGGTCTGCCATCCAGAAATTTTCAAGGAAGAGCTACCTGGGCTGCCCCCTGAGAAACACATTCAACACTCCATCCAACTCAAAGGGACTGTCCCCAAAGCACGCCCTATCTACAGGCTGACTCTAAACAAAGACAACACCCTACGCTCTTACCTCAAGGAGGCGTTGGAGAAAGGACTTATCCACCCTCACAGTCTCTTTTTGGGGCTGCTGTATTCTTTGTGGCCAAGAAGGACGGTACCTTACGTCTGGTCATAGACTACCAAGCCCTAAACAAAGTTACCATCAAGAATTATTATTCACTACCAATGATTGACAATCTCTTTGACGCCTTGGGAGGAGCCATAGTCTTCTCCAAGATTGATCTGACTGCAGGCTACAACCAGATTCATATTAAGGAGGAAGACATCCCCAAAACAGCCTTCTGCACTAAATATGGCTCATACAAATGTGTGGTGCTCAACTTTGGCATGACAAATGCCCCTTCCACCTTTGTGACCTTCATGAATGAAGTGTTTGTGCCACACATAGGAAAACATGTTCTAGTCTACCTAGACAACATCATTGTCTACAGCCCCTTGGTGGAACAGCACCATAAGGACCTAGAGGCAGTCTTTGCTACCCTGACATAACACAAACTGTTAGCCAAGCCCTCCAAGTACCAGTTCTTCCTCAAGTAATCACCCTTCCTGGGACACATAATCTCAAGGGACAGCATTAAACCCAACAGTCAAAAGATACAGGCCATATGCAAGATGCCGCCACCCAAGGATAAGTTGGAACTCCACACCTTATTGGGGATGGGGGCTATGTACGCCACTTCATACCTGACTGTGGCATTTTGACTACCCCCTTATCCGCCATAACAGGCGCCAAATCCAAGTTTGTGTGGACCCCCCAGCGTGACCTCTGTTTTAGATGCCTCAAGGAGAAACTCACAACAGCGCCTATCCTGCAATACCCCAAACATGATAGGAATATCAAATGGAAACCAACTCCTGAGATGCATCCATTGGAGGAGTACTACAAATCAAAATAATGTTGGTGACTTCCTGCCCGTAGCTTATGAATCACAAAATTTGACATATGGCAAGTGCCAATACCCTATCCACAACAAGGAGCTGCTGGCCATTGTACACTGTCTAGTCAAATGGTGTTGTTATTTGAAACGGCAGGAAGAATTCACGGCATTGACCAACCAAAAGTTGCTCATATACTTCAAAACCCAAGCAAATCTTTCAGGAGTGCACTTAGCACAATTACTGACAACAATCTTTTGTTGGTTTTAAAAGAAGATAGAATTTCTCCTTTGATGCCTTTTGAAACTCCTAAAACAATTAAGTTAGTGGGTAGTTACTGTCCATTTTTACCTGTTAATATGGGTTTTAATGTTTCTTCTGATGTTGATTATTCATTAACAGGGTTTGAACCCAGGCTTTCTTCTGTCCTCAATGACTGTCAATCCCTTAAAGAAACTGTTAGCTTTGCTAAGAACAAATCATTACCTTCAAATAGAGATTCCAGCCAATCAGCTGTTATGATAATCCTTTTGATGGATCCTTTTAAGCACTTCAATGATGCTGATGTTGGTTTTGACCTTGGTTTCCGTATGGCTTGCCTGTTGTCCTCCAGTTTGGTTCCTAGTTCCTGATCTTTCCCCAGTTAAAACTGGGGAATAGCTGGGCATCTCCTGCTGTGCCAATGGTTAATTTTCATAGGGTTGTTTCAAAGAATCTGAGTTTAATCATATTAACTACAGTAACTTAAAATAATTCTAGTTTTAATTCTAACTGTGTAGGATTACCAAATTTCTCCATTTTCATCCCCATGAGGGATGATCTTCTTTATGTTGTCTCCAATTTATCTTTTATTACCAGGCTATATAAGATGGTAGGCTATGATATTTTTATTTGTTCAATCAATAAAGTCTACATTCACCCACAGTGAATTATTTTTGCTTAACTTTTTACTTGACTTAAGCCTCTAAAATCCAAACCATGAGATTACCCAAGACTCCTCTTATGGAGTCTCTTGGGTATAAATGATTATTTTGGATAGTCTTGCTGGCAACAGTGTTGGCCAGCACTTTGATGGGATTGCGCAATGACTTGGGTACATTGCCAGAATCCCAATTTTTAGACAGCTCTTGGTGCCGTGTTATTCCTGCAGTTTGGTATACAGCAACGCCCCTATCAAACAACCCAACTTTCTGAGAAGAAACCAAGATCTATGGTTCCACAACCCATGTTCCCAAACCCCAAGTTTTCCGCCCTTTGGCTTTGGCTTTCTTACTTTATTATTCAGGAGTGTACTTCTTCTTGGGTTGCTTCAACCCTCTGCTAGGCAGATACCAAATCATTGGAGAAATATTTGTTTTAGGCATGATATCCTTGCCTGTGGGGTCTTTGGTTACTGGATTAAATCCCTCTGCAATCATTCATCACCTAGGGAGATTGCTTCCTAGTGGGTGGGTGCCTGAAAAAATCTATCTTGCCGCCAAGCCCGCTGGATGGAGCTCTTGGAGAGATTCAATATGTGCATACAGTACAAACCTGGTCCCAAGCTTGTCATGGCAGACGCCCTCTCACACCTATACGTCCGTGCCACAAGAGGGGGAAATGGGCTCAACCCAGACTGGCCTCTCTTGGTACTACAGACAAAGGAAAAGGGGGTTCCCCCTGTTACAACTGACATAAAAAAGGAAAAAGTTATCAAAAACAAGCACCTATTTGCTGACATATACAGGACCCTGCACAGAAAAATGTCCGGCGGTACTACCATTCCATATATCCCCACGCATCAACAAGTAGACACCATCCTACGCTATCACAGAGACCTCAGACACACCAAGAGTCAGAACCTATATGATTTCCTTAAGCACAAGGACTGGTGACCAAACTTATATTGTGACGTTCAGGAAGTCCTAGACCAATGTGAGGTATGCAAAAAGTTTGTCAAAAGCAAAACCCCTCCAAAGTTAGTACTACCCATCTGCACACAACTACCCTTCAAGGTATGGGCCCTTGTTGTTGTTAGCCCCATGCCAGGGAAACACAATGATAAGAAATACATGATCATTGCCATAGACTTTGCTACAAGATGGCCAGTAGCCCAAGCAGTGAGGGCGCACACTGGAAATGACGTACAACAATTTATTGGAGAAGAGATAATCAGCAAGTTTGGAAAGCCAGAACTCCTGATAACTGATGGAGGAAAGAATTGACCTCCAAAAACACCAACATATACCTTGCTAAAAATGGGGTCAAACATTCTGTGACAACACCATATCACCCACAGGCCAATGAACGTGTAGAGCGTTTAAATGACAGCTTTGTGCAAGCCTTAGCCAAGCTCACTGCCAGAAGACCTGAAGACTGATATAAGAAGCTATTGACTGCACTACTTGTGTGCCAAACCCAAGTGAACAGATCCACCAGGAAAAGCCCTTTTGAGTTGGTATACGGCATACAACCAAATATCATCCAAGCGTTAATAGGACCCAAACTGGAAATCCCAAGTAAAGTCCCCCCATGCTCAGACCCTCAAGTTATAGAGGCCACCAGAAAGCAAACAGAAAAGGGAAATGAATGTCTGCGAAAAACCTTTGTCCCCATCTGAGATAGACATGAAGTTGGGGACAAAGTTTGGGTCATGAACGTTGATAAAAGTAAACTTCAACCCAAGAAAGTAGGACCAGCAATCATTCTAAAGGTAAACAGCAATAACACTTACCTTGTGCAAGTCTTGGGAAGCGCAAACAAGACAAGACCCTACACCATGATTGCCTGAGACCCTGAAAAGCAAGACAAAAGCAAAGCAAAACCACCCTGCCCACCACAGAACAACAATTAGTCCAGTACGGCGCCAGGGCTCCTGACAACCTCCCTGATGACCTACCCCCAGAGGAGGCCAACCTTCAGTAAGGGGGTGTCAAAACAGCAGACTTGAACCTCCAGCAAGGTTCCAAACAAGCGGGTTTGGGACCCGCAATCTGATTACCTGACCACTCAAAGCCAGACTAGAAAGTCAACTCAAATTACCAAAACCAACAACATGAACAGATAATGATCCTTTATAGTGGATACCTTGTTTTGGCGCTTGACTCATTACCAGGATCAAGCCACCCCCTTCACCATCCAGCCGTGTGATCAACACAATTATGTTCCTGTTATCCTTGATTCACGTTGACTATATAATTGCTATCTCTCAATAAAGATTATTATCTAGTTTCTAAATATTTTTCTCCTTGTAACTCTGCTAAAACAGCGCAGTTACAAAAATAGTATTCTCTGGTGAAGAGAATTTCTTTGAAATAAATGATCTGGGGCCATTCTGGTGGCCTATGCTGCTTTTATATTGGTGTATGTGGTTCTTGCTGTCTGGTTGGCTTCTGAAGTGACAGGCAGTTTAGCCTGCATAATTCTGAGGTCTAACGAGGATCTGATTAGATTATTTATTGGGGCTATACAATAGTTGGGTTTGATAAGTTAAGTTTGAAGTCTTTTTATCACTAGTTAGCTGTCCTTGGAATGCAGCTGAGTTTATGGCAAGAAAGTATGTCAATAAAAAGGCCAGCCATTAGCTGTGATTTCTTCTAGCATAGGTAGGCAGTGGCTAGGATGAGAACAGATTATTAGACATATTAAGAAAATCTGCTTGATAAAATATCTGTTTTATGACCTAATCAAGGGTTGTAAAGAAAGGAATTATGTATCACATAAGCTAGATGGCCATCTAATTGTGGCCTCTGACCTGTCAGTTGAAATATTTTTGAAGGCACTAACCCTCCTGGAGCAGCCTTACAACTATTTCAAAATTTGGATCTTTTTAGTTGGTGGTTTGAAAGGATTTTGGATCAAAATGAGATGTGATGGGCTTAAATTTTTCAGGAATTAATTTATTGGGTATGTGTCCTTGTTTACAGCCTATCATATGTATGTTTCTTTTGCAGTCAGTGGGGAATGCAGGCACATTCCCTTAGAATACATTAAAAAATAAAGTTGATTGTATTGGTAAGAACACAATATAACTCAGACATAAACCACTAATTGATAATAAAATAACCCATGTTGATCATTAAATAAAATATAACTGTATTGTAAGGCCTTGTTCATAATGGTGCAAGGTTGTAAACCAAGGTGTGTAAAGTGTTTGGATTAAGGTTTAAGAGATACAAAAAGGTAGGAACAGTTTGTAACATAACATTAAAAAACTCAGCTAAAAACTTTTTTTTGGGTTACAAAAGGTGCAATAGAGTTTTAAAAAACCCAAACATAGAAGATAAAATAAAGTGTTTAGTAATGATCAGTTATTCACTAAAGGAATAAGTATTTTTCAAACCTGTTAAGAGAAACAAATATATTTAGTTTAGAATGCATAGGTTTAGTCACACAACAAATTTCAACTGGAACCAGTTGAAGGTCAATTTACTCAATAAAGCTTCCATTTATCTATAGCCAGAAAACAAAAACAGGCAATCACACAAAAAAAATAAAGTCAAATACTGAATTCCAAAAACAAGACAGCAAATGCATGGAACTTAAATTCAATTTAAACACAATCTGGTCACTTGTGAAGCCTTTTACATCAAATTTGATTATATGTGTGACAATTATGATAAAAACAGACAACACATGAGGTTCAGTCACAAAAGTGATGAGCTCAAACAAAACAACTCATTTTTTTTTAAACATTGAATATTTTTTGGGACTAAAATTGGAAATAAGATATTTCAGGAGTAAATCCACCAAAATCTATCTAGGGAACTACATCATTATTTTCAATGTACATGCTTCTAGATTTGGACATTTATGTCTGAGAGAATGTCTCAAAAAGAAGGGCACACTTAAATAAAATTAATTTTCTTGAGACACTTTGCTTTCTGTTTTTGATAGAATTTTTATTGTGTTTTGTTTGCAATGAGTTTTTCAAGTGAGAATAACTTTGATATTGTCAAGGAGCAGTACCAGGAGCTACTCCAAGCTCAGACTGCTGATCAAGGGAGCACAACTGCCACAGCTCCTGTGCACACCCAACTAAACTTAAGTCATAAGGAGGCCAAGTTGTATGTGTCACCAGGCCCATCCATGGGTGGCTTTCCTGATAGCCAATATAGTGCTACCCAAGACCAGGCCTAACCTGAGCCTGTGCCACATTTTGGAGACTGGGCAACTGTGCCCCCCTCCAACCCTATCCAACCATCTCTCAAGAATTCAGGCCAATAAAATATTGACCTTCCTAATCCGGGCACCCTTATTCCTGAAGCCAACCAAAAATGTCAAATCATAACTGATGAAATCATAGAGGAGATTCTGAGCCTCAATCATAATGTTATTAGTTTTGCCAAAATAGCCACTTGGCTTCAATTCACCAAGGCAGTGATCAAGTAGGAGTTCCAGGCCCTCTTGAAGAGAGGTGGTATCAGGCTGGTCAAGAAGCCAAAAAAAGCAGGCCAGCTCCCAGATCAAGGAGGTGTATCCTCTGATGCTTGCCCTACTCCAGCAGGATCTTTACCTCTGCTTAACCAATGCCCGCTGCCTACTTGAGCTCCAGAGCACATTCATTGCCAGCTGCACAGCTCTGGATGCATGGGCTTATAGTCAGTGTTCTGATTCTGACCAATTGGCCAGCCAATGAGTTGTATGATGGATATGATTTGCCATATGCCCCTGTGATTGGTGCCACCCTCACCTGATGCCTGTCCTCTATTTAAGACAATATTGTATTTATATCTTACTATAAATTGTCATTGCAAGTTCATGATTATGGCACTGTGAGTAAAAAGAATGCACCCAAGGGAAAAAGAAGGAACCAGAGGGGATTGTGATTAGTGTGTTCCTAGCAGCTTCCCCAAAACAAACTGTTTTTTATCAAATCACAACTAGCTACACCAATGGGTACTGGTATGGTAAATTCCTCTCTGACCTTCTTGCCACCTGGAGCTCAGCCAATTCAATATTCCAGATTTTCCTGAGCCACCAAATGGAGCGCGCTGAAGTGGCCTCCAATAAGATCTAAGCAGGCAGCCACAACGTCTCCATTTTACCTGCCAACCATGCCAATATTAACCTGGGATGTGATGTTCTTTAACATTGGGGACACAATCTGTGAGAGCAACCCCATAACCTTCAGCCAGGTGGTTAGTGCAGCCAATGACCACAGTGCTGTTTTCACGTCAGAAGGTCACTGAAATGTTCACAAAGATGGCCCTGTCAAACAGAAGTATTGACCTACCAACAAGGCTCTGACTAAGAGGGTTTGTGACCCGCAATATGACTTCCTGGTGACCATAGCCAAACCAGGAAGCTTACTCAAATTCCCAGAATTATTAACATGAACAAATGATGATCTCATACAGTAGATGTGTTAGGAATGACAATTTAGATGCTCCTAAATATCAAAATACGGAACTAGAGTCAAACCCTGGACAAAACCCTTTACAGACCGCCAGACCCATAGGCTGGGAACCCAATAACTCACTACTGATTGATAAAGTTGTTACCAGCCCACCAGCCCACCAGGACCCAAATCTTTAGCTGTCACACAGTATTCTGCAATAAAACTGCCAGTGCAAGATGCCGAGAATTTCCCTGAGGTGCCAACACCTGAAATTGGCAGTTTGCTTGGTGAAATACACAAGTTTCTCCATGAGAGTTATTCTGAACTCCCCCAAAGTCCCAGGGGAGGCACTGGACCTGAAGAGGCACCCAATACCCAAATTAACAAACAGAAGGATTCAAAGTCTTCTCATCCTAAAGCAGCCAGTGGCAAACTGCCAGTGCTGAGCGCCACACTGCCATCTGAGACCCCCAATGCCAACCTGCCCAAGCCCAGAAAACCCAACCAGGAAGTGAAGCCTGGAATGTGGTATAAATACCTGCCAGGCTGAGATCAACCCCCATTGTCATTTTTAAATAAAGGTTATGAGAAATTGGTTTCCCTAATTATTGCCTTATTTTATTCTTGTTGTCTGCCAGTTAACTCAAAGATTATCTGACCCCTGTGCCAGCCTGCCAGCTACGTACCGCCTGCCAGGTGCTCCCTTTGGTCCTTTCCATTTCACATAGTTCCCCTTAAAGCCTGAGTACAAGGACTACATCACTGACAACATACTAGCCCAGGATTCCTTGGCCAGAACTACAGAGTTGACCAGATACAACTGAGAAGGCCCTTGGCGTATTACCAACCCCGCCTATTCAGAGATAAATACAACTTCCTTCCTGCCTACCAAATGGACATGGAGCCACCTGTCATCCCCAAACCAATGCCTGCCTCTTCTGCCAAGCTCCCACTGGACCATACCAACAAGCTTTTTGGAATTGTATATATTACTCTAACAGGAGTAATAGATACTATCATCCCCGCCGCCGGTTTGTGGTTGTGGGTGGGAAAGTCAATGTCCTAACTCATTAAGTTAGCACCAATCCTTTGGTGGGCCCTGCCCACCCAGTCTGCAACCTGTCAGTTCCCAAACACTAGCACGCCGGCCAATCAAGGTTGCTTTCCTGACAAGATGACTCAATTTAGCACTTGACTTATTACCAGGATTAAGCCACCCCCTTTATCATCCAACCAAGTGATCAACACAATCATGTTCCTCATATAATGATTCAGTGCAATTATATAATCTCTATCTCCAAATAAAGATAATTAACTAGTTTCCTAATAGATTTCCTCTTGTAACTCTGCTAAAACAGCACAGTTACAACATTGGTAGCAGAAGTAGGCTCTCCATTCTATCCTTCCCTTCAAGATTCTTCCTGTTGCCTGTACTTGCCGCAGTCAACAAATATACAAAAGAATAATATCTGGCCTCCCCATAGACTGGACACCCTACACACTGGGTACCAAAATACCAGAGGTGTTTGTGCTATATCAAAACATGGTGATGCCAGTCCCTGCCTTCAACGCCCTATCAGTGCAAAGGTTCTTCCAAGCACCTACTGCCATCTCTTGCGTGACAGATGAAAATATCATGCTCACCCATTTAGCCCAACAACTTTGTAGCGCTGTCTTGGAATCATTTTTGGGAGCCAATGACAACAACACTACAGCATGGATACAATCTTCACAGAGCAAGTTAGCACAAATGGAGTGCCTGCAGCATTTATGGATTGTAGAGATATACATCTGCCTTATACACAAGGCAGGTACCTGGTGCAACAAGTGGCATGAAGATCACACTAAGAAAGATTGAGACACCTTTAAGCAGGACTTATTAGAAAGATTTGAGATGAAGGATACAACACTCATGATCATACACCAATTGAAGAGCCTGAACCAGACTGGCACAGTGAAAGAACTCACCCGCACATATGAGGAGCACCTCCTACAAGCACCCTAATAAATGACATTTGACAACCCAGCTACGCATCTCATGTACTAAAACACACTAAAGTTGTACAATATGAGACATGTCAACCTGGACCAAGTAACCAATCTTCAGAGACTTTACTGTGAGGCAGAGAAAGCAGAGTAAACATTCAACACCCTCCACAAGGCCCAGACTGGAAAGAGAGAGAGTCCCAAAGACTCCCATCTGCCAGGATGCTCCAATCACCCTCCATCTGGCAATAATAACAACAATGGTGCAGGACATAAAACCCTAGGTTTTAATGACCAAAGTAACAGAAACAATAAAAATCAAACAACACTCACTTTAGATTCACTACTACTTTGGACAACCAGGGTGAGGGAAAAGCCCTGTGAGAGCACTAAGCAAGCCAAGCTTTCCCTACCAAATTCCTGCCTTTCCCAACAATGAGTACTGTCCCAAAGATGTAGAACAGTGCCCAATGATCCAGGTCCCCTCAGGGGACCCAGTACTCTATACCATTGCCAGACATCCCAATAAACTGATGTCCTACCCTTTCTTCTTTTGTAGTTATACCAGCTCAGTGCTCCTAGACTCAGGCGCAGATCACACACTTGTTAATAGTAAATTTTTGGACAAAATCAAGCCAGTCACTAATCCTTTGTATATTAAAAACAAAGTTTTAGCTGATGAACATCACATTGCTGTGATACATGAGGCTCCCCCCTTCTCCATCAAGCTAGAGAATTTACACTCCACTATCCAAGGACCTGTCATTGACTTTCCCAGATTTGATGTTGTACTTGGCCTGGGCTGGCTACAAAAGTATAACCCCACAAGGATTGGGTCACTTCTGTATTAATCATCAAGTGTGAAGGGATTAACCACCAAATCTACCCTGACTTGGTGTACCAGCTCCTATGCAACCATGTCTTTGTGCGCATCACAGAAACTTGTGAAGAGCAGGACAACCTAAAAGCAATTGATTGTGACTTCTGTCAATACAAGGTCATACACTTCAAGGACCACCAGGACACAACCAATCCCCAAGACCAAGAAATTGTGGACCACCATCCTGAAATTTTCAAGGAAGCATTACCAGGGTTACCACCAGAAAAACACATACAGCACACTATCCAGCTCAAGGGAGCATTACCTTAGGCTTGTCCCATATATTGCCTCATCCCAAACAAAGATGAAACACAATGTGTGTACCTCAAGGAAGCATTGGAAAAGAGACTTATCTTCCCCTCACAATCTCCTTTTGGCGCCACTGTGTTCTTTGTGGCAAAAAAGACAGAACCCTTAGGCTTGTTACTGACTACTGAGCACTAAAAGAAGTTATCATCAATAATTTTTAGCCGCTCCCACTTATTGAATATGTCTTTGACGCCTTGGGCAGGGCAACCATCTTCTCCAAGATTGATATGACAGCAAGCTACCACCAAATCCACATCGAAGAGGAAGAAATACTCAAAACAGCTTTCTGTACCAATTATGGTTCCTACAAGTATGTTATGCTCAACTTTGGGATAAAAAATGCACCATAAACCTTCTTTACCTTCATGAACAAGGTTTTTGCGCCCCACATTGGAAACCACACACTGGTATAACTAGATGACATAGTTGTGTACAGCCCCTTGGTGGAATAACATCACATAGACTTAGAGGCGGTCTTTAAGGCCTTAGAAATACACAAACAGCTTACCAAGCCATCTAAGTGCCAGTTCAAAGGCCAACAGCTGATGTTCCTGGGGCACATGGTTTCAAAAGACAGCATCAAACCTGACAACCAGAAGATTCAAGCAATCTGAAAGATGCCACCACCCAAAGACAAGGCCAAGCTCCACACCTTCCTGGGGATAATTGTCTAGGTTCAAAGGTTCATACACAACTGCGGCATCCTGAAAGCCCCCTGTGGAGTTCCTGGTCACCAGTCCCCAAAGTGTGTCCTGGGTCATAGCCAGGGACCAGCTTGGAGAAGTTGTCATTTACTAGTAGAGGGTATTGACTAGCTAGAAGTTTATACTGAGCCTGTATTAATGCAAACTCTTACAATACTTTTCCAATCACTAGGCAGAAATCCTCATCATGCTGTCACAAGTGACAAACTCCTATTGAACATGCTTACCAGAAACCCTCAACTACAGGATTCAAACCCTGATACCCTGCGGGCCGCCAGCCTGTAGGACCAGCTGCCTGGCCACCTGCAGATTTTTGGGCTCAAACCAGAGCAGGATTTGACTTCAGAAAACTGTTTAAAGCTGGATGAATCAAAATCATCTACATCAACACTCCCCCATTAAAGGATGATGTTAACTCAACCAATCAGCAGGCAGGCCTAGCCATAGAACCTAAATAGCTTGGGCCTCCACAGAAAAGAAAATAGAGAAACTTCCCAATAAATGCAGGCCACCCAGAGATGACCAACCCCACAACCCATCAAGGAAATTTGAGTATTCTTGATGTGAACCAACCAATGAATTAACTCCCGCAATGGATGCCACCAAGGACTTGAAAACCTGGTAAACGGTAACACCTGGGCCAGAGAAATTTGTAAAAGGTTTCCCATGACAGATGGGCATACTTATACCCTGGACTGCCAGGAAGATGCCCATTGCCATTCTTGCAATAAAGTGACATGAAACTTTGGTTCAACCAGGTTAATCCATATTTGATATTAGTTCTACTTCATCTACAGTCTACCTCACGCGGTTCTACACCTCACACCCAATAACCCCAAAAAACCGCAGACCAGCTGCCCAAGCTTTACCGTCTACCAGGAGCTCCCTACAGCCCAGTACATTTCACTGAGTACCCCCCAACCCTGCGTATTTGGAGTTCACCCTAGAGGAAATCCTAATCTACGACACTGAGGCCAGAACTAAAGACACCAAAACTATCTACAGGGAAGGTAACAAGCTCACTAGACCTCCCCTGTTATTACGCAACAAGTACAACTACCTGCCCGCGTATTTAGTCCCAATGACTCCACCTCTCACCCTCAGCCCAACCGCCTGCAAGAATCTGTTACTGCCAACAAATCCACTTCCACTCAGATATTTGGAGTGATGTACATCACTCTTACCAGCTTGATAGATTCCATGGTACCTGCCAGCAGAACTTGGGCTTTCCTGGGCAAATTGTTATCTCATATTGTAAAGTTAGCCCCAATCTTGTGGTGGGCCCTCCCTGCTGGGCCTGCGGGCCGTCTGCCCGCAAGTTCTCAGGAACCCCCCACAGGCTGGATCCCTGACACATGTACTTGTACTTCAGCTGGTGCTAAACCTTCTGTAGACCTGTACCAGTCTTTCAGTAACCTATTAAACTCTTTCCCAATGAACTCCTGTGCCCTATCTGTCATTTCAAGGTGTCTAGTCAACCTTTCCCACTCTTTCTAGGAGGGTTTACTAGTGGCAAACCTTTTAAAATTCTAAAAATAGGTACCCTCTTCCCCTTGATCAGTGTAGAAGATGTGGGGCTATTTCCTCATGTGGGTTATCTGTAATAATTAGAACTTTGGGCAGGAGTCAAAATAGGCTTTTATTCACAGTCAGAAGTAAGATCCTCTTAGTAACCTTCTGATATATTTCCTGGGGGTCTAGGAAACAATAGGAATTTCCAATACCTTGGAGTCCTCCAACAATATCTTGGACTCCTTGTACTTGGCCTTGGGCTCCTGCACTCTTCTCCAGAGCCAACTCTTTATCTCCAGCTCCAAATTCTTTGTCTTGGGCTTCTGCACTAGTATTTTGGGCTCCTGCACCTTTGTCTTATGCTCAATTCCTTTGTTGAGTCCTTGTGGCCTTTGTAATCCACTTGTGTCAGTACCTGAAAATCCTCAGATAGCTTTCCCTTTTATAGCTGCTTGTTTCAGTCCAAAAATCTCTCTCAGAACTCTGGGTTTCCAAAGCTTAATCTATCCAGTTTTTCTCTTTCTATAATACATTAAGCCTTTTTACTTACTTCAGCCAATGAAAGCCCTTGGATTTTCTGCTTATGTACCTCATTTTTCAGGCTTTAACTCTTCAGTTAAAGCCTTCAAAACACTGATCAAACAGGCTTTGTCCTGCAGCCAATCAAAAACTTGGATGCAATGTTTTTTCCAAACAGTTCACCCAAATGACTTGCTCTTGACCATGATTTGAACCTGGCGCTGTCTTGCTCCAGATAAGCAACTTCTCTGTGTTTTGAACGGGGTTGCTGTAATCCCTGTTACATTTCTCTTGAAAAACTTGAGTGATTTTGCCTATATTTTACTTAAGGGATTTTCAAGACCTCAATTCTTCAACATTTTTCTGAGTTTCCAAGCATTTTTTCAGCATTTTACTACTTTGAACTTGCCCATTGCTTGCCTTTTGCCTTTCCCAATCATTTTGGTAAAATTCCAACACTTTTTTTCATAGTTTCTCTGTATTGTTTCCAGACTCTGTCTAGCTCTTTTCCACTCAATCAGCTCTTAATAAATTACAGTTTAAATTTTGTAAAATTTTTCTTCTTCTCTTCTTTTTATCCATATGATAATTAATTCCATCTTTATATTATATCTTTAGGTAGCATTAATTAATTTTTTAACTGCTTCTTTCTTATTATTATCTCTCTCAATAATCCAAAACTAGCATCCTAGCTCCTTTATTCATTTCAGCTAGTACTTCTTAGCCATTTTCTAGTTCCTTAGCTAGTCCTACACCATGATCTTCTGGTCCTTCAGCTAGTCCTTCATCATCATCTTCTGGTCCTTCCTTATTCATCAACAGTCCTTTTCAGTCTAGCAAACAATCCTTTTCCGTCAACAAACAGCTTAGACCAGTCCTTCAGCTACTCCTGCATTATTATCAGCTACTCCTGTACCATGATTAGCTAGTCCTTCACTATTCATCATCAGTCCTCCAGCTACTCCTCACTAGGAACCACCTTGGTTCCACCTGCACAATGAACTATTTTTGGTTCCAAACTTCAAAATGAACTAACAGTCCCTCAACTAGTCTATACTGTTATCACAAAGTCCTTCTTACTAGTCTTCTCTGCTGATTCCATACTATGAACCACCTTGGCTCTTTATCTCAGTCCCCATTACCAGAACCTGTAACCCAGGTATGAGTCTAAATTGAACTGGCGTTTGACTGGTTCCTTGCAAGTGGAAACCACTTAGGCCATCCAACCATAGATCAACAAAGTCTATGCAGTTGTCTTTACTCACACAGGTGATTAAGTCTGGGCTTCCAGTTGCAGAGTAATCATCTTTACTTCCAAGAGGCCTGATTGCACCAAGTTCTGAAGCTGATTCCCTAAGCAACCACCCTGTTGACACCCCTGAGAAAATCTATGCCCTCCAATGCTTACTTGGGGATCTCCCCAAAGCTCTCATAGGGACATGGACAAGGGCATCCTACCAGTCTGTTAGGTAGGATGCTTGCTCATAGACCTCCTGTAAGCGTATCAGGGTACATAGAGCCTTCAGAGATCTTCCCCTCCCTGGAAGCCTGCACTACCCGCCAGGGGTCCAAAACTCACAGCCCTGGTAGGCAAACTCCCTACCATACTGGCATACACTTCTACCCTGGCAGCCCGCATTACCCACCAGGGTCTAAACATCTTCTAGCCTGAGTAGCACACACTAACTATCAGGCTAGACCACTCCCCACCCCTATCAGCCATCATTCCTTGCTGGGGGAAGACACCTGGAAAGCTCACAGCAGCCAAAATTCCCTGCTGGGCTACCACATTCCCCACCCCTAGTAGCCATCATTACCTGCTGGGTGAGAACAAATAATCAGCCCCTAGCAGCCAATGTTCCCTGCTGGGCTGGTTCATCACTTGCCTCTAGTAGTCCCTTGTTCCCTACTAGGCAGGCCTTACATTCCCTAGCAGCCAATACTCTCTACTAGACATATACCTGTCTTAAAACCACAGCACATTATCAATTCTCAGCATTGCGTCTTTATTTGAAGCCAAATCAACACTTACCTTCAAAACTGCTTCCATGTGGATTGACACACACCCCTGTCATCAATAACAGGCATCAAATCTAAATTTTTGTGAAATCCACAGAGTGATCTTTGTTTCTGCCGCCTGAAGGAAAAGCTGAAGTCTGAACCCATCTTCCATTACCCAAAGCAAGACAGAAATTACCAAATGGAAAACAATGCCTTGGATGCCTCTCTTGGAGGGATATTGCAAATCAAGAAGATTATGATGACTTCCTACTGGTGGCCTACAAATCACGCAAGCTGACAGATGGTGAATGCTGCTATCCTATACATGATAAGAAGCTGGTGACCATTATTCATTGCCTAGTAAAGTAGTGCTTCTTCCTGGAGCGCCAGGAAGAGTTTAATGCTCTGACCAACTATATGTCTCTCATTTATTTCAAGACCCAGGCCAATCTTTCCACACGCCAAGCATCTTGGATGGAATTCCTAGAAAGATTCAACATGAATATCCAGTATAAACCTGGACCCAAATTAGTCATGGCTAACACCCTTTCCTGCCTATACATCAGGGCTACAAGAGATAAAAATGGGCTGGACCCAGACTGACCCCTCCTAGTACTCCAAACCAAGGATGAGAATTTTCCCTCAGGCGCCACCAAAATCACAAAAGAGACTGTCATTAAGAGCAAACATCTCTTTACCAATGTGTACAGAACATTACACTTAAAAGTGACTGACAGGAGCACCATTCTATACATTACCACACATCAAAGAGTCTATACCATCTTTTATTACCACCAGAATATGGGTCACACAACAAGACACAATCTCTAAAAATTTCTAAAACACAAAGCATGGTGGCTGACCCTGTACCAGGACGTGAAGGAGGTCCTCAATCAAAGTGAAGTATGCAAAAAATTTGCAAAGAGCAATACCCCCAAAATCTGTGTTGTCAGTTTTTCTCAACTACCCTTCAAGGTGTGGGCTCTCAACATTTTCAGGCCAATGCCAGGAAAACATAACAACAAAAAGTATATCATCACTGCCATTGACTTTGCCACTTGCTGGCCAGTATCACAATTGGTGAAGACACATACTGGCAACAACTTCCAACACTTTATTGGCAAGAAGATTATCAGCAAGTTAGTAAACCATAACTACTGACCACAGATGGAGGCAAAGAATTGACCTCAGAAAGCAACAATGTTTACCTCACAAAGAATGGGTTCAAACACACAGCAACCACTCCTTACCATCTTCAGGCCAATGGCTAAGTTAAGAAGCTAAACAGCAGCTTAGTGCAGGACCTTTCCAAGCTCACAGCCAGGAGACCTGAGGACTGGCACAAGCAGCTACCAACTGCACTCATTGTATGCCACACCTGGATGAGCAGATCCACTGAGAAGAGCCCCTTTGAGCTTGTATATGGCACACAATCAAATATTGTTCAATCCCTCACAGGACCAAAACTGGAAATGCCCAGCAAGGCCCCTCCTTTCACAACACCTCAAATTATATAAGCCAACAGTAAACAGTTGGAAAAGGAAGAGAAATGTATGTAAAGTTTTCCTCATCCAAAATAGACACAAAGTTGGTGAGAAGGTCTGGGTAATAAACACAGACAAGAGCAAGCTAAAACCCAAAAATTAGGCCTCACAATCATCTTGAAGGTAAACAAAAACAAAACTTACCTTGTGCAAGGACTTAGAAATACAATCAAGACAAAGTCCTACATTATGACCAGCTAAGACCCTGTAAAGCACAACAAAAAAAATTCTACCAGCAACCAAACAGCAGCTAGTTCAGTACAGTGCCCAGGCCCCTGACAGTCTCCCTGATGACCTGCACCCAGAAAAGGCTGACCTTCAGCTGGGGGGTGTTGAAATAGCAGACTCAACCTGCCAGCAAGGCTCTAATATAGCAAGTTTGTGACCTACAACTCAACTTCCCAGTGACTCATAGCCAAACTAGGAAGTTGACTCAAACTTCCAAATCCAACAACATGAACAGATGTTGATCCCTTATGGTGGATACTTTAATTTGGTGCTTGAATCATTACCAGGATCAAGCCACCTCTTTCACCATCTAACCAAGTGATCAACACAATCATGTTCCTCATATAATGATTCAGCACAACTATATAATCCCTATCTTCAAATAAAGATAATTATCTAGCTTCCCAATAATTTTCCCCTTGTAACTCTGCTAAAATAGCAAAGTAATGACAGCCCTGAATGCTCACAGCAGCAGCCAATCACCAAAGGATCCACAGCTGCCCCAGTGTAATTCCCTAGAATAAAAGCCAATTTCTGTCCTCCCTGAGTCCAATTATGATGTAATGTACCATCAATTACTCCAAGCCAATCAAGGCAACAACACGCCCCTAGGTCCTCACACTGCCCTAGATCCCAGCCAATCTCCCAGGTGACCAGCGCTAACCCCACCAGCCAATAAAGTCCTCCCCCCTCAACCCAGTCTTCCACCTAGTTTGCACCACCCAATCCCATTCCCCCAATAAAACTTTCCCCCAATAACTTTTATTTATAAATTTATATTGGTTTAACGTTTACAATTTTTATAGTTACATAAATAATTCACATTAAAATGAAGTGGGAATTGATTTTTATTATGCCAAAAGTTAAATTTGGCTGCTTTAATAATTTTTAGTTATATTTTTTTATTATAACTTTAATATATTCAAAGTTCTACTGTAAATTCAGAACCTACATAAAAATGCAGGATTGTCAAATCTTTGGTCCAAATTTTGAATCACTTTTGCGGGATAGCCTTTTTTAATTAAATTGGATTCTTTGTACTTTCATTTATATTTTTAAAAATGCAGGAACTCATAGAAACTTTGCAAAGTTCAATTCAAACTGCATACTTCCAATGGAAAAAATGAATTAACTGGAATCAGATTTGAAGTGTTCAAATCCATCAACAATTTTCATTTAGTTTACATGTTTTTTGGAATTGCGGGATTATCAAATCCAAGAACCAAATTTCAAATAACTTTTGAATGCCACTAGTAAGATCAGATATCAATTGCAGAAACTGGAATCCAAATTAAATGTACAGTAAGAAACTAGAACAAATCAACCCAAATAAAGAAGTTCCACTCTGGATAAAATCAAATGAAAAATCCAATCTCAACCACCCTGTTTAGACATGAAATTAAGTGAATTTTAAAATTGTCTAAACTGGAAATGATGCAATATTCTGTACTCTAAATTACTAATATAGCAACTACAAAACCATATAATGATATATGAGCTACCCTCCTTATGACACATAAAACTTTGTTTCAGGGAAGAAAGGAGGGGGGAGATAAACCATCAGTTTACTACAATATGTATTAATGCATTGCTATTCAGAATACTTGATTACAGTAGATTTTAAAAAACGCTAGTAATAAAATAGAACTATATATTATAATCTATCTTATTATGTTGTCTTTTCCTTGATGTGTTGATAGTTCATTTGCTGTTGATAATGTGCTTGCTATTAATTGGATAGTTTCACGTCCAGTTGCCTTGGCAAAAGGAAATCAAGTTGCCTCTGCAATCACAGCAGGTCTTGGGGAGGCAACTTGATTTCCTATTGTCAAGGCAACTGGAGGTGAAACTATCCAATTAATTGCAAGCACATTATCAACAGCAAATGAACTATCAACACATCAAGAAAAAGACAACATGATAAGATAGATTGTAATATGTAATTCTATTTTATTATTAGCGTTTTTTAAAATCTACTGTAATCAAGCATCTAAATTTTAGATGCCCTAAAATGGAATAGGGTGATTTTTGAGAATGCCTATGATTCCTAAAAAGATTGGCAAAAATCCACAAAAGATCCTTTAGCATCCTTTTGAGACACCTAAATTTTTTGTTTATTTCAAGTTTACCTCATTTTTGATTTGAAATTTGGCTCTTGGATTTGACAATCCCGCAATTTCTGATTTGTTAATTTTTACATGATGTCTATGATTTGTTTGACATACTCAAAATCTCAAATTGTACATTAGAATTCCACATTTCTGATTCATATATCCTGCATTTGTTTGCTGTGTTTTGTCTTTTGTTAGTTGAGCTATCTGCTCAAGGGATTCAAAACTTGTCAATTTAAATAAATCAAAAAAAATCAAATTAAATGGTTGATTTTAATAAATATTTTAATTTTCACTCAGATGAGTTGCCCAAAAAAGTGATTTGAAAATTTGACCAAGGATTTGACAATCCTGCATTTTTATGTTTAGGTTCTGAATTTACAGTAAAATAAAGTGAATTTAAAAACTACAAGTGCTACAGACCAGCCAATTGGAATGGGGGTACATGTGGTGTTTTTGTGCTTGGCTCAGACCAGACACATCTCAGTTATTGCACTCAGTTTAACTTAATGAAATAAGCCTATTGAAAATAAGATATGTCTTTTTTGCAAATTGGCACACCAACTTGCGGTCACTCTAGTACCAAAGAACCCAGTGGTTGAGTGCTAGATTGACCACAAGTTGGTGTGCCAATTTGCAAACAAAAATATATCTTATTTTCAATAGGCTTATTTCATTAAGTTAAACTGAGTGCAATAACTGAGATGTGTCTGGTTTGATCCAAGCACAACAACAACACAAAAGTACATATATCCCAATTGGCTGATCTGTAGCACTTTTAGTTTTTTAATTCACTTTATTGTAGTGCTCTGAAAATATTAAAGTTATAATAGAAAAAATATGGTTAATAAATAATACATATCACTGCATAAAATCTCTGAACTGTATGATCTACATATAGCCCCTAAGTGTAACTATTTTTTAATAAATTTATACTCTGCACAAAATTAGTATACCAAGTTAAGAACAAATTATATTGTACTTGACCAAAACATTCTGTCAAGATTCTTGGTTCTTGAAGAAGTGTCATAACTTTGCTGTTTTAGCAGAGTTACAGGGGGGGAAATGTTTAGAAACTAGATAATATTCTTTATTGGGAGATAGGTAGTATATAGTCATTGTGAGTTGTGAATAACAGGAACAAAAAAGCATTAATCACACGGTGGGATGGTAAAGGGGGTGGTCTAAGCCTGGTAATGAGTCAAGCGCCAAAACAAGGTATCCATTGTAAAGGATCATCATTTGTTCATGTTGTTTGATTTGGAAGTTTGAGTTGACTTCCTAGTCTGGCTTTAAGTAACTGGGTAATTGTATTGCAGGTCACAAACCCGCTTAATTAGAGCCTTGTTGACAGGTTGAGCCTGCTGTTTCAACACCCCCCACTGAAGTTTGGCCTCCTTTGGGGCAGGTTGTCAGGGAGGTTGTCAGGAGCCAAGGCGCCATACTGGACTAGCTGTTGTTCCGTGGTGGGTAGGGTGGTCTCACACTGTTTCAGTCTTGCCTTACAGGGTCTCAGGCAATCATGGTGTAGGACCTGGTCTTGCTTACGTTTCCTGAGTCCTTGCACAGGTAAGTGATATTTTTGTTTACCTTTAAGATGATTGCTGGGCCTAGTTTCTCAGGTTAAAGTTTACTTTTGTTGATGTTCATGACCCAAACTTTGTCACTGGCCTCATGTCTGTTTTGAATGGGAATAAATATCTTTTCTAGACGCTTGTTTTCTCTCTCTCTGTTTGATCACCATTGGCTGCTAAGACCTTGGGATCTGAACAAGGGGGGACCTGGCTTTCAATTCCCAGTCTGGGTCCTGATAATGCTTGAATGACATTGGGCTATGTGCCATATACCAATTCAAAAGAGCTTTTCCCAGTGGATCTGTTCACACAAGTCTGGCATACAAGTAGTGCAGTGGGTAATTGATTATACCAGTCCTCAGGTCTCCCGGCAGTCAGTTTGGCTAAGGCTTGCACAAGGCTGCCATTTAGTTGTTCCACGCGTCCATTGGCCTGAGGGTGATAAAGTGTTGTTACTGTGTGCTTGACTCTGTTATTGGTGAGGTATATTTTTGATATCTTCAGGGGTCAGTTCCTTGTCTCCATTGGTTATCAGGAGTTCTGGCTTTCTGAACTTACTGATGATTTTCTTTTCTATGAACCGCCATACATCATTACCGGTATGTGTTTTCACTGCTTGGGCCACTGGCCATTTTGTGGCAAAGTCTATTGCAGTAATGATATACTTCTTTTTGTTGTGCTTTCCTGGTATGTGGCCTACAATGTTGAGGGCCCACACCTTGAAGGATAATTGCATGCGGATAGGTAGTACTGACTTAGGTGTTGCCTCACTTCTTGTAAATTTTTTGCATACTTTGCATTATTCTAAGACTTCTTGAACATCTTGGTACAGGGTTGGCTACCATGCCTTATGTTTAAGGAATTTGTAGAGGTTGTAACTTTTTGTGTGCCCTAGGTCCCTATGGTAACATAGGATGGTGTCAACTTGCTGATGTATGGGGACATACAGGATGGTGGTTCTGTTGTACATTTTTTGATATAAGATCCCATACACGTCTGCAAATAGGTGTTCATTTATTAGTAACTGTTTCCTTTGTTACGTCTGTGGTGCCAGGGGGGAAACCTTCATCTTTTGTTTGGAGTATCAGGAGAGGCCAGTCTGGGTCAAGCCCATTCTCTCCCCTTGTGGCTCTGACGTATAGGCGCAAGAGTGTGTCTGCCATGGCAAGTTCAGGACAAGGCTTGTACTGTATGAGCATATTGAATCTCTACAAGAGTTCCATTCAGCGGGCCTGACGGCAGGACAGATTTGCTTGGTGTTTGAAATATATTAGCAACTTGTGGTTGGTCAATGATGTGAATTACTCCTTTTGCTCTAGATAACAGCACCATTTGACTAGGCAGTGTACAATAGCCAACAACTACTTGTTGTGGATAGGGTATCAGTAATTGCTGCCTTCAATTTTTGCAATTTATAGGCTACGGGTTTGAAGTTATCATTACTGTTTTTGATTTGTAGTACTCCCCCAATGGATGCGTCTGAGGATCCTGTTTTCATTTGGTACTTACCATTGAGTTTGGGATACTGTAGGATAGGCGCTGTTGTGAGATTCTCCTTGAGACGTCTGAAGCAGAGGTCACGTTGGGAGGGGGTCCATACAAACTTGGATTTGGTGCCAGTTATGGTGGATAGGGGGAAGTCAAGACGCCACAGTCAGGTATGAAACGGCGTACATAGGCCACTATTCCTAGGAACATGCAGAGTTCTGACTTGTCCTTGGGTGGTGGCGTTTTGCAGATGGCCTGTATCTTTTGGCTGTTGGCCTTGATGTCATCTTTTGAGACTAGGTGTCCAAGGAAGGGTAGTTGTTTGCAGAAGAACTGATATTTGGGGGGGCTGTCTAGCAGCTTGTGTTGTGCCAGGTTAGCAAAGACTGCCTTCAAGTCCTTGTGGTGTTGCTCCACTGAGGGGCTATAGACAATAATGTTGTCCAGATAAACCAAGGTGTGCTTGCCTATGTGGGGGGAAAACACCTTGTTCATGAAGGTCACAAAGGTTGAGGGAGCGTTGGTCATGCTGAAATTGTATACCACACATTTGTATGAGCCATACTTTGTGCAGAAGGCTGTCTTGGGGATATCTTCCTCTTTAATACGGATCTGGTTATGTCCTGTGGTTAGGTCAATCTTGGAGAAGACTGTGGCGCCGTTCAGGGCATTAAAGAGGTTGTTGATGAGTGGTAGTGGGTAACGGTTCTTGATGGTCACTTCATTTAGGGCTTGGTAGTCTGTGACCAGGCGCAGGGTGCCATCCTTCTTAGCCACAAAGAAGACGGCGGCTCCAAAAGGAGATTGTGAGGGACAGATATGTCCTTTTTCCAAGGCCTCCTTAAGGTAGGCATGTAAGGTGTTGTCTTTATTTGGGGTCAGGTGGTAGATGGGCTGTGCTTTGGGTACAGCTCTCCTCAGCTGAATGAAATGTTGGATGTGTTTTTCCAGGGGCAACCCAGGTAACACCTCCTCAAAGATATCTGGGTGACAGTCCACAATTTTGCAATCCTGAGACATAGTGATGTCCTGGTGATCTTTGAAATTTATGATCTTGTACTGGCAGGAGTCCCAGTCAATTGTCTTGAGGTTCTCTCTTTTGTTCAGGGGCTTGTAATGCGTAAAAAGACATGGTTGCATAAGAGTTGGTCCACTGAGTCAGGGTAGATCAAGTGGTTGACACCTTTGCGTTTGATGGTCAATACCAAGATTACCCAGTCCATGTGGGGGTTATTTTTTCTCAGCAAATCCAAACCCAGTACAATTTCAAACTTGGGAAAGTCAATGACAGGGCCTTGGATGGTGGATTGCAGTTTCTCAAGCTTGACAGAAAAAAGGGGTGATCTTCCTTGTCACGGCAATGTGATGTTCATCAGCTAAAACCACGTTTTTAATCCGCAAAGGATTTATGGTTAGCTTGAACTTATCCACAAAGCTGCTGTTGACTAAGGTTTAATCTGCACCCAAGTCCAGGAGTGCCAAGACTGTGTAACTGCGTAAGCAGAAAGGGTAAGACATTAGTTTATTGGGGTGTCTGGAAATGGTGTAGAGAACCAAGTCCTCCGAGGGCACTTAGATCATTGGACACTGGTCTATGTCCTCAGGACGGTACTCATTGTCGGGCAAGTCAGGAGTTGCAAAGAGAGAGCTTGGCTTGTTTAATGCTCTCCCTGGGCTTTTCTTTTGTCTTGATTACCCTGTGTTGCAGTGATGCAGAAATGGGTATAGTTTGACTGACCATTGTTCCCATTTCTGTGCCCATTTGAGCCTGCAGATTGATGGTTTGTACTATTGCTGTTGTTTCAAGGGGTGGTCAACTGGAGCAGCCAGCTGGGTGAGAGTCTTTGGGTCTCTCTTGTTTCCAGATTTGTGCTTTGTGGAGAGTGTTGGATGTTTGCTCTTCTTTCTCTGCTTTATGATACAGACTCTTTAAATTGATCACTATGTCCAGGTCCACGTGCCTCATTATGTGCTACTTGAGGGCGTCATAGTGCATGAGGTGTGTGGCTGGGGTGTCAAAAGTCATATCAGAGGATGCGCATAGACAGAGTTCCTTTAAAGTGCAGGCAAGCTCCTTTATGGTGCCTGTCTGGGTTAAGTTCTTTATTTGTTTTATGATTATGAGTGTGGTGTTTTTAAGCACAAACCCTGTCAAGAAGTCTTATTTGAATGTATCCCAGTCCTTCTTGCATGTTCTTCATGCCAGTTGTTGCACCAGGTGTCAGTGTCATGAGTCATTCAGATGGAGATCTCTGCAATCCAGAATTGTTGCAGGCATTCCATTTGGGCCAGCTTGCTTTGGGCCAACTGGATCCATGCAGCGGTGTTGTCATCATTGGCCCTGGCAAAGGATTCCAGGGCTGCACTTCAAAGTCTTTGGGCTACATAGGCTGGCATGATTTTTTTATCAGTTGCATGGGGCATGGTGGAGGGTGCCTGGAAGAACCCTTGGGCGGACAGGGCATTTAACGCAGGAAGTGGTATCACTATGTTCTGGTAGAGGACAAATCCATCAGGTATCTCAGTGCCAAGTGCGTACAGTGTCCAGTCTTCTGGGAGGCCAGGCATGATTATATCAAGGATTTTTTTGGCTGTATCAAGTACAGAAACAAGCAGAATTTTAGGGAATAAAGTAGGATGAAAAACTTACTTCTGCTACCAATGTTGTAACTGTTCTGTTTTAATAGAGCTACAAGGGGAAAAATGTTTAGAAACTAGATAATATTCTTTATTGGGAGATAGGTATTATATAATCATTGTGAATTGTGGATAACAGGAAAATTGTCACAAGTGACAAACTCCTATTGACCATGCTCACTGGGAAGCCTTAACTATGGGATTCAAACCCTGACACCCTGCGGGCTGGCGGCCCGCACAACCAGCTGCTTGGGCGCCCGCAGATTTTTGGGTTTGAACCAGAGCAGAATTTGACTTCAGGAAATTCTCTAAGGCTTGATGAGTCAAAACACCTGCCTTGACGCCCCCCACGTTAAGGGTTCCTGTTAACCCAACCAATCAACGGGCAGGCCTAACCATAGACCCCAAAATAACTTGAGCCACCACGGAAGGGGAAACAAATAGACTTCCTATAGGACGCAGGCCGCCCAGAGATGACAAATCCCACGGCCCAACAAGAAAACTTGAGTATTCTCAGTTAAAACCAGCCAATGAAATAACCTCCACAATGGACGCCACCAAGGAACAGAAAGGACTGGTAAATGGTAACACCTGGGCTAAAGAAATTTGTAAAAGTTTCCTATGACAGATGGGCATACTTATATCTGGACTGCCAGGAAGTTGCCCATTGCCATTCTTGCAATAAAGTGACATGAACCTTTGGTTCAACCAGGTTATTCCATATTTGATATTAGTCCTACTTCATTTACAGTCCACCTCCTGCGGTTCTGCACCTCACACTAATTGGCCCCAAGAAACTGCTGACCAGCCGCCCAACTTTTATCAACCACCAGGAGCTCCCTACAGCCCAGTACATTTCACCAAGTATCCTCCCAGCCCTGCGTATTTGGAGTTCATCCTAGAGGAAATCCTAATCTACAAGCCTGAGGCCAGAAATAGAGAGACCAAGACTGTTTACAGGGAAGGCCACAAAATCACTATACCTCTCCTGCTATTCCGCAACAAGTATGACCACCTGTCCGCGTATCTGGTCCTAATGACACCGCCCCACACTCTGAAGCCTAACTGCCTGCAAAAATCTGTTGCTGCCCATGAATCCACTTCCACCCAGGTATTTGGAGTGATGTATATCACCCTTACTGGTCTTCTCAATTCTATGGTGCCTGCTGGTAGACCTTGGGCAATCCTGGGCAAATTGTTATCTTATATTGTAAAGTTAGCCCCAATCCTGTGGTGGGCCTTCCCTGCCAGGCCCATAGGCCATCTGCCTGCAAGTTCCCAGGAACCCCCCACTGGCTGGATCCCTGAAAAACATGATAGCATTAATCACATAGTGGGATGGGGAAGGGGGTAGCTTGATCCTGGTAATGAGTCAAGCGCCAAAACAAGGTATCCACTGTAAGGGATCATCATTTGTTCATGTTGTTGGATTTTGAAATTTGAGTTGACTTCCTAGTCTGGCTTCAAGTGACTGGGTAATTGTATTGCAGATCACAAACCCGCTTACTTGGAACCTTGTTGGCAGGTTGAGCCTTCTATGTCAACAGAAGAGTTGTTATTTTTATTAGGGTTTTTATACATGTTGAGATTGGGATATCTGTATGGGGACAGATGTGCTTCCAATTGATGTATGATTGCAGCAATAGGCAGAGCTCCATTGCTGTTGGAGCCAAATAAAGGGAGAGTCCTGTTATCTTTGGGATGCAACACTAACTGAGGTGATTTGGCAGGATTCTGGAAGTATCAATAATATGCTATTATTGTACTTGACACTACTATTATTTGGCTTAGTAGTAATGTAGATGGTTATTAATTTTTTGCCTTCCAAGTGATCTTGGCAGTGTTTTTTATTTTGTAGAAAGTAGCAGCCAGACTAGCATCTAGCTGCAGATAACTCTTACTAGCTAGCATATCATCCCCAAGCTACTAGTTTCACCCCCAGAGCTGGATTCCAACCCTGAATAAGATTCTGGATTGAGGTAATATTCTAGGCTGCTATTTTCTCCTCTTCAGTCTGGATATCCCTTGACTTAGTTAATATTAACTAAGTTATCATCCATAGGGCCAGGTCCTGTCTTGTGCTTGGTCTAATGTTCAAAACTTGCACAGGTGGTTTTCTGTCTCATTTCTTGGTGAAACATGATTTTTGTAATTTTCTGTCTTTATTCTATAGGGCGGTTTGTGTCTATTTTGAGATCCAGAATGCCTAGCATCTAATTATAGAAGCTTCTGGATCACCCCATGACCTGAGACCTGGAATGTCTCAGGTGTCTTCTGGATTGAGAACCTTAACATTCTTAATTAAGTTTCTCTGTATTCTGTAATAGAGGTCTCTCACCTGGTTGTGGCCCGTCTATTGTTAGCCCATAGCTTTAGTGATGGAAATATGGATCAGTCAACCCTGATAGATCAGAGTTTCCTGACACCTTACATGAACAAAAAAATGTTGTTCATGATACTAAGAATGGGTTTGTTTACACACTCTGGAATATATGATCTACATATAACCCATGAAAGCGGTTATCTTTTAATAAATGTGTATTTTGGGTTAAAATTGGCATACTAATTCAAGAAAAAATAAATTTATACTTGGACAAAATATGTGCATGAACAAAACATGTTGTTCATGATACTAAGAATTGGTTGGTATATAAGAAAATCAACATAATATAAATATCAAATGAATAATATTACTTAAAGCTAATAAAAAATTCATAATTAATATCAGATGCATTTATTAAATTGCTATTAGATACAATAGAATATACATTGTTTATTGGGATATTTTTATTGGTATAAAAGGATTTGGGGTAAGAAAAAGAAAAACATGTCAGAATTGGAGGTAATGATCAAGTAGTTAAACGCGCTGGTGGCTAAAATCAAGGAGATCAATCAAAAGGTGAAGGACATGCTGAAGGAGGTGGCTTTTGAAAGGCAATAAACTAGATAAACTTACCATGAAGGCTGTGGGAAAAAAGATACTCAATACTGCTAAAAAAATTGCAACAAGGCTCCTAAAAGTACAAAAAGATGTTCTTGCCAACCTACTGTTCAAGCCACAGGGGTTTGCAACTGCAGAGGCGTGGTCAAAGGATTCCAAGATACTTGAGCAACTTAAAAATAAAAATAAACATAAACCAACAGAAGACCAGCAACCATCTAGTGACAAGTCTCATGAAGCAGCCCCTGTCATGGGGGCAACAGGTAAAAATCTAGGAGAAGGTAAAGAATATAACATCAAATAAATAAAAAGATTGTACTAACTATTTTATTTAAAGAAGAAAACAAAGAAGTAGTCTTCCAATACCTAAAGTCCTACATATCTCAAACCTTTTATAGCAACTACATCCTCTGCATAGGACATCAACTGGTCCTGACTCTAGTTGCTGCCTTTGAGATGATTAAAAGATTAGAAAAAAATTACCCTATGGAGCAAGAACAACTTGAAGAACTCTAACCAAAGCAAGATAACTCTGAATGGCGGGTCTTGGCTTTGGCCGCAGCCCCCAATCTGCAACTTGACCAGTACGTTCTGGATATTGGCTTCTGCAAGCTCTTTGTCATGCTTATCTGGGATTTCATCCAAACTATGCTGTATCAAAAACTAACTGAGATGGAAAGAGGACAAGAAGAAGTCTGTTTATGCTACCCCACCAAACATACAACATCCCAAGCCCTAAAAAATTTAAAAGAAAAAATAATTGACCTTACCAACAGTTTTTCTGCTGTTCTGCCCACTGCCATGGGCGTCCTCAGAGACTTTGGGGCCTCCTGGTGCTCCAACATGAATGGAATACTGCCAACCAAGGAAAAAAACCTTTGCTACCACATTCCTTAAAAATGAAATAAGTACCCTATATAATAAATTTTATGAGTTCTCAGCCCTGTTTGTGGGGCAGAGACTTCACTTAATTTTTTACCTAGGTCTTGTTGTAATGATGGGGATATAATTAGAAACATGCAACCTATCTGATGTAATAATAAAACTAGATGGAATTTGCCATTTATTTTATGAAAAAATTGCCCATAAGTACAGCTCAATAGAGCATGTTATTCAGGATTAAGTTATTCTTACTGCCACATATGGGATGGCATCTCCACCAGAAAAATCCTCCTGGCCAACTGTATCACAGTGCTCTTGTACTCAAGCCTCACAATCTATATAGTACAGAAGCAATGTCAACATACAATTTTGCAATAAAAATTGCTAGTTTATTTCAATGCTAAGTCCTAGAATTCCGCTGCTCACACCCCCAATAAAGCTCTAAACTCAAATAAAATTTTAAAATTTTAATATTTAATTTCTTTAAAATCTACTCTAATCAAACCATTCATATTTAAAAAAAACATAATAAAAAATTAATATTTCTGTAAATTCATTCATTTATTAATTCATCCTTCTTTGCTTTGTTAATTTTTATTATTCATGACAGTATACAATTAAAATCATATAAAGAACATCAATATATACTAACCTAAATAAAATCAAAGTATAAAAATATAACTACTTTTGTGTATTATTCATTCATTCATTTGGCTTTTCTTTGTTAATTTTTATTATACCTGAGGGTATACACGCGGAATCACAGAAGTAAATTCAATATAAATTAAACTAAACAAAAACCAGATATCAAAAAATAAAATTCAAAAAAAACATTCAGAATAGCTAAACCTTCAATTGATTGGCTGCTTGGAGAGGCACACAGGAGAAAAAATCAGCGTGGTCATAGAGCTTAGCCACAGTTTCAGCTGGGAGGGTATGGACATTGACCTGCAGCAAATTAAGCAAGTCATTGGGACCAGGTAGTGCCCCTTTTATGACTACTTGTTTGAGACACCCAAAGACCTCCTCAATTAGATTGAGAAATGGCAAATAAAAAGGGGGGAGAGAAGGTGAAAATTGAATGTGGCCAATTATTGGGAGCCAATTTCTACAATAGGCTCAATTATTTGGAATTTATTGAGAATATCTGCCGCCTTATGGAGCTCAACATTATCTAATACAATAGCATTGGTGACACCTAAACTAGTTACTTGGAGGTGCTCCTGAACCAATTGGAGAAATTCCAGAAAGGTTGTACTGTTATGGGATCCCTTGATCATCTGATATAGCTCAATACCAAGGGGACCAAGAAGAGCTACCATATAGTATTTAATAGAACTCACAGCTGCACAACAGACATGTTGTTTGTCAAAACAGCAGGCTCAACCCGCCAGCAAGGTTCCAAACAAGCAGGTTTGTGACCTGCAATTCAATTACCCAGCCACTCAAAGCCAGACTGTGAAGTCAACTCAAATTACCAAATCCAACAACATGAACAGATGATGATCCCTTACAGTGGATACCTTGTTTTTGCTCTTGCTCATTACCAGGATCAAGCCACCCCCTTCACCATCCAACCATGTGATCAACAATCATATTCCTACTATCCAATATTTCACTATGACTATATAATCACTATCTCACAATAAAGATTATTATCTAGCTTCTAAACTTTTCCCCTTGTAACTCTGCTAAAACAGCACAGTTACAACATTGGTAGCACAGGTAGGTTCTCCATCCTACCTTTTCTTGAAAAATTCCACTTGTTTCCTGCACGCTCTGCAGCCAACAAATTCTTGACAGAATTATGTCTGGCCTTCCGCCCAACTGGACCCGTACACTCCTGGTGCCTAGATACCTGATGGCTTTGTCCTGGACCAGAACATGATGATTCCACTACCCGCCTTCCACACCATGTTGGCACAAGGGTTCTTTCAGGCTCCCTCCTTCATTCTGCAACCAGCCAACAAAAACACCATGCCCGCCTATTTAGCTCAAAGACTACAAAGTGCTGCCTTGGAACCCTTTGCCAGAGCCAACAACAACGCTGCTGCATGGATCCAGTCCTCCCAGAGCAAGCTGGCCCAGATGGAATGCCCACAGCAATTTTGGATTGTGGAAATCTCCATCCGCCTGACCCATGACGCTGGCACCTGGTGCAACAAGTGGCACAAGGAACACACTGACAATAACTGGGATACCTTCAAGCAAGACTTCCTGGCAAGATTTGTGCTTAAGGATACAGCGCTCATAAATATGCCAAGTAAAGAACTTTACCCAGACAGGCACCGTGAAGGAACTCACCCGTGCCTACAAGGAACTCCAACTTTGTGCACCATCTGACATGGCCTTTGACACCCCAGCCACACACCTCATCTACTACAATGCTCTCAAGTTGCACGTGATGAGACATGTGAACCTGGATCAGGTGACTAACCTGCAAAGCCTATACTGTGAAGTGGAAAAAGCGGAACAGACATCCAATGCTCTGCACAAGGCACAAACTGGGAAACAGGAAAGACCCAAGGATTCCCATCCAGGCAGGCGCTCCACTTGACCATCCCCTAGAGGCAACAGGAATAAAACCAACCATAAACCTGCAGGTTCAAACGGTCATGGAAGTGGGAACAATGGCCAGTCAAATTTTACCCATTTCCGTGTCACCACCACACAAGGCAATCAAGACAAGGGAAAAGCCCAAGGAGAGCATTAAGCAAGCCAAGCTCTCCCCACACAACTCCTGACTTGCCCAATGATGAGTACCAATTCAATAACGTGGACCAATGCCCAATGATCCAAGTGCCCTCAGAGGACCTGGTACTGTACACCATTTCCAGATATCCCAATAAACTGATGTCCTATCCTTTCTGTTTTTGCAGTTACACAGGCTCAGCACTCCTGAATTTGGTTGTATATTGCCCTGGTTAACAGAAGCTTTGTGGACAAGTTAAAGCTGGCCACTAATCCTTTATGGATTAAAAACAGGGTCCTGGCTGACAAACACCATATTGCTGTGACAAGAGAAACTGCCCCCTTCTCTGTCATGCTTGAGAACCTCCACTCTGCCATTCAAGTTCCCATCATTGACTTCTCAAAGTTTGACATTGTACTGGGGTTAGACTGGTTACAAAAGAACAATCCTCACTTAGACTGGGCAACCTCAGTGTTGACCATCAAGCATGAAGGTGTCAACCACCAGATCTACCCTGACTCTGTGGACAAACTCCTACTCAACCACATCTTTGTGTGTATAATAGAGACCCTGGACAAAAAAGAAAACCTGAAGGCAATTGACTAGGACTCCTGTCAGTACAAGATCATACACTTAAAAGATCTCCAGGATACCTCCACACCTCAGGATTGCAAAATTGTGGCCTGCCATCCAGAAATCTTCAAAGAAGCGCTACCCAGGCTACCTCCCAAGAAATACATCCAACACTCCATTCAACTCAAAGGGGCTATCTCCAAAGCGCGCCCTATCTACAGGCTGACACTAAAAAAAGACAACACCCTACGCACCTATCTCAAGATGGTATTTGAGAAAGGACTCATCCACCCTCATAGTCTCCCTTTGGGGCCGCTGTATTCTTTGTGGCCAAGAAGGACGGTACCCTGCATCTGGTCACAGACTACTGAGCCCTAAACAAGGTTACCATCAAGAACCTTTATCTACTAACACTAATTGACAATCTCTTTGACGCCTTGAGAGGAGCCACAGTCTTCTCCAAGATTGATATGACTGCAGGATACAACCAGATTTGCATCAAGGAGAAAGATATCCTCAAAACAGTCTTTCACACTAAATATGGCTCATAAAAATGTGTGGTGCTAAACTTTGGCATGACAAACGCCCTGTTCACCTTTGTGACCTTCCTGAACAAAGTATTTGCGCCACACATAGGCAAGCATGCCCTAGTCTACCTAGACAACATCATTGTCTACAGCCCTTAGGTGGAACAGCACCACAAAGACCTAGAGGCAGTCTTTGCTACCCTAGCACAACACAAACTGTTGGTCAAGCCCTCCAAGTGCCAGTTCTTCCGCAAGCAATTACCCTTCCTGGGACACATAGTCTCAAAAGACGGCATCAAACCCAACAGTCAAAAGATAAAGGCCATATGCAAGATGCCGCCACCTAAGGATAAGTTGGAGCTCCACACCTTCTTGGGGATGGTGGCCTATGTATGCCATTTCATAGCTGACTGTGGCGTTTTGACTGCTCCCTTATCCGCCGTAACAGGCACCAAAGCCAAGTTTGTGTGGACCCCCCAATGTGAACTCTGTTTTAGACGCCTCAAGGAGAAGCTCTCAACAGCTTCCATCCTGCAATACCCCAAACGTGACAGGGAATACCAAATGGAAATTGACACCTCAGATGCATCCATTGGGGGAGTACTATGAATCAAAAATAATGATGGTGACTTCCTGCCTGTAGCTTATGAAAATGCAAAAATTGACAGATGGCAATGTCAATATCCTATCCACGACAAGGAACGTTGGCTATTGTGCACTTTCTAGTCAAATGGCAATGTTACCTAGAACAGTAGGAAAAATTCACAGCATTAACCAACCATAAGCTGCTCATGTATTTCAAAACCCAAGAAAATCTGTCTTGCCACCAAGCCCGCTGAATGGAGCTCTTGGAGAGATTCAACATGCTCATACAGTACAAACCTGGGGCCGAGCTTGCCATGGCAAACACCCTCTCCTGCCTATATGTCCGTGCCTTGAGAGGAGAAAATGGGCTTGACCCAGACTGGCATCTCTTAATACTACAAACAAAAGACAAGGGTTTCCACCCTGGTACAACCAACATAACAAAGGAAACATTTATCAAAAACAAACACCTATTTGCCAATGTATACAGGACCCTACACAGAAAAATGTTGAACAGCACAACCATTCCCTATACCCCCTTACACCAGCAGGTAGACACCATCCTACGCTATCACAGAGACCTCAGACACACCAAGAGCCAAAACCTATATGAGTTCCTTAAGCACAAGGCCTGGTGGCCAACCTTATATTGCAACGTTCAAGAAGTTATAGACCAATGTAAGGTATGCAAAAAGTTTGCCAAAAGCGAAACCTGCCAAAGTCAGTAATTCCCATCCACACACAACTACCTTTCAAAGTATGGGCTCTTGACATTGTTGGCCTCATGCCAGGAAAACACAATGACAAGAAATACATCATAACTGCCATAGACTTTGCTACAAGATGGCCAGTAGCCCAAGCAGTAAGGGCGCACACTGGCAATGATGTACAACAATTTATTAGCAAAGAGATAATCAGCAATTTTGGAAAGCCAGAACTCCTGATAACCAATGGAGGGAAAGAATTGACCTCCAAAATCACCAATGTATACCTTGCAAAAAATGGGGTCAAGCACACTGTAACAACACCATACCACCCACAGGTCAATGGACGTGTAGAGCGTCTAAATGACAGCCTTGTGTAAGCCTTAGCCAAGCTCACTGTTGGGAGACCTGAAGACTGGTATAAGCAGCTAATAAATGCACTACTTGTGTGTCAAACCCAAGTGAACAGACCCACTGGAAAAAGCCCATTTGAGTTGATATACAGCACACATCCAAATATCATTCAAGCATTGACAGGACCCAAACTTGAAATCCTAAGTAATGTCCCCCCACACTCAGACCCTCACGTTATAGAGGCTAACAGGAAGCAAACAGAAAAGGAAAATGAGCATCTGCAAAAAATCTTTGTCCCCATCTGTGATAGATATGAAGTTGGGGACAAAGTTTGGGTCATGAACGTTGATAAAAGCAAATTACAACCAGAGAAAGTAGGCCCAGCAATCATCCTAAAGGTAAAAAAACAACACTTACCTTGTGCAAGGACTCAGGAAACGCAAACAAGTCAAGACCCTACACCATGATTGCCTGAGACCCTGCAAAGCAAGACAAAAGCAACACAAAACCTCCCTGCCCGCCACAGAACAACAATTAGTCCAGTACAGCGCCCAGGCTCTTGACAACCTCCCTGATGACCTACCCCCAGAGGAGGCTAACCTTCAGCTGAGGTGGTGTTGAAATAGCAGACTTAACCTGCCAGCAAGGCTCTAATATAGCAAGTTTGTGATCTACAACTCAACTTCCCAGTGACCCATAGCCAAACTAGGTATTTGACTCAAACTTCCAAATCCAACAACATGAACAGATGTGATCCCTTATTATGGATACTTCAATTTGGTGCTTGAATCATTACCAGGATCAAGCCACCTCTTTCACCATCTAACCAAGTGATCAACACAATCATGTTCCTACTATCTATTGATTCACTATTACTATATAATCACTATCTCCAAATAAAGATTATTATCTAGCTTCTAAATATTTCCCCTTGTAACTCTGCTAAAACAGCACAGTTACAACACGTTCTTTTTGCCTTTGAGGACTTACCCATATTAATCTTGTATTGATGACCAAAGGAGGACTTGTCAATTTAGTAAAACTTTACTGTGCCCTTTTCCTTCAGCGCAGTGTACATCTTGGTGTATTTCTGATGGTATTTGATGTTGCCAGGGATGTTCCAATTGTACAGAGAAACCCCAAGTTTTTCCAGGAGAATCTCAAACTCTTCCCAGCGCAATAGCATGTGGGAATTGAGGCCTCAATTCCAAAAGCAGACTCATTCATTGACTGAATGTTTTCCTGTTCAAGATGGCAGTTTCTATTAATCCACTGCCAGATTATTGATTAGTGTTCCTTAACCAATAGGATTGGCTTGCGCTTGGATTTCTCCAAAAGGGGAACAGAGCCTGTTTTCAGATAGGTTGTGTGGAGCCAGTGCATAGTTTTTTTCAAAATACTGACAGTGGCTGCAGCCTTCTTGTAGTATGAAGTCTCCTCTATGAGTCTGCTAAAGGTCTTTCAAGTGGCATTGGGGATAGTGTGGTACTTGAGCTTTATGGAGGTAGGCACAGACTCCGCAGGCTCAGCCACAACACAGGGCATAGGCACTTTGCTATAGAACACAGCAACCTTTTTAAGCACCTGCTGCCCACCAGTGGTTTGAAAATACTGTGGCTACTTTTTGTAATCTGCCCTTTGCTATCACTCATATAAAGGCTTGTACATGGTGTCAAGGACTGGCTTCACCTTGTCCATGATAGTAGCCAGAACACTATTGTGGCAGTATACAGGGTTGTATACATAGGACATTCTCTCAGTGGTGACGTCATTTACTATTCTGGTTGTGGTGACCTTTGTGTGTTTTTTGACCAGCTTCTGGACCCTGGCATCTATGCTCCTTGCTCTTGCACTCTGTGCCCCTTGAGCTGGTTGTGTCAGTGCAACCTCACTATTTAACTCTCCTCTTTTGTCTCCTTCCTGAGTAGGTACTTGTGTTTCAGTAACTCAATTTTTTGACCCATGAGGGCATCTATGTCTATGACGTACTCCTTTGGCTCCTTGGCTCCTTGGATCTGTTGTTGGGATGCTTCTATTTTTGTATAAAAATAAAATAAAATTGAAATAAGTTTATCTATATAATTTATTTATTTTAATTTTTATCTGTCTATATAAAGTAGCATGAAAGCTAGTAGACACTACTGTTTATTTCAAATTAGATTTTTAAATTTCTATATTAATTATTTTTGGTTGTAAATATGCACTGTTAATTGTATGTTTGTATAAATTTGATATTTTTAATAATTATAATCCTGAAACAGACACTGAGATTATTTATTTCCTTTTTGTATTATAGATTGTATTCTCAATTAGGACAAGCTAGTAATAGTATTATAGATCCACTCATTTGACCTGATATTTGATTTTTTGTTGTCTGTTTCAGTTGCTATTGGGTTTTTTGTTAGATTGAGTTTGTAACTTTTATGACTGAGCTTCATGCATTCACAAAAAACATAGAAAACATAGTAGATGCATTTTGTGACTGAAACCCATGTGTTCTAGTGTTTGGTACACTTGTTATTGAATCATTGTACATTTGTCCCCAGTTTGAGTAGGTTGTTGTGTGACTAGACATATTTTCCAAATAGCACACATTTTCCGTGGAATTATCTTCCATCTATATCTAACAAGGTGAAATTTGTTTTGTAACTGAACCAGCAATAGCGCCCATATCAATAATAGTAATGCCAACAGTGGCCATATCAGCACTTTGTTGACATGGCCACTGTTGACTCAAAACTTAAAATCTCCTATGTTTTTTGCTATTTGCACTAGCTTAATTTTTTAAAAGTGTTCAGGGGTGCAAACCCAGAAAACACGACAAAATTGTGGCCATTTTGACACAATTTAATATTAAGCTTAACAAAAAACTTGATTTAACCAATTTTTCCTTTACATTTACTAATAAAAATTATTTTATTTTTTATTTGTTTTCACAACGTAAAAGTGTCAATGCCAACACTTTTTAAGTCAAACTTGTTTTTAATAACAAAACTGAAACATCTAAAATAAAAAATTAAGTGTGGATATAAAAATATTTTTATTACATTATTATATTGAATAAAACATTGCACATATAGCTGATTGTTTAAAAGTTCATGTTATAAATATATATGTGGCACTTATTCTGGCTTTAATATATTAAGTAGATTGGTGGCTAACAGCAATTCAATAATTTAAGTGTGAGTTACTATGTAAGTTACTATAGAGTTTATTATTAAAAATAATGTTGATACTTTGAAATGTTGTTTATTTGCTTGTTATCATCTGCTGGGGTGGAGTTAAGCAAGTTAGAGTGGCGCAATTAAGCTTAAATTAATATGTCACCTCCTGTCAAGATTTTTGGATTTTGAGGAAGAAGAGATAAAGTTTTTATTAACTGTATTATGCATTTTAGGATAGGGAGATCTGTATGAAGACAGATGCGCTTCCAATTGGTGTGGGTGGGTGCTGCAACAGGCTGTGTTCCGTTGCTGCTTGAGCCAAGTGATATAGGAGCCATGTGGTCTTTGGGACGCAACACCGTCTTTGGTGGTTTAGCAGGATTCCAAAGTAACAATAATATACTCTTATTGTACTTGACTCTACTACTATTTGGCTTAGTAGTAATGTTGAAGATTCTTATTTTTCTATGCCTTCCAAGATCACTTGGAAGGACTTTTTATAGTATGCAGCTAGCATCAAGACTGGTGTTTTGCTGCAGACAACTCTTACTAGCTAGCCTATCATCCTCAAGCTACTAGTTTCACCCCCAGAGTTGGATTCCAAACCTGAATAAGGTTTTGGAATGAGGTAATATTCTAGGCTTCTGATTTCTCCTCTTCAGCCTAGATATCCCTTGACTTAGTTGCAGTCAACTAAGTTGACATCCATAGCCCGAGCCCTGTCATATTTTTGGTCAGGTGTGCAAGATTTGCCCAGGCGGTCTTCTGTCTCATTTCTTGGTGAATCAGGATGTTTGTATTTTCCCACCTTTATTCTGTAGGGCGGGTTTGAATTTTTTTTGGGGATTCCAAAATTTCTAGCATCTAATTATAGAAGCTTCTAGATTGGACCGTGACCTGAGACCAGAAATATCTCAGGTGTCTTCTGGATTTGAACTATAACAATCTTGATATAGTTTCTCCATATTCTGGAATAGAAGTCTCAACCTGGCTATGGTCTGTCTATTGTTAGCCAATTAGCTTTGGTGATGGGAATATGGATCAGTCAACCCTGATAGATCATAATTTCCTGAAACCTCCTATAAAGAATGTTGTAAGTGACATTGTCAACACTTTACCCTTTTCATTACTGAAGACAATGTGTTAACAACTTTTAGCATACCAAATGGTAAAATATCATATTAACATTACCCAAATATAACATTCAATAAAGAAATAAAGAACTTTAATTATTTTTTACTTATTTTCATATATTTTTTATTTTATTATGTGAGCAAAAATACACAGAAAATGGTTAATATTTGCTAGCCCACGTAAATTTATTTTAGTGTACTATGTGTTTTTATAGTAAATTTTCAAAGAAACGTTGACAGTGTTAATTTTGTCAATAATAATGTCTACAATTTCTTTAATTGACAGTGAGAATTCAGATTTTTTTACTAATTGTCAGTCATGATGTTGTTGCTTTTCATTTCTCACATATAAAACTTTATGTTTTACATAATAAAAACTTCTCATTTTTGATATGTTGTATTTTTGACTTTGCTCTTTCATATTTTCTAATTTTTAAAATAAAATCTATATCTAAATATAATACTTTCACATAAATATCTTAACTTTTAATTTTTTATTTAAAACTATAATAAAAGAAAAACTATACAGGTATTTTTTAACTTTTAAATGTCAATAAAAGCCATCTAAGATTTAATTTTTGTATATTATGCTTTTTAAGTTGTTTTTTTGTTTTTTACATAACTTGATTTATTTTAAACCATTTTATTTATTATTTTAGGACAAGAACACTTCCAAACAGCCCAAAGGAACCAAGCGTCCTTCAAAGCCAACCAAACCCACCAAAAAGAAGCCTGTCTCATCAAAGAAGGCCACCCCCAAATCATCCCCAAAGCCCTCTCCTGAGCCCTCTCCTGAGAAGAGCCCTGCTCACTCCAATGGGGAAGAGGAAACTGATGGCTCTTTTACAGAGCACAGTTTCTACAACTTGGCTTCTGATGAGGAGCCAACCAAGAAGAAGCGGCAAGGTAAAAAGACCCCACCCAAAGATAAGTCTCCTGCACATGAGGAGCACCACAATAAGCCCCCTTTTGCTTCCCCACCCCTTCCAAACTCCCCCCTTCAAGCTCATCTGGGGATGACTTAAAACCCCACCCCAACTACTTCCCTGGCTTCTGCCATGCTCCTGCTGGCCCCTGGGACCCTCTGTTGGCCCACAAAAACTGCAACATTGACAGCAAATCCAAGGTTCTCTTTTCCTTGCCCAAATACTTCCCAATCATGAGTGTAAAGAGTGGGCTGGCCATGGTGGCAAATGGGTATATCTTCAGCTGCAGCAATGCCAACCAGGGCTTCAAGAGCCGGCACTATACCTGTGAGGACTACTCCTGCCCAGTGCGGCTCAATACTGAGCTCTGGGGCTTAGTGCAACCCATTAAGGGTGAGCATACCTGCATCATGCCCAATACAACCATTGCCTGTCTCTTGAAATGGTACCTTTTGCAGATCATGCCTACCTCCAAGGACCTTTCCCCCACCCAGCTGGCTGTGCTTACCTATAAGCACCTCTCCTCTACTAATCTAAAGAGGGTGCCAACTCACACCCAGTTGGTTAAGTTTGTTAGTGATAGGAACCAAGCCTCAAACCCCCTGGCCAAGAGTGCCACCACAATTGAAGACCTGGTCCTTTCTGATGCCCTCAAGAAAACCAAGGATAGAGACATGTTCCTGCTCCATGATTGTCATGAATGCCGCCATTCACTATGTTTTGATTTTGCCTTTGATGGGTTATTTCAAGGACAAATCACTATCTTTTACCTTTGCCCCTCAAAATAAGTCCATACCCAAACTGGGAAATACAATTGTTTGGTTTTCTGACTCTGTGCAACTTACTTGCCCCACTCATGCTTGTGGCAAGTGATCCTACCATCCATGTACTGTTTTGTGGTAAAGCTACACAGTATATCCATTTCCTATTCACTAATAAATTTTTTGTTCTATTCACATTTTTGTCTTTGTGTCTCCATGTACTTTGGTGCCTCTCTAGCCATGTCTAGCAGATAAATTTAATCAGGGCCATAAGGTAATTGGTCACCCTGTGCCTGGTCACAGACTACCAAGCCCTAAATGAAGTGACCATCAAGAACTTTTACCCATTACCACTCATTGACAACCTCTTTGATGCCCTGGGTGGCGCCACAGTCTTCTCCAAGATTGACCTAACTGCAGGATACAACCAGATATGTATTAAAGAGGAAGATATCCCCAAGACGGCCTTCTGCACAAAGTATGGATCATACAAATATGTGGTACACAATTTCAGCATGACCAACGCTCCCTCAACCTTTGTGACCTTCATGAAAAAGGTGTTTGCCCCCTACATAGGCAAGCACACCTTGGTTTATCTGGACAATATTACTGTTTATAGCCCCTTGGTGGAGCAACATCACAAGGACTTGGAGGTAGTCTTTGCTACACTAGAACAACACAAGCTGCTAGACAGCCCCCCCCCCAAATGCCAGTTCTTCTGCAAACAACTACCCTTCCTTGGACACAGTCTCAAAAGATGGTATCAAGGCCAACAGCCAAAAGATACAGGCCATCTGCAAAATGCCATCACCAAGGACAAGTCAGAACTCTGCACGTTCCTAGGAATGTTGGCCTACGTACACTGCTTCATACCTGACTGTGGCATCTTGACTGCCCCTCTATCCGACATAACTGGCGCCAAATACAAGTTTGTATGGAACCCCCAATGTGACCTCTGCTTCAGACGTCTCAAAGAGAAACCCATGACAGCGCCTATCCTACAGTACCGCAAACAAGATGGGGAATACCAGATGGAAACAGACGCCTTGGATGCATCCATTGGGGGGAGGTACTAAAAATCAAAAACAAAAACGATGACTTCTTACCTGTAGCCTACAAATTGCAAAAATTGACGGACTGCAAGTACTGATACCCTATCCACAACAAGGAGTTGTTGGCCATTGTACACTGCCTAGTCAAATGGTGTTGTTATCTAGAGCAACAGGAGGAATTCACATCATTGACTGACCACAAGTTGCTCATATATTTCAAAACCCAAGCAAATCTGTCTCGTTGCCAAGCTTGCTTGATGGAACTCTTGGAGAGATTCAATATTCTCATACAGTACAAACCTGGTCCAGAACTTGCCATGGCAGACGCACTCTCACACCTGTATGTCTGGGCTACGAGAGGAGAAAATAGGCTCAACCCAGACTGGCCTCTCCTGGTACTTCAAATAAAAGATGAAGGTTTCCCCCCCCCCGGGTCCACAGATGTGACAAAGGAAACAGTTATTAAGAATGAACACCTATTTGCAGAAGTGTACAGGACCTTAAATCAAAAAATGTCCAACAGGACCACCATACCATATGTTCCCAGCCAACAGCAAGTGGACACCATCCTCTGTTACCATAGGAACCTTGGACACACAAAAAGTTACAACCTCTATAAATTCCTCAAACATAAGGCATGGTGACTAACCCTGTATTGGAATGTACAAGAAGTCTTAGAAAAATGCAAAGTATGCAAAAAGTTTGCAAGAAGTGAGACACCACCTAATTCAGTACTGCCTATCTGCACGCAACTACCCTTCAAGGTGTGGGCCCTAGACATTGTAGGCCCCATGCCATGAAAGCATAATAAGAAGAAGTATATCATTACTGCAATAGACTTTGCCACAAAATGCCCAGTGGCCCAAGAAGTGAAAACACACACCGGTAATGACGTACAACAATTTATTGGCAAAGAGATAATCAGCAAGTTTGGAAAACCAGAGCTCCTGATAACCAATGGAGGGAAAGAATTGACCTCCAAAATCACCAACATATACCTCGCAAAAAATGGGGTCAAACACACTGCTACAACACCCTATCACCCTCAGGCCAATGGACGTGTGGAACAACTAGATGGCAGCCTTGTGTAAGCCTTAGCCAAACTCACTTCCAGGAGACCTGAGGACTGGTATAGATAATTATCACTGTGCTACTTGTAAGCAGAACTTGTGTGAACAGATCCACTGGGAAAAGCCCTTTTGAATTGGTATATGGCACATAGCCCAATATCATTCAAGCATTATCAGGACCCAGACTGGGAATTGCAAGCCAGATCCCCCTTGTTCAGATCCTAAGGTCTTAGCGGCCAACAGTGATCAAATAGAGAAAGAAAACAAGCGTCTAGAAAAGACATTTGTCCTCATCCAGAAGAGACATGAGGTCAGTGAAAAAGTTTTGGTCATGAACGTCAACAAAAGTAAACTTCAACCCAAGAAAATAGGCCCAGCAATCATCCTAAAGGTGAACAAAAACAACACTTACCTTGTGCAAGGACTTGGGAAACGTAAACAGGACAAGGTCCTGCACCATGATTGCCTGAGACTCTGTAAGGCAAGACAAAAACAATGCAAGACTGCCCTACCCACGCTGGAGCAACAGCTAGTGAAGTATGGCGCCCAGGCTCCTGACAACCTATCCCCAGAGAAAGTTGACCTTCAGTTGGGGGGTGTTAAAACAGCAAGCTCAACCCGCCAGCAAGGTTCTAAGTAAGCAGGTTTGTGATCTGCAATCTAATTATCCAGCCACTCAAAGCCAGACTAGGAAGTCAACTCAAATTATCAAATCCAACAACATGAACAGATAATGATCCCTTACGGTGGATACCTTGTTTTGGCGCTTGACTCATTACCAGGATCAGGCCACACCTCTTTACCATTCCACTCTGTGATCAACACTATCATGTTCCTGTTATCCATGATTCACAATGACTATAAAATATCTATCTCCCAATAAAGATTATTATCTAGCCTATAAATATTTTCCCCCTTGTAACTCTGCTAAAACAGCACAGTTACAACACCTTCAAGCAACTGCAACAAGTAGCAGACCTTGCTACTAAGGGCTTTTGTGAGCTCAGTGAGGGATGTGATCAAGAAAGGATTGTCACTGCTGCTGCTGCTATTGCCAAGCTCCAGACTCAAGTGAATGAATTATATTTGCCCAAGCCAAATGCTCCACCCTCTCCCCATCTGACAATTTGATGGATAGAGAGCAAAAACTGTTGAATGCCATTTGAGAGTTGAGAGTGTCCACTTGCAGTCAGGATCACCCTACTAAAGCCCCTCAGCCTGATTCTCAAGTGCTTGCTCTGAAAACTCAAGTTGCTGAATTGCAATAAGAGGTTGCTACCTTACGTGAGGTGATGGCCTCTGCTGTTAGTTTAACTGGAGTTATGGTTGAAGATGGCTGCTGCCCTGGACTGCCAGGGGCCCCTTGAATACAATCTGCTTGATAGTTGATTGCTCTAGATAATGAGATAGACCACTTGAAGCAAGACCACAACAAGCTAGACAGGGACATACAAGAAATGAGTGATTTGATTGACTCAGTCAATGACAGATTCACCCCCTTGCCTCTCAGTGAGTCCTTCCCTTACTTCTTGACTGGCTGAGCTCTCTACGGTAGTAACAACTCAAGGTCAGTGCCTGGATGTTACTTAGCAATAGACCACCCTAGCTAATAATGCAGGTGCCCGCACTGCTTAACCCTAACCACTATTGAAGAAAGTGTTTGTCAGCTGTGGGTCAGACAGCCCCCCTCTGAATCTGAAGCAGAATTCTCCCCGCACATAAATGTACTTGATAGCAACAATGGTGGTCAAACTCCAGAAGCACACTTCAAGCCTATCTTTAAGCAAGTATTTGACCCCAAACCCTCAACTATTTTAGCTTTCCTAACTATCTATGAAACCGCCATGAGAAGAGCATCAGATGAGGTTAAGAAGGAACACATTTTAACCTGTCTACACCCAACCTTCAAAGAAGTGGTGGTGCCTGAGCTGCTCACCATTGAGACTTGGGAAGATATAAAGCGGCTTCTGATTGACAAATTTGGTGGTGACCTTAGTTTGGAAGTGAAGAAGGACGCCTTCATGTACATTACTTTCAAACCTAAGGAGAATCTAGTGTCACAACATCTTTGATTACTTCCTCTTGGGGAATTAATGCTCCAAGTAAATCACTGAGCGGCTCACCAAGTGGTTTACCGCCCAGGCAATAAACTGGTGGCACCATTTCTCAGTTAACCATCTATGACAGGGATACTCAATCCAGGTCCTAAATGGAACACAGCTTGATTAAGCCTTGTGACTCAAGGGGAACATTACTCAGATAAGCCCCATGACCTCCATGACGTACATGAATGACATGTGGCTTATCATGATACTATATATTAACCTATATTCATATTCAATAAAGTATCATTCTCTTCTTAATCTTCCCCTTTATTTCGTTTATTATACTTCCCAGAAGTATAAAGTCAACACTAGCTAAATTTGCAGATAGGTTCTACATGGAAGGACAGCAACTGATAGCAAGCAGACAATTGACAGCCCATGAAGCTTATATGGCTTGCTCTCAAGCCCTCAAGGTTAATCAGCCTCTGTGCCTCCATTTCAAAGCCCATAAGGCCATGCTTTCCACCATGAAGAGCATAAAAACGTTGTTGCATGATATGCACCTTGCCCATTCTGGAGCAGTTGTGCAGGAGAATTGTGCCGCCTATAATTCTGGTTTGTCTTCCTGTGGCCCTTTGCATCCTTATAATGAATTTGAAAAATCCTCCTAGACGCCAGGGTTGCCACAACTGTGGCCAGATAGATCATCATTCTTGAGTCTGCACCAATCCTTGGGTTGAAGGAGCTGATCCCAAGTAACAGGCAGGAAAAGAACAGTCAATCTAGAGGCAGAGACGCTCTTGGTTGAAAATTCTTCCCAGTCTCCTTCAATCCCCCTCCATATCTGATTCCAAGCCTGCTGATACCAAGGCTCCTCCCATCCTGCTGTTGTTTCACAATATCTCTGACAACTCTGACTTGGATGATTCTGATGTTGATGATCCTAACTCTTACAGGTATTCAGTTCTTGTCGTCCCCAAAACTATTTAGGTTCCTTATAAGTTATGCTCTGGGAAAACTACAATAACTACTAAGCCTTTGGCTGAGACCAAAGAGGTTGTCTTTTGCCCATACCTCACTCAAGCAAAGAGGCCTCCTGTTCTAGTAGAGTCATCAGAAGAGGCTGCTGAAGTTGCTGACGCTGTATTCAAGAATGTGTCAGTTTTGCTCCCCTCCAAACTGTCTACAAGGAGTTTCCAGGATTGAGATGTATGATTAAAAAGTGAGACAAAGAGTTAGCAGAAGCTCAAGACATTCTGGCTGTCCTTCCACCCTTTTATTGTACTATTACTTGTGTGTAAATATCCATCCAGAAGGTGAAAATCAAGGCTGTCTTGGATACTGGATCACCTGTTAACGTTGTCTCCTCAAAGCTTGTCAAAAAGCTCAAGCTCACCCCTGACCTTAATTATCACCAGTCATATGGTACAGCTGGGCTATTCATGCCTTGCACCATAGGGGCATATTATGCTCTCCCCATGCAATTTGGCAAGCTTCTCTTAGCTGCACCTGCTGTTGTCCTGGAGAATGAGAGCTACAATCTCCTAGTTGATAGCCAGTTCCTTAGGTAATATAATGGGATCATCAACTTAAAGGATGGCTACATCTCTATCCTGGGGTACAAAGTCCCTCTGATCTTTGAGGAGCCAGTTAAAGTTCCCACAAAGCGCCTTAAGACGTGTGCTTTAGAATACCCCACAGGTGTTTTCACTCTAAAATACCAAACTCACTCCTGCAATATGAAGTGTCCACCCATGGCTTGCCCTGCACCTGAGGGGATCCCTCTTATGGCTACTTCCACTGTAACCATTCCCCCTGGATCTCAAGCCATCTTAGACTCCCAAATATCATATGAGCTACCTGAGTGTACATTCCTGGAGTTGTACTCCCTTCTCTTGCTAGGTCACAATGAGCCTTACCTCTGTCCTGGAATCCTAGATGTCTCCTATAAAGACCCTGATCAATTGCTGGTAGCCAATATAACTGCTCTCCCCATACATTTGTCTATAGGGCAGGTTTTTGGTTATGGCAAACTATTAAATGCTCCTGATGTCCTGTCACTTCATCCCTTTGGTACGTTCCAGGATTTCAACCTACTGGAGATGAGCCCCAAGTCCTATCCTTGTTTACTGCGCAAGACTTCCCACAACTATCTCCAGTCCAACAGAAGAAGGTGCTTAATTTTCAAGATCAATCTTCAGACATCTTTGTCAAAGACAGCACTGACTATTGTCTAGCCAAAGGCTCTATCCACCAGATTGATACTGGAGAGGCTCCCCCCTTCTGCACTAAACCATATTGCCGCAGTTGCGTGGAGGACACTCAGGTGTCTAAATAGCTCAAACAACTGCTAGACGCTGGACTACTGGCCTCTTCCCAAAGTCCTTGGGCTTCCCCCTTACTCATCTTGAAGAAAAAGAATGGAGTTTATTGTATTGTGATGTACTATTGACAATCAAGCTCTTTAACCAAGAAGGATTACTACCCTTTGCTGTGTATTGATGACGCTCTCTGCTGTCTTGGAGGCTCTAAGTTCTTCTCTGCAATGAACCTGGAATCTGTATACTGGAAAGTTGACCTTTTGCCTGAGGACCAACAGAAGGTCTCGCTCATTACATATGAAGGGCTGTTTGAGCCTATACACATGCCGCAAGGACTCTGCAATGCCCCAGCTACCTTCCAGCAAGCCATGGGCTCCATCCTCTGTGATTTGAAGCTCTCATGTGTCCTAGTATACCTAGACAATATAAAAGTCTTCAGTGCTACATTTAATGATCACCTAGCCCACCTAAAGAAAGTGTTCCTTAAAATTCAAGAGGCTGGCCTCAAACTGAAACCATCAAAGTGTGCTTTTTTCATGGAACATTTTAAATTCTTGGGTCATGAAGTAACCTAGACTGTGATTTATCCTATAACCAAGAAATTTGAGGCCATTGAAATGATGCTTCCACCTACCAATCTGTAAGAAGTACAAGTCTTTCTGAGCATTATGGGTTACTACAGACATTTTATCCCTGACTTTGCTGACACTTTGAGCTGCTGGTTCAGCTGTTATGCAATGTCCCCTTAAAATGGACCACTAGTCAACAACAAGCCTTTGAGACCCTTAAACAGAAACTCAAAGAGGCTTCCATCCTGGTGTATCCTGACTATGACAAGGAATTTATCCTATACACTGATGCTAGCAACCTTTCTATTGGGGCTATCTTGGCCCAACTAGACAACAAAGGCGTGGACCATCATGTGGCTTATACTTCCTGTGTTCTAAACAAGTATGAGAAGAACTACAGCGTTACGGAGAAAGAATGTCTTGCCGTGTTGCATGCAGTCAAACAGTTCTACCACTATGTGTATGATACCTATTTTACTGTTGTCACTGACCACGCTTTGCTTAAGTGGTTACAGCAGCTTAAGGAGGCAGAAGGACAACTAGCTAGATGGGCTCTCCTCCTGCAAGGTTACAACTTTACTGTGCTACATTGTCTTGGGATTCAACACCAGAACGCTGATGGCTTATCCATAATTCCCATCTTTGCTCTACACCCTGCTGAGGCTGATCAACTGTATGAGCTAATTGGGTATCCTTCTTCTTGGGAAAGAGAGACAGAAGAAGTCTGAGTATCCCTGTCCAAACTATCTGAGGATACACTCATTTGGGAAAATCAATTCTTCAAGAAAATATGAAACCAGTATCTGCCTTATGTATGACCTAGTCTCCGCCTTTTTTAGTGCTTCAAGCTCATAAAAAACCGGGCATGAGGGCATAGCCAAGAATTTTGACTGGCTCCAGAAAAATTATTTCTGGGAAAACCTCTGTCTGCTGATTTCAGACGTCATAGCTAGTTGCCACAACTGCCAGCTCCAGAGACCTCAAGCTGCCTCTCACCAGTTCAAGCTAGTTCCCCCTCAACATGCCTTTCACACTGTCAGCATTGACGCTGTAGGGCCTCTCCCCCGCTCCCGCTCTGGTTGTTACTTTATCCTAATTGTGGTTGATCACTTCAGCAAGTGGGTAGAAGCTCGCCCTACTAAGGACATCACCACCAAGACAACTGCTGCCTTCCTATTGCAAGATGTTTTCTACTGCCATGGCTGCCCTCAAGTGTTGCTATCTGACAATGGGACTAACTTCAATGCTAAATTAGTAACCTCTGTTGTTGAAGCCTTGGGGTCTTACTAGTCTTTCTCTGCTCCCTATAACCCTTTACCAATGGGGTAGTTGAGTGTGCAAATTTGACACTGGTTTCTATCATGATGAAACTCACTTACTCCAATGCTTAAAACTGGGATCTATACTTATCTGCTGTTCTCTTTGCCAATTGCCTTAGCAAAAATTGTGTCACCAGGTACTCCCCCTTTGCTATGCTGTATGAGCGTGAGGCCACCACTCTGTCCCTCTTGGGGGGGCCTACTCTCCTCTGATAAGGCTATGAATCCTGATAACCATATCAAGGAGCTGGTCAATTGCATAGTTGACATACAGGCAACTGCTTATACCTCTGTGTATAAGACCAAGATGCTTGAGCTCTCTCCCAAAAATACTGGCTGCTCTCCCCTGCATGAGTTCAACATTGGGGACCATGTTCTCTACTATCAGCATAGAGTAGGAGGGTGCGCTCACAAGCTAGATATGTTGTGGGTTGGCCCTCTAGAAGTGACCTTCAAGCAAGGATCTTAGTACACTGTGAAACTCCTCTTCAGTGGTCATCTGTTTGCTCAAGTACATGCCAAGTTTCTCCGCAAGTACTACCCCCTAAGGCCAATCTAGAGGGGGGCAATGTTATGAATACCACTATTCACCATGTTTTGATTTTGCCTTTGGTGGGCCATTTCAAAGTCAAATCTCCTGATTTTGCTTTTGCCTCTTGAAATGAGTTTATGACTGAATCAGGAAATACAATTGTTTGGTTTCTTGACTCTGCGCAACTCACTTGCCCTACTCATGCTTGTGGCAAGTGGTCCTACCGCCCTGGTAGTGTTTTGTGGTATTCCTAATCACTATATATTCCATTTCCTATTCACCAATAAAAATTAAGTTATATTCACATTTTTGTATTTGTGTCTTACCGTACTTTGGCGCCTCTCTAGCCATGTCTAGCAGATTTTATTTAATCAGGACCATAAGGTAATTGCATAGCCTTCCCTGCCATTCCAACCAAGACTTAGTACAAATCCAATCCTAAGGTTAGTATTTCACATTGTGACTCTGTGCCACGCCTCAGATCACAACAATGACAATGGGCAGGAAGTGGAGGATAGGATTGTTGCCTATGCCACAACCCAAAACCTGGAGCAGCGCAACACTGCTAAAACCTGGCTGTGTAACAGCACATTCAAAACCTGCCCAACCTGTGAGAATTGGGGATCAGGTTAAGAGAAAATGAAACCAAGCTCTCAACCACAACAAAATTTGCAGTTTCAGAAACACCCAAAAGTTTGTTGCCAACAATTTCTGGGAGGCCAAAGGGGGGAAAGAAATCAACTGAGCATTAAAAGCAACAGCTAAAATCAAATGCCCAGATTTGACTAACAAACTTCAAACTTTATTAGAGTAGAGAATGATGAAGCAAGGTCTTTTACAGCTCTTGCATTCATTTAAAGGGAGGGGATGGAGTTTGGGTGAGAATTTGAATATCCAAAACTGATTGACCCATGATATGAAGGAAAATGGATGCATCTCTGGAGCAGGAAAATCTGAAAAAATCCAAATGGACAAAATCAAAGGGAAAACTGACTCAACTAAAAATTGAGGAACCTGTCTTTAATGCAATTACCACTGCTCCCAACTGCTCTTGCAGATGATATTTAACCAGAGGTGTCTCTTGGGTGGGTTAGGTGGGGGCATTTTCAGACTAATTCAGCAATTAATAATGTGAGGACTTTTCTTGGGGTTTTTAGTAAATCTTTGGGAAATATCCAGGAGTAAGTTGACAGAGATTCCCAAGCATATGGCAAGGATTAAAGTAGAGACCAAGAGGAAACATAACTTTACACAACCCTTTTCAAGCAGCTTTGGGTCTTGCACGGGCAATTTGATGCCCAGGTTATCCCCCTTGTTTTCTTTCTCCTACCTGGTGTCAAGACAGAGGACTATGTCAGAGCATTTAAAATTGTCCAGGATGATTTGAGCTTCCTTCCTGTCAACCAGATCCCCCCTCCCACTCATGCCACAAGGGCTAATCCCTCCTCTGCTGAGAAGGATGAGTCCACCTTAACCGCAGAGCAACTAGCTCATGCACGCTCACTTGGGCCAAAGGTAATCATTATGGACTTTGAGCAAGCTCAGTTCAGAGCCTTTGAGGCCACCCTCAATGGAGGAGTACAGGACTTCTTATTCAATTTTAGGCAGGCCCTCATCAAGAATCTCAAGAGCAAGAAGGATCTTTTCAAGAAGTATCTCAATGATGGTAAAGGGAAGTGCCGCTTTGCCATCACCCAGTTTGCTGCCTTGGCTTTTGTGCAGCAAGAGCATACTAGGATTAACTTTGAGGCCCTCCTGGAAGATTCTTACATCAAGAAGCACACCACTATTTATCAAGGGCTACCTTGATTACTTTGAGTGAGAATGTGTAAGCAATAAGGTGACTTCCTGGAGAGGGAAGAGCAGGGCCACAACAGCATGGAACTGCTAGAGTGCCTGCCTTAAGGAGGAGATGAAGACCACGTCCAGCCTGGAAGTGTGGCACAAGCACCTGAAGATGAAGTTTGGGTCAAGCCTCAAGTACAACAAGTTCTTTTAGAAGCTGCAGGAGGAGCAGGCCTTGACTGTTTCCAAGTTTTACGGCCCGGCCAACCAGGTGGCCCCCAAGAAGAGAAAGGGTAAGGACAAGGACTACCAGGAGGACGTCTAGAAGGTGGTCAAGAAGAAGTACAAGGTGGCAGAGATCAATAAGTACCTATAAGATGTTGCAATTGCTCTTGCTGGTGGCTTTAATTAGCCCAATAAACCTTGTTTTTCTTTGCCTGTATATTTTTTTTGAATTTTATATATATATTTTGGATAGTACTAATTTTTTAGGTATAAATGGTAAGTTTAAGATACAGTTTCTATGTGGTTCTGTAAGAAATATCTTATATTTTGTTAATTTATCTTTAAGATATGAGATCTTTTCAGTTTTGCTTATATAAAGTATAATAAATTAAAATTAGAATTTTCTTATATTTTTTGTAACTTATGATATTGTATGTATCTTTATTTTTGGTTCATTTGAATTTTATTTTTTATGGGAATAAAAAATAATTCTATAATAAAGAGTGTGATTTACATAGTAAATTGAAAAATACTTTCTATTATCTCCTTATTCTTATTACTTGTGGTATTTTTTGCATTTTTGAACTCTCTAGGGTCATTTTAGTATAAAAATGTATTTAAAATTAGTTTTTATATTAAAAATGTTCAGGGTGAAGTGTACTGTTACTTGTAACAGTGTCAACATCCAGGAGACAACATTATGTAAAACTGGGTCATCACTTTACTATAGTGTTAACATAAAAGTGTTGACATGGCCACTGTCAACATTTTTAGTGTTGACATGGGTGCTGTTGCCGCTCAGGGGTGTCATCAGGGTGGCTGCTTGGGGAAGCAGCTGCAAGAAATTGATGATGACCAGGCCTCTGGGAAGTAAAGTTGGTTACTTTGCGCCTGAAAGCTCAGGATTAACCACATGAGTGAGTAAAAACAACTGTGTAGACATGATAATTGTCTATGGTTGATGGCACATAGTGATGGTCACTTACAGGGGCCCAGTCAAACACTGATCTACTTGAAGAAGTTGTATTGCCTGATAATGAGACGTCAGTAATGGGGACTGAGAGGTGGAACCCAGAAGTAGTTCATAGGGAAAGATCCCAGTGAAAACTAGTTACAAGGGACTGGATGATCACAGTGAAGACTAGTTGAAGGACTAGAGGATCTTGGGAACCTGAGTGGTTCATAACAGGTAAAGAAACCTAGGTGGCTCATAGTGTAGATGGAACTAAGATGGTTCATAGTGAGGACTGGAACCAAGATGTTTCATGATGCAGGTGGAACCTAGGTGGTTCATAGGAAGGACTAGCTGATGGACTAGAAAGGACTTGCTGAAGGGTCAGAGGATCATGGAGAAGGACTAGTTGAAGGACTGGTTGATGGATGAGGAAGAACTAGCTTAAGGACTATAAGGTCATGGAGAAGACTAGCTGGAGAACTAGAAGTTGGTTGATAAGGACTAGCAGAAGTGGATTCAGGAGCAGAAATCTTGGTTTAGACTCTGGAAAGAAGAATATTTAATACTGTAAATTCAGAACCTAAATGTAAAAATGCAGGATTGTCAAATCCTTGGTCCAAATTTCAAATCACTTTTGCGGAATGGCCTTTTTTATTTAAATTGATTTTTTTGAGTATTTATTTGAATATTTGAAAATGCGGGAACTCATAGACACTTTGCAAAGTTCAAGTTGAACTGCATATTTCTAATGGACAAAATGAATTAACTGGAATCAGTTTTGAAGCGTTCAAATCCATCAACCATTTTCATTAAGTTTACTATGTTTTTTGAAATTATGGGATTTCAAATCCATGAACCAAATTTTAAATCACTTTTGAATGCCACTAGTAAACTCAGATATTAATTGCAGGAACTGGAATCCAACTTTAATGTACAATAAGCATACTAGGAAACACCAACCCAAATAAAGAAGCTCCACTCTGGATAAAATCAAATGAAAAATCCAATCTCAACAACCATGTTTAGACATAAAAAGTGATTAAACTTTAAAGTCATCCAAAACTGGAAAGAATACAATATTATACACTTCAAATTACGGATATAGAAAATCTGCTACTATTCAAGGCTAAATCAAGAGAAAACAACTACTCACAACTAAACCAATAAATCCAAATAAATACATATTTAATTTAAAATGTATTTTTTATTTTATTTTTATGGACTGTCAATTGTATTCCCAACCAGCTCCTGCACCAGCCTGCAGGGCAGCCTGTCCAAGAGGGCGTCCCAGAGGGTCCAAGAATAGACCCAGAACCCAACTCAAGGGGAGTTATGCCGACACACAGGCCTCCCAAGGTGTCATTGCCAGTCATTTACTCCCGCATCCCAAGCCATATCAACCATACTGAATCCCAGACAGAAGCCGCTCTCAAGGCCTGCCATCAAAGTCTCATACACCAGGGTCACTGAGAACACTTAGATCACTTACACCTCCACTGTGTACCCAGTTGTCATCCTACCCTGCACTCTAGATCCAATAGTTGCTACTTCCTGCCCCTGCGTCTTTGACACCTCTTATCAGCCATTGGCCACAACTGAGGAACCATCTGCACCTATTGTGTATTCAACCATTGACGGCGCCACTGCAAGAAAGCGTGATCCCACCTTCTACACAAAGGTCCCCATCCCCTGTGTTGAGCCTGGTAGCCAGGATGCCGTGGTACCTGCCAAGGGCCAGCATTGGTTAACAGATAGTGAGCGTGAAGCTCTCCTTAACTGCTTGAACGGGGAAATGGCAGTTTGGGATATTGTGTCACAATTTGGTGTCACAGCCAGATACATTGCCAATATCAACACCAAGTATGGCAACAGCAGGAAAATTGCCAAATCCACCAAGGCTAAGCAACAGCCAAAACTCTTGCAGCCTGTGCATATTGACATAATAAAACAGTGGGTTATCAAGAATTGCCACCTGGACTCACTTGCTGTCCAATTAATGCTTGCCACAGAGTTTTGGCTTTCTGTTTCCAAAACCCTTGTTTATAAAACAATGGTTGATTTGGGCTTCTCCTTGAAAGTACTAGGAGTTTTTCTGTACAACAGAAACAATGAAAAGACCATCAAGGATCAACGCATTTATGCCAAGACATATCTGGCACTAAAGGAGACTGGGAATGTCCAGTTCTTCTACATCAACAAATTGTTGTTTTCCTCCTCACTCAAGTCTAGGCATGGGTGGGTCAAGAAGGGGTCCAAGGACAACATAGCCCATTGTGCAGCTGTCTGTTCCCAGACCTATTCAATGGTTTTGCTTCTTGGTCCTCCCGTGTTGGATCAATATCAGATGATCAAGGGTTCCCACAATAGCAAGACCTTTCTTAATTTTCTCCAAGTTATCAAGGAGTATCTCCAGATCAACTACCACAGTACAACCAACATTGTTGTGCTGGGTAATGTTGGGCTCCACAAAGTGGATCTGGTTGTGTCCAAGTTCCCGTCCATCAATAAAAATAGCCATTTGGCCAGCCACTGCCAGGCTGACTGTCCAATGAGACTCCTCTTCCCCCCCATATTCTCCATTCCTTAACCCAATTGAGGAGGTCTTTGGGTGGTTCAAAAATAAGGTGAAAAAAGGCCTCCCCCAGGACACTGAGGATCTCTTCATATTCTTGAGATCAGCCAATTTGCAATGCCACCTGATGTGGTGGCGGCTTTCTATGAGCACTCGGAATCCTTCCTCCCTAGAGCCCTGGCCTCCAAGCCAATCAGATAAATGGGCGCTCTGGGTTCTTTTGTTTTTATTTTTATTTATTTTGTTTTTAATAGGACTCAAAAATTATTATTTATATATAATAATGTGAAATTTTTATGTATTAAAGACATATAAGAATACATACAAAAGGTAAGTAAAATTAATTATACTAGGTATGAGGACAAATATTTTTATTATAATGCACTGAATATTATTATTGGCTTTTGCGCTAACAAATGAATAAATTAAAAAAAGATAGAAATAAATTAGTTTATTTAAATAATTGTGAATTGTTGATGGTACTTTGGCTTTTTTAAGCCACAAATTGGACCTTGCATGTCATCATCTGATCCTTGTTATTTCAGTGCCACTATAGCTATATGACACAGAAGCCAATGATTTTTATGTATTGCTTACTAATTAGTATTTAGGACGTGGGTCAAGCATACCAAATATATTTATCAAATCATATTACAAGGGAAAGGTAATTTGAGTTCTAAACAATCACTTATTTAGAATATAAGTGGAGCAGGCCGCATGATGCAAATAAATTCAATTCTTGTTGTTTGTATATGTAATAAATGAACCTGTACTCAACAAGCTAGTAAATAAAAACATTTATAACTTATTTTTATTATTCAATATGGTTGCAACTTTAACTAATGTCTTGTAATATATTTAGATATATTAATATTATAATTCACCTACTAAAATTTAAAATAAAATTAAAATATTAAAAGTAAAATTATAATTATAAATCTTAAAATTTATCTATTAAAGTTTAAATATTCAAAATTTAACTATTTTTATTTAATTGTGATATATTCAATATTGAAATATTATATATTATAAAATTTTAATATTAAAATATGTATTATTAAAATTTTGCTATAAAAATTTTAATATTACATATTTCAATATTAAAATTTTAGTATTAAAACATAAAAATTTAAAAAATAAAATAAATTTTAATTTGCAAGGGAAAAATATTTATTGAGGGGATGCTAATTGCAAAGGGAATGCAATTATTCCAGGGAATTATACCCCAAAATTAAATTTTTGGCTAGAGTGTTCTATTGGATCCATGTACTCTTCTGTACATGGTGGACAACCCTGGATGCAATTGCTAGAGGGGTGGCGCCCTGTACCCCGGTGGTTGTTGAATGTTTAATAAAAGGAAGGCGGGTGAGTGAATCAATTAATAGGGTTTTTTCAGGGGGGCACATAGTACCCATACAATGTTGCCAATGCAAAGGAGTCATACAGGACGTGCTCAACTGTCCTATACCCCCATGGTGTCTTCTGGCGTTTGAGTGCTAACCGGCATATGTTCATTTGAATAGGTACATCCTCCAAATTTTTGACATTGGTTTTCAATATGCAGTAAGGAGGATTCCCAGGTATACTGCAACATGAATTCTTTGCAAGGTATATTTTTCCAAGAACATGCACAATTTTTTGAAGACTTGAACTAACCTATTGATATAGGATGTTTGATTGAATTTGAAGAGGGTTCTGGGGGGCGCCCAACTTGTATCAGCCCCCCATACATCGGCAAACAAAATTAATAAAGATTTAAATGTGTTCACAAGGACTGTGTCCCCAATTTTGTTTGACAATGCCTTGAATACTTCATTGAAAATTTCACTTTTTAAATATTCATTTCCTATTTGAAAGTCAGTTTTTATTAAGTTCTTTTCATATTTGTTGATGTTTGTGAATGGGAATCTTTGAATGCTTTCATATATATATTCTCATCAAAGTTTAGCTTGACATCCTGCAAATTTCATTCATTTCTTTGAAGTTGATATTTGATCCTATTTCATATGCTTCCCTTAACCACAGCAAGCACCCCGCAGGTGGTAAATATTCCCTATCTTTAGCTTAAAAATTTGGTAATTTATTCATATTTTGTTGAATTACTTTATTTATTTTGTTTTTATTTATTTATTTTACAGGGGCTACCAGTGACTGGTAACCCCTGTAGAACCAACTCGGCGTAAAAGCTGCCACTTCTGCAACCTTGTCCCCATTCCTGGTGATGACCAAAATAAATATAAATAAAACATAAAAAGACTTACTAATTGTTTCCCCTGTGGCCCCCTCAGCCACAGGCGCCACCTCAGCAAACTTCATGAGCGTTGGCTGCTCTTAATTAATTTTCCTAGGTTTAATTTTTCTTATATTTCTTGAAACTTGTGTTTCTTCTTGGTTTTCATTTGATAAAATTTCTGTATTTCTTGAAGCGCTCTTGCTTCTTGACTGAGTTTTGTTTTTGTCTGTATCTATTTGGTTGGTTTCCTCTTCATTTGTGTTGATTTCCTTTGAAATTTCATTTCCTTCAATTAGTTTGATTTTCTGAGTATTATTTCTATTGGTTTTTGAAAATCCCACAATTTGTAACTATCACTTTTGAAATCTAACTTCTTGTGTATTTATTTTTGTAGATTTAAAACTATTTTCTTGTGTTCTTTATTAACTATTATTCCCAGGCTATTTTTTGCGGTTTTGTTTTGATGGACCAAAGCCCTTCCCCCATTTCCAAGCTGATTTACTACAATTTCCCTTATGTTATGTTCAAGCTCAACAACCTTTTGGAGGGCTGACTCTAATTTGTTGATAAGGCTGTAGATATTTGACATTATGTTTGAATTCCATCAAAAAACTGGTTTTTATAGTACTACCTTCAACGCATACATATTTTTCATCATCATTAATAAATTAAAGACAATAGACGTAAATATTGCATTAGAAGATTGCAATTAGATGTCAAATATTGATATTTTGATATTATGTGCATAACTCAATGCATTTTGACTAATAAAATTCATTGTAAACTTTGCCTTTTTCATTGTAATTTATTAAAACAGATTGTGTTTATATTAGAGAGCCATTAACGCTTAGTACAAATATGGATACATAGTGCATTTTACAGCCTGTATATTTACCTATTGGTAATAATTCTATAAATTTTTTAGTTGGATTTTGCAAGGTAATAATAATGTAATGTGTTGATAAATTACTGTTCATTGTCATTAATTGGCTGATTTTCTTTGCTGTGGCAATTGTGCATTTTCTGATATTTACGCACTAGTATCCAATTGGTTGGTTTCACATCAAATTGCACAGGTGATAGGAAATTAAGTTGCCATCTGAGACTGGATGTGGTCAGGGTGGCAGCTTGATTTCCTATTGCCTGTGCAATTTGATGTGAAACCAACCAATAAAATACTAGTGCGTAAATATCAGAAAATGCACAATTGCCACAGCAAAGAAAATCAGCCAATTAATGACAATGAACAGTAATTTATCAACACATTACATTATTATTACCTTGCAAAATCCAACTAAAAAATTTATAGAATTATTACCAATAGGTAAATATACAGGCTGTAAAATGCACTATGTATCCATATTTGTACTAAGCGTTAATGGCTCTCTAATATAAACACAATCTGTTTTAATAAATTACAATGAAAAAGGCAAAGTTTACAATAAATTTTATTGGTCAAAATGCATTGAGTTATGCACATAATATCGAAATATCAAAAGTTGACGTCTAATTGCAATATTCCAATACAATATTTATGTTTATTGTCTTTAATTTATTAATAACAATGAAAAATATGTATGCTGATAATTTTAAGCTATTTATAAAATGTACAACATTTATTAATTATGGGAAATGTTGATAATATAAAAAGAAAATATTATTAATTATGAATTGAAAGAGAGATATCAATTTTAATAAGTTGTCACAATGAAAAGATTTATTTACTAATCAAAGGACAGGAAGGGGAGGGAATGGGCGGAATGAACATTGCCTTCATCTGCGCCTGTGAAAGGGACGGCATCAGAGATAGTGGGGGGTTGGTAGTCAGGGTTAGAAGGCAGGTGTCTTGATGAGGGGGTTGGGAGGCAGGGTTTGTTGACTGGGAAGGAGCAGCAAGAGCAGTTTGCTTCAATTGCTTGAATTCTTCTTCCATCACATATGTGGGCTTGACAAAACAGATGGATGGGTGAGAGGGAAGGCAAGAGTCCTTTCTGGACTTATCACTATCACTTGCATATAAGATGATGAGATCAAATAAGTCCTGGATGGACACGGAAGGGAAAAGCTCATAATCCTTATCAATTTAGGTGCATAGTTTGTTGTAGGTGGCAGGCTTTAAGCGCCTGAGGGCAGAACCAAAATTGTAGAGACATACATCTGCAAGATGCATGTTGGCGTAGTTGATGGGGTAGGACCAGCAGGTATGCCCTGCAGCCCTGATTTCTTGGGTAGCCCATTCCTTCTGCTCCATCTCTGCACTCAGTACAACTGTGTGCACAGTGTTTTGTGTGGCCCACTCCTCCAGCATGGCCTTGAGCTTTGTCTGGTAGGCATACCCATCTGCGGTGTTTGATATTGCCAAGTAATAATTGACGCCCAATGGGGAAACTGCCAATAAAACCCCAATAAACTGATATAATATTGGGCCGCGCTTGTACACGTCAGGCTGGATACGCTTCTCTCCAAAGTCTTGGATACTTGCAGATATCTTAGCATACAACAGGAAGATTACGTCATTACAGGCCCTCATTGCCCTTCCTTTGATAAAATTAATAATAGTTGAATTGTAGGGGTCAATGTACACTAAAATGGGGCCACTGAGAACTTGATTGGACAAGATTCTAGCAGCAACCACAACTCTGTGCATCCACAAATTCACTGTTCTTTTGTTGGTGAAGATGCTGTGGAGTCCCAGCTGGAGACGTACCTGGACCAGGGGCATCTGCAGGTCTTGTTCCATAATGGCCATCATAAGGGGATGGGCTGTCTCACCTTTGATTAAAGTACAAGCACCAGTTGGGGTCTTCTTGGTTGGGGGCCACAGTTGGCGTGGGCTTGCAGGGTTGCAGTCACAGTGGACTTTGCAAAACCCATTGCGGCCGCAATTTCCCTGAGGGACATAAGCATTCCTTGCTTTTCAATTATTTCAATAACAATCTCTGGAGCGATTAATTTTCTTCTGCGCCTTGCAGGCTGACTAGCTGGAGGCGGGGTGTGTCTGCCTTGAGAATCAGACAGTGCCATCTGATTGGCTGTTTCTGGATTCTGGCTTCCATTGATGGCCCCATGGCTCACTTGGTCAATTACAGATGCTAGTGTTGCTATATGATTTGGGTTAGCAGCTTCCTGTGTGTGATGGGCAAACAGGGCTATGCTTGAGGACACAGGAGAAATAACACACTCCTGGGTAGTGCTTGCGGAGGGGCCTGCGGGTTGGGAGTGACCATAGAGAGAGGCTTCACTATTAGAAGACCCAGCATAGCCCTGCATGATTTTTTCAAGGCCAGGGAACAGCTTGTTGACTTGGTTGGTGTTGGAAGAAGACATAATAAAATTTTTATTATAATTTTAAACTCAAGAAGAGGAATGTATATTTTAGTCAATTTTATTTTTATATATGTTAATTTTGTGAATATTATGATCTAAATTTTAGCCATCCTAAAATGGAATAGGGTGATTTTTGGGAATGCTTGTGATTCCTAAAATAATCAGCACAAATCCACTCTAGATCCTTTGGCATCCTTTTTGAGACACCCATAAATTATATTTATTTCAAATTCCTCGCAATTATGATTTGAAACTTGGTTCTTGGATTTGACAATCCCGCAATTTCAGATCCATTAATTTTTACATGATGTCTATGATTTGTTTGACATACAAGAAATCTCAAATTGTACATAAGAATCCCACATTTCTGATTCATGTATCCCGCATTTGTTTGCTGAGTTTTGTCTTTTGTTAGTTGAGTTATCTGTTCAAGAGATTTGAAATTTGCCAATTTAAATACATCAAAAAAGTCAAAATAAATGGTTGATTTTATTAAATATTTTATTTTTTCACTCAGCTGAGTTGTCCACTAAAGTGATTTGAAATTTGGACCAAGGATTTGACAATCCCACATTTTTACGTTCAGGTTCTGAATTTACAGTAAGAAAGAAGCAGTAAAAGAATTAATTAATACTACCAAAAGATATGATAAAAAGGATTGAGATAATTATCATATAAGAAAGAAAAAAGAAAAGGAAATAGTTTACAGTGTTTGAACTGTAAATTTATTAAGAAGTGATTGAGTATGTTGAAGTTGAAGAGGCCAGAAACAGGACAGAGAAACTGTCAAGACAAAGGCTGGAATTTTGCCAAACTGGTTGAGAAAGGCAAGAAGCAAGTAACAGGCAAAGTTTAAGTGCTGAAATATTAAGAAAGCACAGAAAAACTTGGATAAATTTGAAGAGGACCACAAAAAACAATTAAAATAGGATTCTACTATTTAAATTGGTTAAAGTTGAATGTAGGGACAACTGGTTATGGAAAAGTGAACTGGTTAACACTTTGGTGCGCAAAGAGTTGTTGCTTTGAGTGGTTTGAGTGTTGAAAATTAATTTCCTAGTTAGATTGCGGTGAAACTTCAGAAATAGTCTAGTTTTGCTCCCTACATTCATTGGTTGAGTTCTGGCAGGTTTCCTGATGAATATTATTGGTTGAAAGCCAAAAGCTTTAAGTATAAGCAAGAAAACAGTGAATTAATACTTTAAGCTATGAGAAAGTAAGTATGTAAGTTTAAGTTATTATAGGGAAAAGTGAGCAACAATGGTTTAAGCTTTTGAAGAAAGACATTCTGAAGGCGGAACTGTTGGGAAAAAAAACTATAAGAAGGAGGCTAGCTGTAAAGTTACAGGGTTTTGCAGATCTATACCAGAGGTTTTTTATAAATCCTTTGGGTTTCAAGCAGGAGCTTGGTTAGACTGATTGAACACAGTGGATTACAAAGGCCACTAGAGCTACATAAAGAGCTGGATCCCAAGATAAAGGTGCAGGAGCCTAAGATGAGGAAGCTGGAGCTCAGGATAAAGAGCTGGAACCTAAGACTGAGGAGCAGGAGTCTAATACTGATGAGCAGGAGTCTAAGATATTTTTGGAGGACTCCAATTATTAGCACATATCAATGATTACCTTGACACCTGGGCCATATACCAGAAGGTTTCTACAAGGATATTCCTTCTGAGAGTAAATAAAAGCCCATTATGAACCCTTATACATATTTCTGAGATACATTTTCACATACTAGAGAATGACATCTCCTACCAGCTAGTCCCTGGCTATGACCCATGATACACTTTGAGGACTAGTGAATAGGAACCCCAAACAACCCCAAATGGCATAGGATTTATAAGGCTCACATGCTGCAAAATCTAAAAGCTAGCACTATAAGAAAAATTATAACAAAAAATTATTGTTAAACGATAGATTGTAAAAGTGATTGATCAATTGATCAGAATTTTAATTTTTGAAGGTTCTAATAGGTGCTTGAACACCTTGGAAGACAAAATCCAAACGTATCACAGCATGGCAGAAGCCAATATGCTTTCTCTTGTGTGCATAAGCCTACAGGATTCTTATCACAGCCCATACCAGAGTTTGGCTGGACTCTCACAGGGGAGGCAGGCCAGGCCTGGAAAGCCATGTATACAATAGGCACAATTCTGACCAGGTAGTTGACTGCAGTAGCTAGGGGACGCCAACTCCCAGTATGGGGTACAACCTGGTCAGCCAGCCCCAATACTGTGATATAGACAAACCCCAACTTACTGAAGTCCTGAGCAGGAGGCGCGTTAGGCAGGGGGGAGTAATAGGAATCTCCTTCATAGCAGGCAGGATGGTCTCTTTAGCACAACCAGGAGGGAGATCCAGATGATGGGGATGGAAATCCTCTAATTCAAGAGCTCAGTGTGGATTGACTGAGGTAGCAGAAGTATAGCCAGGAAGGTACAGATAGGCAAGTTTATATTGATTAGAGGATTCACAAATAGATGCAAACAGAACAATTAAATTTGAGCAAAAATAGACAATTCCTGAAAGAAGATAATGATTTCTGGGCATAAAATTGTTTTATTTAAGATGTCAACAGTGAGGAGGGCTTCTCCTCCTCACTACTTATACTTAATGGTAATTTTGTGGCCTTTTTTGCTACCAGAGATCTGATGGCATCAATTTCAGTTAAACTTACAATTTTCACTGGAATTTGTGTACTTGGGACTGGAGGTGGATGCTCATTGGTTGGTATAACAGTAACCTTGCTTGGGCTGCAGCAAGCTGAGGTGCCACTGCTATTTATAGAGCCTGCACCCATTTGAGTGCTCAAATTACGCAATCAAAAAATTGTGTCCCTGATGTATTGTTACCCAATAATTAAGAGGGCCAAAATTTTTAATGGAATCAAAGCCAGGGATTCAAGGCCTGTGTCCTCTTAAATCCCGGGCCATTTGTGAATTGAAAGGGGGGTTTCTTGCTCTGGGAGACAATTGGTGAAGGTTTCCAGGCTGCAGGTAGTTTGATCTCTAAGAAGACCAGAGGGTTGTCCAGGGCTTTCTGGGCCCTGAAAATTCTAAACTAAATATTAGTGACACTAAAAATAATGTTACCAGCCAACTGGTGCACAATAAATCAATACTCATCCATTAAGTATAAAATTGAGGAAGAGAAGCCTTACTAATTGTTGACATAATCATCAAGAAAAGTCTATACAACATGAGCTCCTTTGGTTTACAGGAATATATTATAATGTTGGAAATTTATATATTTTATTTGCCTCTTTACACAAAGCCCAACAGCAATATTATTTTTCTCAATGTTTCTGTCATGACCTTATCCATTTCTGTTGATTAAAACATCTCACATCCCATAATCAGACTTCTATCACTCCTGTCATTTAGAAATTTTTCTGGCTGCCCATTTACTACCTCAGGAGGTCAGCTTTCAACACCAATGTCATAAATACCTACTTTTTCTCTCTTGACAGAGGCTTTTTCTGTCCAAGACTTCAGTGAACTGTGGTTTGTCTAAATAACAGCGCTGGGGTTAGCCAATCAGGTTTTATCCCATACTAATAGTTGGCATCCCCAGTAAACTGCTTTCAATTACATGGTTAGGATTGTTCTATTGCTTACATGGCCTTTCAGGCCTAGCCTGACTCTCTTGTAGAAGTATAGGTGAAAACCAATATAAACTGTGATATTATTATGAATACCACCATTGATATTTCTGCCTGTTTGCTTGAGCTTCTCCCAAATCAGGCTTTGTCTAAAGGTCAGGATGCTTTCTATGCTTTTCCCCTTTCTGGTTATCTGTATCTTTGGTAACCAACCTCTATGAAGCTGGATTTGATGATTTTAACTTTAAGGATACCACTTTTTTCTTTGTTTCTGCATGTGTTTCTCAAACCAACACCCATGAATCTTAAATAAACTCTCTTTGGCTGGTAGCAGGCTGCCGTGTTCTGAGGCGCAGCACAGACACACAATGGAAAATCATAAACTTAGGATTGGATTTGTACAAAGTCTTGGTTAGTTGGCAGGGAAGGTTATTGGATTACCTTGTGGCCATGAATGATTAATCTCTACTAGTCATGGCTAGAGAGAGTTGCCAAAGTACTTGGAACCACAAAGACAGAAATTTGAATAGAACTTAAATTTAATTGGGTATAAAGATTGGGAATATACATTGTTTAGCAATGCCAAAAAATAATACTAGAACAGTAGGATCACTTGCCACAAGCATGGTTAGGGCAAGTGAGTTGTGCAGAATCAGAAAACCAAACAATTGAATTCCCCAGTTTGAAAACAGACTCATTTTGAGGAGCAAAAACAAAAGTGAGGGATTTGTCCTTGAAATAACCCAACAAAGGCAAAATTGAAACAGTGTGAATAGCAGCATTCACAACACAGGCACTGTTATTTCTGCTGTACATGGGCACTTTCTACACCTCTCACATCCTACTTCTTTTGGTTGTCCCTGTAAGGTCTGAAGTCTTGGGGTAAATTATTGTAGACTAAAGCATTTAACCCAATTTATTTATGTTTGTTAATTATAAAAAGGTAGGTAATGTTTGCAACAATAACTGCACTAAAGCTTCTAAAAGTTTATAGAAAGTAAAGTAGGGACTAAGACAATTGATTAAATCTAAGAAAATGAAATAGAGACCAGTCTTAATAACTGAAGATTGTGTCAAGGAGTCAATTTCAAAGTCAGGGTAATGGTCAGCCCTAGCTGGTGGATTAAAGCTATTGACAATTAAAGTTTGTGTTCCAATATAGAAATTTCCTACCTGATGGAAAATATAATGAAATGAAATCATAAGCTAAGATAAAAAGAATGGAATAAAAAACAAGGATCACTAAGAAAAACACAAACCACAAAACCTAACAAGTACCTGTTGGGGTGCAAGTCAAAAAATTTCAACTTGAAGTTAAGACTAAAAACTCAAGTCTTTTTATTTCAATCTGATTAATTGAGGTAAGGTAAAGGGGATGGAAAGTTAACCAACATAACTTAATTGTAAAGTCACTCCCCCTTTGTCCTTGGATAGGACTATCTTCCCATGCCATACCAAGAAATCTCCTCAGAAGCCAACCAAGCCAGCCAAGCCCCTTAATTCCCTTGAGGATTTAGCCCATACAATTGATGAGAGATTTGTATTAACATGCCCTTCCCAGGTGGTAAATAACAATGTGTGGAACTCAGTTTCCACTTGGGAGGAATCTCTGATTAATTTAGACTATTTTTTGGCTTGGGCTTGTCTGCACTTGAAATTAATTAAGTCTAAACAATCAGGTTGCACAAGTGCTAAATCATTAAATTTCAATCCAAGTGGATTGGATGCTGATTTAAATCACCCCAGCAATGCCAGCCAATCAGAGTTAAAGTTGGAAATTACTGCAAAACCCTTCACCTCACTGGATTCACCTTGCAAAATTTCTCCTGCAGCCAATCAAATTTGCGCCTTGGGTCAGGTGACCCTGAATTATAGACTCCTCCCTTAAAGCTAGACAGGGGACTTTCAGTCCCCTGCTTGCTCATTTTACAAAATAAAGTTTAGGTCTCCACTTTAGAATTTTAAGGTTTTTTTGGGTCCCTTCTTTGGCCCCTTTCACTTCCTAAGATTATTAGTAGAAATTCAACTTCTCTTACCTTATTCCTTTGTTCCTTGGCCTCTCCACGTCTTCCTGGAGCCCCCTGCATGTCACCAGCAATAATTTTAAAGTTTTTTGCTTTTGCTTTGAAACATAGTTGTTTGAACTTAAAGTTTAGTAGTTTATCTAGTATAATTACCTACTTGAATTTCAATTTTATTTTTCTTTCACTCTTGCTTCTCCCTGAGCTTCATATATGCTCTAGAGCTTCAAAACTCTGTCTTCAAAGCCCCTCTCTATGTGGTTGCTGTTCTCTGTGTCCTGTTCACCTCCTAGAATCATTCCATCTGACCTTGGCTTCCTCTTGGACACTAATTTGAGCCCAAAGAATCAGAAGAAGTTTTAAGAAAAAGAGCATTGTTCCTGCTATTGCAAAGTATTTGGCTAAGTAAAATATTGGTGCCCTTTGCCAAGTTTATGGTGACCACCTTGGCACCAGCCTTGGTGTTGATATGGCGCACCACCCCCAACCTCTGGGGGCGCACTTGTATTCCTTCCATCATGTGGGTGCTAACCTGGATCTATTCCTACATGCATTTGGTGACCTCCCTGGCCAAGCTCAAGATATCTTCACCACCAGTGAGAAGTTTGTAAGAAGCCTCACCTGTGACAACCTTGACTTTGTGGCTCCTGACCTATCTCCCCCAGTGTCACCAGTCCCGCCTTCTCTGTTGCCCCTCTCCTCTGAGGTCCCAGTTGTACTGGCCCCAGGAGGAGACAAGGTTGGCCCAGAGTCTGCCCCTAAGCAAGCCCCCTGGTTACTCAGCGGGATGATTCTGATGAGCTTGGACTCCTACTTTCCCCAACTATCCGCTGCATCCTCCTTGTGAGTGCCACTTTGAGCGGCCATCCCAGTTCTCCACTGGATGGTGTTCTGGTGGATTCTTCCCCTAGGATGGGAGCCAAACTTAGTTAGTTTAGCCCCCCTCTCTCACATTAATGTGGTCAGAGGAAATTTGGAGAGTTAAGAGATTTAAATCTTGACTTAAAAGACTAAGTCAAAGGTAAGGGAAACAGGGAGAAGAAAGAGCAAAGACGGGTGACATTGAGCTCTTTAAGATGAAGGAAAGTGAAAACCAGGGGAAAACACGTCTGAGCTTAATTTTTAATCTGAAAATTAAAGGTAAAGTTCATATCAAGCAATAGCTAACAAATTGTATAGTTTTTGAGTTCAAAACTTGTCCAGGAGCAAGATAAGTTTCAAATAATTATTAACCTTTAAGTTTTTATATTGAAAAGAATCAGAATTAGGATAGCATAAGGAAACTTAAAGCAATGATTTGCAAGTTAGGAAAAAGAAAAAATAACCAGGTTGAGCTGTATAATAGCAGTAGTATCAGAGAAGAGAATCCTGACAGTCTCCCAGATTGACAATCACTGCAATTATCTGGGTTATGTCCTTGTCAGGATTGACAATTTGTTACCCCTCAAAACCCGGGCCCAAGGGCAAGATTCAAACCCTGAACCCAAATTCCTGTGGGCTGCTGGCCCCATGGACCAAGAGCCTGCCTGCCTGTGTTTTTCTGAAATTGAGCCCCTGCAAGCTGAAGGCCCTGCTAAGTCCTGAAGTCAGAATACCAGTACAGGTTCAATTATGATGGTTCCTGAGGAGGAGTTTCTTGAATTGCCTAATGAAGGCAGAGAAGGTGGTCCCGTGAACTTCATGAGCTTGAAGTCCTCTTGAGTAACCAATCAAACTCAATTTCCAAGGAGAAGCCTGGGCTTTGGGCCCGACCCTGTGACCACAGCCAAAAATCAAGGAAATTAAGTGACCAAATTGGACGTTCTGACCGATGAGAGAACATCCAGCCAAGGTGCCATTTTGCTGCTCCTACATCCAAGCCTCCTGGCCACCTGCCCGCATTTTTCCCAATATTTTGATGAAGCCCTTATGTAAAATACTAAGTTTGGAGGCAGGATGCTATATATGCCTATAGATTCTGCGCCAAAACCTTATTGTCATTTTTGAATAAAGGTTATGTTATTTTGGCTCACACAGCTATTGCCTTATTTTTTTATTTGCTATCTACCAACTCAGTTTGAGATCTCTTGACCCTCCTGCCCCACTGCCCACAGTTTTCTGTCATCCTGGTGTACCCTTTGGACCCGTCCATTTTACTGACTACCCTCTGAAATCTGAATACAAGGACTACATCCCGGAAAAGATACTCAAACTTGACCCTTTGGCCCGCATACAATCTGCAGTTAGATACAACTGTCAAGGCCTGTGGATATTCTCAACACCCAAGTTTTTCAGAGGAAAATTCAACTATCTTCCTGCTTACAACCTTCCCATGAAACCGCCTGTGACCCCAAAACCTATTCCCGCTTTCTCACCTGACCTTTCAACCAACCACACTGGTAAGCTGTTTGGGATTGTGTACATCACCCTCACAGGGGTGACTGACACTATAATCCAGGCCGCCAGCCCGTGGCCCAGGGTGGGAAAGTCTGCCTCCTATCTTTTTAAGTTAGCTCCCCTCTTGTGATGGGCATTGCCTGCAAAAAACCCGGCCCGGGTCACCCCTGGAAACAACAGGCTGGCTGCCCAAGACTGGATCCCTGACAGTCCTGGTGATACCCCCATCAGGATAGAAACCAGGATTTCTGGGTCTAGTACTCCTTTCTTACATCAGCAAAATAATATCAATGCCTGAATGCAGTTTATGCAAAGTAAACTCACCCAGATAAAGTGCCCTGAACCTTCTGGATTAGTGAGGGCATTATCAGACTGCCCATAATGCTGGGACTTGATGTGATCAATAGCACAATAAAAATACAAAAGAGGTGTGCAAAAGCCTTAAGGCTGACTTTCTAGCACACTTTGTGTTGAAAGGCACTGCCCTCATGATTTTTTTTGAAAAAGCCAAGAACCTTGTGAGAGCCAGGACAGTTAAGAAGATAACCAGAGTGTATGAAGGCCTGCATTAGCATACCCCATCTGAATGATCTTTGATAACTTATACATGCATATCAACTACTGCAAGGCATTGAAACTACATGTGATGAGGCATGTAGACATCAAGAACGGTAATAACCCCCAGAGTTTAAACTGAAAAGCAGAGAGAGAAGAACTAATGCACAATGCCCTGTATAAGGCACAGTGACAGGATCATGGATGCCTAGCCTTCAAGACAACTATAGAAAGGGATTTCATCCCATTATTATGGGGTTATGCACAAGTTAATGATGATTAGTAGCTAAGGATTCCATCAAACATTGTGTACACTTATCAGTACTTCTGTTTGAGTGTCAAAATTGTGTAGTGATCTATAGCATACACTATTAGCTTCATATTTGATACAAGTATTGTGTCAGGCATTTTAATTGATATAGTAATTTCAATAGCAGCATAGAGACTATAGGTGTATTAATTGGTTGAAGGAATGTTTATTGGGGGTTATGGCATTATACTTTAGCAACTTTGGCCAACAGTTTATGAAATTAATGTCCTTATGTTTGATAATAGGTATTTACTGGATATTGTAATAAAAAATAAAATACCACTGTTAATTCATTTTTCTTGGGATGGTTGGAAGTATATGTCTATCTAAAAGAAAAGCTGACACAGCTTGGGCATAGCATGGATTTCCTGTAGAAGCTAACCATAGCTTCTAAGGATGAGACTTTGCTTTGTTAAATTGTTTTTGTGACTAGAATTTGATTGGATGTGGTTTTAGCAATCAAAGGCCAAAGATTCAGAATTCCGACTTGGCATATTTGGTTTGTAGGATGTTTGGCTTAAATTGTGAAACATGGAGTTTTATGTTGATAAATTGTACTCCACAGCGGCATGGCGTGGATTGACGCCAGCCAGATTTGATAAAATATCGGCATAACCCATCTGTTGATGGAGATAAGGTGTCAAGCCCAACTTTAATGACGCTACTTGAACAAATCAGTAGGATTCCTTACAAATGATCAGATCAGCATCCAGGTTCGGGTGTGGAGTGGGAAGGCTTGTACCGGCTCCCAGATTTTTCCAAGGGATTTCCAAGAGTCATAATAGATTTATCAGCTCAATTACAAATACTCAGCGTTACCTTACTGCTACGTGTTTCCCTGCTTCTAGGTTGTGTGAGCCAAGTAACTTAAGGAAGATGACCACCATAAGCCAAAACACTGATGGATGCGTTTTGGGATATTTCGATACACTCGAATTGGGCCCTGGTGCCTCTAAGCTCGATGCCTCCTTGGTAGAGAGTCTCAAAAAGCACCTTAAAGCTACTGGCGCCAAGGGAAAGCAAGGAGAGACTAGGCTTTATGCCTCACCCGAAAGCTCCCCTACACGCATCGCTCTGATTTCCCTAGGGGTTAAGCCTCAAGATCCCTTGGTTTTGGCCGAGCGTTCTCGTCACGCGGTAAGAGTCAATTCAGGTTCAAATCCTTATAATATTAGAATGGTACTGGTGCCAAACTTTTGAAATCCGTAGGGGCTGTTAATATTGCAACTGATAACTCCTTCGGGACCCATAGTAATCATAAATATGTTGACTTTTACTTATTTTAAATCAGACGCCGCTGAGGGTGCTTTACTCGGTTTATACAATTATAACTTATCCAAGAAACTCAATGCTAAAGTATTGGGAGACAAAAAGGATTATGAGATCAAGGAAGATGAACAAGTAAAAGCCTCCCCCTTATTCAAAGAAGCTTCTACTGCTGAAGTTGCAGAGGGTTTCAACTGGGATACTGGTGCCGTCTATGCTGAAGCGCAAAATAGAGCTCGCTTCTGGATGGATTCGCCTGCCAACCTCATGACCCCAACTATATTTGCCTCCCATGTCCAAGAGTTGGCTTCAAGTCTAGATAACCTACAAGTTCTATGTTCGTGACCGGGAATGGATCCAAGAAAAAAAGATGGGTGCTTTCCTGTCAGTTACTCGAGGCTCTGCTGAAGAGCCTCGTCTTTTGGAGCTCCACTATTCCGGTGCTAGTGCTGATGACAAGCCACTTGCCTTTGTTGGAAAAGGTACAGTATTTTTTGTTATACTTGGCAACTAAATTTTATATTTCTATTTCAGGTATCACATTTGATAGGTATTTTATATTAATCTTCTCATCTAATACAAAATTAGTGGTGGTATTTCCATCAAGCCTTCTTCCAACATGCATCTCATGAAGGCAGACATGGGCGGTGCTGCCACAGTCGCGGCTGCAGTCTTGGCTATTGCAAAGTTAAAGTTGCCTATTAATGTAAAGGCTGTGATTGCTCTATGCGAGAACATGCCTTCTTCTACTGCTACCAAGCCAGGAGATGTAGTTACTGCTATGAGTGGCAAAACAATCGAGGTAAAAGAGAGCGTGGCTTTTAATAATTGCGTAGGTCCTCAATACCGATGCGGAGGGTCGTATGGTCTTGTCAGATGCTCTTTACTATCTGACTACAACTTACAAGCCCCATACAGTGATGACGGTAGCGACTTTGACAGGTGCCATGGTTATTGCACTTGGTGACGTATTCACTGGAGCATTCTGCTCCAATGAGTCTCTTTGGGAAGACCTTCAGAATGCCGGTCTTGTTACAGGGGATCAGTTCTGGAGAATGCCTTTACATGCCAACTACAGAGAACTTATGACGCAATCCAATGTCGCTGATCTTGCCAACATTGGTGTGAAGAATGGAGGCGGTTCTTGTTCTGCTGCTGCTTTCTTGAGAGAATTTGTCCCAAGACAAAGCGAACCACCCGTTGAGCCTCTCGATATGAATGAGGATGACACTCTTCAAACTCGCTATGCCCATCTTGACATTGCTGGGGTTATGGAGACTTCTAGTGACTCTGGGTACAACGTTAAGGGAATGAGTGGTAATCTAGCATGTTTTCTCTTTTCTAAAGTTTACAGGTCGCCCTGCTCGCTCCTTTGTGGAACTTGCTCGTCAGCTCTCTAAGAAAGGCAGCTCGAAATAAAATGTGTGCCTGATGTTTTCACGTTCCTATTTGATTGCTTGCCCTCTGCAGGTTCATAATTTGGCACTTGTGGTAAACTTGTTTATTGATGGGTGACTTACGATATTAACAAAATTGGAATAAAATATTGTTTGGCAAGGGTTATTTCTTGATTATTTAAATACCTATTGAAAGACTTCTGAGAAGAGAATGCACTGCAAAGAAAATTATGATTTTTCAGGGTATATCTGTTGTCAAGATTTTGGTATCTTGTAAAACTATTGTTTTTATTAGACTGATGTAAAGACATCTTGGAAGAGTGTTGATCGAAGTGAATCTGTATGGTGACAGATGTGCTTCCAATTGGTGTGGGTGGAGTGCAGCAACTAGCGGGTCTCTGTCCTGTGCTTGCTGGAGCCAATTGAATGAAGAGTCCTGTGGTCTTTAGACACGACACCAGCAGCTTTGGGCAAAGGTGGCTTTGACAGGATCTGAGAAGTAACAATAATTCACTCTTATTGATTACTTGACACTACTGTAGATTAGTTGCAGTAATGATGTTGTTTGGTTGAAATTAGCTGCCTTCCAAGCCTGCTTGAAAGGGCTTCTTATAGCATATTTGTGCTATGGCCAGACTGGTGTCTGGTTGCTACTAACTCTTACTAGTTAGCCTATCATCCCCAAGCTACTAGCTTCAACCCCCAGAGTTGTAATTCTAAACCTGGATAATGCTTTTAGAATGAGGCAAAATACTATGCTTTATTTTCCCCCTCTTTAGCATGGATGCTTTCCTGACTTAGTTGAGGTTGACTAAGTGATGATCATTGATGGGATCCTGTTCTGTGCTTGGTGGAGTGCAATGTGAGCAGCTGGTGCTCTGTCCCATTTCTTGATGAAATAGATATTGCTTGAGTGGTCTTCTAGCTTTTGATATTGTGTTTCCTTGTCCAAATTCTAATCTGGTAGTGTCTTGTCCTCTAAAGTATTCCTTGATAGTTTTGCTTTTCATCTTACTTCTGTAGAAGCATTACCCAGCCAATGATTGTTGATCTAAAATGTCTCAGGTATCTGTTGAATAGGGGACCCTACTTTTAGATTGTTGCGTTTCACACATCACCGAATATTTGATCAACCTTATGGCCCATTGATTTAACATCCAGAATAGAAGCTTTGCGTCCGGCAGTAGTACTGTCAGGAAACCAACATGTGAAAGAGAGGAGCTAGACTAACTAAGCTTGGCTTCAATCATAGGAGGATAATTCATCATGATGCCAACCAGTGCAACACTGGGATGACCGCTCAAACAGGGGTTCACAGAAACAAGGTGAGAAACATCTGAGGTAAGTAGGCATTCATCCTCATCAGCAACATACACATCAACAACCAAGATGTGCAGGTAGGCCAGGCACTGAATGAAGAGATAGGTCACAAGGGGGAAAAAGTTTTTGTACATAAGGAAAATTGAAAATCAGGGCCACTTTTGGGAGAGAGTCTTTAGAAACCAATTGAGCCAAGATAATTTTATCATCAGAGGTAAGGCTCTTAACAAGATACTCTCTAGTTGATAGCATATCACATGCTCTTCCTGGAAGATCATTGATTAAATACAAGAGCCTAGCATAATCTTTTCTCACTAAATAGGCAGAAGAGAACAAGCGCAGCCACAGGTCTGAAGAGGTGGTTCATACTAAAAGCAAAACAGGTGCCAAAGTAAAAGCCAATAATTTGGCCAGGGAAAACAACATTTTCTAGTTTCTTAGGAAATTTGAAGGCCTTTAGTAAGGTTGAAAAAAGAGAGGCAAGTAAAACAGACCAGGTCTGAGGATGCCACAATGATCTGGGAATTTTTGGATTCTCAAACAGACACCAGAGAACAGAAAGACTTTGAAAAACCCTTTAACCAAGCAAAAAGTGAGTTCAAAGTCTGCTTTCTCACTTAAAAGGGGAACTTAAACTTAAATTAAGTTGTTGTATTAATTAATAAATTAAATCTAGGTTTGAGTTTGTTACTAAAAGCATAAATAAGTAAGAGACATTACTTAACACCAATATTAACAATCATGGGCCAAAATCAGTTGCCAGGAGGCAAAAGAGGGAACTTTAAGGTAATAAAAGCCAGAGTTTTCACTAAAAATCTTTAGAAAAGAAGAACTTCAGGAAATAGAATCCAAAACAGCCATTTTAAAACTCTAAACCTTTATTATAAGAATTAACAAGCAGAAAGGCACTGAGGGCCTGCTTGTCATTTAAGGGATAGAGTCTCAACCTGAAGAATCACTAAGAGTAGGGAGTCTTCTGATTGGCTAGTAGATAAAAATTTCAACCCTGTGTCAGGAAAGTCAGAAGTTTTTTGAGACAATTTTTGAAGTTGATTCTGATTGGCTGTGGATGTGAATTGGGTTTTCAGAGGCAAAACTTGTGAGTCTGGGCAAAATAAAACCATTTTATTGGCAATCCCTGATTGGTTGTGACTGTTAAGGTCAAGTGGCAGGTAGTACTATTCAAGAAGAGACAATGATGATATAGCAAGCAAATTGTGAGCTGTTTGAGAAGTAACAGGCCAGTTTATAAATGAGGCACAATCATTCAAGAACCTCTAGAGGTATAGCAGAAGACAAAGGTCAGAATCAAAGCCAAGAAAATTATTCAATGAGGAAAATTGAAATAACAATTTGAAAACAAGGATATTAAGTGCTGACTAAGTGACAACCAAGAAGTCTGCTGCTAACTGAACTGCTTCAGAGGCAAAATTATCAAACAATGGGGCCAAAAGGTCCAAATGTTCAAGCATTTGTTAAGAACTTTCTTTATTTTCCAGGGTGAGTAAAGTATCTAGAAACAAGTTTTTAGAGTGGGATAGTAAAAGTCTTAAGAGAGTCTAGGATGAAAGCAGTGGGGGGTCCATGACATCTGATTAGCTGGTACAAATATTTTTAACTATGAGAGGACCTGCATTGAAATTTGAATTGATGTTGTCATAATTGTGAAAATTTGGTAACCAGTAGTTCAAGCGTTACCTGAGCTAAGCAGTGAATAACTTGTACAGTAGTTTTAAAATCTATGGCAACAACTGAAAATACCTCAGATTTAAACAAAATGATTTCAGATTTAAACAAAATCCAATTTGCGCAAGATTCAGGATTCAATTAATTTATAAAATTTCAGTTAATAAATGAACTGTCAAACAAAAAAACAAAATTTCAATAGCCCATTATACAAAATTATATTAAACATCAAGCAGTGTAGCTCAAATCACAAACAAAATGAACTGACACAACGAGTGAAATGGATGGATGCTGTTCCGGAGTATATTATAATCCAATCAGGATTCATATAAGGCACCAACAAAAGAACTAAAATGAAACAAAACTTGAGATATCTAGAAGTGATATTACACAAGCACAAAACAAAATGAAACTCACACAAAATGTGTAGTATGAGAAGCCTAAAATAAAAAAATAACAGTTTAACAGCCAATCAACAGCTATCCAATTTAGGAACAGAGGCATTTTATCCATTTTCATGGCTCCAGATTTGTATGAAAAAGTTTTGAGAACCTTCCAAATATGGACTTGAGATTACAATAAAAATAAATTATTAAATTTTAAAATTTCTACTTTTAGTGATTTTATCCTAGGTTTTTTACAATGGTTTTAAACAGCAATATCTTTGATAGCGCCAGCAGCCAAGCCAGCAGCAGCCAGACCAGCTTCAATGGAGGCAAGGCTCATAACGTGGAGGCACCTGTTTACACCCAAGCCTTTGAGGCAGGTAACAAGGAAGCTGGCCTGTACCTGACCACCGACCTCTATGGCTTTGACTTGTTCAGTAGTCACATAGTGTCTAGCTCTGCCCCTGCTCCCATACCCACCTCTGCACAAGCTGCCCACCAACCAACCAATCAGGATGACAACCTTGATTTGGAACAACTTCCTGCCACCAGCCAACCTGCCCCCCTACAGCCAATCAGGCTTCAGCTCCCCCGGCCCAGCGCCCCAAGTGACAAATCATCACCACCCAAATTCTTCAGGAAATTGTGGCACTGAATCTACAGGGTCTGTCCTGGGAACAGATTGCTGCCCAGTTGCAATTTACCCAAGCTACTGTCATGCGGGAATTCAACAACCTGATGAACAGAGGGAATCTGATTGGGACAGCCAAGAAGCCCAAGAAGGCCCCCAAGTCACAAATATCTGAGGTATACACAATCATGCTTGACCTCCTCCAGCGGGATCACAAGCTTCCATTGTCCCAGGTCCAGAAGCAACTTGCGCACCATAACATATGGGTGTCTGAGCGCATGGTGCAGCTCTGAATGTATGGGAAGGTGGCTTTCATACAGGTTCTTACCAATTTTGCCGGCAACCAATGGGATGGCGCTGAGGATTCCCCGTATGACACTGCCATTGAATCAACCCTGGTCTGATGCCTGACTAGTCTAACTGATGATGCCTTGTTCATCTCCTATTAAAAGCTATCAATAGCTTTTGATGATTTTAGCAAGCAAGAAAAAGCTGCCACCAAGAATAGAAGGAAGAAGCTCAAGAAGCGGACATTCATTGGTGCATTTATGGCTGTTTCAGCCAAGGGTTTTGTCTACTATTGGACAAACCCAGATTTCATCAGTGGCTACTCATACAGCTACATCCTTGGTGGATTACTCAACTCCTGGGATGGCTCAAATTCCAAGTACCAGGTTTTATTGAGCCACCAGATAGAGGGTAGCTCCACCGCCCTTGAGACCATCCAGGGACACAGGCACCAGGCCTCAGTCTACCCTGCCAGCCATGCAGATGTCCATCTGGCTGATGTTGTCTTCTTCAACATGGGATCCACATTACGGGAGCGCCGCTCTCAGGCTTTCAACAACATCTATCTTGGGGTCCTTGACCACAATTTTCTCTTTGGCCGCCAGATGGTGGCTGACTTGTTTGTGCAAATGGTTTTCCATGTGAACATGGGCAACCAATCACGTAAGGATAAGCGCCTTCCACCTTGGGCCACTGCCACATACCAGCCCATCCAGTCAATGACTGATGAGGAATACAATGAGCGTTATATGGCAGCCATCACGCAAAATCCTCCTGCCTCCACCCCTGCCACCAACACCCCTAACCCGCAAGCCCAACCCACCCAATCCCAGACCCTCCAGGCCAGCACCGCCTCTACGTCTTCCTTCCCGCGTTATTCTGCCTTCTAGGCATCACTCTCCCCCGCTCTAATAAACCTCTGTCACCAAACATTTTCTATTTACATTATCTTTATTTTGAATTTCAATTGTCCATGTTCTCTTTGTTTATAGTTGGTTTTATTCTTTATGTTCAGCTTATTTCTATAAAATCATATATTTACTATGTTGTGTATCTAGATCCAGAACACAGTTATTTTTAGCACTTAACATAGCCCCTTGTGAAAATATTAACAACAATTTAGTGATCAGCAAAATTTGATTTACAAAATTATAGTGTTAACTGTTTTTAGATAAAGTTGTTACTGATCCAAATTCAAAACCTTAATGCTAGACTTTAAGCCAATCAGGAGCCAAGTGATAAAGTGATTGTTGTGACATAAAGGGTCATTCAATAATTCTTTGGTGCATTTGCGCTAATTAACATGATTGGGTGGATGTTTTGCCATTGTATGCCATTGCCACTGTGGCAAGTTGTTGATGGACTAGTGCTAACCCAGTAGCTTATTGGGCACTAGTCCATCAACAACTTGCCACAGCAGCAATGGCATACAATAGAAAAAAATCCAGCCAATCATGTTAATTAGCGCACATGCACCAAAGAATTATTGAATGACCCTTTATGTCACAACAATCACTTTATCACTCAGCTCCTGATTGGCTTAAAGTCTATCATTAAGGTTTTGAATTTGGATTAGTAACAACTTTATCTAAAAACAGTTAACACTATAATTTTCTAATTCAAATTTAGCTGATCACCAAATTGTTGTTAATATTTTCACAAGAGGCTATGTCAAGCGCCAAGAATAATATGGTAATCAAGGAAAAAATGCCAACACAAAGCAAACAACACATATTGAGATGAGCATAAAACATATACACAATGGGTAAAAAGATGGGATAATGTAGTAAATGGGAAAACAAAAAGGAATAAATAAAGAGGCAACAGTATCAAAATAATACAGAATTTATTGGGTCTAAAGCTATAAAAACATATGAAAAGTTAGTAAAAAAATCAAATGAGAGAACTCAAAAAACTACTCAAAGACCTCAACTTGGCAATTGCCAAAATAAAGGACATTGACTGCAAGGTCAAAGCCAAAGTGAAGTCTGCTGTCCTCACTGGGGACGAAATTGACAAGGGGTCCACAAAGGCACTAATGTCAAAAATGCCAGACACCCCAGATAAGACCATCAAGCGTCTTCTCAACATCCAGAAGACAGTGGTGGAGGGCCTGCAATTTAAGGCATACAATCTTTCTGCGCCGTCCGTATGGGTTGATGACCCAGAGATGTATAAACATCTCAAACCTGCCAAGCGTGCCAGGGCAGAGGATACCAAATTGCCAGCGCAATTGATTGCGCCAAGAATGGCCAAGCTGGCCAAGGCTGCAGGCAAGGAAGAAACACAAGAAGGTAGCCTAAAAAACAAAATTAATAAATTTTCAAAAAACTTACCTTTTTTCTTAGAAAACGTAGACAGCAAACTCCACCAAGTCCTGGTCCCCTTTGTCCTGGCCACCTTTCATGCTAATTATGCCACTCATGTGGCCAAGCTATTGTATCTGTCCCCCCCCTGTTGTGCAGGAGCTGGAGGACCATATCCACGGGTCCTTTCTGATGTTGCAGGAGGCGTTGGCAGAACTTACACATGCCAAGGGGGCATCTGAGTGGGCAGCTACTGCCTACAAGGATTCCCAACTGGTCTGCCTGGACCCAGTTAAACTCAATGGAGTTTACTGTGTAAACTTCATTGAGCTTTTTTGGGACGTCCTGGCAACGCTCCCATTCAAGAATGTACCGGAGATGGGCCAGGCTCATGCGGCTGCTTGCTTCTGCTTCCTGTTGGAGCACACCCTGTCTTACCTATTGGAGAACTTTGGGCATGCAGTGGGCAAATTGGCTGTTTCAGACGCAACAGCTGTCAAGAAGACAAAAATCCCCCCTGCTAACTTTGGGTTAGCTTGGAGTGCCAACAAGACGGGGCTCCCTGCAGCCATGGAGCTGACCTTTGCAAAGACCAGGCACAACAAGAAGATCAGCGCAGTCTATAATAAACTGTGTGAGTTCACAGAAGCCTTTTGTCAGGAATGCTTTTGCTACCTTTCCTGACAACAACAATGAAATCTTGGTAGACCCAGGGTCTGAAAACCCTTCTCCTAAGCTGGTCTTTTCCCCAGGTCCTAAAAATGAATTATTAGTATGTAATAACAGTCCTAAATTACCTTTGATTTCCCTGGAATTAATCCCAGAGACCATTTCCTGGGCCAACACAGGGATCAAACCCAGGTCCTCTTGATTATCTTTGGATCACCTAGACAATATTAGTATTTTAAATTCAAACTTACCTTTGTCAATGCGCAAGATGGCTGCCTGCAGCCAATCAGAGGATGAAACTGGGGCAGGAGCTCTTGAAACCAAATTTTCTTTGAACTTTGATAACATTAAAGAATTTTTAAGCTCTGTAGTTAAAGATAATCAAATTAAGAATTTCTTATCCTCTTCTGGTGTGGCATTTGCACACCAGAAGCCCCCTAGCTGTTGCTTCTCCAACAGCTGGGGTAAATGACACCCAGCTGTTTGGAGAAGCCTCAGCAGGGGACAACTATTTTTGAAATAATATTTGTTTTAAATTTAAGTCAATGCTCCCCCTGCCAAGTTTCTCTCCCCAAATTTCCCCAATATTCTCCAATTCTCCTTGAAAACTGCAATTTAAAAAGCTCTTGATAGTCTATAAAAAGGCTCCATTTGTCAGGGTGTTTGATTGTTCAGTTAATAAAGTCAATTTACTTAACTAGCTGATTTATTCTTTTGCCTGCTCTTCAGTCCTGAAATCAAACACCATGATGCTACCCAAGTCATCCCAATGGGGACTATTTGGGTATAAATGGTTGGTTTGGTTGCTCCTTGTCCAGTCCCTTACTGCAAGCATATCTTTTGGAACCAGAGCAGATTCTGGTTCACCTCCACCCAATTACCTGGACAAGTTGTGGCGCCAAGTAGTACCAGGCATATGTGTGACCGTACAACAGTCACTGTTGAGTATTTAGCTGAATAAATACTCCAAAATATAAAGTTGTTCTGTTTTTGCTGTTTATTTTATGTGGATAGGTTGGCTGGAATTCTTCATATAAAGATTTCTGGAAACTTGGTATCTATATTTAATAAAAGAACATAATGTAGTTTGTTAGTTAGGCCGTACTAATTGAAAAAACTAAGGCAAGATTGGTTGAATCAATATTGGAGACTGGGTGTCTCAAACCAGTTAATTCCCCTTGAAGGTTAGGTTGAGCTTAACAAGTGCGGCAAGTTGAATTCATGGGATTGTGGTTTGAGTTAGAGATTATACGCCATATAATAGCTGACTCAATCCAGTATCTAATCAAAGACTATATGCCATATAATTGATGGTTATAACTATGTGGACTAATAAGTATACGGCGTGTAATAGGAGATTATACGGTGTATACTAGGTGAGTATGCAGCGTACAATAAACAAGTATATGGTGTATAACAGGGGATTATATTGCAAGTATTTGATCCAAATTCTTCACAATGACCAGTGGTCTTTGGTGTTAATTAATTAACTGTGAAGGTTAATTAAGTTAATTGATAGGTTCAATTAAAAGAAGGAAATTTTCTAAATACAGGCAATGATGCCTGGGTATTTAGGATTGATCAGCTGGTTACCAGTTGGAACATTGATAGTTTGGATCTGAAATATGCAATTCCACAGGGTTTTGGCGCTGGAAGCTTGGAATGCTTCAAGCCAAAACAAGACATTCCACCAAAAAGAGTCAGGTGATTCTGTAATGATCTAGGTATCCTCTCATAGGTTGAGAAGGGTGAAGATCTTTTAGGTAAAAATCTTGATTTGGAATACATAGATTCCACAGGGTTTTGGCGCTGGGAGCTGAGGAAGCCCCATTCTGAATTGATACATTGAGATGAATGGCGTCAGGTGACTCATTCTCATTGTAGGATAATTCTCATAGGTTGAGAAATATTGATGATCTTTTAGGTAAAGATCTAGGTTTGGAGGATTCAAATGTCATAACCACGTGATGAATAATAAGTTAATTCAGAAACCAGAGGGGTTTTTAGCCAAATATGCCCTGAATGATAATATATAAGTGAAAAAAGCTAAACTTTAATAAATATATATTGTTGATTTTGACGCTTTCCCCTCAACTACCTTTCCAATTATTATGTCTTCTTTGGTTATTTTTGAAAGGGCCAAATTTGGAGTACTTTGCGTGGAAACCGCTGCTGCCAGGAAAGAGGTTCCTACAAGTTTGTTGGAGGAAGCTTGGGAAAGCTTGGAGGTCACCAAGACTGTGCCTGAGGAGCCCTTGGTGGAAGTAAAGGCCGCGTTCAAAGAGTTATACTCTGATTACTTTGCAAAAGAAGGGACTTCCGCCCAAGGAAACCAAATCTATGCATGGGATTCCTGGAACCTGTTAGTAGGGTGGGACAAAATCTTACAACAAGTGAAAGCAAAGGCAAATCATGAAATTGAGGCTTTAAGGGCAAGGGAGGAAAAGAGCATTGAGATCATGGCCTGTTGGTGGGATGATAACAAAGTGTTGTCCCATAAAATTGCCTCTCTGGAGACAAAGATCTTCAAAGCTTTGTCAAAGGAAGGTAATGAAATAAGAGTCAAGGGCAGGATAATGGTGGGATGGACTGGTTGGACCTGGATCTGTCACAGAGCCTAACACAGGGGCAGAAAAAACCCATGGTGAAAGGATTCCAGCCTATGCTTGCCAAAATGTCACCATTTTCTGGAAATCCAAAGGAAGGAAACGCTTTCCTAGAGGGTTTCCTTATCCAAGCCTCTGGTCTGGAGGATGATGAGAATTGCCATTGGTTGGAAGTTCTTGCAGTTCCTGCCTGCTTCAAGTGGTTTAAAAGACGTAAATGCAACAATTGGACCACATTGTTGGAGGAATTTTGAGCCAGTTATACGGTAACCCTCAGACCTGGTGATGCTCTGCAGAAAGCCCAAGACATCACTCAAGTTGGCCATGAAAAGGTGTCAATGTATCTTTCACAAATGGAAGAGTTCCTAGCTTTTGTGGATGTGGAACACAATCAGGATTTGGTGGAGGATGCTTTCTTCACTGGAATGTGGCCTGGGTTGAGAACTCAGGCTTCTATGCTGCGTTGTGAGAAGTTATCATGGTCAAAACTTGTTCAAAAGGTCATTCAAATGGAATGGGATCTTGGTGGTCCTCCCCAAAGTGCTCCGCACTCAAGAGTAGGAGCTCATGTGGCTGCAGGGGAAGGGTCTTCTGAGAGAACCAGACATCCTAGAAGTCCCTCAGATAAGGATCACATGTCTAGATTTAAACGGGCGTGTAAGTTTCCCATGGCAAAGGGATGCTGGATCTGCGGGAAAGATGGCCATTTTGCTGGGAAATGTCCCAATTGTGCAGAATTTGATAAGGAACATCCTGACCTTATGTTTAAGGACTTGGGAAAAGAAAGACAGTTTAGGTGTCTCCCAACCTGAGCTTGGTAATTCAGAGAATAATGGGAGAATGAGACTTTGATCTGGAAAGGCCTTGAAGGAGTACAGGAAAAGTGCTAGTGAACCAGTGGAACCACCTGTACAGGAAATTGATGTCTCTTGTCCAACTCTGCCTGAGGGAAGTCCAGACGCCTCTCCAGATGAGTGGATATTGGATGTGCGCTTGGGTATGAAGAAAGACGGGGAGATTACGTGGCAGCCTGTGCGGGTCCAGTTGAGCGTGGATCGGCTCAAAGAAGTGAAATGGCGTAAGAAGGTGGCCCAGAGCATGCCAGAATTATTGATTGCAAAACCTTTTGTGTGGGCATTGCAAGGGGTTATCCTTCTGGATATTTTGCTTGATGGTATCCCAGCAAAGGCAGTATACAATCCAGGCTATGCTGGGGTAGCGGTATCAAAGAACTTTGTCCGTAAACATGGTATGGACCCATCGAGATTGGTCACTTTGACTTTGTCTTCTGCAGATGGGGTTACCACTATTGAACGAGATGTGTTTGATGAGGTGATAATAAAATGGAAAAATACCATGGTCAAGACTTCTGCTGTAGTTTTACCAGGAGCAGGATTTGATGTTCTGCTTAGTATGACTTGGATTGTTGAGGCCAAGGTGGGCCTGGATGCTGTCAAGAATGTCTTGGTCCATGAAGGAGTTGAGTACGCTTATCAACAGCTGAAAATTCTGCCAGCGCCAGAAGATGTTCAGTCAGTAGTCATCTACACCAAGGAACATTTCTCCATTCCACCAAAGGGAATTGTCTGGTTGAAACCGGTAGTTTTCAATTGTGGAACACAGGGAGGACAAATTATCCCAGAATTACCCGTCATATATACTCAAATGTGGCAATATTTGAGAATGGATCAAATGGTGAGCTCCTCAAGTCCTGGAAGTTGTTTAACACTTGTGCGGTTCCTGTGGACATTCAGCAAGGCCAGCATATTGGAGTTTGGATGCCCGTAGTTGGAGAAGTCACAACAAATAAACCTACTGTCTCTTATGTTTGTGTGCCCTTCAACAATTCAACCCGTATACTATGTCCAAGTGAAGCACCAAGTACCCTGTTGTATACTCTGGTGTGGAAATGGAGTAGTTGTTTCTTGTTGGAAAAATATGATGTGGGGAGAACTGGTCCACCCTATGTCATAAAAACATTGACTGGGAAGCCGTACAAAGGATATGTACTCCGTCGTAGTCCTTCTGCAGTTGCTGCAATTAGAGAAGAGGTGGAGAAAATGCAAAGGGCCAACCTGATTGAGGAAAGTATCAGTCCTTACTCAGCTTCAATGGTTTGTGTCCCAAAGCCAGATGGGAATATACACGTTTGTATTGATTTCCAAATGGTGAATAAGAATATTGTAAATGATGCCTACCCACTGCACCGTATTGAAGACCAGCTGGATGCCATGGCTGGATCTTCTTGGTTCACCACATTGGATCTGACTAAGGGTTATCACCAATTGTTAATTGATGAGAAGCTTAAGGAGGTTACAGCGTTCTCTACACCTGACAGTCTTTATCAATGGAAAGTCTTACCATTGGGAATGAAGACAGCAGGTGCTGTGTTTCAGCGGGTAATGGGCCAGATTATGACAGGACTTCAGCCTAGGTGTGTTTTGGTATATATAGACAACATTACTGTGTATAGCCCTTCTTGGGAATAATATCTAGAGGATCTTGATCAAGTATTTTGCTGGATTGAGAAAGCAAAGTTGAAGATTAGTGTATCTAAGACTAAGCTTGCCTGTCAATAGGTCAAAGTGATAGGGCATGTTGTAAATTCTCAAGGGATTAAACCAAGTCCTGAGAGAGTTACTCCGTTGTTAATTATGAGGTCACTGCAGTCAGTCCGAGAGATTTGGGGTTTTATGGGGTCAGTGAATTTCTACCGGAGATTTATACCTAATTGCTCTGCACTTGGAGAGCCATTGTTTGCGTCAACAAGGAAGAACAACCAATTTGTTTGGGGACAAGAGCAAGAGTCAAGCTTCTTGGAGCTAAAGAAGAAACTCTCTGAGGCCCCCATATTAAGATTCACTGATTGGTCAAAGTTGTTCTACATTGAGACAGATGCAAGTTCAACTGGTCTTGGTGCTGTTCTTACTCAAGAAGGAGAGTCAAAGTTATCCTGACATCCTGTTGCGTATGATTCTAAGACTTTGGGAACCACTCAAATGAAATACTTGGCTACTGAGCGTGAAGGATTAATAATAGTATTGGCAGTGGAACATTTTAGGACGTATATCCTAGGAATGCCGTTTATTATTGTCACTGACCACACAGCTTTGAGAGCAATTTGGAACAAGGAAGACTTACAAGGACAAATGCAATTATATGCAGAGAAGCTCTCTGGGTATGATTATGATATCATCTAATGTCCAGGGTTGGAGAATCAGATTCCTGACTTATTGTCCCAAGCGCTGTTGGCTGGTGGAGGAGTTGAGATGCAAGAAGCCCGGGAAGCTCTATCAAGGAATAGGATTTATGTAGAGAAATTCAAGCGTATACAAGTGATTAGAGATCTCCATGTGCAATAGGGAGGTTATCTCAGATATTAGAAGCTATGGCAAGCAGTAAAGACTTGGTACTGGTGGTCAGAAATGAGAGCTACAGTCCTTCAGATTTTGCGGGAATGTGATATTTTCTCTAAGTTCTCAGCGGCAAAATCCAAGGTGCAGCTCAAGTCTGTGATATCACATTATCCTTTTGAGTTGATCTCAATGGATACAGGTCATATTATGTTAGCAAGTGGTTGGAAAGAATACTTTGTGGTGACCGTTGATTCTTTTACAAAGTGGGTAGAAGTTTGAGCACTGACTAAGGAAACAAGTGTTGCAATTGCTAAGTTTCTCCAAGAAGAAATAATAGCACAGCATGGATGTCCTGAGAAAGTTCTCACTGATAACAGACCGCCTTATGTAGGACCAGCACTAACTAAGGAATGCTTGAAATGGGGCATTTCTAAGTTAACCTCAGCTCCATATCATCCCAAGACAAATGGTTTAGCCAAGAAAACTATTGGAACCCTGAAGCGCATTATGAAGAAGTTGGCTGACGGAGCCACAACCCATTGGAAAGATCACCTGGCAATGAGTGTCATGGAATACTGTGTAATTCCCCATGATGCTACTGGGTTTTCTTTGTTTTGGATGTTGTATGGCTGGGAGACTACCGCAAGCACCAAGGTTGGTCAATGGGAGTTTGTGGAAAAGAATTCCTATGAAAACGCTGTAGAGGAGCATGCAGCCAAGATGAAGAAATTATTTGCCAAGGCAAGGAGTAAAAGAGAGTGGGTTTGAGAGAGACATGCTGCCAAATGGAACTCAAAGCCTGGAGTACTTCCCTGTGATCATTTACAGGTTGGAGATCTGGTGTGGTTTGATCAAAGGCGCTGAGAAAAACACCCTAGAAGAGGTCTTCAGCATTGGGTAGGTCCTATGAAGATTATCTCAGTCAGTCCAGGGCCAAACTACCTAGTTAAAGGAGTTGGGGCTGCCCTAGGAGAAGAATGGTCCCGTATACATCCTCAATTCCTTAAGCTATTCCATGGGGAATTAGAGCTAATAAAGGTCTGGGAAAATGAGGCCAGTTCCCCTGAAGAGAAAGAAGGGGCCTTGTGACCGTACAACAGTCACTGTTGAGTATTTAGCTGAATAAATACTCCAAAATATAAAGTTGCTCTGTTTTTGCTGTTTATTTTATGTGGATAGGTTGGCTGGAATTCTTCATATAAAGATTTCTGGAAACTTGGTATCTATATTTAATAAAAGAACATAATGTAGTTTGTTAGTTAGGCCGTACTAATTGAAAAAACTAAGGCAAGATTGGTTGAATCAATATTGGAGACTGGGTGTCTCAAACCAGTTAATTCCCCTTGAAGGTTAGGTTGAGCTTAACAAGTGCGGCAAGTTGAATTCATGGGATTGTGGTTTGAGTTAGAGATTATACGCCATATAATAGCTGACTCAATCCAGTATCTAATCAAAGACTATATGCCATATAATTGATGGTTATAACTATGTGGACTAATAAGTATACAGCGTGTAATAGGAGATTATACGGTGTATACTAGGTGAGTATGCAGCGTACAATAAACAAGTATATGGTGTATAACAGGGGATTATATTGCAAGTATTTGATCCAAATTCTTCACAATGACCAGTGGTCTTTGGTGTTAATTAATTAAATGTGAAGGTTAATTAAGTTAATTGATAGGTTCAATTAAAAGAAGGAAATTTTCTAAATACAGGCAATGATGCCTGGGTATTTAGGATTGATCAGCTGGTTACCAGTTGGAACATTGATAGTTTGGATCTGAAATATGCAATTCCACAGGGTTTTGGCGCTGGAAGCTTGGAATGCTTCAAGCCAAAACAAGACATTCCACCAAAAAGAGTCAGGTGATTCTGTAATGATCTAGGTATCCTCTCATAGGTTGAGAAGGGTGAAGATCTTTTAGGTAAAAATCTTGATTTGGAATACATAGATTCCACAGGGTTTTGGCGCTGGGAGCTGAGGAAGACCCATTCTGAATTGATACATTGAGATGAATGGCGTCAGGTGACTCATTCTCATTGTAGGATAATTCTCATAGGTTGAGAAATATTGGTGATCTTTTAGGTAAAGATCTAGGTTTGGAGGATTCAAATGTCATAACCACGTGATGAATAATAAGTTGATTCAGAAACCAGAGGGGTTTTCAGCCAAATATGCCCTGAATGGTAATATATAAGTGAAAACAGCTAAACTTTAATAAAGATATATTGTTGATTTTGACGCTTTCCCCTCAACTACCTTTCCAATTATTATGTCTTCTTTGTTAATTTTTGAAAGGGCCAAATTTGGAGTACTTTGCGTGGAAACTGCTGCTGCCAGGAAAGAGGTTCCTACAAGTTTGTTGGAGGAAGCTTGGGCAAGCTTGGAGGTCACCAAGACTGTGCTTGAGGAGTTCTTGGTGGAAGTAAAGGCCGCGTTCAAAGAGTTATACTCTGATTACTTTGCAAAAGAAGGGACTCCCACCCAAGGAAACCAAATCTATGAGTGGGATTCCTGGAACCTGTTAGTAGGATGGGAAAAAATCTTACAACAAGTGAAAGCAAAGGCAAATTTTGAAATTGAGGCTTTAAGGGCAAGGGAGGAAAAGAGCGTTGAGATCATGGCCTGTTGGCGGGATGATAACAAAGCGTTGTCCCATAAAATTGCCTCTCTTGAGACAAAGATCTTCAAAGCTTTGTCAAAGGAAGGTAATGGGAATAAGAGTCAAGGGCAGGATAATGATGGGATGGACTGGTTGGACCTGGATCCATCAAAGTATGGTACACCGCCACTCCACTGTCACAGAATCCCCCCATCACAGAGGAACCACAGGTCATGGGGGCCAGTCCGCCCACTCCTTCCTTATTTCATCCCCTGGATTCTTTTTTCCTTCTAAGTTATCTTAGAGCTTACTTCATGTTGGGAAGATTCAATCCCCTTTTGGGTTGATAATGTCTTATTGGAGAACTATTTCACATGGGGATGGTCTCTGTCCTGATTGGTTCTCTAATCACAGGGTGAATCCATCTGCGGCCATACACCTTTTGGGTGGTATGTTTCTGAGCAGGTGGGCTCCTGACACCTTTGCTGGGCAAAGGCTTTATCTGGTTTTTTACCTGGGGTTCCTATTCTACTTTGGGATGGGTGCGTCTGTAGAGGACCTGGACGGGGTCCTTCTGGGAATTGACAAGGCCTGGCTTGCACTCAACAGGAAGAGGGTCCCCCCTGGATACAACTGGGTGGACTATGTAATTCAAGACGCCCTGGTTCTGGCAGGGATTTACAGGTTTGCAGCCCCGCCCAAAAAGATGCTCCTCAGTTTGCACCTCACCATTCTCTCTTTTACCAGCAGGAGGGAGTTTTTTAATAAGGGCGTATCCACCATCCACGGTGTGGCGGTGGAGGTTGTGCGCCACCTCAACACGGGGTGGGTACATACTGAAGAATCCACTACAGGTGCACACAATAAAAATATGATTCCAATAAATATTATTACAATTTATAGTATTTTTATTATAATAATATTTTAAATTTTTATTTCAGCAAACCAGTTTTGCAAAATATATCACAGAAACAGTTTTCATCAAAGCATAAAATTATATGTTAATAAAATAAATTCTAACTTGTACATTTCAAGTTTAATTTTTTTAAAACTATTTTTATATTTATTTGACCAAAGTGATTTAAATATTTTTGCGTAATCCAGCATTGAGCGTTTGGGATTACCTCAGATGGCATAATAAAATAATATATAATAAAGTAAATAAATTACTTGCATCTATTGATGGATCTTCTGAATGTGATTGCAGGTGTGGAAACATCTAAATATAAAATGATAATTAATAAATCTTGAATAGTAAATAAGAGAATATAAAAAAATTGGACACACTAAGCCTTTAATTGATTGGCTGTTTGGCTAGGCACGCAGGGATAGACAAATCAGCGTGGCCATAGAATTTGGCCACGGTCTCAGCTGTGAGAGTGTGGATCCTGGCCTGCAGCAAATTAAAGAGCTCCTTGGTCCCAGTTGGGGTTACTTGCTTGACAACTTGCTTGAGCCACCCAAAGACTTCCTTGATGGGATTCAGGAAGGGAAAATAGGCTGGGAGGAAGAGAAAGCGCAAATTTGCCATGGCCAATTGCTAGGGGCCCACTGCAATGCTAGTGTCAATCATTGGGAATTCCTCTAGAATGTCAGCCACCTTGTGGAGACCAACATTGTCCAACACAATCACATTGATGAAGCCCGGGCTTGTGCACCTCAGGTGCTCCTGGACCAATCAGAGGAATGACAAGAAGGTACGGCTGTTATGAGAACCCAATATCATTTGATAAAGCTCAACCACCTTTGGATCAAGGAGAGCCACCATTGAGTAGGCTGTGGCGCAGACTGCAGCACACTGAGCCATCCCGTCATTGGATCCTTTGGGGACATAGCCATACCCATTGCGCATTGATAAGGCAAATGCCAATGTGTCAATATAATAAAATTTGACCGTCCCCTTGGCTTTGAGGGCAGTGTACGCCTCTGCGTAGTTTTTCTGGACGTCAATATTGGCTGGGCTGTTTCTGTTGTAGGGGGATACCCCAAGATTTTTCCAGGAAAAGCGCATTTCCTTGACTAAATGATAATAGAAGAAAATTGAGGCCTCAATCCCAAAAATAGATTTAACCATGACCTGTATATTTTCCAGTTCAAGATGGTAGTCCCAGGTGATTCACTGGCAGATTTCCCATTTGTGCCCCTTGGTGAGCATGGTAGAAACACACAAGGATTTCTCCGCGGCAAGGACACGTCCAGTATTGATGAATTTTTGGAAGGTCTTGCTGGCGTATTTAGGATCCACTCTAACAAGGACCGCGGCTGCATTGTAATCACCCAATTCCTGCATTAGCTTAAGCAGGATGATGTATTTAATGTCAGGGATGCGCTTCTGGGCAGGCTTTTTAGTGGTGGGGATTGACGCATTGGCATTGGGCACAACACAGGGCATATGTACTTTGGTATAGAAGGCTGCAACCTTTTTTAACACCAGCTGTCCCTCATTGTTTGATAGAACTGGGGCTCCTTCACATCCTACTGATTGCCATCACTGACGTAGGGCTTGTAGCTAGTATCAAGTACAGGCTTCACCTTCTCCAGCATGGCTGACAGGACCAACTCTTGCCGGTACACAACGTCAAACACATACAAAGTAAGTTCTACCTCCTTGTTTCTAACTTTCTTTGTAGTGGTAACCTTGGATGGCTTCCAGATCAGTTTTGGGACCCAAGGATTTATGCTCCGCACCCTAGCAGCTTGTGCTCTTTGAACCAGCTGTGTCAGTGCAGCGTCACTATGGAACTCTCCTCTCCCGTCTCCTCCTTGAGTAGGCACTTGGGTTGCACTAACTCTATTCTTTGACCTGCGGGGGCAACTGCAACTGCGGCGCACAACAGGTGTATTGGTACTCTGGTGTTGTGTTCCTTCCTTTTTTTAAAATTTAATAAATTATTAAATAAATTTCAATTAAGTTACTCCCTAATTTTAATTTATGCTTTTATCTGAATATGGATATTTAATTAAAGTTTTTCCAACCCAATATCCCAATTATAGATTTTTTATTTCTTAATTAGTTGTTTTTGGTTTTACAACGCCCATTTTAGAATACTCAAAAAAAATCCACCCATTTTTCTAGATTTTAATGCCAAATTCAAACACCCAACACAATATTTTTAAAATTTATGTTTCAGATCTTGTGTCTTATTTTAGATACCTTGTTATCATTCATGATTACAATTCATTGCACACATTGCGTGAGTGATTTTATTTACGTAGTGAGTTGCTATTGTGTTTTGTTTTTTTTGCGTTTTGATACACCTTGCTTGGGTGTATTTTGTCACTGATTCACATAGTAAACATATGTACAATGAAAGTCAACTCACACCATTTTGTTTGTGAATCAATGTATTTTGGATTGTATTTTGAATGGTTTTGCTTTGTGTGTGAGCCCTTTGTTGCTGTGTTGACTCATTTTGCCCATTAACACCAATAAACTCTGTTAACAGAGTGTATATTTTAACCTGAGAGATGGATTTTGTTTAAATCTGAGGTATTTTTGGTTGTTGCCATAGCTTTTAAAGCTACTGTAATTAATTTATCAAAATTAATCAGCGCAAAGCAGGGTAGGACCAGATTTTCAAGGACTATATGAAAAACTCCAGCTTTAACCCATTTCTTGTCAATGACAACATTTAAATCTGTCATCATGGTTAAAAGTTTGGCTGAAGTTCTTTGCTGATTCTTTGTCTTCTGGGAATGTGTTGTCTCTTTTATTTGACATCATACCATAACAGTGACAAATCTGTTTTAAAAGAGGCTAAGACCAGGCTAATAAACAATCTAAACTAATCAGGTATTTCCTACAGTTAGACAGGAGAATTAAGACAGTGGGAGAGAATTTTGAGAGAGGTAGGATAATACAAATATCTTGTTAATTGTATGAGCCAGGCCTCCTAGTAAATTTAAAGTTTTGGCGGAATTTTGAGAGAATTTTTTGAACTGGAAAAAAATATGATTTATTTAAGACCAAAAAGGGAAATAAATTTACAGTTATATTGATGAATATATTATCAATAAACAAATTAAGTCTATTTAAATATTTTTATTTCTCTTTCTATTTTTAGAAAAATCCAAAATGTCTTTTTTTTATTTCTTCTCACAAGAAGCCCAAGTTAACTTCCCCTTGCTGTTTTTTGGCTAGTAACCCTAGCTGTTGTCTGCTTGTGACTTATAATATGTAACATCATTGTCCTACCTCTTTTTATGTAAGAAAAAGAACACAGCACTGTGACATAATAGAAAAAAGTGAAAAATGAGAGGCTAACTCTAAACATATGAATTTTAATTGTTTTTATATTTAGTTTGTAATTTTTCATCTCATATGATACTCTCATTTGCATTATTTACATTATTCAAAAACCTAGTCCATACATCTTCACTAAGATCACAACTAAGATACTACACTAGCTGGCAGCTATTTAGTTATCTCACTTTCATTGGTTTGATTGAAACAGCTTTATCCTAAATAATACACTAGGTTCTTCTGGACCAAGTGGCTGTTTATCTTTTAGGTAAGACTCAGTCATATCTCTTGTACTATTAAATCATTAATCTCACATTAGTCACTAACCAACTGAGAATATTCTTAGAAGCTGATCCTTGACAGTTTTAAAACAGGATACTGTAAATTCAGAACCTAGACGTAAAAATGCGGGATTGCCAAATTCTTGGTCCAAATTTCAAATCACTTTTGCGGGCAACTCAGCTGAGTGAAAATAAAATATTTAATAAAATCAAACATTTAATTTGACTTTTTTTGATTTATTTAAATTGGCAAATTTCAAATCCTTTGAGCAGATAACTCAACTAACAAAAGACAAACCACAGAAAATAAGTGTGGGATACATGAATCAGAAATTTGGGATTCTAATGTATGGGTTGAGCTTTCCTGTATGTTTAACAAATCATAGACATTGTGTAAAACTTAACAAATCTGGAATTGCGGGATTGTCAAATCCAAGAACCAAGTTTCAAATCATAATTGCAAGGAATTTGAAATAAATATAATTTATGGGCATCTCAAAAAGGATGTCAAAGGATCTAGAGTGGATTTGTGCTAGTTCTTTTAGGAATCATAGGCATTTTCAAAAATCACCCTATTCCATTTTAGGACAGTTAAAATTTAGATGCTTGATTACAGTAGATTTTAAAAAATTCTAATAATAAAGTAGAATTATATATTACAATCTATATTATCATGTTATATTTTCTTTGATGTGTTGATAGTTCATTTGCTGTTGATAATGTGATTGCATTTAATTGGATATTTTCACCTCTAGTTGCATTGGCAATAGGAAATCAAGCTGCCTTTGCGACCACAGTTGGTCTTGGGGAGGCGGCTTGATTTCCTATTGCCAAGGCAACTGGAGGTGAAACCATCCAATTAAATGCAAACACCTTATCAACAGCAAATGAACTATCAACACACCAAGGGAAAGGCAACATGGTAAAAACAGATTGTAATATATAATTCTATTTTATTATTAGTATTTTCTGAAATCTACTGTAATCAAGTATCCTTAATAGCAGTACATGAATACATAGTGCAGTAAACTGATGGTTTATCTTTTCCTCTCCTTTCTCCTTGAAACAAAGTTTTGTTGGCCCCTTGGCTACGCCAGGGGCTAAAAAACTTTTAAAAAATTTCTGCGTCATCAGGAGAGTAGCTCATAAATCATTATATGGGTTTATGGTTGCTATTATAGTGATTTAGAGTGCAGAATATTACATCATTTCCAGTTTAGTCAATTTTAAATTTCACTTAATTTCATGTCTAAACATGGTTGTTGAGATTGTATTTTCCATTTGATTTATCCAGAGTGGAGCTTCTTGATTTGGGTTGATTTGTCCTAGTTCCTTACTTTAAATTTAATTTAGATTCCTGTTCCTGCAATTAACATCTGAGTTTACTAGTGGCATTTAAAAGTGATTTGAAAGTTGGTTCTTGGATTTGACAATCCTGCAATTCCAAAAAACATAGTAAACTTAATGAAAATGGTTGATGGATTTGAACACTTCAAATCTGATACCAGTTATTTATTTCATCCATTGAAAATATGCAGTTTGACTTGAACTTTGAAAATTGTCTATGAGTTCCTGTATCTTTAAAAATTCAAGTAAAAATGCAAATAATTCAATTTAATTAAAAAAGGCTATCCTGAAAACATGATTTGAAATTTGGACCAAGGATTTGATAATCCTGCATTTTTTACATTTAGGTTATGAATTTACAGTATTGCTTAATTTAAAATAACTTTGATTTGGTTTTCTAAGCAGCTATACCAACTAAATTATATTATTTTTAATAATGAATAGTATAAAGTAGATTCAAAGTATATCTTTCTACAATTTTTCATAAATTACTGTATTTTTAGTGTGTTGAGAATAGCAGAAATACATTCTTCAAATCAGATTTAGCCCAATTAATATTTACTCTCTATTTCTTATATTTTTTGCAACATTTTTGATTACTCCCTCTCTTTCAGGGATCCACTTATTGGGAAGTCTCTCTCCAATCAAATAAAGGAGAGCTCCCAAGTTAATTTTGACCAGAGTAAACCCTACTGGAATCCCTATCATTAACATGTGCAAGAGATGACCAAATAAGCAGAATCTCCCCAAAAAGGGAGTGAAGTGGTTTAACAGGTAATAGATGCAGGTATACCCCAAGACAAACCAGGGGGCCTTGGGGTGGATTATGGGAGGGAATTGTGCTGTTTCTACGTATGGAGCATGGCAACAGTGTGGACCAAAACAATACCAAATTGAATCTTCTGATTTATCTGTGGGGGTTGATTTGGGAGTTTTGAAGTTCACATTGACATGCCCATGACTGATTAACAAACAAAAAGCCCAAGCAAGGAAGATGAACTTTATGCTGTTGAAGGGGGAGCCTTTTGAATCTACTAATCAAGTTTAGATGTTTGAAAATATAGATTTATTGGGTTGATAGAAATAAGAAATTGTTGGAGCAAATTGGATAGGGGAAAGACTCAGTTTAAATACTGAGATCAAGTGAAGGGGGGAACATAGTGATTACCAGGTGATCCTGCAATAATAGATTGGAAAGTATTGCCTTGCAGGTCTGCAGCAGGCTGCAGCCTGCAATGCAAGAAGAAGAAGAAATTTGGGCTATTGCATTGCAGTTTACTTCTGCACTATGGTGGGGATAGTTTTTTGGATCTGGATGAGGACTATTTCTCTGGCTTGGTATTGGTGCTAGCTGTGATTGGTTAGGTGGTTCACCTGAATATTGGAAGTTGGTGTTTAGGAATTTAATTTGTGGCTGATTGGTTTCTTCTGAGGTTTTGGAGTGCCATAAATTTGGGCCTTTCTAGTCCTTCTAGGTACTTCTCAGTAGGCTGCTTGCTTTGAAAAGAACAGGAAAGGCTGTATTTACAATAGCTTATTACTGATAAGATGACCTTAAGTCTTTACCTATCCAATGGAGGTAACAACTAAGAGTAGTCAAATATATCAAGTAAGTAAGTGTAAAGTAAAAGTAAAAGTATTTTTTATTTGAAAAGATAAAGAGAGTTATATAGTCCATTCAGTGCTAATGACTCAGACTAATGTCTAATGCCAATTAGCACTGTGGAACTGGAGGGGGTTTGGGGGCTAAGGAAAGGGGTTCAAGGTATTAGGCTCAAGCATCTTCTCAGTTGAGCCACATGTTATAATGGCTATTCTTAGATGCATAATCAACATCAAAGTTTCTTACTTTACATCTAAATCCTAGTGAGGAAATAATGCATAATCTAAACTATCTATGCTGAATAGATATCCTTTTGATAAGCTAACCAACATCAATAGAGTAAATATTATGACACATAGCTCAATTTAAAGCCTATACAGTGGTTACTGTTGGATTCATCATCTGGACCTTGATTTTTTGATTTTAAATTAGAATATATGTTTCCAACTTGATTAGAGCTTTTGTTTTTGAAAGCGCTTTTGTTAATCATTTTTAAACACGGATTTAAATTGATTAATTCAATTGATCTGTTATAATTAAATTTTTCAATTTCAGCATTTAAAAATGCAATTTCCAAGTTTTCTACTTAAAGGTCCAGGATTTGCTGAATTGTTTATGAAAGAGATAGAATCCCTTACACTAGCCTCCCTTAAGGCCTTTTCCTTTCCCTTGGCTTGGTGATAGGAGTCTAACAGATCCTGGCAGTTGGTCAAATTCTCAATGAGTTCCCAGCTGTTTGATTCTATACCATAACCTACCCATTTGATTAGGTAGTGGGGTTTGTTCCAAATACTCTTGTCATCAATGATCTCTTCCACCTCCCATTTGGGGAGATGGTTCATTACCAGAGGTGGGGATTCCATTTGGCCTGAGATAGATCTTCTGGTGATCTGTGGTAGCAACTAGGAAGGCTGACATGGAAGACATTGTGGGCTGTAGATCCCTCTGGCAGACGGACTTGATAGGTAATGGGAGAGATCTTTTATATTACTTCCAAGGGGCCTATCTTCTTGGGACCTAACTTTTGACATGGCCATTTGATGTGTAGGTTGCAGGCATCTAAGAGCACCAGGGATCCAGGGAGGTATTCAACAGGTTCTCTGTGATGTCTGTTAGTAAACTTCTTGTATGACGGAATGGATTTATTGAGGGTTTCCTTAAGTTTGGATTTAATCAAGAAGAGGTCATTTAGGTGTTTTTTGGCCTGAGGTACGGTGGTTGTCTCTATCTGAGAAGGAATTTCCTTGGGATCATATCCATGGTTTTCCTTAAAGGGTGACATCCCAATGGAAATGTGATGACTGGTGTTATAAGCTAATTGGGCTACTGGAAGAATTTTAGACCAGTTATTCTGTTGGGTGCTGATGTAGTTTTATAAATAAGCTTCCAATACCTGATTAATTCTTTCAGTCTGTCCGTCAGTCTGGGGGTGAAATGAAGTGGAGATATTTGTCTTAACTCCCAAACATTTCATCAGGCTAGACCAGAACTAAGAGGTGAACTGGGTTCCTTGATCAGAGACAATATCATTTTGAATTCCATGGTAGGTGAACACGTTCTTGAGGAGCATCTGGGCTGTCTCTTCAGCAGAGGTGGAGGAAAAGGAATGAAGATGCCATACTTGGTCAGGCAGTCTATCACTACTAGGATTCCAGTATTACCCTGACTCTTGGGTAGTTCAACAATGAGGTCCATTGAGATGGAAGACCATGGTTGGGGAGGGATTGATAAGGGTTGTAGGAATCCTTGAGGCTTTTGGTGCAAGGGTTTGTTTTGGAAGCACTCAAGGCATTTGCTGATATAGCTTCTGCCTAATTTATTCATTGAGGGCCACCAGTATTGTTGGGAAATTCTTTTGAGGGTCTTGGTAATTTTCAGGGATCCAGCCTGTGGGGGGTTCCTGGGAACTTGTGGGCCGTCTGCCTACAGGCCCGGCAGGGAGGGCCCACCACAATATTGGGACCAACTTTACAATATAAGATAACAATTTGCCCAGGAGATCCCTAGGTCTGCTGGCAGGTACCATAGAATCTATCAAGCCGGCAAGAGTGATGTACATCACTCCAAATATCTGAGTGGAAGTGGATTCATTGGCAGCAACAGATTCTTGTGGGCATTTGGGCCGCAGGGTGAGAGGTGGAGTTATTGGGACCAAATACACAGGCAGGTAGTTGTACTTGTTGCAGAATAGCAGGGGATATATAGTGATTTTTGGCCTTCCCTGTAAACAGTCTCAGTCTCTCTAGTTCTTGCCTCAGGGTTATAGATTAGGATTTCCTCTAGGGTGAACTCTAAATTATGCTGGGTTAGGGAGGCAGGTACTCAGTGAAATTTACTGGGCTTTGGGGAGCTCCTGGTGGACAATAAAGGTCAGGCAGCTGGTCTGCGGTTTCTTGGGGTTGATGTATGTGAGGTGCAAAACCGCAGGAGGTAGACTGTAAATGAAATAGAGCTAATATCAAATATGGAATAACCTGATTGAACCAGAGGTTCATGTCACTTTATTGCAAGAATGGCAATGGGCAACTTCCTGGCGGTCCAGGGTATAAGTATGCCCATCTGTCATGGGTAAAATTTTACAAATTTCTTTGGCCTGGGTGTTTGTAATACCCAGTTATGGTAGATACTATTTGCAACAGGTATGACAGGAGGTTGGCAAACTGGAAGCCAGTCAGGGCGGTAATGATTAGGTAGATGGTCATCAACCAACAGAAGACCTTAGCATGGAGGTTGTATCTTCCAAAGCTCCCGGCAAAGTACGTTAACACATAGTACATGGAGATGTACACCACAATAGACAGCGTGGAATGCAGGGACACCAGGGGAGGGCAGGAACCAGAGTAGGAGGAGTTAAGCTGTCATGGTCATAGTGAGGATCATGACCTAGCCCTTCTGGTGAGGGGCCAAAGAACTCTGATCCTTGTTGATAGCCTCCAATCCCAAGGCAAGCTGTAAGCACAGCTGTGAAGATGAGATGGTTAATCTTCCTTGGATTGGAGGGAGTTTGGCAGGGACTAACTAGTTTTAAAGTTTACTTAAGTTTTTAAGTAATTTTAGCTTTATTGAAGGGATTAGGCTCAATAATAGCACAAGCTATTACTGAGGAGGGGTACCTTATTTATAGTGCTTCCCAATTGCAAAGTTTTGCAAGTGGGAATGAAAGCAAGGGATCGGAGACCCAAAAGTTTGGACAAGGTGATTGGGAATTGGGGTTTGAGAAGGTGGTCAAATTCTTGTTCTTTGACAATCTGTTGGGGGTTTGGCCATTCTTGCCTAGAGCCAATGATTTTCCCTGGGTGTGGAGTCAAGTGATGGTGATAACTCATGTAACTTTCAAAATCTATTTTTGTTTTGGAAGGCTTACTTTGGCTGGGGTCTGGGCTCAACCATGTGGTTTGGTCCTCTGAATCCCATTGGTTTGGAGTAAAATTGTTTTTAACTTTTGAAACCTGATTTGTCCCCTCTTCTGAAAGGTCATAATAATTTGTAGAACCTGAACCCTGGATTTGCCCTTCTTCTGAAGGGCAGGAATTAATCAGTGTTTTCCCCCTAAAACCAGGGACTTTTTTGATTGGTTGCAGGTTATGGGGGCTTCTGATTGGCTGTGGGATGGGACCCAGGTGGGTGGCTGGCAGCCAGGTGGGACCTGGGGAGCAAGCAGGTGGGCTGGGGGCTGGCAGCAGGCCCGCTGATACCAGGCTGGGTGAGCAGGTGGCTGGCAGGAGGCCCGCTGGCAGCTGGCTGGGCGCAGGGAGGCTGGCAGAGGATGCTGGTAGGCGTGGTGGGCGTCTGCGCAGTTGCAGCAGTTGCCTGCTTGGATGATAAAATATTCTGGCAACTATTGGATTCTGTTTTCTCCTTTATTTGATTTTTATTTCCCCCAAATAAAGGAGGGAAATCCTCATTAAATTTTGCCTTTTTAATTGGACATTCTCCTATTCTTTTCCAACATTGCCCCTCAGTCAGAATTTGATTTATGTCAGGAATATTCCTGACAGTGTTACCATCTACCAGGTTTTTCCAGTCCTTGGTGGCATCCATTGCGGGAGTTAATTCATTGGCTGGTTCAAACTGAGAATACTTGAATTCCCTTGTTGGGTCATGGGTTTGGTCATCTCTGGGTGTCCTGTGTTTTATAGGAAGTTTCTTTGTTTCCCCTTCTGTGGTAGCCCAAGTTATTTTGGGTTTTATGGCTAGACCTGCCTGCTGATTGGTTGAGTTAACAGGAACCTTTAACGTGGGGGGCGTTGATGTAGGTGATTTTGACTCATCAAGCTTTAAAGGATTTTTCAAAGTCAAATCCTGTTCTGGTTCCTGCCCAAAAATCTGCGGGTGGCTGGTCCTGCGGGCTGGCAGCCCACAGGGTGCCAGGGGTTAAATCTCGTAGTTGAGGTTTCCTAGTAAGCATGGTCAATAGAAGTTTGTCACTTGTGACATCATCCCGTTCTCTCCTGTTGCCCTCCTCCTTCCTAGCCCTCTTGTCCAAGTATTGCTGTATGGCTTCATGTGTGTTAGGCAGGTTAGAGACAGGTTCCCAGGTGCTCTCTTCAGGGGGGGGGGTAACCTACCCATTTGACGTAGTACTGTGGGGTTTTGTAGTGGAGGCAGTGTCCATGGATGTACTCTACTTTGTATTTGGTTGTGTGTCCCTCCTGGATAGGCGGGGGTTGGTCTTGATCTTCTGGTGGGGAAGAGAGGTTCCTTCTTTCTTGAATAGTAATGATTGGTGGAAGACATTGTGGATTTTCCAAGTAGGCAGAAGTTCTAGTTTGTAAGCCACTTCTCTTATTTGCCTTATAATCTTGTAAGGGCCACAGCAGCGGTGAGCTAGCTTCCTACTGGGTACATGTAGGGGAACGTTCTGTGAGTCAAGGTAAACTTCATTGCCTATCTCCAGGGGCTCCCTGGGGACTCTTTTCTTGTCATCAAAAGCTTTATAGGTCCTAATGGTGCAGATCAGGTTCCTTAGGCAGGTTTATTGGGTGGTATGTATTTGTTCAATCCAGGTTTGTCCTGCTGTATTCTGTTCCTTGCTGCCAATGCTAGGGTCCCATGATGGATCAAAACCGTAGTTAGCCTTGAAGGGGGACATGCCCATGGATAAGTGATATTTTCTGTTATATGTGTATTGTGCCATGGGTAACATCTCTGCCCAGTTGTCTTTGTCTGCGTTGGTGTAGCATCAGAGGTATTGTTCCAAAATTTGGTTGACCCGTTCAGTTTTTCTGTCCGTCTGTGAGTGGTAGGAGGTTGACACACAACGTTTTATTCCAAGGTCTTTCATCACTTGGGTCCAGTAGTGGGAAGTGAACGTTGGTCCCTAATTGGTGGTGATTTCTTATGAAGTGCTGTGTTGTGTCAAAATGCGGTTGTGGAAGTGTCTGGCAGTCTCAGCTGCCATGCAGTGGGTAGTGGTCGGGAGGAAGTATGCCATTTTTGTGAAGCGGTCAACCATTACTAGGATTGCATCAAAAGATTTTGAAGGGGGGAGCTCTACTATATATTCCATTGACACTGACTTTCAGGGTCCAGCAGGGATGTCTAGAGGTCCCAGTAGTTCTTCTGGCTTTGAGCAACGTGTCTTGGTTCTTCCTCATGTTTTGCAACCATTGATGTAGGCAGCTACTTCCTTGTCCATGCCCAGCTATGTGTAGTTCTTCTTGATACTTGAGAGGGATTTGTGTCTACCAGGGTGGCCTGTCATCTCTGAATTGTGGTGATCAATCAATACATTTGTTTGGGTTGGGCCTTGGGGTACATAGATTCTTTTGTGGAGCAGCAGGGTAGCGCCTTTCAGGGAGTATCCTTTCTTTGAGTGATGGCAATCCAGGTCCTTTGTTGGGGCTTTGACTAGTTCATTTGAACAGGTGTCTTGTTTCTGAGCTCCTATCATGTTTGGTTTGCTGGTGGCAATCTTCAAGTACTTTGGTTGTATTCCTAGGCTGGCAGGATCTAGTAGTGTATGGGTGTTGCAGTCCTTGATTTCTGCAGAGGAGGGAATCAGGTTGGCTCTCCTGCTCATGGCATCTGGTACCACTTTCACCTTTCCTGGCTTGTAGCCTATGGTCAAGGTGTAGTAAGCCAGTTCTAAGGCCCATCTTGCTTGTTGTTGGTTCAGCTGGTACAGTTTGAAGAAGTAGACTAAGTTCTTGTGGTCTGTCAGAACTTTTACTGGATGTTCAGCACCACACAGGTATCTGTGCCAATGCTTCAATGTCTTCATTATAGCTAGCATCTCCTTGTTGTATATTGGGTAGTTCCCTTCAGCTGGTAGCATCTTCTTGGATTAATATGCTACAGGATGTAGCATACTATCCCCTCCTTCCTGAAGAAGGACCCCGCCCACCGCAAAGTTGGATGCATCTGTCTCCAGCACAAAAGGTTTAGATGGGTCAGGCATGGCAAGAACCAGGGCGGGCGTGAATGCTTCCTTCAAGGTCACAGACGCGGAGGTGCACTCCTCAGTCCAGACAAACTGGACCTTGTCAGAGCAAAGAAGAGTCAGGGGCAATGTAATCCAAGAAATTTTTTGGATGAAATCTCTGCAATAATTTGCTAGGACCAAAATATTTCTCACATCTTTTCTGCATTTGGGTACTGGCCAGGAAGTCACTGCTTTCACTTTGTCCTGCGCCATAGCAAAGCCACCAGTCTTTACCACAAATCCCAGGAATTCGACCTTGGACTGGAAGAATTCACATTTCTTCAGCTTGGCGTGTAGATTGGCCTGTGAGAGTTTCTCCATTATTTGGTTGAGGTCTTGGAGATGTTCTTCATGTGACTTGCTGTATATGAAGATGTTGTCCAAATATGCCACACAGAATTGGTTGAGATACTTACCTAGGACATAGTTGATCATCCTTTGTAAAGTACTGGGGGCGTTGCACAAGCCAAACAGCATAACTAGGTATTTTTACAACCCATATCTGGTTTTGAAAGCTGTCTTGTATTTGTGTCTTTCTTTAATTCTGATCTGTTTGAAGGCATCTCTCAGGTCAATTTTAGAGTACACCTGGGCTCCAGTCAATAAGTCACAAAGGTTGTCAGCATTGGGGATGAGGTAGCAGTTCTTCACTGTAATGTTGTTCAGTTTCTGGTAGTTCACGCAGGGATGCATTCTGCCATCTTTCTTCCCTACAAACAGCATGGGTGACAAGCAAGGGGCCTTTGAGACTCAGATAAAACCTTTTTTGTCATGTAATCTAGGTACGTCTTCAGGGCTACTTGTTCACAATAGTTACAGTGGTAGATGGGGCCGTGGTGTGATTGGGTTCCTGGTAACAGGTCTATGACGTGATTGGAGATTGTGTGGCTGGGGAGATGGGTTGCTGCTTCCTTGCTGAAGACGTGGTTTCACTTCTCTAAGGAGGCAGGTAGGATCCCCACACTGGGTTCCATTTTCAGAGTCAGGAGTGTGTTGGGTCTTTTGCTGGTTAGACCCAGCTGGAATGGCACCACATCACACAAATTTTCTCCCTTCAAAGCGACTGTTTGATTATGAAAATTTAGAATAGCACTGTGTCTTTGGGACCAGGAGTCCCCTAGGATCAAGGGGTGGGGAAGTCCCTTCAGGATGACAGGGAGTGCTGGATAGGTGTTCTGATCTATTTTCAATGGCAACTTGGTTGCGCACCTGAATCCCAAGTTATGAGAGCTGTTTCTCATGATTAAATTTGATACCTTCAGTGGTGGCCTTTAGTCCTAGGTCCTTTGCAAGGGTGGCGTCAATAAAACTCTCTTCAGCTCTGGTATCAATGAAAGCTTTCACAGTCTAGGATGTTGTGAGTGTTTGTACTTCAACTTGGATAAATTTTTAAGACTGGGGGGAGGTGTTTATTTGTGCCAAAGAAACTGTAGGATCACTCTTCTTGGGGCAAGCCTTAGTGAGGTTCCCGGGTTTGTGGCAGTAGAAACACAACCCTTCATGGTAGTGGCGCTGTAGTTCATCAGGGGACATTCTTGGTCTGTTGGGTGTTGGGGCTCAGTTTGCGCGTTAAGTGGGAGAGGGGCGCCTTCCTGGTTGAGGATCAACCCTCTATACAAAAGGAGTAATACATCTAGGCCAAGCATAGGGAGATGGTGCTTAAGGAGCTCCCTCAAGGCAGGGCAGACTCCTTGGGGGTACAAGATGGCTGATAACTTGTCCTTGAGTTGGGTTCTGGCTTTCAGTTTCAAGAATTTGTTGGTGTAGGCTTGTAGAGTGTGTGGTCCTTGTCTGATATCTAGTAAACTGATGAGGGTGTGATGGCAGGTGTCTTGGTTGTTGCCAGTGACCATCAGTTCACTCTCAAATTGGGAGTAGTCCAGGCAGAACTCAACGTCCTTGGCAGAAGCCTCCCCAAACCAGTCTAAGGCATTGCCAGAGAGCATAGAGGCCACTCCAAGGATCTTCTCAGTATTGTTGGAATATTAGTTTGTGTTAGCCTGAAAATGAAGACGGAGGACTGACATGGCTCTTCTGGCTTCTTCTAGAGTGAGCTTCCTCATCTGAGGCATGTTCACCTTGGTCATGGTCTGATTCACTATAACGTTATGAACCTTAAAGTTTGGGGTCTGGGTCTTCTTGACGCCAAGCAGGGCGTCTTTCTGCTCTATACTGGTTCAGTGTTGGGTTGCTGATGCAATTAGGTTGGTAGCTAGCTTGTATGCATAGTAAGCTGAAATCAATAAAAGTAGCATACAAGATGCCTTAAGATTTATCAACATCTTGGGGCACAGGTTACCGTGCTTGAGGTAGATTGCCATAATGTCAGGGATCCAGCCTGTGAGGGGTTCCTGGGAACTTGCGGGCGGACGGCCCACGGGCCCAGCAGGGAGGGCCCATCACAAGATTGGGTCCAACTTTAAAATATAAGATACCAATTTGCCCAGTAGAGCCCAAGGTCTGCTGGCAGGTGCCATAGAATCTATCAAGCCGGTAAGAGTGATGTACATCACTCGAAATATCTGAGTGGAAGTGAATTTATTGGCAGCAACAGAATCTTGCGGCTGGTTGGGCTGCAGGGTGAGAGGCAGAGTCATTGGGACCAAATACGCAGGCAGGTGGTTGTACTTGTTGCAGAATAGCAGGGGATATATAGTGATTTTTGGCCTTCCCTGTAAACAGTCTCAGTCTCTCTAGTTCTTTCCTCAGGGTCCTAGATTAGGATTTCCTCTAGGGTGAACTCCAAATACGCAGGTTTGGGGGGGGGGGTACTCAGTGAAATGTACTAGGCCGTAGGGAGCTCCTGGTGGATAATAAAGGTCAGGCAGCTGGTCTGCAGTTTCTTAGGGTTGATGTGTGTGAGGTGCAGAACCGCAGGAGGTAGACTGTAAGTGAAATAGAAACAATATCAAATATGGAATAACCTGTTTGAACCAAAGGTTTATGTCACTTTATTGCAAGAATGGTGATGGGCATCTTCCTGGCAGTCCAGGGTATAAGTAGCCCATCTGTCATGGGAAAACTTTAAAAATTCTCTGGCCTGGGTGTTACTGTTTACCAGGGATTTCCAGTCCTTGGTAGTATCCATTGCAGGAGCTATTTCATTAGCTGGTTCATACTGAAATAAGCTCAAATTTCCCTTTCAGGCTGTGGGATTTGTCATCTTTGGGTGCCCTGCGTTCCACGGGAAGTTTCTTTGCTTCCCCCTGCCGTGGTGGCCCAAGTTTTTTCAGGATCCTTGGCTTGGCCTGCGCTCTCATTGATCAGGTTACATGAACCTTTGGCGTGGGAAGTCTCAATGTAAGTAATTTCTGTTCATCAAGCCTAAGGAGATTCTCTGAAGTCAAATCCTGTTATGATTTGAGCCCAAAAATCTGGGGGCTGGCGGCCTGCAGGGTGCCAGGGTTTGAATCTTGTAGTTGAGGTTTCCCAGTAAGCATGGTCAATAGGAGTTTGTCACTTGTGATAGTAATACCCCCATGGCCTGATAGAGGGGTGTCATGGAAGGCTTGAATAATTTTGCTTCTAAGAGGTCCTTGGGGAATGTACAGGGAGTTGTCATGGTACCAGGTGTTGTTTCTTGTTTCTAAATCTGTGGTGCTAGTTGATGGATTCAATAGTTGTTCCTCTTGGATCTCTTTATCCAAGTCAGTGTACAAGGAGGCAGTAGCAATGAGGTTCTGGAATTGAGAGGGTTCCAGCACTTGTTGTATGTGGTGTGTGCAGTAGGAGGTATCAGGGTTGTCAAGGTCTTCTCTGCGGCTAATGGCGTCAGGAACAACATTCTTCTTACCTGGGGTGTATTCAATTTGGAAGTTGTATGTCATTAGGTCAATAGCCCAACGGGCCAAGCGGGGACAAACCTTGCGTTTCTCTGTGAAGTATAGAAGGTTTTTATGGTCCGTGTGGATGTGGACTGGTTATTTACTTCCCTGTAGGTATCTTCTTCAATTGTCCAAGGTACGTACTATGGCATATAATTCCTTCTCATAGACATGAGAATTGCGCTCCCTGTCTAAGAGCTTGTATAAGTAGAACACAACAGAGCAAAGCTCTCCATTCTCCCCAAGCTGGAGCAACACTGCTCCCAGCTCAAAGTCCAAGGCATCTGTATCCAAAAAAATTGACGCTCTGGGTCCAGGCACAAGAGCACAGGAGCAGAAGAGAAGGTGTGTTTCAAGACATCAAAGGCTGTCTGCGCATCAGGGTTCTATGAAAAGGGGACTTTATCCAAAGTGAGCTGTGTGAGAGAAAGGACAATGGCTGAGAAATCCCTGATGATCTTGCGACAGAAATTTTATAGACCCAGGAACCCACAGAGCTTGGTGCGGGAGGTAGGGACTGGCCAATATGCCACAGCTTGGACCTTGGAGGGGGTAATGGAAAAACCCCATTCCAAGATATTGTATCCCAAGAACTCAATTTCCTTTTTTTAGAGTTCACATATCTCCAGTTTACAGAACAGGCAAGCCTTAATTAATGCCTATAGAGCTTCTCAAAGATGAATCAGGTGAGTGTCATGGTCCCTTGAGTAGATGAGGATATCATCAAGGTATTCTACTATACAGGTGTCCAGATAAGGGAAAAGAACTTAATTCATGAGCCCCTGGAAGGCTGCTGGGGCGTTGCTGTCAGAAATTGCGCCATTAATGCTATTTCAATATAGCCTTTGAATAATGATACATGCAAAGATTTGACTGGTTTTGCTTTTGAGTTTTGGAATTCTTGCTTTCTGTAAATAGGTCTGTGCCAATATCCACTAATTCAGGAATACCATACCTTCCCTTGTCTGATCCTGGTATGACCTCATCTCAACTTGACCCCCTTGGCCACTCTGTCTATCTAATGAGTGATCACCGTCCCTTGTCTACTATTTAAGTAGAATTATTTCTCCTAATAAAGACAAGTTCATCCACATTTGTGTTGGCTTTAATATTCTTCAAGCTTTTTCCTGTCCTTTTTTCCAAAAGTACTTTTACATCTTGTTTTCCAGGAAATTAAGGTATGTGCCCTTAATTTTGCCCTGAAGGCTAATTAAGGCTAGCTTCAAACCTCAAATCTTTTGTTATAAAGATTTCCTGCTGTGTCCTCCTGGATGTCATCCCCAGGAGCCAAACACAACATAATAGTGCTCACTACAGGGATGCATACTCTTGGTTACCCTGTTCCCACGTGGTTTCTCTGGTCCTTCTCCCTTTGTTTCTTAAGTACCTGAGCAACCTAAAGTTTCTAGTCCTCCTCTAGAAGAAGACATCACTGATGCCCCCTCAACTCCCATGGTACTGGTGCTGTCCCCTGGGCCCGCGTGGCCCCCCCTTCCAGCTTTCTCTCTTGACTACAAGCAAGCTTTTGCTGCTGCCTTCTCCCTGCTCCACTCTGGCACTGTGGCAATGCATACTATCCCTGGTATCCATCCTGGGTATGCTTCCAAAGACCTGTATTCCTTCCTCTTAGACTTTGGTCTCCCCCTTGTGCTGATGGAGTCCATTGATACAATTGGCGTGTTAGTCAACCCGTTCATCCAAACCACCCTGGTACACCATCAACTTGCATTAGAATCCCAGAACCAGCTTTTAAATGTTGTAGCCACTGCTGTCTCAAACAACCATGCTCAAAATATGGCATATCAAGAATGGTCCCACAGTCTCTTTGTGTGTATTTCCAATAACCAGCGCAACTTGCTGGCCTCCCAGAAGTACTGACTGCCTCACTAAATTCCCTTTGTTCCTTGCTCCTGGATATTAAAAGATTGACTATGCAAATTAAATGAGCATCAAGCAGTGTGGCGTGGGCAAATTGAGGCCTCTATGCTAAAGCATTGCCAGGATTTTGAGACTCTGGTTAGCAAACTTAACCAATTCAGAGAACATATTAATTCTCAACTCAAATTGGTTGAAGCTCATGTTGGTACTTGGGGCTGCCATCTGTAGTATCAATATAGTCTGGATAAGGCTGCACTAGGCAACACTCTATACCAAGTACAAAATTATGTGGACAATAGAGTAGCGTCTATTGAGGTGACTCCTCCTGCTCCTCCTGTTGAGGTCCCATCTGACTTTGAAGCCAAGGTATGGGAATCAATAGCCGAGCTCAAGGCTACCACTTGGTGTCAATCTTCTGTTCAGAACCCCCCTCCAGTTGAACCTATGCCCAAACCTTGTATTGCTTTGCTTACTGACCAAGTAGCTACTTTGCAAGGAGAAATTGAGTACTTAAGACAACTCCTCTCTAATCCTGAGGACTTGTCCTCTGAGTCTGAAGGTGAAGAGGAAACTGAAGGCATTAGTACTCCTGCTCAGAGCAATCACGGTTGCTGCCCTGGTTTAGAAGGCCAACCCGGGATCAACTGCGCCCTTGCCCTGGATCATCTAGCGGAAGTAACAAATGATGTTGCTGATAGGCAGGATGCATTGGAAAGAGAGGTGCAAAACCTCTCCCGCTTTACTGAGACAATGAATGGACAAGTCATCCCCTTGGTTGCCCAAACCACTTCCCTGATCACTTGCCTCAACAAGATTGCTGGCACTTTATTGGTACAACAAATTAAGTTAGACAAATTTGGAGTTGCTGCTGCCACTGCTAGAGATATAGTGGACAGAACAGCTCTACCTTGGATACCCTAGAGGAAAGCCTTCAACTCCTCTGGGCTAGACAACATGCTGCTGAATCTGAGTTTGAGGTCAATCCCCACATTAACGTCCTCAACCCAGGTGACAACAGTCAGTCCTCTTCCTCATCCATCAACCTGAACTACAAGCCAACCTTCAAACAGATATTTGATCCTAAAACCTCTACTATTGCTGCCTTTCTAAAAATCTACAAGACTGTAATGCGTAGGGCTACTAATGAACTCAAAAAGGAACATATCCTCACCTGTCTCCATTCCACCTGTCAAGAAGTGGTAGTCCCCAAACTCCCCCCCCATTGTCACTTTTGAGGACATAAAGTGCCTCCTTATTGAGGAGTTTGGAGGAGATCTCAGCTTGGAATTCAAGAAAAATGCATTTATGCACATTGCCTTTGAGCCCAAGGAAACCCTGGCTGAGTTCACAGATTGCTTCTACATTGAAGGTCAACAGTTAATCACCAGTTGACAGTTAACTCCCCAGGAAGCTTACACAGCTTGTTCAAATGCTTTGAAAGTGAATCAGCTTCTATGCCTACACTTTAAGACACACAAGGCTTTACTCACTTCCATGAAGAGTATTAAGACGCTCTTGCAAGACATGCATTTGACCCATGGGGGTACAGTGGTGTGTGAAAATAAAGCCAGTAATGCCGGGACTACCTCTTATACACTGCACGTTATGACACTGGGTTCAGGTGGACATACTAAGAGGCAAGGTTGTCATAACTGTGGCCAAATAGGGCACCACTTGCGTACTTGCACTAATCCCTGAGTGGAAGGTTGTGATCCAAAGGAACAGGCAGGAAAAGAGAGGTCAGCTTAGAGGCAGAGATGCTCTATGCTGATCAATCTCCTCTGTCTCCCCCTGATCCTCCTTCTGATGAGGAAACTCTGTCTTCCTCAGGCCCAACTATTCTTCATCTATTCCACAATCTCTCCAGTAATTCAGACCCTGAAGATTCTGATAGTGAAGAATCTGATAGTTATGGTTATTATGTTCTGGCTGTTCTGGAAACTGTCTCTGTCCCATACAAGCTTTGTTCTGGGAAGACCACCTGTGACGGTCCACATGTTTGATGGTTTACAGGCAGGGCTTATGTTGGCCAAGTGGAATTTTAGTGATTTCTGTTGAAGAAGTAGTTGTAGGACTAGTATGAGCTGTTGGAGACTGAAATGAGCTGCCTGAAGGATCATAAGATGATGAAATACTGGTGGTCTGGAGAAATGAGCCAAGATTTTACCAAATTGATTTGCCAAGGTGGTAAAATGTGGAATTTTTTGCCTTGGTTTAGTAGTAAAGTCAAGAAGATGTGGATAGAAGTGTGGGTAAGATATGTATTTATTAAGTTCCTAGGATAAAAGAAGATATGTTGCTATAAGAGCTGGATACAAAGTTGTTTTGGTGGGACGTTTTCCTTGGATTTTACTATATTTGTAAATATATGGGGAAAACGTTGAAGAGGTTCAAAAAGAAAAGTTTAAATAGTATTCTATTATTTAAATGTGTTTAGGTTGAATGAAGGGAAGACTGGTGCCAGAATAATAGACCGGTTAACGCTTTGGTGAGCAAAGAGTTGTTGCTTTGAGCGGTTTGAGCTGTGGAAATTATTTTCCTAGTTGGATCTTGGTGGAACTTCAGAAATGGTCTATTTCTGCGCTCTGCATTTATTGGTTGATTTCTGGCAGGTTTCCTGATGAAAATGATTGGTTGGAAGCCAAAAGCTTAAACTATAAGCAAGGAAATAGTGAATTAATACCTTAAGCTTTTGAGAAAGTAAGTATGTAAGCTTAAGTTATTATAGGAAAAAGTGGGCAACAATGGTTTAAGCTTATGAAGAAAGCCATTTTGAAGGCGGAACCGTTGGGAAAAGGACACTATAAGAAGGTGGCTGGCTGGAAAGTTACAGGGTCTTTCCAGGTCTTTGACAGGATCTTTCTGAGGCCTTTTGAGTTTCTGCCAAGAGGTTTTTGGAAGCCTTTTGATCACCAGCAGGAGCTTGATTGTACTCATACAAGTGGAATAACAAGGCCACTGGAGCTATAAAGAGAGCTGAAGCCCACAATAACGGAGCAGGAGCCCAAGAATAAGAATCTGGATCATAAGCGCAGCACTGGAGTCCAAGTTTAAGGAGCAGGAGTCCAAGAATAAGGAGCAGAAGTCCAATACTAAGGTGCAGGAGTCCAAGACCAAGTACAAGGAGTCCAAGATATTTTTGGAGGACTCCAAGTATTGGAAAATACATATTGTTTCCTTGACCCCCTGGGCAATCATCAGAAGGTTTCTAAGGGAATCTTCCTTCTGAGAGCTAATAAAAGCCCATTTTGACCCCTATACATATTTCTGAGATACATATTCCCTTACTAGAGAATGACAAACCCTTCCAGACAGTCCCTGGCTACAATCCAGGACACACTTTGGGGACTGGTGGACAGGAACCCCACACCACCACCACTTCTTAAGCACCTTCAAGTGAAGCCAAAGCTATGGTGGCTCACCCTTACCTAGCCCAGGCCCATTGACCTCCTGTCTTGGTTGATTCTTCTGAGGAAGCAGCTGAGCTAGCCAAAGCTCTCTTCCAAAACATAACTGTATCTCTCCCACTGCAGACTGTGTATAAGGAGATTCCTGCCCTAAGATGCATGTTAGCTAAATGGGAAAAGGAGCTAGAGGCTGCGCAGGATGTGTTGGCTGTCTTGCCCCCTTTGGGAGAGATACAACCTGTGTGGAAGTATCAATTCAAAATCTTAAAATCAAAGCCATCCTGGACACAGGCTCTCCAGTCAACGTAGTATCTTCAAAAATAATAAAGAAACTCAAACTGGCCCTGAACTCAACTAAACTCAGTTGTATGGCACATCTGGTATGGAAAAAATTTGGGACATTGGTGCCTACTCTGCTCTATCCATGAGGTTTGGGAAACTCCTCATTGCTTCCCCTGCTGTAGTCCTTGAGAACAAAAGCTATGATCTCTTGGTTGGTACACAATTCCTTTGAGACTATAACAGGATTGTAAACTTAAAAGATGGATATCTTTTGCTTTTGGGGTATGAGGTCCCTTTTATTTTTGAGGAACCTCCACGCCTCCCAGGAACACATCTTAAACTTGTGTACTTGAGTACCCCACAGGTATCTTCTCTCTCAAGTATAGGACTCACTCCTCCAATATGCACTCCCCTCCTCCTTTCTGCCCTGCAGAGAAAGAGGTACCTCTTTTGCCCCAGCGGCTATCACCATTCCTCTGGGCTCCCAAGTGGTGATTGACTCTCAGATTTCTTGCAAACTACCTGAAAAGTTGTTCTTGGAACTCTACTCACCTGAATCCCTAAGCCGTAAAGAACCCTGCCTGTGTCCAGGGATTCTAGATCAAACCCAAAAAGAGCCTGTTCAACTATTGCTTGCCAACCTGATGGCCCTACCTATGCAGGTATCTTGGGGCCAAGTTGTAGGGCACAGCCGCATATTAGGGGCAGAACAGGTGGCATACCTCTACCCTTTTGGAACTTTTAGTGATTTCAATCTACCTGAAGACAATCCCCAAGTTCTCTCCTTATTCACCACTGCCAACTTCCCTCATTTGTCTCCCATCCAACAAAAAGACGTGTTGGACCTGCTCAATCAGTTTAGCAACATCTTTGCCTCTGGACCTAAGGACTATGGCCTAGCTAAAGGGTTCATCCATCAGATTGATACTGGTGATGCACCCCCTTTTTGTGCCAAGCCATACCACTGTAGTAGGGTAGAGGATGATCAGGTATCTAAGGAGCTTAAGTAGCTCTTAAACGCTGGACTACTAGCTCCCTCTCAGAGCCCTTGGTCTTCACTGTTACTGATTCTCAAGAAGAAGAATGGAGGACATTGCATTGTAATGAACTACTGCCGCCTGAAATTTCTCACTAAGAAAGACTTGTACCCCTTGCCCAGAATTGATGATGCTCTCAGACAGCTGGGTGGTTCCAAGTTTTTCTCAGCCATGGATCTAGCTTTGGGATACTGGAAAGTTGACTTATCTCCTGAGGATCAAGAAAAGGCTGCGCTTATCACTTCAGAAGCCCTTTTTGAGCCTACTTGCATGCCGCAAGGACTCTGCAATGCCCTGGCCACCTTCCAAAGGGCTATGACTCCATCCTCTGTGACTTGAAGTTGTTGTGCGTCCTAGTATACTTGGATGATATAATGGTTTTCAGCGCTACCTTCACCAAACACCTGGCTCATCTCAAAGAGGTGTTCATAAAGATTTGAGAAGCTGGCCTTAAGCTAAAACCTTACAAGTAAGCCTTCTTCAAAGAACGTCTTGAATTCTTAGGCCATGAAGTAATGCAGACCGGGATTTGTCCAATGACTAAGAAGGTTGAAGCCATCAACAAAATGCTTCCGCCAACTAACCTGCGAGAGGTACAAGTCTTTCTAGGGATGATGGGCTACTATAGACAGTTTATCCCTGACTTTGCCAATACTAGTGAGCCTCTAGTCCAGCTATTACGTAATTTCCCTTATGAATAGACCACCAGTCAACAGCAAGCCTTTGGGACCCTTAAGCAAAAACTCAAAGAGGTGCCAATCCTTGTGTATCCTGACTATGATAAGGACTTCATCCTATACACTGACGCTAGCAATCTTGCTATTGGAGCTATCCTGGCCCAACTGGATGACAAGGGTGTAGACCATCCTGTGGCTTACACTTCCTATGTGCTAAACAAACACAAGAAGAACTATAGTGTCACAGAGAAGGAGTTCCTTGCCGTGTTGCATACAGTCAAGCAGTTTTGTCGCTACGTATATGGTACCCACTTCACAGCTGTCACTGACCACGCTTTGCTTAAGTGGTTACAACAGCTTAAGGAGCCTGAAGGACGCCCAACTAAATGGGCTCTACATCTGCGAGGATACAACTTCACTGTGCTCCATTGCCCTGGGATCCAACACCAGAACGCTGATGGGCTCTCCAGAATCCCCATTCTTGCTTTGCATCCTGAAGAGGCTGATCAGTTATACAAACCAATTGGATACCCTTCTTCTTGGGAAAGTGAGACAGAAGAGGTATGACTGGCCTTGTCCAAACTATCCAAAGATACCCTCATACGCAATAATCAACTCTTCAAGAAGGTACAAGACCAGTATCTGCCTTATGTACAACCCAGTCTTTGCCTCTTGTTGGTGTTCCAAGCTCATAAAGAGACTGGGCATGGAGGCATTGACAAGACCTATGACTGGCTTCAAAAGAATTACTTTTGGGAGAACCTTTGCCTGCTGATCCCAGACGTCATAGCTAGCTGCCACAACTGCCAGCTGCAGAGGCCTTGAGCAGCTTCCCACAAGTTCAAATTAGTTCCCCCGTAACATGCCTTTCACACTGTCAGCATTGACGCAGTAGGTCCTCTCACCTGCTCACGTTCTGGATGTTGTTTTATTCTGATTGCTGTTGATCACTTCAGCAAGTGGGTAGAGGCTTGCCCTACAAAGGACATCACAGCTAAGACAACTGCTGCCTTCCTGTTACAAGATGTTTTCTACCGCCATGGTTGTCCTCAAGTGTTGCTCTCAGATAATGGGACTAATTTTAATGCCAAACTGGTAACCTCTGTTGTCAAAGCTTTGGGATCCCACCAATCCTTCTCTTCCCCCTACAATCCTTCTACCAATGGGGCAGTTGAGCGTGCAAATTCAACACTGGTCTTTATCATGAGGAAGCTCACCTACTCTGACGCTGCCAACTGGGACCTATACTTACCTGCCGCTCTCTTCACATATTGCCTTAGCAAACATTGTGTCACTGGATACTTCCCTTTTGCTATGCTGTATGGACAAGAGGCTACTACCCCATCACTCTTGGGGCCCCCCTGCTTACCTCTGATAAGGCCATGAATCCTGACAACCACATCAAGGACCTAGTCAACCGCATAATTGATATAAAGACCACTGCCTATACTTCTGCATACAAGACTAAGATGCTTGAGCTCTCTCCTGATAATGCTGGACGCTCCCCCCTGCCTGAATTTGACGTTGGTGACCATGTACTTTACTACTAACACAGAGTAGGTGGTTGTGCCCATAATTTGGACTCTCTGTGGATTGGCCCTTTAGAAGTGACCTTTAAACAAGGGCCCAAATACACTATAAAGCTCCTCTCCAGTGGCCGTTCTTTTGCTTGAGTACACGCAAAGTTCCTTCGTAAATTCCACCCCCTAAGGCCAATCTAGGGGAGGGCAATGTCGTGAATCCCGCTATTCACCATGTTTTGATTTTGCCTTCAGTGGGCCATTTTGAAGACAAATATCTTGCTTTTGCTTTCATCTCTTGAAATGAGTTGATGACTGAATCGGGAAGTACAATTGTTTGGTTTCTTGATCCCGCGCAACTCACTTGCCCCACTCATGCTGGTGGCAAGTGATCCTACCTTCCAGGTAGTGTTTTGTGGTATTCCTAACCACATATATCCAATTTCATATTCACCAATAAAAATTAAGTTCTATTCACATTTTTGTATTTGTGTCTTCTGTACTTCCGCACCTCTCTCTAACCACAACTAGTAGAGATTATTCATCCAGGGCCACAATGTAAACACATAGCCTTCCCTGTCATCTAACCAAGACTTAGTACAAATCCAATCCTAAGGTTAGGATTTCCCGTTGTGTGTCTGTGCTGCACCTCAGAACACAACAGAGCGGGATATACTGTAGCTAGGAGGGCGTCACAGAACTGGTTGTAGTTGTTGAGGAGGTCATCTCCTTGTAGAGACGCCTTGGTTTACCAAAGGCAGGACTTACCAGTAATCTTTTCCGCCACTTGATGCACTTTCTGCGTATCAGTGGTGAATTTTTTGGGTGAGGTTTCAAACAGGGACTTGGAGAAGGCCAGGAGCATCCAGATCTCATTTCCTTTATTATCTCCTGGGGCAACAGCACATAGTGTGTTCAGGACCACTATTTGGACCTGGCTGTTGGTTCTGGAGATAATTGGTTCTGAGGTGGAAGGGTTTCAAAAAAGGGACATAACCTTGTATACAGTGAAGCTTACTGTGAAGGTGACAATTACAAGGGCAAGGCACTTGATGAGGGCAACATAGAAGATGAATTTGTAGGTAAAATGTTGACCTGGACCACCCATAAGGTGGTTCAGTAGGGGCTCCAAAAAACTGTCAGGGATCCACTCATTGGGAAGTCTCTCTCCAATCAAATGAAGGAGAGCTTCCAAGTTGAATTTGACCAGAGTGGACCCTACTGGAATCCCTATCATTAATATGTGCAAGAGATGACCAAATAAGCAGAATCTCCCCAAAAAGGGAGTGAAGTGGTTTAACAGGTGATAGACGCTGGTATACCCCAAGACCAACCAGGGGGCCTTGGGGTGGATTATGGGAGGGGATTGTGCTGCTTCTATGTATGGAGCATGACAACGGCGTGGACCAAAATGATACCAAATTGAATCTTCTGATTTATCTGTGGGGGTTGGTTTAGAGTTTTGAAGTTCACATTGACATGCCCATGACTGATTAACAAACAAACAGCCCATACAAGGAAGATAAACTTCATGCTGTTGAAGGGGAAACCTTTTGAATCTACTAATCAAGTTTAGATGTTTAAAAATATAGATTTATTGGGTTGATAGAAATAAGAAATTGTTGGAGCAAATTGGATAGGGGAAAGACTCAGTTTAAATACTAAGATCAAGTGAAGGGGGGAACATAGTGATTACCAGTTGATACTGTAATAATTGATTAGAAAGTATTACCTTGCAGGTCTGCAGCAGGCTGCAGCCTGCAAGGCAAGAAGAAGAAGTAATTTAGGCTATTGGATTTCAGTTTACTTCTTCACTATGATGGGGATAGTTTTTTGGATCTGGATGAGGACTATTTCTCTGGCTTGGTATTTGTGCTGGCTGTGATTGCTTAGGTGGTTCCCCTGAATATTGGAAGTTGGTGTTTATGTCAGGATACCAAGAGTACCAGGGAGCTCCAGCAGATGAGGGAGGAGTCAAAGCGGGTACTGTCATGGTCCATCAGATGATGGGACCTAACTTTATCAGGTAGGAAAGGGCCTTCCCAGCCACAGCCCAAGGTCCAGCCGCTGGCAAGGCAGAGTCAATCAATCCTGTGAGAGACAGGTAAAGCACTCCCAGGAATGTACTACTCTGGCCAGTAGCATCAGAGGTGGGTGGGGTTGAGATGGTTGGTTTGGGTGTTGGAGGTGGTTCCATGGGGACCAGGTAGGCAGCATGATTGTTGTACTTCCTGTTGAAGATCAAAGTGTATATAGTGATTTCTTTGCCGTCACAGACAATTTAGTAGGGTTCCTTGGGTGCGTTTGGGTGGGTGTACCACTGCAAGTCTTCTGATGTCCAGGGTTTGTGGTCAGGATTAGCAGGATACTCAGTGAAATGCACAGGGCCAAATAGAGCGTTGGATGGACAGTAGTAGTCAAAGGCTTTAGTTTTGTCAACTGGAGTCTGACTATCTATCCCAGTGGATGGGTACTGACGCTTGGGTGTATGCAGATGGAAGAGTATCAAAAATAGGTATGGAAACAGATTGGTAAACCAAAGGTTCATAACAACTTTTATTTAGTAAGGATGACAATACAGAACTTTTTCAGGTGCTTCTGGTTTATATACTTACTCACATGCAAGTGCCGCTGGGCATTCTTCTGGTGCTATCTGTGTGGCAAGGCTTGATATCTCAGGTTCTGCTGTTTGGTTGGCTGCTTCATGGTCATTTTTGGGGTTTTCAGGAACAGTTGTTTGGCTTTTTGGTGGTCCATCTTGGCTTGGCTGGCCATTGATTCTGGCAGGTTTGGCTTCTGGGGCTATGGGATTATGGGGTTTTTTCAATTTGATCACCATTTTGGGACTGGCTTGACAGGCTCTCCTGAGCCAAAAGTGTAAGGGACGCAAAATATAAAAATTTGAGCCCAGGAGTTGAACCCGTAACCTTTGTTGTAAAGCAAAAATGCAGGCAACCGCGCAAACCCGCTGGGGGATTTGAACTGCCCACAAGCCACCAGGGCGGATGGAAACTGACTCTTGAAAGAGAGATTGGTTTTAATCTGCTTTCAATAACAAAAGCAGTTAATACAACCAGGGCCAGTTCACAAACTGGCCCAGGGGGCTAGCAGCCCCCAATGGTAGCAGAGTCACCAGCTCCTATGCCATAAATGAGCTGGGTGGCTCCCAACCATCAATGAAGGATTTTTTCTGGGTTGTTCAGCAGATCTAGTATCAACTGGGTCTGTTGAATAACTTGGCAAGTAAACCAGTCCCAGTTCTAACCCAACCAACCAGTTCCCCTGAAGTTGAGGCTCCTGTTCCCATCTAACCTTGCAGTTTAAAACTCAATGTCACTTCACCCACTGATGTCATGAAGCATCATCTGCATGAAGATGTTTCAGTTTCCCCTGCCAATCAAATAAATCCTGCCAGAGAAGATTCCCAAGCCATTAAAAACCCTACAATGCCTGCAGCTTCAAACTATTTCATTGGGTCGGGAATAGAAGAAAAGCCAATCAGTCAGGAGTATCCACCAGCAAATAATAATCCCTCTACCAAGAAGCAAGTCCAAACTGCCAAGCAATCCCAGCCTCTAATGATTAAGCCAGATATAATTAGTCACCAATTAGCTTCCAGCAATCCAACCAATTTCAAGATGAAATCAGATGAGCCAAACCCAGACCCCAGAACTCCCCCCAGCCATGAGTCAATCAACCAATACAATGGCCAAAGTTCAGAGAACTTCCCTCCACCAACCCATTCTAAGATTCTTGGGACCATATCCCCTGTTATCAAGAATTCCACCTTCATCCCCAAAGTACCTGTAACCAAAGGTTGGACTACTAGAGCACTCCAAGGAGCCGCCAGTAGTTGCTTCCAAGGAAGACCAGATGAGTGGTATAAAACCCACTTCCCTACAATCAGAACAGACACAGACAACGTTTAATAAAGTATATGGTCCATATAGTAGTCTTTGCCTTCCTTCCCCATATTTTTTTATCATCTTGGACAATCCCTTATCAACCAGCTCAGTCATTAGCACTTCTATTAGTAGAAACTGTAGAATTTATTACCATGTACTACTGTAAAATCAGAACCTGAACGTAAAAATGCGGGATTGTCAAATCCTTAGTCCAAATTTCAAAGCACTTTTGCGGGCACCTCAGCTGAGTGAAAATAAAATATTTAATAAAATCAAACATTTAATTTGACTTTTTTGATTTATTTAAATTGGAAAATTTCAAATCCTTTGAGCAGATAACTCAACTAACAAAAGACAAACCACAGAAAATAAGTGTGGGATACATGAATCAGAAATTTGGGATTCTAATGTATGGGTTGAGCTTTCCTGTATGTTTAACAAATCATAGACATTGTGTAAAACTTAACAAATCTGAAATTGCGGGATTGTCAAATCCAAGAACCAAGTTTCAAATCATAATTGCAAGGAATTTGAAATAAATATAATTTATGGGTGTCTCAAAAAGGATTTCAAAGGATCTAGAGTGAATTTTTTGTAATTCTTTTAGGAAGAATAGGCATTCTCAAAAATCACCCTATTCCAGTTTAAAACGGCTAAAATTTCAATTGTAATATTCACAAAATTAACATATATAACAATAAAATTGACTAAAATATACATTCCTCTTCTTGAGTTTAAAATTTTAATAAAATTTTATTATGTCTTCTTTCACTAACAACCAAGTCAACAAGCTGTTCTCTGGCCTTGAAAAAATTATGCAGGGCTACACTGGGTCTCTTAACAATGAAGCCTCTGTCTATGGTCACTCCCAACCTTCAGGCCCCTCCGCAAGCCCCACCCAGGAGTCTGTTTTTTCTCCTGCAACTTCCAGTATGGCCCTGTTTGTCCACCATGCACAGGCAGCTACCAACCCAAATCCCTTATCAGCAATGCCATCTGGAATCAGCCATTTTAGCCATGGGGTCACCCAGAGAGCCCAGGACCCCAAAACAGCCAATCAAATGGCATTGATCAGTTCCCATGATGAACACATCCCTCCCCCAGCTAATCAGCCTGCAAGACGCAGAAGAAAACCAATCACTCTGGAGATTGTTCTCAAAATGGTTAAAAAGCAAGGAAAACTTATGTCTCTTGGGGAAATTGCAGCCGAAATGGGGTTTACAAAGTCCACTGTGGCTGCAACCCTGCGAGCCTACGCCAACTGTGGCCCCCTACCAAGAAGACCCCAACTGGCGCCCATGATTTGACCAAAGGTGACATAGCCCATCCCCTTATGATGGCCATTATGAAACGTGACCCGTGGATGCCCCTGGTCCAGGTATGTCTCCAGTTGGGACTCCACAGCATCTTCACCAACAAAAGAACAGTGAATTTGTGGATGCACAGAGTTGTGGTTGCTGCTAGAATCTTGTCCAATCAAGTTCTTAGTGGCCCCATTTTGGTGTACATTGACCCCTACAATTCAACTATTATTAATTTTATCAAAGGAAGGGCAATGAGGGCCTGTAATGACGTAATCTTCCTGTTGTATGCTAAGATATCTGCAAGTATCCAAGACTTTGGAGAGAAGCGTATCCAGCCTGACGTGTACAAGCGCGGCCCAATATTATATCAGTTTATTGGGGTTTTATTGGCAGTTTCCCCATTGGGCGTCAATTATTACTTGGCAATATCAAACACCGCAGATGGGTATGCCTACCAGACAAAGCTCAAGGCCATGCTGGAGGAGTGGGCCACACAAAACACTGTGCACACAGTTGTACTGAGTGCAGAGATGGAGCAGCAGGAATGGGCTACCCAAGAAATCAGGGCTGCAGGGCATACCTGCTGGTCCTACCCCATCAACTACGCCAACATGCATCTTGCAGATGTATGTCTCTACAATTCTGGTTCTGCCCTCAGGCGCTTAAAGCCTGCCACCTACAACAAACTATGTACCCAAATTGATAAGGGGTATGAGCTTTTCCCTTTGGTGTCTGTCCAGGACTTATTTGATCTCATCATCTTCTATGCAAGTGATAGTGATAAGTCCAGAAAGGACCCCTGTCTCCCCTCATGCCAGTACATCCGTTTTTTCAAGCCAGTATATGTGACAGAAGAAGAATTTGAGCAATTGAAGCAATCAGCTCTTGCTGCCCCTTCCCAGTCAACAAACCCTGCCTCCCCAACCCCCCATCAAGCCACCTGCCTTCCAACCCTGACTCCCAAACCATCACCCATTCCCTCCCCACTATTTTGATGCTGCCTCTTTTACAGGCGCAGATGAAGGTGATGTTCATTCCGCCCATTCCCTCCCCTTCCCATCCTTTGATTAGTAAATAAATCTTTTCTTTGTGACAAAAAATTAAAATTAAAATCTCTCTTTCAATTCATAATTAATAATATTTTCTTTTTACATTATCAAAATTTCCCATAATTAATACAATGTTTTACATTTTACAAATAGCTTAAAATTATGAGCATACATATTTTTCATCATCATTAATAAATTAAAGACAATAAACGTAAATATTACATTGGAATATTGTAATTAGACAACAACTCTTGATATTTTGATATTATGTGCATAACTCAATGCATTTTGTTTAATAAAATCCATTGTAAACTAGGTCTTTTTCATTACAATTTAAAATAAATTGACTGTGTTTATATTAGAGAGCTATTGACTCTTAGTACAAATATTGAAAATTAGTGCATTTTACAGCCTGTATATTTACTTATTGGTAGTAATTCTGTAAACTTTTGAGTCGGATTTTGCGAGATAATAATGTAATGTATTAATAGAATACTGTTTATTGTCATTAATTGGCGGATTTTCTTTGCTGTGGCAATTGTGCATTTTCTGATATTTACGCACTAGTATCCCATTGGTTGGCTTCACATCCAATTGCACAGGCAATAGGAAAACAAGCTGCCACCCCAAGACTGGATGTGGTCAGGGTGGCAGCTTGTTTTCCTATTGCCTGTGTGATTGGATGTGAAACCAACCAATTGGATACTAGTGCGTAAATATCAGAAAAGGCACAATTGCCACAGCAAAGAAAATCAGCCAATTAATGACAATAAACAGTATTCTATTAACATATTACATTATTATTACCTTGCAAAATCTGACTAAAAAGTTTACGGAATTATTACCAATAAGTAAATATACAGGCTGTAAAATGCACTAATTTTCAATATTTGTACTAAGTGTTAATAGCTCTCTAATATAAATACAGTCAATTTATTTTAAATTGTAATAAAAAAAGACCTAGTTTACAATGGATTTTATTAAACAAAATGCATTGAGTTATGCACATAATATCAAAATATCAAGAGTTGGCGTCTAATTGCAATATTCTAATCCAATATTTACGCTTATTGTCTTTAATTTATTAATGATGATGAAAAATATGTATGCGTTGAAGATAGCACTATAAAAACCAGTTTTTTGATGGAATTCAAACAAAATGTCAACAATCTATAACTTGATCAACAAATTAGAAGCACACCTGCAAAAGGTTGTTGAAATAGAAAGAAATATCAGGGAAATAGTGACAGGAAAGCTGGGTAACAAGGGCCAGCTACTAATCCAGTCAAAAGAAGATGCTCTGGATAAATTGGGAAATATTATAGATGAAGAGAACAAAGAAGCATTACTTAATCTACAGGGAACAATTTTATCAAGTCTGAAGTTCAACAACGTGGCCTACAATTTGTGGGAGTTCTGGCAGGGGGCCAAAGAAAACAATAAGATCAAACTAATTGAAGGAACAGAAATTCAAAAGGAAATCAACACCAATGAAGAGGAAAACAATCAAATGGAAACAGATGAAAATGAAACACAATCAAGAAGCAGAAGCGCCTCAAGAAATACAGAAGCTTTATCAAATGAAAACCAAGAAGAAACACAAGTTGCAAGAAAGATAAGAAAAATTCAGCCTAGAAAAATTAATGAAGAGCATCTAACACTCATGAAGTTTGCCGAAGTGGCGCCTGTGGCTGAGGGGGCCACAGGGGAAACAAATAGTAAGTCTTTTTATGTTTTACTTATATTTATTTTAGTCATCACCAGGAATGGGGATGAGGTTTTGGAAGTGGCAGCTTATACGCCAAGTTGGTTTTATGGGGGTTACCAGTCACTGGTGGCCCCTGTAAAACAAATAAATAAAAACCAAATAAGTAAAATAATTCAACAGAATATGAATAATTTTTTTAATATTGAAGCTCAAGATAGGGAATATTCACCACCCGCAGGATGCTCGCCATGGATAAGGGAAGCATATGAACTAGGAGCAACTATCAAAATCAAAGAAATGAATGAAATTCGCAGGGATATCAAACTGAACTTTGATGAATACATCTATGAAAGCATTCAACAATTCCCCTTCAAAAACATCAATAAATATGAAAAGGATTTAATAAAAACCAACTTTCAAATAGGAAATGAATATTTTAAATCTGCAGCTTTTAATGAAGTTTTTAAGGCACTATCAAATAAAGCCGGGGATGCAGTCCTTGTGAATAATTTTAAACCTTTATTTATTTCATTTGCCGAGGCCTGGGGGGCTGATTCAAGTTGGGCGCCCCCCAGAACCCTCTTCAAGTTCAACCAAATGTCCTATATTAATAGGTTAGTACAAATATTCAAAAAATTATGCATGTTCTCAGAAAAGTATACCTTGCAAAGAATCCATGTTGTGGTATACCTGGGAATCCTCCTCCACTGCATATTAAAAACCAACGTCAAAAAGTTGGAAGATGTACCTATACAAATTGATATATGCCGTGTAGCCCTCAACCGCCAGAAGACACCACAGGGATATAGGACAGTTAAGCACGTCCTGTATGACTCCTTTGCATTGGCAACACTATATGGGTACTATGTGCCCCCCCCAAAAAAACCTACTAGTTGATTCCCTCACCCGCCTGCCTTTTACCAAACAATCAACAACCACTGGGGTACAGGGCACCACCCCTCTAGCAATCACATCCAGGGTTGTCCACCACATACAGAAGAGTATGTGGATCTAATTAGATGCATTAGCTGAAAATTTAATTTTGGGGTATAATTCCCCTGAATAATCACATTCCCTTTGCAATTAGCATCCCCCAATAAATATTTTCCCCTTGCAAATTATTTTTTTTTACTTTTTATATTTTAATACTAAATTTTTTAATACTGAAATATGTACTATTAAGATTTTACTATAAAAATTTTAATATCACATATTTAAATATTAAAAAATTTATTATCTAAAAGTTACTATTAAAATTTTAATAATACATATTACAATATTAATTTTTTTAATATCAAATATTTTGATATTGAATAAATCATGATTTAATAAAATTGTTATATTTTGATTATTTAAACTTTAATATTTAACTTTTAAGATTTATAATTATAATTATAATTTTACTTTTAATATTTTAATTTTTATTTTAAACTTTAGTTTGTAAATTATAATATTAATATATCTAAATATATTACAAGACATTAGTTAAAGTTGCAACCACGTCAAATATTAAAAATAAGTAAAAAATGTTTTTATTTATTAGCTTGTCGACTACAGGTTTATTTATCACATAGATAAACATCAAGAATTGAATTTATCTGCATCATGCGGCCCGCTCCACTATTGTTCTAAACAAATGATTGTTTAGAACTTGAATTACCTTTCCCTCGTAATGTGATTTGGTAAACATATTTGATATACTTGACCTGTTTCCTAAGTACTAATTAGTAAGCAATACATGAAAATCATTGGTGGTTGTGTTGTGTGGCTATAGTGGCACTGAAATAACAAGGATCAGATGATGACATGCAAGGTCCAATTTGTGGCTTAAAAAAGCCAAAGTACCATCAACAATTCACAATTATTTAAATAAACTAATTTATTTCTATCTTTTTTTAATTTATTCATTTGTTAGCGCAAAAGCCAATAATAATATTCAGTGTGTTATAATAAAAATATTTGTCCTCATACCTAGTATAATTAGTTTTACTTACCTTATCTATGTATTCTTATATGTCTATAATACATTCAAACGTCACATTATTATATATAAATAATAATTATTGAGTCCTAATAAAAACAAACTAAATAAAACCCGTAGCGCCCATTTATCTGATTGGCTCAGAGGCCAGGGATTTTGGGAGGAAGGATTCCAAGTGCTCATAGAAAGCCGCCACCACATTGGGTGGCATTGCAAATTGGCTGATCTTGAGAATGTTGAAGAGATTCTCTGTGTCCTGAGGGAGGCCTTGTTTCACCTTATTCTTGATCCAACCAAACACCTCCTCAATTTGATTCAGAAATGGAGAATAAGGTGGAAGGAAGAGGAGTCTCATTGGGCAGTCTGCAAGGCAGTGGCTGGCGGAATGGCTGTTTTTGTTGATGGGGGGGAACTCGGACACAACCAGACCCACTTTGTGGAGCCCAACATTATCAAGCACAACAACGTTGGTTGTGCTGCTGTAATTTATCTGAAGGTACTCCTTGATGGCTTGGAGAAAATTGAGAAAGGTCCCACTGTTATGGGACCCTTTAATAATCTGATACTGGTCTAACCCGTGAGGACCAAGAAGCGCAACCATGGAATAGGTCTGGGAAGGACAGCTGTGCAATGGGCTACGCCATCCTTGGACCCCATCTCAACCCACCCATGCCTAGACCTGAGTGAGGAGGAAAACAAAAATCTTTCAATATAGAAGAAATGGACGTTCCCAGTCTCCTTTAATGCCAGATATGTCTTGGCATAAATATGTCAATCCTCGATGGTCTTTTCACTGTTCCTATTGTATGGAGAAACTCTGAGCACCTTCCACAAGAAGCCCAAATCAACCATTGCTTTGTAAACAAGGGTTTTAGAAAAAGAAAGCCCAAACTCTGTGGCAAGCATTGATTGGACAGCAAGTGTGTCCAGGTGGCAATCCTGGGCTACCCACTGCTTGATTGCATCAATATGAACGGGCTGAAGGAGTTTGGGCTGCCGCTTAGCCTTGGTAGATTTGGCAATTTTCCTGGTGTTGCCATACTTGGTGTTGATGTTGGCAATGTATCTGGCCGTGACACCAAATTGGGACACAATATCCCAAACTGCCACTCCCCCGTTCAAGCAGTTGAGGAGAGCTTCACGCTCACTATCCGTCAACCAACGCCAGCCCTTGGCAGGTACCACAGCATCCTGGCTACCAGGCTCAACACAGGGGATGGGGACCTTTGTGTAGAAGGTGGGATCACGCTTTCTTGCAGTGGCGCCGTCAATGGTTGAATACACAATAGGTGCAGATGGTTCCTCAGTTGTGGCCAATGGCTGATAAGAGGTGTCAAAGACGCGGGGGCAAGAAGTAGCAACTCTTGGGTCAAGAGTGCGGGGCCAGGTAATAACTGGGTATACAGTGGAGGTATAAGTAACCTCAGTGTTCCTGGTGACCCTGGTGTAGGAGACTTTGGTAGCAGGCCTTGAAAGTGGCTTCTGCCTGGGATTCAAGCTGGTAGTTCTGGATTGGGATGCGGGAGGTGGTTGGCTGGTAATGACACCTTGGAAGGCCTGTGTATTGGCATGACTCCCCTTGAGTTGGGTTCTGGGTCTGTTCTTGGACCCTCTGGGACACCCTCGTGGACAGGCTGCCCCGCAGGCTGGTGCAGGAGCGGGTTGAGAATGCAATTGACAGTCCACAAAAATAAAATAAAAAATATATTTTAGATTAAATATGTATTTATTTGGAGTTATTGGTTTAGTTGTGGGTAGTTGTTTTCTCTTGATTTAGCCTTGAATAGTAGCAGAGTTTCTATATTCGTGATTTGAAGTGAATAATATTGTATACTTTCCGGGTTTGGATGATTTTAAAGTTTAATAACTTTTTATGTCTAATTATGGTTATTGAGATTGGATTTTTCATTTGATTTTAGTTGTGGTGGAGCTTTTTTATTTGGGTTGGTGTTTTCTAGTATGCTTACTGTACATTAAATTTGGATTCCAGTTCCCAGAATTAATATCTGAGTTTACTATTGGCATTCAAAAGTGATTTGAAATTTGGTTCTTGGATTTGAAAATCCTGCAATTTCAAAAATCATAGTAAACTTAATGAAAATTGCTGATGGTGTCATTAATGACATTTTAATACTTGTATTAAAAACCCAAGAGTTGAGCCCCAGCTCCCAAAAGACGGATTGAACCCTCCAGGACAGTCCAGGACCTGCCAATCTATTGAGTCACAGGCTCAAATTGTTGAATTACTCCACGACCCGCCGGCCTACTACAGAGGATTTCCTGAATAGTTGCTAGTCTGCCGCCAAACTGGTGCCAACAAAGACCCATACCTACAAAGGAAATGTAACCTGTCTAATGGAGGTTGGGGAAGGACCTACTGCCAACCTGCCAAGGGCCAATACTGGAGCTTTGGAATCAATGCTGGAAGCCCTGGAATCAAACCCTGATTCTCCAAAGACTACTCAAGTCACGCAAAGTGGACAGGAACCCGCCCACTTGCTAACTTGCATAACCAAGTTGAAAAGTTACTCCGAGACCCGCCAGTCTCCCAAGGATTATTCCCCAGATGGTCATCAGATTGATGCCAACCTTGAGCCACCCAAGACCCAAACCTATGCAGAGGTTGCAGCTTGCCTTAAGGAGGTTAAAACAAAACCTATTTTTAACTCTGCCAATGACCACCAGCAACTGCCAGCATGCTGTCCAGAGAGGGTAGTGCAATTCAACTACTCAGGTGACATAGTGAACAGTGGCGGTGGAAAAAAGCATTGCCGCTTCTATTCACCTGAGCAGGCGCTACCTGGATTTCCCACCCTCAAGACTCTAAGCCAAGATCCATGCCCTGCCAGTGCCTTGTCTGCAAACCTGAACCCTGCAAAAATCAAAGAAGCAAAGTCCTATGGTATAAAAACCCTGGTGGTATGGTGAAGACCACATCATCATTTTTGATAATAAAGTTTTATGAACCTTTGGTTTGAACAAATCTTACCCTATCTAGTCATAGTGATCTTCCATCTTAATTCTGGTCAAGTAGACTACCAGGCCGCCGCCCCCTCCCAAGACCAATCTGCCAAATTGCCCCAGGCATTATACTGTCCCTTGGGAGCCCCATTTGGACCTGTGCACTTTACTGAATACCCCCCAACCCAGCCTATTCAGAGTACAACTTGGAAACCATCCTCATTGCCGACCCTTCAGCAAGGACTAGAAGTACCAAATACATAGGACACAAAGGAAAGAGGGTTGAGATACTGCCCTTATTGTTCAAAGACAAGTACAACTACCTACCAGCGTACTTTGTTCCCGTGACTCCACCATTAACCCCAAGACCAGACTGCCCACTGGAACCTACCGCCGCAGCCAAGACCATCTCTACCCAACTGTTTGGAGCACTCTACATTACTTTGACAGGATTGTTGGATTCTGTGGTCCCCAACTCCGGACCCTGGTCCTTACTCGGGCAATCTGTATCTTATATTATCAAGTTAGCACCCATTCTATGGTGGGCCCTACCCGCCGGCTCAGCCGCACCTTACCCCGAGCCGCCCAATGCCTCTACCTATGACTGGCTTCCTGACAGATGGATTTGAATGCTTCAAATCTGATTCCAGTTAATTCATTTCATCCATTGAAAATATGCAGTTCAACTTGAACTTTGCAAAGTGTCTATGAGTTCCCGCATTTTCAAATATTCAAATAAATACTCAAAAAAATCAATTTAATTAAAAAAGGCCATCCCGCATAAGTGATTTGAAATTTGGACCAAGGATTTGACAATCCCAAATTTTTACATCCAGGTTCTGAATTTACAGTACCAGCCAGGGCCCAGCCCTGGACAGACCAACAACTACATCTCTCCCACTCCTCCTCTAATCCCTCAACCCTCTGCTGAGGTTATCCCTTATGACCACAGCAGATATGGAATGGTCATTCTGACCATCCTTAGTCTTGCTGAGGTTGTAGTACCTCACCTTGGTGCCTACCGTCCACTCGCAGCAGGTATGCTGTACTTGTCTTGCTCCTTGCCCTTCCTGTATTGGGCTTTGGTATCACAATATCCTGAAGGGTGGACTCCTCTCATGTCGCCTTGGTATGATACTACACCCGGCCATGACACAAAGAACTTGATTAAAAAAGGGATCCCCAATTGGGGACCCCAAATTACTTAATGGAGGGTGGGCTTGATCTGGGTTTACTGGGTAGCTAAAAATAGCCTGCTCAGGCCCAGCCAAACCCACCAAGGCTTGGACGTAGCTTTTGGGGCCCAAAACGGGCCCCTCAGCTACCACCAGGGCGGGAATGATTCCCACACCTGGATTTTCTTCAAAAAGCAAAAATCCAGGTGCAGGTGGATCTCCCCGCCTGCTAGCCCCGCCTGGTGGCTAGGAGCAGGTTTGATTCCCACCTGGGGCTTCAAAACTGTTACTTTTGTAACAGTTTAGGAATTTAATTTGTGGCTGATTGGTTGCTTCTGAGGTTTCGGAGCTCAATTTAAAGCCTATACAGTGGTTACCATTGGATTCATCATCTGGACCTTGATTTTTTGATTTTAAAGTAGAATATATGCTTCCAAATTGATTAGAGCTTTTGCTTTCAATTTTGCTTTTGCTTTTGCTTTTGAAAGTGCGTTCATTAATTGTTTTTAAACGTGGATTCAAATTGATTAATTCAATTGATCCGTTATAATTAAATTTGTCAGTTTCAGCATTTAAAAATGCAATTTCCATGTTTTCTTTTCTACTTAAAGGTCCAAGATTTGCTGAATTGTTTGTGAAAGGGATAGAATCCCTTACACTCTCAGAGAATTAACACCCTGAGTAGATCACTGAATGACTCACCGAATGGCTCACTGACCAACCAGTAAGTCAGTGGCACTACTATTAGGCGACCATCTATTACGGGGATCAAATAATCCAGATCCTAAACAGAACACAATTTAAATAAGCCTTGTGACTTAAGAGGAACATTACTCAGATAAGCCCCATGACCTCCATGACGTACATGGACAGTATGTAGCTTTCTATGTTACTATATATTACCTCATATCCAATAAAGTATCATTAACTTCTTAATTTTCCCCTTTATCTTGTTTGCTATACTTCACAGAAGTATACACACAACATATTTATATATTTTATGATTATTTTTTTACTTATGTTAAATAAAATTTGTGTTGGATGATTTCAAGTTGGCTGAATTTTTTATTTTTATTTTTATTTTTGATGTTATCAAGAGACGTACCAGAATCTTTGGAGTTGAATGGCTATACATTGAAATAAGGCTGCTTCGGCCAGCCACGGCCAGTTTCTGGCTCTGGGTCAATCTTATCAAAGATTTATTTCAAAATGTTTAAATATTAATATTCGCTTTGGCTTTAGCGGCCTGGAGCTGTAAGCTAGCCAGGCTGAACAAAGCATCCCTACATTGAAGAAGTTAACACAAATTGGTTTGAAATCCTAATTCTAATTCCTCCCTGATTTTTAAATCAGTTAGGGGTTCAGTAAAAGCAGATGTAAAAGTTATAATTCTCAACTCCACTTCTGCAACTTTGTGACAATCATACTAGGATATAACACCAATTAAAAAGACTTACTTTGTTAAAAATAAAGTTCCCTATTCCCCTTAATCATGCCAAATTATAAAAATTGGGATTTACCAGAAGAGCAAGTTATACTCAAGTTTAGCAATGTGAAATGTCAAAGTCACGAGCTTGTTAATCGTACCTTAGTTTATAAAATCACAAACACAGCCACCTCGTTCAAATCAAAGGAGTTAATTCTGGGGGGAGGCGTTTTGTTGATTTCGCTGTTTTTTGATTCTAACTTTTTTGCTAATTCACCTGAACTATCCCCTTCTGTCAGCTCAACAAGGGCTTATGTAAGCACTTTTATAAATCATTTCACATTTAAGGTAATGCTATTCAGCATGTCTACGTAACTTGTATTGCAATTCTTTTATGGGTATGTTTCAAACTATTTTCTGTCAGAGAAGGTAAATAATAATTTTTAGCCTTGTAGTTATTTTTTTAGAAAAATCTCACGGTTTTAGCCGGAGTTGGAGTGCAGATTGAGACAACTAGAAATATCAATATTCTTATACCCTTTACTTCCTCCACCGTCCTATTCATTCCCCAGAAAGATATCAAAGAGATCTTGATCCTCGAAGGATTTCGCCATTTCCAAGTCTGTTTTTATCTTGCTTTTATTTGCAAAGAAGAGGCGACCCAGGCTGAGTCTATTATCGTTGCTTTTCAAGTAATTCATCTGGTTGACCAAAATTAATATTTCGCTTTTAGAATTTGTTGCCCCCCGCTTGTGTACTAAGGCCCATTTTACTAAACTGCCAAAAGCGAATCTTGAATTAATAATGTTCTAAATATCGGCTTTTTGCAACCTCTTCATCATTATTCTTAAGTCCATTTAGCAAGTCTTGATGCTAAAAGGTGGATTACACACCTTTTTATAAGTCACTATGAGAAAGGGACGAGACAATTAATAAACCCAGGGGAAAATAGATTATATTTACTTCTTCACTGTAACCAAAATAACTGTTTTACGAGTATGAGGCTATCCTTATAATTAACTCATCTGGCAAAAGGCCTAATAGATAGATCTAGTCTTAAAACAAATAATCAGCCTTTGAGGACGGATTCTTTTTAGCGAAAGCTAGATTTAATCTACAGCTTCTATTGGGTTAAAACATTTAGGTTTATACAAGGCGAATTTTTTAGATGCTTGGCTTTGTTTGTATTGATCAATTTTATATACAATATGCTGCCATTTTTAAACGGGCTTTGAGCTAAATTTGAGCCTTTTTGGATTTTTCTAATATATTCTAAAAATCTTTATAAATACCAAGATTGCTCAACTCTTTAAATAACTTAAAACCTAGTGGATAGACCCTATTTTTATAAAATAAGCATGAAAGTTGTAGCAGCCAGGCCTAGAACATATATTGCTTTTCATTTGAACTCGTCTGTTTCTATTGGCTGTTTTGATCTTTTTATATTAATCCGACTACAGTAGTTTTCAATGATGTGGTGCTAAGCGAAATCAGCTCGCTGTAAGCAAAATGGACTCAGGTGTAATCAAAACTTAAGTATCAATGTATAGTATACACTCTGTTAACAGCGGTTTGGGGTGTCAATGGGAGAAATGATTCAACAAAGCAATGAACAACTGAAACTAGAAGAGAAAAGAATCGAGATACAGTATGAAGATCCTGAAACCAAATAAAATGGTTCCAATCATCCTTTCGTGCAAATATGTTTACTATGTAAATTGGTGACAAAATATACTCAAGCGTGGTGAGTCAAAACTCAAACCAAAAACAAAACACAAGATCAACTCAATCCACAAATAACATTACCTAGTTGTTGTGTGAAGTAAGCAGTATGCAAGTATGCTACCCAGCTATCTAAAATAAGACACACAATATGAAATATGAATCATAAAAATATTGTTCTGGGTGTCTAAATCTGGAATAAAAGTTGGATAATTTGGTTGGAAATTAATTTAGCAATTCTATAAAGGGCTGTGTAAAACCAACAATGATTAATTAAGATATAAAATACCTATAAACAGATAGTTGAGTGGTATAAATTCCAATCAAATAACCATATTCAGATAAAAAGCAAAATCAAAACCAGGGGTTTAAATTAATTGGGCTCAATTTAGCCTTTTATTTTATAGTAAAATGGAAGGGACACAACAACAGAGTGGCAATACAGCCAGTGTGCACTATGGTCAAGGGCAACCCTGAAGATCAAAAAATTGTGTTAGTGCAACACAAGTGTCTACTCAGAAAGGAGGCAAAAATACAATAAATATTGTTGATATTGCACAAAAACAGATATCAGTTCAAGCTGCACAGGTTGAGAGAGTGCAGAACATAAATTAAAGAGTATCTAAGCTATCCAGAAAGGCTATTAATGTTGTCATTACCAGAAAAGTAAACAACAAGAAAGTTGAGTTCACTTCTTTGATATTTGAGCCTTTTTACCATCAGGAGTCAGTCCCAGCAAGCATGATACAAAAGGGTTCAGCCAGTGCTTGACACTAGCTATGAGCTCTATGTAAGCAATGTCAATCAAGAGAATGATGAAGGGCCAGAGTTTTCTAGAACTGTGAAGGGGCAGCAGGTGCTAAAAAAGCTCATGTCCTTATACAACAAAGTGTCTGTGCCTTGCATGTCAGTCACTATGCAAGATTCTGATTCAATCTTACCCAAAAAGTTTACTCAGAAATTTGTTCCTGGCATAAAGCGCCTTATTCTTATCAAGTTAATACAGGGTACTGGTGACCTCAAGAAAGCCACAGGTATTTCTGGATTGGATTCAAAATTTTCCAACAAACTATACAACCTGTATCTCAACACTGGTCAAATTCCCCAAATGATGAAACCCAAGCTCTTGTCTACCCTGCTCAATAAGAAGTACAAAGGTGTCATCCTTCAGTTGATAAACCAAGACTTTAATCTTGAACTGGCAAATATGTAGGTTACTGTTGTCAGAATCTTCCTGAAATACAATTACATCTTTTATCTGTGCTTGTATGATATGTTCAAACTCTTAAATTGAGTTTAAAGCTTCTTTAAATGGCTTTTTATTTTAGTTTTGATTTAATCATTTAATTCTGAGTTATCTAATTCATGCAAAAAAACTGTTTTGTCAAATGCATGTGTGAAGTTGACGGGGATATCACCTTTGGCTGCTCAGCTGTACTCTGTATTGTTAGCCTATGTGTAGTAGGTACAAGTAGTACCTGTTTCTGACATTGGGATCAAGTTCAAAATAATGGGTACAAAATTATCTTTACAGTAGTTTAAAAGCTATGGCAACAAGCAAAAACACTTCAGATTTAAACAAAAATAGCTCAGATGTAAACAAAATTAAAAATAAACAAATCTATTGTAAATCAATATAAATTAGTTTATTTTTAGCTTTGTTTACATCCAAGTTATTTTTGTTTAAATCTGAAGTATTTTTGCTCATCATCATAGCTTTTAAAACTGCTGTATTAAAATGATTCTCTGGCCCAAGGCTTACAAAATTATGATGTGAGGTGTGAAAGATGTCTATCTGATGCCTTTGAGTGATAATATATATATCACTTTAGGTGTGTGTGGATTACCCTCTGTCTAGTCATGAGCCTATAGTTGTTATAGTAAAATATCAAATGAAAGGGATAACACATCCCCAGAAGATAAAGAACCAGCAAAAAACAGCAGGTAAACCCTTAACCATGAAGACTGATTTAATTTCTGTCATTGAGAAAAAACGAGTTAAAGCTGGAGTTACTCAGATATCCCTCAAAAATCTGGACCTACCCTGCTTTGCACCAATTAATTATGATAAAAAATTACACAGTATAAATAATTTAAAGAGAGTAGTGCTCAACCTGCTGGTTGCCAAAATTGTTCAAGTTATGACGTCATCAACTCAAATTCTAATACAGGTCTCCCAATTGCTGAAAATATTTGTGCCAACCAATCAGGTGCTACAGAAACCCCACCACTTTCATCCTAAACTTCCTTAAAACTTTTTACATCCCACTCTAGAAACTTGTTTCTAGATACTTTACTCACATTGGAAAATAAAGGAAGTTATTTTAAATGCTTGAACATTTGGGTCTCCTGTCCCCAGTGCTTGATAATTTTGCTACTGCTGTAGTCTAGTTAGCAGCAGACTCTTTGGTTCTCCCTTGGCCTGCCCTTTATATTTCCTTCACTTCAAATTATTATTCTGATTTTTTCACTTAGCATGATTTTCATGGCTTTGATTTTGACCTCCATCTTTTGTTAAACAAATAGAGGTTCCCAAATACTTGCAGCTCATTCCAAATTTGGCTTGCTTTTCCCCAAGCAGCTCACAATTTGTTTGCTATATCTACATTATTTCTCCTTGAATAGTGCCATCCACCACTTGATCATAACACTAGTTTTTGCTGTGATTATAATCAACTAATATATGAGGAACTGCTTGATTGCAACAGGGGATATGATGTTATTGCCAGAGGCAGATCATACCTCTGGTGTACAGCTGGCCTCCTGGTTTATACAGGTTGGTTGCGCCACAGATTCATGTGATTGGCTGTTGATAATATGCAACCAGGTGAATCTCATGCTTGCTCATGCAGCCAGGATTTTTTTCTTAATATAAGGGCAACCCTGATGTGTGCAGAAATGACAAGCATTTAACCTGCATCTTTGGACTATTAAAGCACAAGCAACTAAAGATTGAATGGCAGAATTCTTATGAGGTCTTCTGGAAGATAACAGGTTAGATTTCCTGCGAAATAATCCTTGATCCAGGTTAATGATTTGGATTGTAAAATGAGTTAGGGGATTTACTGGCGGTGAATGCCCCTTGTTTTCACTATTAATAGTGTAAGATAAGCAGTGACCACCTATTTTAATATCCCAACATGTGAGAGAGTATTTTATCTAGATAGGGGGTCAAGACAAATACTTGAAACCCTGTAAGAGAGGTGACAATTTGGTATACCATAAATACCCAACAGAACACCTTGGCATGTACATTAAATTGTCTGAATTTACTGGCAAAGTACTGTAAATTCAGAACCTGAATGTAAAAATGCAGGATTTTCAAATCCTTGGTCCAAATTTTGAATCACTTTTGCGGAATGGCCTTTTTTAATTAATTGATTTTTTGTGTATTTATTTGAATTTTTAAAAATGTGGGAACTCATAGACACTTTGCAAAGTTCAAGTCAAACTGCATATTTCCAATGGAAAAAATGATTTAACTGGAATCAGTTTTGAAGCATTCAAATCCATCAACCATTTTCATTAAGTTTACCATGTTTTTTGGAATTGCAGGATTGTCAAATCCAAGAACCAAATTTCAAATCACTTTTGAATACCACTAGTAAACTCAGATATTAATTGCAGGAAATTTAATCCAAATTTAATGTAC